>JAZGUH010000329.1:0-600000 GCA_037893225.1 Hippasteria phrygiana
GGTATGTTCCACTGCCTTGGGAAATCTTTGGATTTTCAAATTTGATGAGTGGCCACACTGTTCACGCGACGGCCGCATGGATTTCCGGCATCCTGATTGGTCAACCAGCCTGCATCACAAACAAGGGACGGTGGTACGTCTTTTTGTGATGGGCAAAGGCGAAATGCAACCAAATCTTGATCATGGAGGACCTCCATGGATTGATCACGTAACACTAAACAGGCGCGAAGCCGCCCCCCCCCCCCCCCCCCCCCCTTGTAAATATTTAGTACATCAATGTTTCTTGAGAAAATGAAGACTTTTAAACAGGCTACATGCCAGGGATTTACTATTTCCAAGAAGATTTTTTAATTCAATAAATACGTGAAGAAAACAAATCCTCAACTACTTTGTGCTCATTATTTCAGCAAAACTTAATTATTTCATAACATTGTTATTTTTCAAATTAGGCCCTATGCAGGGAATTATTTCTTCGATTTTTTAAACTAATAAATTCAACGTTATTCTTTGGGACGCAATATTTAAAGTGTATTTATTTTTTTACATAAGGGGGGGGGGGGGGGGGGGGGGGGGGTCATCATGCACAAGTCATAACATGTTTAGTTAGTTTACGTTGTCAAAATCACGTTGGCAGATTGCGACCTGATTGTCTAAGTTTATTGCAGAAAATCTACCCATTTTGTATTTCCTTCCTCCATGCAGTTTGTCACACAATATTTAGAGAACTAATAAGGCTTTTCTGTCTTTGTCAGGATGTGAATCTCCAATTCTTGCAGTGGGGCCAATTTCACGGCGATGCTAAGCACAAAAATTTGCTTAGCATGAAAAATCTTCCTTGATAAACAGGATTACCAACCAAATTTTGATGTGAAGTGTACCGCTTGTGGCTGGCATTCAGATAGCTGTTTGCTTAGCATGAAAATCCCATGGCCTTTTGGCTGGTAACCTGTTTTAACCAAGCAAGACATTTTAGTGCTAAGCAAATGTTTGTGCTTAGCAGCTCCGTGAAATTGGCCCAGCATGCAGCTGCAGTTCAGTCCGTTCCTCGATCCTCCGTGTTCAGTAAAATAATGTGTGCAGCGCGCGCAGCATGCATTCGATCTGGGGCCGTATTCGAACTCCGGGTTTCGATTTGGGATACGATCCGACTCAGAACGTACCTCGAGGGGGTCGAGGGGTCGTGGGTCGTGGGGGTCGAGGGGGTCGAGGGGGTTTTAGAACAACCCGTTTTATTCTGATGGTGTTCCTGGCCAACCTGATGATACTGTGTTTCCTGAAAACATAGATCATCTCCTTGGCAGGACAAGGGTTGATGTTCCCAACATCCAGTGTCCACTGTCTCCGGAACAGCAGCAACATGTAATAAGAGACAGGATCAATCCTCGTCAACATGTAACGGATCATGGTTTGTCAATGTATGTTAATGCTCGTCGCAGTATATCAATACTTTAATTCCACCATTCCTTTTTTCGTTAGTCTCAGGGCGTTCCTTTTTAATTCTATGGTTCTCATATATTTATGGCCTTGGTGGAGGGTCGGTCAGTCGAAGAAAAAAAATCATGGGTAAAACTAGACGGACGGTGTTTGTGGACAAACACAGGGCTGTTTCGTTTTTTGTTTTTTTAGTTTGGATGTGAAATGTGAATACAATAATTAAAGTTCGTCAAACAATCGCGCTCCTGCCAGTTTTCTTTGTTAGACTTTAAAAATGATTAAAGTTGTTTGTAATAGTCACTTGTGATGACGTCATCATAACGTAATGTAAATTTTCATCTGTAAACTTGCTGACCTACATAGCTTTACATTTAAAATAATCAAACTTGTACTTTTGTAGATATACAATGTATGGCTTCAAAAACTGCCCCTTTAAGATAACGTCACGTGACATGTGATGACGTCATCAAACGTCACGTCAATTTTCATATATAAACCTGCTTGTCTATCAGACTATATATTACATTTCAAATAAATCGGAGCTGTACTTTTGTAGATATATGGCTTCGAAAAATGCTCCTTCAAGATAATGACACGAAACAATTGATGACGTAATCATGACATCATTAATTTGTTTATTTAAAATACCTACTGGGCTACCTAGATATTACTTTTGAACTTAATCGGACATGTACTTCTTAATATATATGGCTTCAAAAACTGCCCCTTTAAGATGACGTCACATGTGATGACGTCTTCATAATGTTATGTCAATTTTCATCTATAAACCTACTAGGCTACCTATATTACTTTTCAACTTAATCGGACTTGTACTTTTGTTTATGGCTACAAAAACTGCCCCTTTAAGATGAAGTCACGTGACGTGTGATGACATCATCATCATAATGTCTGTCAATTTTCGTCCATAAACCTGCAGACCTACCTGGATATTACATTTCAACTTAATCGAACTTGTACTTTTGTAGATATATGGCTTCGAAAAAATGCCCCTTTAAGATGACGTCACGTGATATGTGATGACGTCATCATAACATCATGTCAATGTTCATCTATAACACCCGGTGGCATACCTAGATATTACGTTTCAACTTAATCGGACTTGTACTTTTGTAGATATATGGCTTCGAAAAAATGCCCCTTTAAGATGACGTCACGTGACATGTGATGACGTCATCATGACGTAAAAGTTCGGCACACATTGTGAGCAGTTGGTGTAAGTGGCCGGTAAGAAAGAAAATGTTTACAAATGCTATGTGCAATATTCTAGCGACTTGAAAAAATAATTTTTTTATGACGTCATCATGACGTCACACAATTTTCGCTTTTTATGGCATATCTTTGAGACATACCAAAGCTATAACAAAAAGAATTTTGAAAATATCTTGTTTTGTTCGCTAGATATATTGAAAAGAATGTTACGATTCTAAAACTTTAAAAATTCAGCGACTTGAAAAAAGACTAGAAATCAACCCTTTTTATAAACAGCATGCACATTTAAGCCATGGTTATCAGCCCTTCCCAGAATTCCTTTGTGTTATATTGAATTTGGTCTAAATTTTGAAATGGCTCCTATTTCATACTTGAGTGAGCCACGATCATGAAATTTTGGAATTAGGTACAGGAAAATTCAACGAATACATTTTTGTAATCGGATTGACCCTTACATGCGTTGAAAAAAAAAAATTTGTTGATGACGTCATCATGACGTCACACAATTTTCGCTTTTGAGGGCATATCTTTGAGACATACCAAAGCTGTAACAAAAATAATTTTGAAAATATCTTGTTTTGTTCGCTAGATATATTGAAAAGAATGTTACGATTTTAAAACTTCAAAAATTTAGCGACTTGAAAAAAGACTAGAAATCAACCCCTTTTATAAACAGCAAGCACATAATACCGATGTGACAGCAGGTTTCTAAAATCACTACATGTGAGTGTTGTGTGTCAATCTTCCATGTGTGCCGAAAGAGGCGGAACGGGGTTGTGCATGTATACGCACTCTGTGTGATGCACTGATCTCTATATAAAATGGATAGCCCATTGGCCATTGCGCGCTGTGCAAGCAACTGAAGCCAGCACCCGCCATATTACCACTCCCAATTTACCACTGATCGCTATGTAAGGAGAACGAGGATGAAATGAGACCCTGGGGACAAGGTTGGAAAACATGTTGAATTGGGAGTGATAACATGGCGGACGGTGGCCTCGAACTCGAACAGCCGATCCAGTTTACATAGAGATCAGTGGTGTGATGCAGGCTTACATGTACAGTGTACACGCAACCGTTCGCTTCCGGCATGCCAAAACAGGGATCTGGGATCGTCTGACGCATTAGACGTTCCCAGCGCAGCCCTGTTTGGGTGGTGGGTACGAGCGAACACACAACTGGACCACACATAATCCCAAGTGATTAGGTCAGTGGCAGGGGCGTGGGAACGTCATCGGGTATCAAATTACAATTTGCCATTTATTGATTAATATTTGAAATATTTGAAATTCTGTGTAAAATCAACCGTGAGAGACCTGGGTTCTATTTCACAAACGTTAGTAATATTCCTATGTTGGACTTAGGAAGAATAATTGTGTAATGTACTAGATCCTCATTTGTTGTCGTGCGTGCAAAATTACGTGACGCTTCCTTCCGGTTGAAACCCGAAATCCTTATCATTGGCCACCCAGTAAACTAAACACCAGAAACGAAACAGTTTTTTTGGTGAATTGTTAGTTAGTTTTAGGTTTAGTGGTCTTTAGACTAAATGTTCACGTTTTAATCACGTGATTTCCATTGGTTTTGGAGGGAACTATATTTCACGTTCTAATCACACTTCAAAATCACCGGTTAATCACGTGAATAAAGTAACGTGATTCCCTAAGGTTATGGAAACTGGTGTAAATCACATTATGTTGACCACTTTAATATTCAATTGACCAAATCATTACGTTTTGAAAAGCAAATATATTCCTGGCGTCTGCGACTGCCAGAATTTTCCGTAAAAATACGGCTTTATTTTTTAGTGTGCAGTTACCATCAATTCACTGGTGAAGATCACATTATTGTCACTGGTTTTATAGAAGAACGAGTCAATAACGTGACTATATATATTGGGTGTGCAAAACGTGATAAAAGAACGAACCAATAATTTAACGTGCCTTTTACGTGTGCAAGACGTGATAAAGGAACGAGCCAATAACGTGCCTTTTACGTGTACAAAACGTGATTCAAGATCGGGCCAATAACGTTATTATATTAGTTGTATTACCGCGAATTTCACGTGATTGAAATCGCGTGATTTCTTTGAGAAAACTCATTGACGCCTATAGACCTTTATCATGCTGTTATCATGTCTTGTTCCCTGTATGCATTAGCAATTATGAATAGTGATTCCAATTATTGAATGAAGGTGCCAGACTATTTTTTTTCCAGCCTTGGTTTGGTTACATTGATTTTTAATAGGAGAAAACCAAGATGGCTGTACCATGATAAAGGTCTATTACGAACGAGTTTGACGTTTTTCACGTTCCACTGTTTACTGAGCAACACAGTAAGCACGCACACATACGTAACAAATCGGCGTGCGTTCGTTCTCCCAAACAAACGTGGACGTATAACAGAGGGACCAATATCGTCCGCGATTCCCAAAATACGTCCGCGATTGAGATCGTGTACAAAACCTATGGGTTAAATTTTTTGAGGGAAATTTTCGGGTTAAGCGACGATAAAGACGACAAAACACAACGCGACGCACATGAAACACACAAAACCACGTTGATTTGAATGAATCCATTATGCGGCAGCTGACCAATCAAAGTTTAGGAAATTTGTGTGCGCAAAAATCATATTAAATTGCTGTGTTTTAGTCCAAAAACACACTTTCTTGATCATAATAGGTAATTTGTCAAGCAATTCATGTACACAATTACTTTTATCCAAGTATTATTTAATAATGTCATATTACATCCCCGTTCATGTTAACAAAATCAAAACGGTTGATGGGGAACCATGACTTCATAATGGCTCTACCGAATGAATATAGAACCAACATGCGCTTATACTATCATATGTAATAGTAGGATCAATATGGGCACATGTACACCGTAGTAATATAGGAGTATATAGGATTGCACAGTAATTAAATTGTAATTTGTAAAATTAGAAACCGCACTCTGTGAATGTACAATGGCTTTGTAAAAATACGAATCTCCGTTAATGTACAGAACAGTCTGTACAAACACACAGCCCTTGTAATGCCAATTGACATAAGATTTTTTGTGGAATAACAGTGTGGTTTCGTGACAGTGACTGTCTGCTTTCCACGTCTCGTAATTGTTGACAGTTCAAATCTTTCCTTGCACTTTTCATGAACAAGCAGTAACAGTGCCATTGGACGGTGGAATGTTGTGTGTGTGTGCTGTGGACAATAACGTTTTCTTATGCTGTGAAGTGCAACGGGTTAGAATTGGTGAAAATCTCTGTGCCGAACCATGCAAAACGATTTCCAATCATCCATCGTCAACACCTGGCACTCTTCCAACCTTCCAACCATTTTGTCGTCACTGGTACGTGGCAAATGTGATGCGATCAAGCGAAATCAGTCGGAACTCGGCAATCCTTGTTTTTAGATATGAGCCAAAATATTGTTCGTATGGGTGAAAAAGTCAAACAATATTTTGTTTTTACAAAAACAGAAGGGAAAAAGCCCTTTCTAAAATGAATATTTCCACCAACCAATTCCGTTTTTTATCAATTTTGTTTCCTTCTTCACTTAGGAGGTCGTTCACATAGATGATGTTAGATTTTATCCAATTACGAAAGTACAGTATTTCGCCATTGTACTTTATGAGTTGGTTGCCCCATAGTAATTGAGATTTTATTTCAGTGGGACTTAAATCTTTCTGAACATTTTGGGTTCGATCTAGTTCCTGCCAACACAGTATAGGCTCTTTATAAAATTGTGGCAGTGACTGTCTTAATGGCCCACTTTTTGATTTCCCAAAATTCCTGTTAAAAACTAAGATTTGGACTACAGTAATCTAGGAAATATTTACATAACGTTTGCCATTTACCACCAGTATTGTTTAATAGTTTAACAGCCCAGTTGCATTTTAATGCCATGTTATGGGATTCTATATCGATGAGGTTTAAACATCCTTCATTGAGCCTTCTTATAATAGTTCTGCGTGCAATTTTATCTATGCGTCCAATCCAAATAAAGGGAAAGACTAGCTTATTAATTTCGGAAACGTACTTTCGTGGTGTTGGGATAACGGATGCTAAAAAGGTAAATATGGGTAATGCCAAACTGTTTAAAATAGCGACTTTACCGGGAAGGGTTAAAGCCCGTCTCTTCCATTGGTTTATCAGGGCTGTGCAGGTTTTAATTTTTTCTACTCAAATTAATTCATAACACTGGGCCATGTGTTTTCAAAAATATACTCCTAGAGCTTTGATCGGCTGTTGCTGCCAAGTTATCGTTTCAAGCAAATGTTGATCCAGTATTAGATTACCAATAATAAGCCCTTTTGTCTTTTGAAGATTAAGTTTAGGTCCAGCAATTTGTCCAAAATTTGATACGATGTTTATAGTCTTGTTTACGGATTTAGGGTCTGACACAAAAATAGTAGTGTCGTCTGCGTACATCGAAATGCGTAAGTTTGATGTTTCAGTAAGTTCTATTCCGTTTATATCTTTGTTACATCTAATTCTGTTGGCTAATACCTCAGCAACAAGTAAAAATAAGAGAGCTGAGAGCGGACATCCTTGCCTAAGGCCTCGTGTAAAAGTTACAAATCGGGACATATATCCGTTGTTGATAACACTGCTTTGTATATTTGTATACAATGTTTTTATCCACTGGATAAAACTGTTTCCATAGTTGAATTTGGTTAATGTTTCTAAAAGAAAATTCAATTCTACCGTGTCAAAAGCTTTTCATAATCCAAAAAGACGATAGCAGCATTTTTGTTGGATGACATCTTCAATTAATCTAATGTTTTCTCCAATAAATCTTCCTTATACTTTTATAATTTTGTAATCTATGTTTAGTAAACTAATTGGTCTCCATTTTCTTAATTAGTACGATTACCTTTTCTATAAAGCAATGACATTATAGCGCGGCGTTGTGAAATAGACAACTCTCCTTTGTTGTAACTTCTATTCATTGATTCAATATAGAGTGTTTCTATTTGATTCCAAAATGTGTTATAAAACTCCACTGTTAGGCCGTCCGTACGGTACCAGGACTTTTGTTGGTTTTCAAGTTGCTGAAAGCTCGTTCGTACTCTGCCTCGGTGATTATGCCCTCACATTTTTCCTTTTGCTCATGATTTAATACATAATCAAACTTTGTGCCGTCTAGATATTGTTTCACCTGACTTATATCAACAGAGTTGGATGTATACAAATTTTGGTAAAAACGTTTTTCTTCGTTTAGTATTAGCCTTTTATCTTTTATAATACGATCAGTTTCACTTTGTAGTAGAGTGATGTGTTTTCTGACTGCGTTTCGTTTTTCTAAACCTAAACAATATTTAATACTTTTTTCACCATCCTCGGCCCATTTTTCGCGGGATCTGACCCTTTGACCCTCAATTTCTCTGTCATATATTTTTTTAATACGTTTTGGAGTTTGTACATCTCTTCACTTTTAACATCACATTGTTTGTTGAGATTAGTTAATCTTTCTGTAATAAGACGTTTCACATTTTTCTCTACGTTTCTTTTTTGCTTTGAATAATGTATAACAAAATCCTTAATTTCGATTTTACATAATTCCAAACGGAGTCTTTCATCATCGTATTCAGTTTTTAACTTGGATGTCGTCTCTTCTAAATAGGATTTCATTGCATTGGTAAATGTTTTATCATCAATAAGCGAATTATTAAACTTCCAATATCCCGGCCCACGCTTATCATTACAGAATGTGATGTTTATCGAAATAGCTTGATGATCTGTTTTAATTGATGGTCGAATATCAGTAGAGGTAATGATATCTGCCAACAAACGCGAAATAAGGAAATAATCAATTCTAGTTTTTATATTGGGACTCTTTCTTCTGAATGTATATTGTTTACAATTTATTCGGATGTTGTTCTCTCCATACATCTACTAGAAGTTTCTTTCTACTTAGTTCATTAACAAAGGTTGTATCCTGTTTTGGAATTATTATTCGCCCTCTCTATCGCACTCATTATTTAAAACACAATTGAAGTCGCCTCCAAGTACGATTTCGTTATTTTTCGGGACATATTGGGATATCAATTTTTCAACCTTTCTAAAGAAACTTACTCTTTGTTTACACGTATTTGGTGCATAAATATTCATAAATGAAATAGGTTTATCCACCAGGGTTGTATTGATTAAACAAAATTGTCCAAAAGAGTCAGATTGAAACCCGTTTATGTTAAGATTGGCCGAGTTTTTAACAATAATGCTGGTCAGGCAACTGTAGGAATCACCATAAGAATGAAAAATGTTATCATCCTGTAAATCATACACATCATGAGTTTCTGTTATGTTCTCGGTGAAGTGCGTCTCTTGTAAAAAGATTATATTGGCTTTCTGATCATTAAACCATTTGTATAGCGCTAGTCGTTTGTTTCGATCCCTTAACCCTCTTACCTTTAAGCTGACAACATGGAGCGACGACATAACGACGGGGAGATTGGGCTAAGTAACGTCATACAGTTTAACTGGTTATATTGTTTAACATGAAAGTTAACATATACGAAGGATCATAGCATAGATTGCTTTTGAGCCTTTTCCTTCTGAGCCACTTTGACTCGATTCAGAAAAGGCCGAGGTCAACTGCGTGCCGTATCGCGCGAGTGATAACGTATACTTGTAGAAAAATATGACGTCACTGTATTATACGACAATGTTTTACGCAGAGTCTGTAGGTATTTCTTTGTCTAAGGCTAGTATTACTTGCTGTGCATTTTGCACATGATTCAGGTGTAACACCACGGTAAACATATGTTAAAGTGTTGATGATCTTTGTGAGACACATTTTGAATAGGGGTTGTAGGCTTGTTCTTACTAAAAAGTTAGTTATGAGTCATACTTTCCTTTGTTTGCAGTCGGTTTTTATTGGGACCTGCGCGGCGAGTTGTGTGTGAGCTGATACTATACTCTAGCCTGGCGACTTTGCTTATGCAGCTCTCATAAGGACCCGCACCTTCTCAGAACAGTACACACAATTTCTGTTAATAGTTATAAGGTACTAGACTCAATCGCAAGTAGCATATTTACGGTACGTGTACATGCTTTTTCGATCTGGGAGGACGGGGCTCTGGCTGCTCGAGCCGGCAAACACAGGGAACGTCGTCGTGGTCTGGGGCGCGTGAGTCCGGGACAGGGTTGGAATGCTCGGTGCTTTTAGATTTGGAATGGCTCCAGCCTTCAAACGGAATTGTGCCTTTAAACCCAGCTGGGTTTTCATACTAACACTGTCATCAATACAATCTTTGGCGAAATGTTCTGCACATATTTTCGACCATTTTGACAGCCGAAAAACAGATCTTGTATTGTCTACAAAGCGGACCCACTGTAGCCTTTGAACTCCATTCAGCACTGGGAATCGCAGGAAGGTTAGGTCAGGATATTTGTCGCTGTTCCTCGTGCAACCCCAAGACCCTCATACTGAAATAATATCAAAATTCGACAAAATAAACGGGAATGCGGAGGAGTTATGTCGACAAACAAATCTTCCAGCAGCATCAACTCCATACGTATACGTGCATGTGCGATATATAGATATACGCGATATAGTGTCTGGCTAATATCAACGGACTCTACACGTGTACGTCACGGGGTCACGTACATACATTTACATACATAATGAGCTTTCGCGAAACAGGATAAATGGTTCAGAATAACAACCCCTTTTTAAAATATAAAAAAAACCTCGTCTGCAAACTAATCTCCAAGAAGTCCAAATTTTACTCGGCGTTTTACTTGCCCTCGAAGAGTCCTTGTAAAAAGATACACACGCAGGCACGATCGATGCAGCGGAAGTATTATTTTATTACGGGTAAGGCCAGCCAGGAGTACCCTGATTCTATTTCTGGGTTAGACACCCTCTTATTGCCATTCAGAAACGTGGGCAATGACAGAATGATTGATTTCTCTGGCGGTCTGCCCAGGTGGCAACCCCTTTGTGTATACCGACTACAAAGGGATCAGATAACACACACTTGAATGGGGTTTAGCCAGATACATGCCACAGGGCTTACTTTCTCAGGGCTGGCATGTCTGTAGTCTTGGTTCTAAGACGTTACTGTCTGATACTTGTCATCAACAGAGGGCGCAATTTACAGGCTGTCACCGGCGGGCGAGCGCGCGATCAATCACGGAGTTACAGTAACGTCTTGGATATTTCTACTTTTGAGGGCGGGACCCGACTATGGAAATCGTGGCTAAACATGCATCATTCATATCACGTGACTGGTCTGACCTCCATGGTAAAGTTTGACCGATTGCCCCAATTATGCAAAATGCGCCTGCGGTCGACGCGACGTGTAATATAATACCGTTTGAAAAAAAAGTGGATGTACTACTGTGTACAAAAGCCGAGTGTACGTACAATGTACATGTACATGTACATATGTACAATGTACATATCCACATATGAACACTGTGGATTGTATTGTATAGTGTAGGTATACGTACTTGAACTTCAAGTTTGAATAACTTGGGAGTTTCTGATCTTTTTTGCTACGTCCCAGAATGAGATAATGACAATTTACCTGCAGGTGTGCACTTTAATCTGGGATGTTAATTAGCCGATGTGAATGAATAAATGCAGAATAGTAAAAATTGTAAATTATTTTTTATCAAAGATTGATTTTTGCCAGTCTTGTTTAATTACATGTACAAACATGTGGTGCCTTTTTTTGCAGCCAGCCATGGCCAGGCCCAGTGTTGTATTAATTGGATATTTCAGTCCAGTTATATGCAATAAATTTTAAGGACGGTCTTTGGTCAACTTTTGACTGAAAAACGTTTTTACTCACTTTGTCTTCAAGGTGGAGCTTAAATTCATCATTGTCTTAATTATTTATATTTCTCCCAATAAAAAATTCCTCCACTAAATACATTACATTCCTACATGTGTGTAGTAATCCATGTATACTAATATTTAAAAAAGTGAACATGAAGAAGAAAAGTCTGAAATAGCAAGCCTAGCAAACCACTTAAATGCAGTGGATTTAAAATCAAAGTAGATGGTTAACTTCACTCATTTATTTTAATTCTTGAGGTAAACATAATTTTTCACTGGATAAAATGTATTTCTGTAAAGATTTTAAACCATTATAATTGTACATTTACATTTATGTTAACATATACTTTACCATTGAAGGTTAGAACTGCCACAGAGTTCATCAGAAATATGAAACACACCATTTGTAATTACATCTCTTTTTTCATGTATTTTCAATTTCCATCCTGAAAAATTACATTGGCAGATGTACCGGTCATTTACTACTCAGTGTAAAAAAATCGACATTACATGTACATGCATTTAAAAAAATGTATAATACATTTACTTATACAAACTGGCTGGGACGTCCTCCATTCTGAAGTCTTTTTTAAGTTTACCACCTCACATGTTTATACACCAGTGTTCTAGCTTATACAGTGTACATGCACAATATATAATGTACATGTCATCGGGTAATACCTTCTCATAAATTGTTACCTTCACTCAAGCGCGCCTCCATGATTTGACTGTGACATGTGTGGAGACCGCAAAAGGGGGGGGGGGGGGGGGGGGGGGGGGGGTTATCATGAAATTCCAAAACCAACCAACTAACAATTTCGAAGGGGGGGGGGGGGGATTGGACACTACGCTGTCTATTACACATGTATTAATTATGGTCCATACACAAACCCAAATTTAACCCTCTTTCCGACAATTCTACTGTAATTTCCATGTGAAATTTTAAATACCTCCTGGTCTATTTTAATTGTTTTCTTCTGTCTGGTTTTATTGTCTAGGGGCGATCTTGTCATAAAGTGTGTGGGTGGAGATATATTCCCCATCCCTACAACCCCGAAATCTATGTTTTTGCCTTCACTTATCAACACTTCTTCTTGTCGACAATTTTTTGGGGATTATATTTAACTATAAAAGTTGGGCTATTATGTACGCCGTATGTATCACCATTTGTTAATCCTTTCTGATATGTTTTTCTTTGTATACAAATTGTTGTTTAAATTTTTTTTGGAAAATGATCAATAAATCAATTGTGATGTAGTTCTTTTAACCAATATCTGTACACCGACTACTGCATGTATTTTTTTCTATTACATGTGGAATAGTAAGCACGTAAACACACTGGCTGTCATCAAAGGTTATAGTTCTAAATTTACAGTAGCAGAGATCAGTGGGTCACGCGGATCGCGCAATCCTTCATCCAAAACAATACAACGGTCGAGGCGCGTTGGGCCAGGGCGCGGTGAACTTCAAATTTCCAGACAACACAACACACACATATCATACACAAAAAAACCACACCCAGAGGGTGATGACCGCACCGCGTCCCATTTAATCGTACATGCTCGCCAAGTTATGAATAATTCATTTGTCAAGGTCAAACTCAATCGCTGATTGGCTCCCCCGGAAAGTCGGGGGAGAATGTCGAAAAAGTAAAGAAAAAGTTAAGACCCGCGGACAGAGATATCCAAGACCTTCGTGAGAGTGAAGAACCGAGCAAAGAACAGTAGAATCGATTCTTGTCAGAGCGCGTAATATATAAAACATTTTAGAATCGAATTCAATCCGAATCGATTAACTGAGAAACAGCGCCCTCGTTCGGAAGGAAAAAAGGAACACGAAGGTCTTGGAACCAAGACTAGCATGTCTGGTGTGTGACCTCTGTGTTAAAGGCGATTGCACAGTCTCAAACTATGGGTTCCGACCATAGAGTTAAGACTAGAGGGCGTACTCGCTATACCCGGCCGTACCCCCAAAAACATGGCTGCCGGCTGTTCGACCCATTAGCCTTTTAGAGGTATGGCGGACACATATGGCAGTCTTAATGCTGATTTGTTACAGATAAAACATTGATGTGACGTCATTATTACGTCATCATGACGTCATCTGGAGGTCATTAAATTCAAGTTAAAATCTGGTATATTTAACAATCTCTTATGACAACCTTCAGAAGTTTTATACACTGTATTTTTGTGTACCAATTCCAACTTCCCATGGTCGTAGCTCACTCCAGTGTCAAAACATACCCATTTCAATATTTAGCCCAAAAACAATATGATAACAAATGAATTCTGGGAAGGCAGTGTAACCGTGGATGCCATGTTGCGCGTCTTTGATTTATCCTACTATGCAACGTATACTTGTGTGTGCCGCGTTGCGCTATACGAGCGACGTCAGTTCGAGCTCTGTCTTTTCTGCTGTGGTTATACCCTTTATAGTGTGGCATTTTGCCCAATTTTTACAGGGTTGGTCACTTTCAACTCATAGACCACCCTAGTCATTCTTTTCGAAATTTTTTGGGTGGATTCGTTGAGTTTTTAGAGGGTTTTGGGGGTATTTTTGGTTACTGCTGTGGTGTATAAGTTCTACACACAGCAGCGTTTCTTTTGTTTGCACGTACGGCTTGTGGCAGTGCACAGCCCTACGTAGCGTTTGTTAAGCTTTTGTGTTCAGTGCACAGCCCCCAGTCTTCGGTTACGTAAGCATCCGGAGTACTGTGTGGGCTGTGTTATTTCCTTTTAATAGGCGGGCAAAGGTATTTGCCCTCCTTTTTTTTTTTTTTTCAGCACTGTCAAAGTAGACAGTGCCTGTAAATATATATACATAATTCTTCGTCTGTTCGCCTTGCTATCTGCAGTGAGATAGCAAGATATTTATCTTCTTTCGGCACCAATACAAGTGTTTATTGGTGCCATTTATATTATCCAAGTAGGATAATTTTATTCTTTTTACCGGACTAGGCAGCTGCTAGCCGGTTCTTTTTTTTTGCCTACCCCAGTTGGGTCGGTCTTTCTTTGCCTTTCCTTTTTCCCTTTTGAATGCCTTCCCAAGCATTCTCCCCCCGGCGCCTCCGAGCCTTCGAACTGAAAGTCGATGGCAAAGAGGCGCCTAGTGACGTTTTTAAGGTCCTCCGAGAGGTCGGGGTTATCCCCAAAGACCACTTTGAGGCCTTACAACCTCTACCCGGCGGCAGATTTGATGTCACTTTCAAGTCTGCCGCCTTTGCCCAACGTTTTGGGCCAGTTTTGGCAGGGCGTCCCGGTTGCCATGTGTCGTCATTTGGCGCCGTGACGCTCGTCACTGTCAAGTTTGTGGAGGTGGACTTGGACGACAACGTCGTCCGGTCCATCCTCTCACGCTTTGGGAAGGTTCAGAAGGGTAGGTTTCAAACCTACCCGGATGAGCCTTCCGTTTTTACTGGCACCCGGCAGTACCTCATGTCGGATGTCAAGTCCATCCCTTCGGTTCTCCGCATCGGGAACCGCACGCAACGCCTGGGTGTCCCACTTGGGACAGACCAGGACCTGTGCCCGATGCGGGGACCCTGGCCACACGGCCAATAAATGTAACACCGTGAAGTGTTACAAGTGTTTGGAGGTGGGACACACTTCCTCCGAGTGTCCAAACTCGGTGAAGTGCACTTTTTGCGGGGAGGCGGGGCACAACTTTCACCGGTGCCCCAAATCCTACGCAACTAAAGTTAAGCCTACCAAACGGTGGGCTGATGTAGTGGTACAGAAGCCAACTCCTCCTGCACCACCCCCTAGTCACGAGCCTTCCGCTGCGTCTGCATCCGCAGCTGCGGAGGCAGACAAATCGGACGGCTCCACGCCCGTTTCGTCTTCGTCTTCGGACGGAGACACTATTTCTGGGGACGACAGCCCCCATACGTCCTCGTTTAAGTTGCCTCGAGCGTCCTGCCTTGGATGTTCGGGGATTGTAGGTCCGTTTGAGGCGCGCTCCGAGTAGAATTTTTTCCACTGCGAGCGTGCAATCATTCGGACCACTCCTTTTAGTCTAGTCGGTTGCGCCGGGTGCACGGGCGTTAACTCGCAGCCAACTTTGGTCTGCGACAAGCCCGCGTGCCTGGAGGCCGCGACCGATAAGGTTCACCCTTTTGTTGTTTCTAGAGGAAGGAGGAAGAAGGCGAAGAGGGCCCGTCCCTCTTCCGATTCCGACTCCCCATCCTCTGGGTTCATTCCCCAGAAACGTTCTTCTGGGAAGCCCGGATCTAAACTCTCCGAATCTTCGGACTCGGAAGAGGATGGACCCGGGAAGGAGATTCTTCCTCCCCTCTCGCCTTTATTTCCTTCTGTGGAGATTGTTTCTCCTCATAAACCTAGCCTGTCCGGCTCCTCGGAGTCCGGGGAGTCGGACATGGATGAGTTGGGTGGAGATGAGGACGCATTTTTGTCCTCGGCAGTATCTCTCCCTAGCCCAACCCCTGGGGCGGAATCGCCCCCTTAGTTTTTTTGATCCATAACTCACAATATGGTCGCCATTCTTACCCTCAATGTACAGGGCATGCGCGGTCCCGTAAAGAGGAGACAATTTTTGGGTTGTGTGGAGATTACGATATTTCCTGTCTTCAGGAATGTCATATCTCCTCCAACTCCGATTTAGCTGCTTGGCAGGCAGAATGGAAAGGCAGGATGTTCGCCAGTTTTGGCACATCCAACTCCTGTGGTACCATCATCCTTCTGCCTGCTAAAAGCCCCTTTGTTTTTTCTGATCCTTCCTTCGATACCGAGGGGAGGATCGTTTCTGGGTTTTTGCGTGGTCCTGGCAGCGGGTCGGGTGTGCGACTTTGCACAATTTATGCCCCCACCAATGCCAGGTCGCGCCGTCTCTTCTTTGCGGGTTTAGGCGTATACCTGACGGGTAACTTTCCCATTCTCCTCACGGGCGATTTTAATTGTGTTTCAGATGTAGCTTTAGATCACCGAGGTTCTGATAACACACGTTGTGGAATCGGGGCCAAGGAGATCGAACATCTGCTTTCTGATGGCGGTCTCTTCACCCGTCGGACGTTTCTTATACATGGCGTAATGCGGCTAACACACTATCCAGCCGGCTAGACCGTTTTTACGTGTCGAACCTGGTTGATGTGGTGTCTTGCCAGCATGAGCCATGTTATTTTAGCGACCATGATTGTGTAGTTATGGATTTTCCTTTACCGGAGAAAGCACGTGTTGGTGGAGGTTTTTGGAAATGTGATGTTTCCGTCCTTGCCGACGCGGGTTTTCAACGGGAATTCCGTTGTGCTTATGCGGGTTGGCGGTCTCTCAAGGAGGGGTACGACAACGAGCTCCTCTGGTGGGAGGACGTCAAATCCCGCATAAAGCGTTTTATTATTTCTTTTTCTTGTCGCTTGGCAAGAAAGAAGCGGAAGCGTAGGGAGTCACTTTTGTCTTCCCTGCGCTCCGTTATTTCTGATTTAAATGCCGGGAAGTGTGACGCTGCCACTCTTTCCCGGCATAACGAAATCAAGGAGGCCCTTCAAGAATTAGACGACTTCGAAGCGGAGGGTGCCCGAATCCGCTCGCGAGTTCGGGAACTCGAGGAAGGGGAGAAGCCGTCCAAGTATTTTTTTCATCTAGAATCCTCCCAGGCTCGGAAGAAAATTATTTCCTCCGTCCGTAACCCACGGGGAGACATCGTTACATCCTCCGGAGAAATTTCTACCGTTTATCAAGATTTCTTTCTCGACCTTTTTTCTGAAGAGCCTGTGGAGGTTGACTCACAGGGCCCTTTTCTTGACTCTTTGTCTACACTTGTAGACGAAGAGAGCCGCATTGACTTGGACAGTCCACTTGAATTGTCTGAGCTCGATGCGGCCCTTCGTAGCATGGCCAACGGTAAGACTCCCGGAGGGGACGGCCTGCCCAAGGAATTCTACGTGAATTTTTGGGACATGGTCGGCCCCGACCTTCTTGGGGTCTTCCATTGTGCCTTTATACTAAATCATTTAGGTGATTCCCAATGTTTGGGGATCATAACACTTTTGGAGAAGGTTGGGGATCCGCTTGATCCCAAGAACAAGCGCCCCATCTCTCTCCTTAATGTTGATTATAAGATCCTGTCGAAGGCCTTGCGCCTCCGTTTGGGTAATGTTTTACCTGACATAGTCGGTCAATTTCAGACTTGTGGCGTCAAGGGGAGGTCCATCCATGATAATACCAGACTCCTTTGGGATCTGGTAGCATACGTGGATGGAAGGAACCTTGACTGCCTCGTTATTTCCCTCGACCAGCAGAAGGCCTTCGACAGGGTCAATTGGGATTTCCTTTTTAAGGTCCAAGACCAATTTGGTTTTGGGCCGAGTTTCCGGCACTGGATTAAACTGTTATACACAGATATATCCAGTGCAGTCTTGGTGAATGGGGTTGTTTCCGACCCCTTTTTTGTCACGAGGGGTGTAAGGCAAGGTTGCCCTCTCTCCCCTCTTCTATATGTCCTTTTTATTGAGCCTTTTGCTCAGACAGTCCTCAATGATCGCCGCGTGACTGGTTTGGCAATGCCCGGGGCCAATGGCTTGCAATGCAAAGTGTTGCAGTACGCTGACGACACGACCTGCATTGTAAGGGATTGCCAATCTCTCGGGCGGCTTTTTGGGATCATTGATGTTTTTTCGCGCGCGAGCGGGTCTCGCTTAAATCTTGCCAAGTCGAAAGGCTTGGTCTTTGGCTCCTGGCCCGATTGCCTTCCCGATCTGGTCCCTATTCAGTGGACCACCGACCCGATCAAGATCAACGGTGTCTGGGTTGGCAAGGGGGACATGGGCCCTTTTAATTGGAAAGCGCGGCTTCCCAAACTGCAGTCCTCTTTGGACAGCTGGAAAAGGGGGACGTTTTCCCTCTTAGGTAAGGTATTGCTGGTCAATACCTTAATTCTATCACCTTTGTTTTTTCTGGCTCCGGTTTATCCACTTCCACTTGCAGTAGAGCGGACTATAAACCGAGCTAGTTTTTCCTTCATTTGGTCGGGCAAGACTGAACTCGTCCGGAGGACAGTTCTTGTCCAGTCCCTAGCCAAGGGCGGGTTGGGTGTTACCAACCTCCGCGACAAATGTGACGCCTTTTTCGTTCTTGGGGTAAAGGCCTTGTTGGGCGATGGGGCCCCACCCTGGAGATTTTTTTCTCTATACTGGGTGGCGTTGTCGCTCCGCCGGGTCTTTCCCCCGAATTGGTGGCGGAACGATGTTCCTCACGCTTTTTCGCCCACGGGCTATTATAAGCAGTTTTGCAAGCTGGTCTTGCTGGCTGTTGAGATTTCCCCGGACATTGATTGGGGGCCGGCGTCGGTTCGCAGTCTTTGCGAGCTTTTTGCGGGCCAACGTCCTAATCAGCGTCCGGCTTGCAACATTTCTGACATCGGTCAGATTTTTAAAGTTTGTCATGCCTCCAATTTGAGCAACCGACTTCGGGACTTAAATTGGAGGATCGTTTGGGGGGCACTTAAGACTTCTCAACGTCTTTTTCGTTGGGGTATAGGGGACGGCAAGTGCCCTCGGGTCGGCTGTGCCGCTCCCGAGACACTTTGTCATATTTTTTGGGACTGTTCCTTTGTTTACAATTTGTGGGCTTGGGTTGAGCATCTTGGATGTAAAGCACAAGCCCGACGTTTTTCTCTTACACGTTCCTGTGTCCTCTACGGGTCTGGTGTGGACACTAGCCCGGAGTCCCTTTTGATTTGGTTTTCAATTTGCACGGTGAGGTGGCTGGTTTGGCTTTCGCGTTGCGAGACATTGTATGATGGATCCCGACAGGATGCCGACCAGGTACTTCTCCGTGTCAAGGGTTCAATTAGGGCACGGCTCCAAGCAGACTTTGCCCGGCTGGACCGGACGAAGTTTCGCACCATTTGGTGTGTGCGAGGAGCCGTTTGTACTGTTAGAGACGACCGATTGGTCTTTCACATTTGATTCCCTTGACGTCTGTCTTTGGAGCTTCTGTCTCCTGTTCTTTTTATCTGAGCTCATTTGCTCCTGTGTTTTGCTTGTTATTATAAGTCTTGTCTATCGCTTGTTACTTGTACCATTTTGTTTACCGTTTTTGGTTGAAGACAGGGGGGGTCGTACCCCCTCATGGTAATGCATGGGTAGCGAGGCTGCACTGTCTTCGTGTAATGTGCTTGTTTAGTGTTTGTTTTTTTATGTTCAAATTTAGTCAGGGGTAGGGGGGCTCGAAGCCTCACGTACCTAGGTATAGCGTGGCTATCCTACCCCGGGGACTTTAGATGTCCCCAAAACTTTAAAAATGGTAACCGTGCATGTTATGTGTAAGAAGAAAATCGGGGTGCTGCGTAGCATGCACTATATCAAGTGAGATGAACAGTAAAAATATTAAATAGCGCTCACCAAAATTAGTGGCGGGTGCCACTAATTTTGGTGAGCACTATTAAATATTTGTACTGTTCATCGTGCATGTTGTGTGGCGCGTCCTTAATTTTATCCTACAATATAACGTAAACCTATGTGTGGCGCATGCGCTATATACGAGCAATGCTTTTAGGAACTGTGCTAGGTATACGAAGCTGTGAGCGTTTTTTCATATTACTTGTCAATGGTGTAATTTTGACCAAGGGAGCTTATACCATTTCCTTGCACTATGATTACACAGACCATCGTCGATGTAGGCAATACACAAACCAATACTCAGGGCAGCAGACATTAGCAGCTTCGTACACACTTTTCCTGCCCAGGACTTTTCACGCTTTTTAACATAAAAATATTCACAAAGAAAGAGCACATCATGCACGAAGCGTTGATGAGTTGGGAATAATTTTATTATGATGACGTTATCAGGTATCATGTTTCACATTAAAGGGGCATTTGTGAAGGTCTAATATGAAACTAAAATGCAAACTGTGCCATTATAATGTACAATTTTAAATGCCTATAACTATCTACATATAGTGTATGTCCAATTTGATTTTGTCTTGGTTTCTGTGTAGATTGGGATTTGTTATCGATGACGTCATCAGGTTTCAAGTTACTTAACAATACATTAAAGGTGCATGATTTAACGTCCTAAAGCTCCACAACTATGGGCTCCGTGCGCCGTCGAATGAGGGCGCTGTCCACATAGCAACCGCACTTTCGTGGGCAGTACGTCGCTGGTATCCGCACCGCGCTCCTTGTTCATTTGATACTCGTATACCAGTGGGATTGCTTTGTCTGTTTGCCGACTCTCGATAATTGAGTTTTCAATAAGAATATCACAGCGGGAACCAGATACTTAAATTGAAGTCAGGTAAGATGGCGTCGATATTGACCCCCCAACTCGCCTTTTCTTTCCGCTGAGGGGGTAGTTGTGCACGGAGCTCATAGGTTCCATTGGGCTGATATGCGCATAAATAAGGACATGTTCTAGATGAAAAATGATGTGACTCGTGATGACGTCATCAGATGTCACGTTACATAACATCAAAGGTGCACGTTTTGAAGGCCTGTATCTCTAAAACTATAGGTTCAACAGGGCTGATATGGGGTATGCACATAGACAGGGTGGTGTAATAGTTGAACATTAATGTGATGTAATGATGAAGTCATCATACGATTTCTATATTGTTTTTATGTTTTTGAACCTTTAAGCCACATCTCATCAACACACATGCTCAATTCGAAATTTGTTTTGTAAATATCTTGTTAGGTCATTGTTATTTACATTTAAATGAAAATAAGTGTGACGTCATGGTGACGTCATCAAAAGCATGATTTTGTGAACGGGCAGGTCTGATCATCATGAAACTTGGTGGGTACATGTAGGTAAATATTGTCACAAGTATGCAAATTTCGAAGTGACGTCATGACAAATAATGCGGAAAAGCCCTATGCTCTGTTCATCTTAGAGACATAGACCTATAGGTTTTATTAATGAAATCGTTAATGGAATCTCCCAAAGGATGTAGCAAATAGTGGATGAGGCGAAAAGACCCGGGTAGTAGTAAGGTACATACCGATCCCATGTCATTTCCTGTTTTTTCACTTTTCTCTCTAATTTTGCTGTGGGTACATACATCAAATTTTAAAAAAAACAAATAGTCTAAAAATCGCCCAAATTTAATTCAAAATTTTGCTGGGGTACTATACACCAAAATTTGCACAAAATCAAGAAAATAAAAAGTGTTTTTCATATCCCACAAGCGTACTAAAACGCCGGGGCGCCCGGTTACCCCAAAATAACAAGGCAAAAAAAATGATTTGTCGCAAGCCAAAAAATATTATATTGCCATTATAAAAGATGGAAATTAAACCTTTGATTCGGGAACATCCACTTTTAGAGAAAATTCTTTCTGCATTTAAAACTACTCAATGTATAACGCACGATTGCGAAAGTTGCTTTTATACGAGAGATACGGGTCGCGAATATTATATTCACGTAGATTCAAAATCGTTATTAGAACTGGTCTACCTATGCTACGAGAGAGGTACGTTTCTTAATCTATTAAAGTGTTACGACGATGTAGTCGAAAGAGAAAGATATAAGAAAGAGATAAAAGAAAACGATAATTTTTCTTTTTGTATTCACTGCGAAGATGTGAGTCTAGACATTACGGAAGATGACGATCTCATAGATTATCTTTATTATACCAACCAAGAAGAGGAAGACAGAGATTTTCTTAATTATACTACGTTAAAACTCGAATACGACGATAGCTTTATTATCAATCTAAAAGATTTAGTCTCGATAGATTATCGCGAATGGCTAACTCTCGCGAATGACATCTAACGAAGTTTAACGGCCAACTCTCGGAACCAAAAAAAAATAACCCTCATCTCTCTAGTAGAGGTGAGGGTTATTTTTTGTATTTACATAAATCTACTATACTCACATAGCTACGCTCTACTATACGAGCGTAGCTACGCTCGTAGGGCGTACACTAAATTACAACTACTCTTTGCAAGGAGCGCTAGGCCTAGTCTCTAAACTCTCTTGAGCACTTGTGTAGCTAGGAGGCTCATCTCTACCCACGTTAGAATCACGCTCATACTCTTTACATATTTCTAATTTAAAGTTGTAAGTTTTGCGATAAGATCTTTTTTTTCTTTCGCTAGAAGCTCGACCACTTTCTTTTCGACCTCATCGTCTATTTCTTTTTGATTTCTAACGGACTCTTCTCTCGCTTTAGTTTGTGTCCTAATAGCTTCTTTCATTCCATACAACTTTTTTAATTCATCGTTAATCAAAGCAAATTCTTCGTGACTTACATCGCCATCATCTACAGCCTGAGACACTAATTCATTTATGGTATTTAATTTTGTTTCGGCTACTACTCTAATCTCATCGTGTTTCTTAGCTTTACCTCTAAACTTTTTACTAAATCGTTTTAACCCCAAACTTACACCCACGCATCCTATAGCTAATCCTTCTAGCACCACGCCTATAGGTATACTAATAAAGCCGACAATGCCGACTATGCCTATTACACCGAATGCAGCTCCGAAACATTCTATAGCGGTCTCTGCGTTAGATAAACAGTTAATAATTTTATTATACTTTTTGTGTAACCGTTCTCTCTTATCTCTCTCGTTGGCTATCTCTTTTTGCACTCGTTCGATTTTATTTAACCTAAAGACTGAAGACTCATTCGTTTCACTCGAGACAACGGGCAATTTAGGGTAAACGGATTCTGCGGTCATTTTATAAAGTCTTATATTATTTTAATTTTTTTTTGCATGTATACAAGAATCAAAGCACCGACACCTACCAATAATGCCCACACGTGCTCCGCCAACCAACCGATACTCTTGCTCAATAGATTAAACAACCAACTCGCGATACCGCCCAAAATACCCGGTAAAGCGGCTAATAACTTACCCCCCAGCTTTTTTAGCAAATTAGCCAAGTTTTTTAAATGATTACTTATCCAATCTTTCACGTTACCTCCGGGCTTAGGCGGAACCGGAGTCGGAGCAGGAACAGCCGCCACCCCAGCAAAAGCCGCCACCAAAGAAGAAACGATCGTACTTATAGCTAAAGCAAACGCGGCCAATATACTTACGACCGTCACACCCTGTTCTCGAAACAGAATTCTAATCTTTTCCGCTAGCGAGGTATCTCCTTCTAATATTTTATTAATCGTTTCT
Organism: Hippasteria phrygiana; assembly: GCA_037893225.1. Classification (NCBI taxonomy): domain Eukaryota; kingdom Metazoa; phylum Echinodermata; class Asteroidea; order Valvatida; family Goniasteridae; genus Hippasteria; species Hippasteria phrygiana. Next base: position 23,544 of record JAZGUH010000329.1, read on the forward strand.
TTGATTCTAACGATTTGACTTTTGAGTCCTCGTTCATTTTCGAGCGCCGATGTCATTCTAGCGGATCTTTCATCATTTAGATCTTTTAATCGATTGGTTATTACTCGTCTATTACTCGTTGCTTCAGTTAGTTCAGCTTTGGTTTGATTAATTTCATCATCTAGTCTTCTTATTTTAGCTAAATTTAATTCTAAATTACCTTTGAGAGTTTGTAACGCTTTGTCTAAACCAGCAATTTCTCTCAAGTTGTTTAATCCCGTAATTTTTTTAATTACTATTTCTCGTTCATCTAATACTTTTTCTAGTTCATCCGATACTCTTTCTCGTTCATTCAATACTCTTTTTCGTTCATCTACTCTTTCGTTCGATCTATCTAATGTTTTTACTCGTTCATCTAATGTTCTCGCTAATTTATCTAATGCGTTTACTCGTTCATCTAACTCTTTTTTTTGTTCATCTACTCCTCTTTTGTATTCACCTAATTATTCACTTTGTTCATTTATTTCTTCTCGTGGATCTACTTCTATTAATACATCCTCTACTATTTCTTCTACGATTCTTCTAACAATATCAGCGACTTCTGGAATATCTCTCTGATCAATATTTTCAAGTTGTATCTGATTTAATTCTTGTTGTAATTGCATCGTTTTAGTTTTACTAGATTTATAATCAGAAATACCAATTACATCTCTGATAAATTTTACGTTAGTTTTACCTTGAATAGTCTTTAAATTTAAAAATTTGTCAGGACTTTTTTTGTTCGTTAATCTAATCAATTTATCTTCAAATCTTACATAAAGCCCATTGTTTTTATCAACGTTAAAATAGTTTGGTTCTACAACATCTGGTTTATATCCAGTATTATCGTAAATAACTTTATAAAACTTGTCTACTTTTTGTTCTACCAACCTTCTCGTAAATTGAGTAAGTATACTTTCGTCTATAAACGATGTTTCTTCTTCTTCACCCATAGGAACAAAATCGTCAAAATTAAAATCGTTAAAATCAGGATTGCCAGAAACAAAATCGCCAAAATCAGGATCTACGTCGGGCTCGCCTTCTCGATCAAAGTCATCCATGGGTATAAAATCTCCACCTTCAGCCATTTTATAAAGTCGTATATTTTATATTTTACGTAGTATTTATCACATTCTGAGGAATTACTCCTTGACTCACCAACCAAGTCTGAGTAGCTAGAGCGCTACCTACCGTAGCGGTGATTTTAATCGTATCTTCTACGTCTAGCTTTCCTAAATCGGCGGGCTTAATTTTCAAAAGTTTTTTACTCAACATAGTATAACCTACGGTCAACAAACTCAACACAGCGCCGTGATAAAGAGTATTTGCAACGTTCTTCGTATCCATTTTACTTGTACAAACATTTTATTTTTTTTATTTATTCCATTTCTAATAGTTCTTCAACTTTAGGGGTTGAAGTTGCGGTCGCAACCCCTACCCCCACCTCTCGCTGCGAATCTACAGGTTTACTCTTGTTAAACGCGATATATCCAATTCCTAAAACAACCAAACCAACTATCGCGTATCCCCAGCTCGGAATGTCTGCCATCGTTAGCGCTGGCGTTTGCTGGGGAGATTCTTCTTCTATACTTTGCATTTTTTGTATTTGTTCTTTCATCTTTCTGTTTCTTTCGGCCAGTCTTTTACCTTGCTCTACTCTTTTAGGGTCTTTTACTCTTTTTTTTGTGACTCTTGATAGAGTCGACTGAGCCGGCTCTTGGGGAGGCTGGGGAGTCTCTGCTACTTGATCCGTCGTTGTCGTTTCTAGACTCATCTTTTATAGTAATACTACTATTATTTGTAATACTATTATTATTTGTAACGCTATTAGTACTACTATCTACCTGTAAATGTTTAGTCGTGATCAACATAGCCACCAAAGGAGATAAATAAACCCCATAATTGTAATGCACTTCGCAAAGTAAACTAGACAAGCTGCTAGAAATAACGGGATCTTTTTCTAAGTCGTTGATAAGGGCTTCTTCAGAATCTAAACAAAGTTTATAACCGAATGGCGAAGCCAGTGGCAAAGTCGCGCCTAAAGCTTTTGCGTAAACGGTCAACACGCAACTCCCCAAACTGACTATCATTTCTTTACCGAGCTTGGCTTCGTATCTTTTATATAGCTTTTCTTGTTTTTCAGCGGTCAAGCTCTCTATTTCATTGACGGAGTATTCTTTACCGAAATATTTTTTAGAATCACCGGAAGCAACTACGCCTAAAAGTCTATTTTTAGGCATAGTTGCTTCTGGGGTTATAGCTACAGTCGTGGGTGTAGCAGCTACTGTTGGACGAGGTTCTTGAGATAACGTGCTTAGAGATTCTATCGACTTGCTCATTTAAAATAGAACTATATTTTTTAATCTTATTTCTACAAGAAATATAATCGTAAGAAAATAAAGATAAGTTGATGGCTATTACTAGTTTTAATAATAGGTCTAGATATTCTATCATATTTTATAGATGACTAGATAATCTATAGTTATCTAACAGTTATCTATAGATCATCTATTAGTTATTTAACAGGTATCTATCAGTTATCTAACAGTTATCTATAAATCATCTAATAGTTATCTAATAGTTATCTAACAGTTATCTAATAGGTATCTAACAGTTATCTAATAGATCAACTGCCAACAGACTGGAGGATCAGTTTTTACCAATAATTTACTAAAAGGCACATCTCTTAAAATCTTTTTAATTCTCGATCTTTCTTCTAAAGGAACCGCATCATTTTCATCGAGACATTGATCGAAACTAGTTTTATCTTTGCAATAGAACAATACGACAAATGCAGTTTGAGCTCTAAAATCTGTCATTACGCAATTATACTTTTGAGTCATCAACCAACAGTAGTGATTGTCGTGCCTACCGCTAAACGCCAATTTCGTTAAAACGCAAGTGTTTTTCCCGAGCGCCGCCTTACGATATTTTATGTCTTGTTCCGAGCTACAATCGTCTATCAAAAATAGAACGTGCGATCCTTTAAATCGAGCTCTATAAAATGCTAAAGCTTCGTTGAGGGTCACCTTTTCTACCTCTAAATCGCATAGGTATATCTCGGGATCTAACCACAACCAACGTCTCTCGCGATAAGTCTTGTTGTTGCTCAACGTGGGGCAAATAACTACGATATTTTCAAAGTGATCTTTATACTCAGTTTCTAATAGATCTAAAATATATTTGGTTTTGCCCGAATTAGTCCTACCGCATACTAACGCGCAGTGTGGTGTTTTTGGAAACGTTTTATGCATTGCTTATTTATAGTAAAGACTATTTTAAGAGTAACTACCGCTAAATCGTCCATCTTCTAGCACCAACTGACCATCCATCACCAAGAAAACGTAACACGTTAGTACACCAGCTGTCTCAGCCTCTCTTTCTAAATGGAGAGAAATACCCCCACCTACATCTCCTATTTTCCTGCCAGAACCGTGACTTTTGTTGTCGTCGGTTACCCTCGTATCTAGCCAAAGACCGTAACTAGTGCTTAAGTAATCTCCTAGCGTCATATCGTGCAAGCCCAAGTCTTTAGACACGCCGGCACCAAATTCTGTATTAGAGTCGCCGAAAAACTTGGTAATCTCGTCCCAGTGTTGATAACGCTTCATGCCCTGACTATACAATTGATTCGGCTTACCCTCTATCGTAACGTCTACTTTTTCGATCTTTGGATTATAAAAAATTCGAGGATCTTTTTCGTCCGATTCTTTAAATAAAAGAAGTATACCTTTGAGACTTCTAATGGCTTGATTGAGATTAATGTTCCAAGTAGTATCGGACTTGTTTAACGTTAAAACCGTATATCTTTGAACTTTTTCGTATAGAAAATGAGTTTTACCTCGATATTTTTGCCTGATACTATCGGCCAATGTTTTATTGGTCACCGTTTCAAACTCGAGATCTAACCCCGAAATTTTATACTTCGCGTTAGAATCGGTAGATTTTACTACGCTCGCGTGATCGTTAAATGTAAATTCATAAGTTAGTCTATCTTTGAGCGTCGATGGACTAAAAGGCTGATGATCCGTAAGCATTTCAAAATCTAGAGGAATGTAATATCGGTTACCGTAAGCGTTGGCAATCGCTTTGTCTTTTCCACCATTCGCGCTAGCAACCCCATCGCCAGCGCCGATTCTGAGTTTCGTAACGTTAGAAGTTTCGAGTCCTCGATATGCATCGTTCGCGCTGGCTGGTCGCCACAAGTCTTTATACGCGTTATATACATCGGCATCCGTAAACGCTACGAAATCTTTACCTTCTAGTTTGATTCTTACGCCACTAATTAAATTTCGTGCGACGTTATAATATAGAGTTCTTGCATCATCTTCGCCAGCGCCTTCAGATTCTAAGTCTATATTAAAAGCTAATCGTACAGTACTCGGTACGACTACATCGTCTTGACTCAACATAGGAAATTCAACGATCAACAGACTGCCAGCCGATGCGGTACTAGGATTATGAGTAATGACCATCGATTGTCTCAACCCCTTTAACGCTCTAGGATTTTTTAAACTTCTGTGTGGATTCAGTTTGCTTCCATAAATTGCGTTCATTTTACTTAACGAAACAAAAAAAATAAAAAGCAAAAAACTTTTAAACAAACAAACTTTTAGACAAACTTATAAACTAAATAACCTAAAACAAAAGCAAAAAACTTTTAAACAAACTTATAAACTAAAAATCCTAAAACAGCAGTGCCTCCTAAGATAAATGCAATTTCACCATCTTTTTGATCTTCGCTGGGTACGTAAAAGTCCGACAATACAGGTTCGCGAGGTAATATCAACTCGTCGTTGGTTACTTCGTTATATTCTCTCAACGCCTCATCTACGTTTTTAAATGTTTTTTGAGCCCTGGCTTCTTTATGTAGTCGATCGTTTAGATAATCTAGAACCTTGGTTCTTTGTTCCACCCACTCTTGTTTAGCTCGAGTTAATTGTTCTAAAGCGAGGTCGTGTCGTTTACGTTCTTCGGCCGCACGGCTTTTTCCTATCTTAGAAAAGGCGAAGCTCGTTCCGCTAAATGCCACAGCGCTTATTATAGCTCCAGCACCCATAATTAAAAGACTCACCATTTTTAATAAGTCGTTAAAATAAAATGGAAACAAAATTAAGTAAAATATTTTACAGTCCTAGAGGATATTGGAAAGGTGCAGGCGCCATAAAAAAATTATCGTTAAAAGCCAACGTACCCGAGCTAGACGTTAGAAATTGGTTGAGAAAACAAGCCATGTGGCAAATATATTTACCACCCCCCAGTTTTGTCCCGAGACCTACGAGTCTCAATAAGGTTATAGGGCGGCCTAATGAACAACATCAAGCGGATCTGTTGTATCTACCTCACGATGTAGTTAAACGTAAAAGATATAAATACGCGTTGACGATCGTCGATGTGGCCACTCGATATAAAGAAGCTGAACCCTTGACGAACAAAACGAGTACTCAAGTTGTAGAGGCGATAAAAAAGATTTACAAAAGATCGCCCTTGTCTTGGCCTCTCACGATAAAAGTAGACCCCGGTACAGAATTTATGGCTGAATTTAATACTTTGATGCGGACTCGCAACGTCGCAGTACAGAAAGGCGAGGTTGGTAATCATAGAGCTCAAGGTATAGTAGAAAGATTTAATCGTACTTTAGCCGAAAGATTATTCGGTCATCAATACGCTAAAGAAATGTTAGATCCTACCGAGCGTAGCCGCGAGTGGGTAAAAAGATTGCCCGATGTTATAAAAGCGTTAAACGACGAAGAAACTAGATTGATATCGACTATGAAAGGCAAACCGTTAACTCCTCTAGCGGCTATGTCTCAGTTAGAAATAAAACAATTGAGTTCCTCGGGGCTCAAGAGCCCCGAAGTCGCGCTAAGCGTAAATGACGATATCGTTAGATATCTTTACGCTCCTGGAGAGCTCGAAAAAGACGTTAGAAGAAGAGCTACCGATCCTATTTGGAGCTTAGAAATGTATACGATTAGAAGGAGAACGACAAATCCTGGACAGCCCGCGTTGTACTGGCTGACTCACGGTCCCAAGAGATCGTTCGTTAAGAAAGAATTAATGGTCGTTCCATCAGATACTGAGTTACCACCTTCTTCAGCGACGTAGAATATCGTAAGCTAGATACCCAACTCCAGCAGCGGCCATTAAACCAACGACTAAAGCCGTTTTTTCTTGTTCGTGCGAGTCTGGGGGAGGGGGTACTTGCGTAGCTACGACCGTAGAGATAGGGGGTGGTGGGGTTTGTGGCTGAGGGGGTGGTTGCGGGGTTTGTGGCTGAGGGGGTGGTGGGAGTACGTCTGAGAATGGAGGTGGTTGCGGGGTTTGTGGCTGAGGGGGTGGTTGGGGTGGCTCTGACTCTGGCGTTGGTGAGGGTGGCGTAGCTACGACGTCTGAGTTCAAGTTGATATTTAATCCTATCGACGCGCCGGGCGTAGCTATCTGTATATTATTATTATAACCTCGATGAATACCGACTAAAAGCTCCATATTTGATGGAATCAAGTATAATCCTGGGCCAATCACAAAGTTTAACGAGCTTCTAGCGTACTGTAAAGAATCTTGAAATCTGGTTATAGAAGATTCCAAGTCCGTAGGGCTATTTATAACGCCTTCTACTATATTTTCAAATTGTCTTTGAGCATCTAATCCGGTACCCGCGGTTAGTATACTCGTTTTTGCTTGGGCTTGCGCGCCGAGTATGGCGTACACGTACGTTCTAACGCTTTCGTTTATTTGTTCTATACCAACGTCGGTAAACGAGCTCTTCTGGAGTATAAACTTTCTAAAACCGAGTCGTACAACGTCTACGGATTGTCTGATACACATGACGGTGTACTTACCGTACTTATACGTATCGTCCGGCGTGGTAAAACCCATTTTGTAATAACCACCAGGTTGTGGATCTAAGTCTTCCTCATCATCGTGTATATAATCTATACCGGGTACCGGTAAATATTTATGCGAGCCTCTATCGTAATAGTACGCCGTACCTAGACCCGCTGATGCTAAGTCTACGGTCTGTTTAAAACTCAAGTTTGGATCGACTCGAAAGCGTTGACCGACGTTGGTATAAGCACCGTGATCGATGCTATTGTTTAGATCGTCGAATGCGTCGTCGTTTGGAATTGGGCATTTTAGAAAGTATAGTATCTTTCTGATCGTGAAATATACGTGAAACTTGAATAAAGCCGATATTACGGGGTTTTTGTGTAGCAACGATTCTAGTCCTACGCCGCAACCAGAAGTCGCGCACCAAAATGCAAAGTTGAGTTGATTTTGATAAAACGTCATGGGGTCTGATGCATAACGTTCGACCGCTTCATCGCTCTTCACGTCGGACATTTTATAAGCGATAAATATATCCGCTAAATTAGCGATAAAACTCGCGTTCGTGTTGGCGTTTACGATGATGTCAAGTTGATTCAAGTGCATGTTCAACGGGGTACTCTCCTGGGTAATCGCTTCGTACTTGTCGCTCGTCGTTGAGTCGTCTTGACCTATAGCTAGATTCACGATATCTAGAGCATTCTTTATCGCTTGATTATTAGGGTCTAAAAATTTCATAAGTTGAGTGAATTTCATTTTATTTTTAATAAACCAAATATTTTTTTGCTCTAATAAAATGGAATCGCACGTTTTTGAAATGTTTGATGACGAACAAACGTTTAGACTGTCAAAACCTATAGATAACTCAAAGGGAGATTACAGTTTAACCAGCGCGATAGTAACCGCGGGCTTCTACAACATGGCTAGTAATAGCGAAATTCTCTATTTTATACATCAAATCGATCCAAACACTGGTAAAAAAACGGGTAGTACGGATGGTAAAATTGATATTCCTGCTGGATATTACGATATAGATTGGATCGAAGAGAGACTCAGTAAATTAGTTTGGTTAGAAGTCTCTGTAGATAAACTTAATAAAAAAATATCTTTAAATGTAACGGAAGAAAATAACGTTCTACGCTTTGATAAAAACATTAAACAATTGTTGGGGATAACGGTCAAAAACTTAGTTTTTGGCGTAGATTATGTAGGGCATTATAATACAATGCCTGTCGATGCAATTTTTTTACATTGCGATCAGTTATCTACGTCTAATAATTTCTATAACGGAAGGGGAACGCACTTGCTAGACGTTATACCGATAACGAAAAGAGACGATACGCTCGTAGAGCGTGCAAGATTAACCGCTCGTAGACTCGTGGGTGATAAGATAAACCAACTTAGCTTTAGTATCAGAGACCGAGACGGCGATTTAATAAATAATCGAGGAAAAAAGATTAGTTTTAACTTGACGATAGGTAAATTTTAAGCGATTTTTTTAAGCTTTTGTAAGCTTAAATAAAATGGAATCGCACGTTTTTGAAATGACCGATAACGAACAAACGTTTAGACTGTCAAAACCTATAGATAACTCTAAGGGAAATTACTGCATGAGTTTAAACAACGCGATATTTGACGTCGGTTTTTATAATATAACTCAACGTATGACTATAGCATGGCGAGTATATGGCAGCGATACGGCGAGTAACCAAAACGGTGAAACGGTAATTCCACCTGGAAATTATACTATCGATGAGTTAATAGCTGAATTTAATACATTAGCTTTGATCGTAGTTTCCGCGGACAAGATTAATAAAAAGATTATTTTTAATGCCTGTGCGATATCGGCATTTGTTGATGTTGTCATTAGATTCGATCAATATACTCAAAAAGTGTTGAGTATACCCTCTGATTGGTTTCCTAGTGATGGTGAACTTGTAGGACATTATAATATGTATTACTTGAATACAATTTTTTTACATTGCAATCAGTTATCTACGTCTAATAATTTCTATAACGGAAAGAGCACGCACTTGTTAGACGTTATACCGATTGTATATATTGAGGCCGATTCGAATGTAATAGCGACTGTACATAATAAAAGAAAAACTGTCATACCGCTCGTAGTTGCTAAAATACCCGAACTGAGTTTTTCTTTCAGAGACTGCGACGGCACTTTAGTCGATAATAACCATAAGAAATTTATTTTTCGAGTAGATATTTATCGATCGTCTTGTTCTGGCTAGAATAGTGACCGTAAGCCAGAGTGTCTATACCATTAGGTAAAATATATCTCTTCGTATCTAAAGGATTTAACGATTGCTTGACTTGAGCCTCCGTGTATATCATGTGACGCTCAGTTCCAAAACGAATCATCTTGTTTGAATAGCATTCGTTCGATAAAACGCATCGCTTATATTTTTCGTAAGATAGATCGTTGTTTATAACCACTCGGTTTACGCCTTTGGCCTTTTTTAATACAACGTCTCCGTATAAAATCGAGTACATCTTCGATCTGATGCAAGTAGCTTCGCTTATGACTTTTCCTCCACATTCGTCTTTAAATTTACCGATAACTTTCTTGTTTGTATCGTCGTATAAAAAGTGGTCTTTCTCGTAGTTAGAAAAATCGTACAAGTCAGACTGTTTTTCCATGTCGAGATAAACGTCTTTCGTATAGATAATCAAAAGCAGCGAGTCCGTGTCTGTATACATCAATCTTACTTTATCGCCATACGTCTTTTTTAATTGGTTGTAATAAAAGTCGTACATTAGAGTCTTTGATAAATCTAAGATACTAACGCCGCAATAGATGGGCTTATTTAAATACGTTTTCTTTTTGTACGATTCCACGAATGAGAGACCGCATTCTTTAAACGCTGTAGTAGACTTGTAACAAGGTTTAGAAACCATCTCTTTGTATTCTTTTACTTGATCGTTTCGCAGTAGCACACCATCTATTCTATTTCTGACATTTTCCATCGTTTTACCGAATACAGAATTATTCATCAATTTGAAAAAGTCTTTTTCGAAATCCGACTTTGCTTTCGTTCTGAGTTGGGTGTTTTTATCGATGTATGATTTCATCCAAGGTTTTTGTTTAAATTGTAACGCCCGATGTACTTTAGTTAGTTTTAGACCTAGCCTCAAACACTGTTTTAAATTGACGTAGTGCAATACATATTTTTCTTTGCGATATAGCGTGCCAGTTAATTTTTTTACCTTAGCGCCATCTCCTATCTCACTCGCCAACTCTCGTTGATACTTCGATAACCATTCTTCAGGTATGATTATATTATCGGCGGCTAAAGGATAATCGTTGTGTAGATCGTGTAGTTCGGCTGGATATTCCAGGTCAACTTCGAACATATATCCCGTTTTAGTATCATCTTTTAACATCATGATGCGATCGTGGGTAAATTGTTTTGTATTGACCCATTTAAATCCGCCGTAAGGTAGCGGTCGACTCATGGCCCATCCGTAGAGGTTGTTGGCGTCTAGATAGAGAATATACGAATCGGGTTTATCTTGATCGTAATCTTTTAGGTACTTATTGTTTGCCTTAGCATAGCGCGTACTACCAACGCTCGATATTCCTCCTCTTTTCGCTTTTTCAAAAAATAGATGTTTATCTATATCGGTTAATAATTCTAATTCTATTTTAGTATGCCTTAATAAAGCGTCCCAACTTAATCCCGGTGCTGTGAAGTAGTTGGCTGGATCCAACTTGTAATTCATTCTACACATTTGTCTAAAATTCTCGAATACACCTGCTAGTAATAGAGTATCCGCTGTTACGTATAAGTCGTGGTATTCACCCATGTTTTTGAGGTCAAATGTCCGCCATACTCGTTGCGCTCTTTCGTAGTCTTCGTCCGTTATATGTTTGTCCTTTAGAGCGCTGTAAAAAGATTCTTTCGGCGGTAGAGTAGTTTCGCTAAATCGTTCAAAGCTGTCCATGTACTCATACGGATATACACCCTTTTGTAATAAGAGGTCCGCGTTTTCTTCGCCATAACGTTTCAAGAGTAGCCTAAAGGCGTCTCTCGGGCAAGACGTTACCAATTTGTCGAGACCGCTAGACATAAAATGAAACGAGTCGATAAATCTATATTGACCGATCGAAAATGAAATGTATTTTTCTGAATTTTTGGGTATACACCAGATATCTTGTTGATACTTGGAAATGCCCTGCATGATCAAGTGTGCGTCATAATTTTCTAAGTTGTGAAAGACGACCGGTATTTTCGTTTTGTTAGGTATAACTCGTAATTTAAGATTACAGTAAGCGTGCGCGGCTCCTCTGTACTTGCCGGTAGTGTGACAATGATCTCTTACTTTTCTAAATTTGTTAATTTTCTTTTGGCAGAACATACATGTTTTCTCGACGTATCCCTTTTCGTTTTCGTACGTGTATTCTTCCAGTTCTTCTTTACTTTTAGGTTCTACAGGCTTGTAACACTGGCAATTACACGAGTAATTTGGATAAATTGGTTTTTCGCAAATCCAGCACTCGTTAGAGTTTAGGTGAATTTTTTCTTCTTTTAGCGTATATATTATCGGCTTAATGCGAGCTAGTAATTCATTAATCTTAGGTTCGAGTTCTTGCAACGAGGTTATAAAATTGTCTATAGCGCGTTCACCTCTATAAGTCTTTCGCTTGATCTGTCGGCCATCGCATTTCACTACAACGTACGAATAACCGCAGGCTCTATGTTCGTGAGTTTTACTCGACGGCTCCTTTGTTTTTTCTTGGGGTACTTGCGTAGCTACACTCGTAGAGGGTACCAAGATAGATTCAAAATCCGCGTATATGACGTAGGGTGCGTCTTGTAAATTCTTAATGTTTTTAAACATTAATTTGCTTTTGTCCAAGTATTTGTTCGCGCTTTCATGCGGCATTTTAACGGTAGATAAAGCAGAGTCTATTCCTTCGCAATCTTTTACGTGTATGTCCAGCTTCTCTTTCGAATTAAAATGCGTTAAACATCTCAAGCAAAACAGTTTGCGATGCTGACTATTGGTAACGCCAGATAAGAATCTAGTTAAGTCACTTATCCAACAATAATGACCGTCATATAATAGCAAACTGATAGTTTTTAAATCGTATGGTCTTTTAGATAAATATAGCGGATATATCAAGCCCCTTTTATCTTGTGAATAGGTTTTATTTTTGCAGTCTGCGTCGTATCCTAATACGTTTATACTTATATCGTTTTGTCTTTCTATTCTCGCTACCTGATTTATGGGTGTGGGGAAGTCTATGTTGGTGAAGTTTAATCCGTCATCGGTTTTATAAGTAGATGGATTATTTCCGCGAAATTGGTACTTTGGGTTTGTTGCTAATTGGTTTTTAACTCTATCGGTATATATACCTAGGGCGGCTCTTAAACACCATCTTATACACTCTTGATCTTCATTTTTGATGTTGACGGTTGCGCGTTTGTTAGTTATATATTCGGGTAGTTTTACGTAAGAAGCGCCTACCAGAGGCTTAACTCTGTTTATGTTTATGTAAAACGCGACTATTTTATCTATGGTCCAACCACTTCCTTTATTCGTAAATTTATCTATCTGAGATAATATCGTTTCATATTGTTTCCCGATAGTCGTAGCTATCTCGCTCTTGTTTAATACTCGATTTTGGTAACTAAAATGAGTAGCGGTTGATGTTGTATTCTCAACGCCTGATTTTTTTACATACTTTATTTTCATAGCGATCTGTAGTTTCATCGTTTTTATTTTTATTAATTCAGCGACGATTTTGTTTTTTATCATCGACGTATGGGTGTTGTAAAATTGCTCTGGATCGTCGGTAAACAGACTCGGAATCAGTTCCAAATTTCTATAACTGTTTTCAAATCTTCTAGTCTCTCGAAAGTCTGCTTCTCGAAAAGTATTTTGCTCCTTAAATCTTTTTATAGCTTCGACGTAATCTTTTTTTATCGCCCGACCATTTCTACCCGTTGAGACGACCCGAATATTTTTATCGTGCGCGAGTCGCTCTAACGAAGCTTTAGATAATATTCTCAAATTTTTAAATTTGGCTTCTTCTCTTTTTATAGCTAGAATATAATCTCGCCTGATATACGTATTATAGCGTCCTGTTGGTGTTCCTAAAGATAAGTTATACTTATCGGTATATCTTTTTAAAGATTTTTTGTTCCATCTATTGTATCCTCGAATCATGGGTTGTGTTTCCATCTTTTATAATGGCAATATAATATTTTTTTAAAAATAAAAAAAATAATTAATTTTTTTTGGCTTATGTTATTTTAGGAGCAATACCTTTTTTTGCCGGGGCGCCCCGGCGTTTTAGTACGCTTGTGGGATATGAAAAACACTTTTTATTTTCTTTATTTTGTGCAAATTTTGGTGTATAGTACCCCAGCAAAATTTTGAATTAAATTTGGGCGATTTTTAGACTATTTGTTTTTTTTTAAATTTGATGTATGTACCCACAGCAAAATTAGAGAGAAAAGTGAAAAAACAGGAAATGACATGGGATCGGTATGTACCTTACTACTCGGGTTGTTGCTTAAAATAGGAATAAGCCCAATTAATGGGTGAACATTGAAAATTGGGAAATGGTCGATGATTGAAAGGTCAATTCTGCCCAAGTCAATTCCATTTTGCAACTTTCTGAAAACTACATCGGATCTATCCGTTACAGAGACTAAAGGCAATCAGCATCCCTGCTTACGATGCGACTCCGAAAACCAAGGGGAAAAACCCTGTGAAAATCTCCGTTCCAGCAAAGTATCTACCGACTGATCAGGATAATAATACATGTGTATAATAATTTTCCTCAATTGCCGGATAGGGCGACACATAATGCTATAAAAGAGTGGGTTTGGGTGACACGGTCGAATAGGGCGACACATAACTGTCGCCCTATTGTGAAAGTCGCCTCTTTGGAGTGTTTTTTAGTAAGGCGCGTGGGGAAAGTGCTCTAAATGGGCGACACTCGTGTCGCCCCTTTGGGGTTATTTAAGGCAGAGTCGCCCATTTGCCGCATCCAGGAGATTTATAATTATGGTTGTCATTATTATGACAACCATTCCCTTAAAGTAGCCAAATTAATGTGTGTTGCGGTCACGAAATTGTTTATACTTCCCCTTTATTATTAAACAACTGCTGCTCATGCTCACCCTTGCCCCGAACTTGTTAGAGCCGGCCGAAATGCTTGCACGCTCAATGTTGCCGACGGAGTATTTGTACTGAGCTGAGCGCGCGTAACTAGCTGTGCTGGCGGATTGCTTCGCGGGGTGCCGTGAGTACCCACTCTACATAGTATCAGGGCCACCGCTCTGTCGAGATACAAAATTAACGTGGTAATTAAGACACATGAAATGTCGCGGTAAGACACGTCATTGACGTGGTAAGAGTGTTTATTGGCGCGGTAAGAGTGTTGATTGACGAGGTAAGAATGTTGATTGACGCGGAAAAGGAGACTTTAGTGGAGTAGTAAGCGTGTTTGACAGACGCGGTAAGAGACGTACTTGACGTGGCGACAAAGTGGGACTGACGAGGTAAGAGAGGCTTCAGTATTACGTGGTAAGAGTGTAGTCGGACTGTCGCGGTAAGGGATTGGCACTACGGTGGCCGATAACGTAATTTCAAAAATATACATGTAAATCTTCAAAATCGGGGGTGTATTTTTTTAAATAGCACACTGACGAAATGCTCGTACTTTCGGCCAATGGTGTCAACATGGACGTGGTGGTGGTGGTGGTGGGGGGGGGGGGGGGGGAGGGAGGAGGGGGAAGGGGGGGGGGCAAGGCCTTCTGGATTTGCTGCTTTCTGGTGAGTGATTTGCCCCCTCTAGAAAAACATCTGAGTGACGCCCATGGGTGTTAAATTAATATTTTAAAAAGCAACAAATCTATTATAAAAATAAATAGGCTTTCAGTTGGTAAATTATTCGTAAAAAATTACCCAAAGGTTGAAAATGTTGACTATTGTACCAACGTTGGGTAATCTGTTTGCCAAACTTTCTAACAGTTTGGTTTAATTACATTTTTATATAGTATTCCCAGTGAAACTTGTAATTGGTTTGCTCCATTTATCTTTTTTGAAACTCGTTTCAGAAATTGATTTAATTATTTCATTATTATCTATTATTATTATTACTCTTGGGTGACCTGTTAGCTGCTTTTGGGATTTATTTAATTTTCCTTAAATCAATACATGGTTTAATCTCTCTGTTTTTAACATGTGTGGCTTGTTGAGAACCGGTGGCTCTGAAAACAGCTTTTTTAGTTCACTGTTTCTGCTGTTTGTGCTGTTTCTCACTGTTTGATTCAGGGTGCCTTTAAGATGGAAGTCAGGGGTTGGTCTTTCCATTTAATTGAACAAAAATTGTTGGGAAACAGCATTCCGCCTCTATAAAGCGGATTCCCAGATTTTTCCGGTTTTGTTCAAACTCGGAACCGAGTATGTAATTTAACTTAGAATTTGTTTTCATACTGTAGTGAATAATATTTTTGAAATGTCCAGCAATTACGAAACGTGTAAAATCTTTGGGAAAAGGTACTTCGTCAATTGTAAGTGGTCAGGCACAAGACTTGGTCCGCATGAACAGCGCCCGCTCATCCAACGCATAACGGGTGCGTGAGCCTATTTCTTTTTATGCTTTATTAATTTTTATAACAGATTTATTACTTTTCTAAAATATTTTTTGGACACCCCTGAGCGTCGCCATGACTTTTTCTAGAGGGGGAAAAGCACTGACCAGAAAGCAGCAAATGGAGAAATCACCGGCCGGGGGTGCTGGACATCACTTGATGCTTTGTTCAATACCGTGATAGGCCTATTTTAGCGGCATTTTAGGCCCCTTTTAGCAGGTTTAGAGGTTTTAAATATACATTCAATAGAGTACGACATTGACTTCGCACCTCGTCTTCTTTCAAATATTTGTTTAATTTGTTCATCTTTTTTAAATTTTCGGCGGTGGTAAGGGCCCCTTGCCCCCCCCCCCCCCCCCCACCACGTCCATGTTGACACCATTGGCCGAAAGTACAAGCATTTCGTCAGTGTGTGCTATTTAAACAATATACACACCCGATTTTGAAGATTTAAATGTATATATTTGAAATGACGTTGTATATCGGCCACGGTAGTGCCAATCCCTTACCGCGACAGTCCGACTACACTCTTACCACGTTACTGAAGCCTCTCTTCACCTCGTCAGTCCCACTTTGTCGCCACGTCAAGTACGTCTCTTACCGCGTCAGTCCAACATGCTTACTACGCCACTAAAGTCTCTTTTACCTTGTCAATCAACATTCTTACCTCGTCAATCAACACTCTTACCGCGTAAATTAACACTCTTACCGCGTCAATCAACACTCTTACCACGTCAATGACGTGTCTTACCGCGACATTGCATGCGTCTTACCACGTTAATTATACCCTTTTTTATCTCGTCAGAGCGGTGGCCCTTATAGTACACCATAACATGGCGACGCTCTGTGCCCCAATCTACTAGCGCACCGGCTGCAGCTATAGACGTACCGGCAGGGATTCCACTGCCAACCTGAGGGGAAATTGAACGCAAAGCAGGCGTGCTTATTAGGCAAGAAGTTTCGGTGGCATTTGAAGCTAGTATTAACATGCCGCCTGCCGAAGCGACTGTAACACACAGCTCCATGTCCATCATCGCCCAGGATAGGAGCGCGACTGGTTCGCCTCCATACGTAAGCGGTATTGCCCATGCTGGCCCAGACCGGGGAATTGTACGACTGCTGTGCGAGTGGAATGGAGTTTACGCAGGTAAGGTGTCGCCGGCCAAAAAAACACCTTGCCTTGCTCGATCGACTGCCATGGTTAATTCTGAGCAGCTTTCTGCAGAGGTCAGCATACCCATGGAGGACTAAAGGCCTTTTCACACAAGAGTATCCGGGGCGAACTCCCGGGGTGAATTGCGCGTCACCCCCGGGGCGGCCCCGGGGGCGGCCCCGGGGGCAATTTTTCACCCCTGAGTTCAACCCCGCGTCGATTCTCACTTGGTTTTCTCAAACTCCACTTCTCGCCACGGGGAGAGTTCACCCCGGGGATCGGCACAGTCGTTTCTCACTTGAACACAGCGGTCATCAGGGCGAACGTTTATCGAGTGGTGCGCATGCGTAGTTTACGCTTTACGCAGAAATCTCGGTGGAAGCGCGCGAAGATTTTTCCCACATGTGCAGTGCAAGAGTTACAAACATGACGCCTGCAATAGGGATTAATGTCACACGAGAAGCAATATGTTTGTTTCTGCATAGAGCAAGATTTCCTTGCTCTATGGTTTCTGTTTCATCTGTTAGCAAAGAACGCACATGCCGGATACCTGGCCGCGCCGCACACCAGCGTAATTAGAAGCATACATTGTACGTGTCCATGTAAACATGATGCGTGCGATTCTGTTATGTTGCGCTGATATGCAAATCGTCCAAACAACGTGCGTTTTTGGTGACCTTTGTGCCGTTGCTCGCCCCGGGGCCCACACTCACCCCCTGCACCATTTCTCACTACCATTCTCGCCCCGGGGAAAGTGTCTCGCCCCGGGGATAAGATTTTCAACCCTGGTCCAGAGCCGGGTTGAACTCGCCCCGGGGATGGGCCCCAGTACAGGAAAAAGTTGCTGTCATTGGTCTTTTTGTAACCCCCAAAGTGTTATAGTTCCAATGCAAAAAGAATTATGCATGTCTCTTCGGCTGAATTATGGGCGGGCCCATTTGGGGCTACTGTCTTGCCCCCCCCCCCCCCCCCCCGTACAGGCCAAAATTGCTGTCATTGCTATCGTCACCAAAAGTATCCTCCTGGGAGTGATATCCAACACGTTTTGTCCGTGTAAAACTCGGCTGAATAAATGCATGTTTTTGCCCCCTATTTTGTGACCCCCAGGCTGCCTGTACAGGTACGTGTAACTTTGAAGTTTTCCTAGCATACACAATTTCATTATTAAAGATAGGCCTAGGCCTAAAGATCTAAACATCATTCCTATCCCATACCAGTTTTATGGTAGTTTTGACATTCAACCCAAAAAATTAAAGCCACCAAAAAGCTTTGCTATTTCAACTACTACGAACTAGCCTTGTGTGAGAACCATTTGAGGCTGGTACCATCATGTCTCACCTTGTCCCATGAAGTACCTGAACATGTACATGTAGAACCCGATTCCCGCAAGACAGAAGACGAGAATATAAACATGTCTACGTGTTAATGGGCCAGATACCATGATGGATTGATGGATCAGTCAGACACGGCGAACAGTTCCCACGGCCAAAATCAAGATCTGCATTATGAAAAGATGTGAATTTAATGTACATCAACCAATCATTCACCTGTATGGCGAGTTGTATTTTATTTCAGACTATATGGGCCAAAATTTATAAATTATGCAGTTCAGCTGGCACGGTTTCCAGTACGAGGGTCATGGGTTTCCGGGCCGTCTTGATGCCTTACAGATCCCCCATAATGAAGTGAATTATCCGAGCTGATCGATAATCGTAAGGACTTCACACTGTGGACTAGCACCGGTCCGTTTGCAGACTCTGCGAGGCCTCTCATCTACATTTATTTTCCTGCGCAAACGAACCCCGGCCATATCATCCCAATACGAAAGTATAGACTTGGGTGAATGGGCAAGGACAAAACTTCGCGCAAGTTAGTGTTACGTATGAGACATTCATGAGGCCTAACCCTCCAAAAAGCATTGACAGTGACATTGACTTTCTTTTTTTATTTTAACTTTTTGTATCTGCAAGGGGGGTAGTTCTTGGTATGATTCTGTAATTAAAAGCAGCATTGTGTGTTACGTTACATGGGACTGCAAGATGACCTTTTCTTTGACTTGTCTGTGTTCTTACTAGTCCAGTAAGAATTGACGAGGACCCTGACATTTTGGTTAACAGGCACATTTTAGTGGCAATGTATTTATTTGGACTCTAGCTAGGCCCCTACCTCCCATATAAAATTCAACCAAAATCAACCTTATGTAAATATGTTAATTGAAAAACCAATAGGAGAAAAGATTTTACTTTAATACCCCACACCAAAATCGGTCAGAAACAGCAAAATCTTGTAAAATATCCAACCCTCCTTGATAATTAACCTGTTATTTTAAGATTTATGTCAGCAGAAAAAATATAATAATATCGATGATAGTTTCAACGAAGATACAAGGATGTTTAATACCAAACATTCTATAGTATTCAACTTTGCATGGTGGGTGCGATATGGGAGAGACTGAGATTGCGGGTAACACCAGAAAAGAGATATATTTCACATGGTGTTACCCGCAATCCCAGTCTCTCTCAAATCAGGTATATATTTGTCCTTGTACCTTAATGTTTCCAAGAGTATATAAATCCATAAGTGTCGGTCCACTCCGCACTAGGGCCGTGCCGGGTCTTGATAATTAACCTGTTATTTAAAGATTTATGTCAGCAGAAAAAATATAATAATATCGATGATAGTTTCAACGAAGATACAAGGATGTTTAATACCAAACATTCTATAGTATTAACCGAAGACGTTATAGAAGAATTCGTTCGACAACAAATAGATAAAATAACCGAAACAAATAACAATTTCCAAGAAAATGGAAGCGACTGGGTCATTTACAATTTAAACGTGCTTTATATCAACATTTCGAGATATCGACCCATAAGAGGTAGTTCTTACATTCCATTACCCAAATACGTAGCCCATTAACTCGCAGTCATCAACGTCAAAAACGAAGACAAACAATGCATCAGTTGGGCGTTGAGAGCGGTTCTAGGATTATTTAAACCATACGTCAAAGAAAATATTATAGCCGCTCCCAATTTCCAAATTGACTACCACAGAACTTCTATTTACGAAGAAAACGACGAAGAACGTCGAGTTTCCAACTCCTATTACGGATATCGACAAGATTGAAAAACAAAACGATCTTTGTAACAACGTTTTTGGTTACGACAAAAAACAGGAATTTTTCCTTTGAGATACCCCAAATTTACGAGACAACGTCATCAATCTGTTGCTGTTTTCTCAAGGAGATAATAATTATTATTGTTGGATAAAAAAACCTCGGTCGTTTATTGTCTAAAGAAACTAAACACGGTCACCACATCTATTTTTGTACGTGGTGTCTGAAACATTTTAGCAGCCAAGATATTTTAGACAAGCCCAGAGAAGATTGTCGCGGCGCTAGCGACAGACCAGCTAACATTGTATTACCTGATCCAGACGACAATATTCTTCAGTTTAAAAACTTTAAAAACAAGCAACCCGTACCTTTCGTTATATACGCGGACTTTGAAAGTATCGTCGTACCGCTACAACCGACCGATGAAGAAACATCGACTAAAAAGACTCATAAACACAAAGCTTGCGGTTATGCATATATCACAGTCGGGCCTGACGTTCAAGTTTTAGGCGAACCTAAAACTTATCGAGGACATGACGCAACAACGCATTTCTTAAATAGTTTACAAGACAAAACACGATACATTAACGAAATCTTTGCGAGTCCCGAACCCATAATTTATACGTCTCAAGACGAGCAAGATTTTAAAAATGCGAAATCTTGTTGGATTTGCTCGTACCCCTTTAGCTACGAAAAAAAAACACTTGCGAATGTATTTATCCAATAGTTTTAAATTTGAGTACGGACTATTTAAACAAAAAATCCAACGAAGAACTACAAACATTCATAGACGACTATAATATTTATCTGGGTGAACCTTCTGGAAAAAAGGGTCAGCATATTAAAAAAGACCTGGTATCGGCTATATTTAAAAGATTTCAAAGAACGTGCAACTTGGACAACTCTACCGACTATAGCGACCCTTGTGTCATAAGATACATCAGGCGCAAAGAGAAATATCCTCTAAAATTATGCGAAATATGCTACAAAGAGGTTAACGTGTTTAGAAAATGCCGCGACCACTGTCACATCACGGGTAAATTTCGTGGCGCCGCTCATGTTTGCTGCAACTTTTACAGATAAAACCAGGCGTAACGCCAATACCGGTCATTTTTCACAATTTAGAAAATTATGACGCGCATTTAATTATGCAAAGTATTTCAGAAACTTACGGAAAACTAAAGTGTATACCTAAAACGACCGAAAAATATATTTCATTTTCGGTAGGCCAACTCAGATTTTTAGATTCGTTCCATTTTGTATCTACGTCGCTAGAAAAACTGGTAGAGGCTTGCCCGAGAGAAGCGTTTAAATATATCATTGAAGTGATAACCTCTAGATATCAATTAAAAAACTAACTGGACCAATAGACCTCGGAAAACGTCAACTTTTGCTTAAAAAGGCGTCTTTTCTTACAAATACATGGACGACTTTGAAAGATTTTAAGAAACCGAGCTACCCGCTAAACGTCATTTTTACAGTAGTCTGATCGATGCCGACATCAACGACTCGGACTACGAGCACGCTAAAAAAGTATGGCAGACTTTCGACACTAAAAATCTGGGCGAATATCACGACCTTTACGTCTTGACGGACGTGTTATTTTGTATTTTTGTAACGTTGGGAGATTCGATTCCTCGATATGAATGTTCTGAATTTTTAGGTCGCCACATGTCTTTAAAAACGTTAAATATGTCTGCGTCGTAAAAGTTTAGAATCTCTTTACCTTCGAGGCATATTCTTACTTTTTTGATCAAATTTCGCCCCACGTTATTATATAGAGTGATAAGTCCGAAGTTGCAAATTCTGGAAAAGACAAAGCTAGATTTTGAAATGCTTAGAGATCATCAACCGTTTTACCCATCGGCGCTCAATGATAGACTAACGTACGAGTTTACGTTCAACGATCACGAAAGCGTCGTCAAGTCTACAGACGCCGACGCCAAGTACACAATTTCGGGGTTGTCTCTCGAATTTGACGTGGTGACTAATAAAACACTAGCTTCTGCCATCAGACAAAAATTTCGAGGCAAGACTCATTTTCTATACGATCAAATTCAAAGATATCTCGTCAGAGACTTAGACAAATCCGATACTTGGAACATTAATCTTAACCAATCGATTAAAAGTCTCAAGGGAGTACTACTTTTATTCAAGGAACCAGGTAACAAAAATCCGGAACATTTTTATAATCCCAAGATTGAAAAAGTAAATGTCACGATCGAGGGTAAACTGAATCAATCGTACAGTCAAGGTATGAGGCGTTATCAACACTGGGAAGAAATTTGTAAGTTTTTCGGAGACTTTCACACAGAATTTGGTGCAGGTGTGACCAAAGATTGAGTTTGTGGAACCTGACGATGGGTGAGTAATTTAAAAATAATTACGGACTTTGGTTGGACATGAGAGTAACGGACGACAATAAAAGTCACAGTTCGGGCAGGAGAATAGGAGAAGTAGGTGGTGGCATTTCTATTCATTTAGAAAAGGAAGCCGAGGCTGCCAGTTCTCTAAAATGCTACGTTTTCTTGGTGATGGACGCGCAAATGATTATCGAAGATGGAAGATTTAGTGGCGTTTACTATTAAAAAATCGGGGTTATAGTTAAATAACACGTTTCCAAAGACATCTCACTGCGCCTTGATATGCGGTTGAACCAACTCTGGTAAAACTAAATTTGTTTTAGACTTGTTGGAAAAAGAATAAAAAAATAACTTTTAAAAGATTGTCGTCATTTGTCCCACATTATCCAACAACAAGTCTTATCACGAGAGATATTGGCTTTGGTTAGATCCGGAGATATACCTATGCGACTTAGACGTGGAAAAATTTCTCTGAACGAAGCTTTAGAATTTTATAGAACCAGACTACAAGGATTACACGTTCTATTTTTGATAGACGACTGCAGCGCGGAACAAGAAATAGAATATCGTAAAGCCGCGTCTGATAAAAACATTTGCACGTTGACGAAGCTGGCTTTTAGTGGTAGACACGACAATCACTACTGTTGGTTGTTGACGCAAAAATAAAATTGCGTAATGACGGATTACCGCGCTCAAACTGCTTTTGTTGTATTGTTTTATTGTAAAGATAAAAGTAGTTTCGATCAATGTCTCGATGAAAATGACGCGGTACCTTTAGAAGAAAGATCAAAAATTAAAAAGATTCTCAGAGACACACCTTATAGTAAATTGTTAATAAAAACGGATCCTCCAGTTTGTTGGAATTTGCTATTACTAGTTGTAAATTTGCTGATATTTGTTGTAAGTTTGCTGTATAACTTGCTAAACAACTAGCTATAATTTGTTGTATAACTAGCTGATAACTAGCTGTAATTTTGCTATAACTTGCTGAATAACTAGCTATAATTTGATAAACAACTAGTTGATAGCTAGCTGTAAAATTGTTTATAGTTAATCTAAATATGATAGAATATCTAGATTTACTGCTCAAACTCGTGATATCCGTAAACTTGTGTTTAATTTCTTACGAGTATCTGACTTGGAAAATGACGATACTAAAATAGTTTAAATATTATAATATAAATGAACAGCTCGATAGAATCTCTAAGCACATTGTCACAACAGCCGATACGAGTAGAAACTCCTAGTGGAGTTGTAGAACACAAACATATCTTTTTAGGAGTAGTTGCTTCTGGTGACTAGAAATATTTTGGTAAAGAATACTCCGTGAATGAAGTTGAAAATTTAGACGTAGAAAAACAAGAGAAATTGTACAAAAATTACGAAGCTAAACTAGGTAAAGAAATTATCTTCAGTTTGGGTAGTTGCATGCTGAGTCTTTACGCAAAAGCTATAGGGTGACTTTTCCTCTGGCTTCACCGTTTTGTTATAAAGTTTGTTTAGACTCTGAAGAATATCTTACCAACGACTTGGAAAATGACCCCGTTATTTCTAGCAGTATTACTAGTTTACTTTGAAAAATGTATTACAACTACGGACTCTATCTCCTTTAGTAGCCATGTTGATTACGACTAAACACTTGAAAATAGATACATCTTATAAAAATAGTAGTTATACTAAAAATAGTAGTTATACTATAAAAGATGAATCCAGAAACGATAGAGCCGACTCAAGCGGTAGAAACGACTCAAGCGATAGCAGAGACGAAACCAACCACTAGTCTAGAGTAACAAAAACCATGACTCAAAAAGAAACAAAAAATCCCACACTGTAAAAACAAACGGCTAACACTTGTTTAACACTTCAACGCGTTAATATTAATACTTTACACGTAAAGGTATAAGAAGCGTTGCACGCGATTAACACTAAAACACGTTTAAATAGGAGTTGGTGTTAATGATTATTAACTTTCTAAAGTGTTAATATCTACCTTAGTTAACACTTTCAAGCGTTGATAAAACACCAACGCCAACGCCTATTTTAACGCGTTTTAGTGTTAATCGCGTGCAACGCCTCCTATACCTTTACGTGTAAAGAATTAATATTAACGCGTTGAAGTGTTAAAAAAAGTGTTAGCCGTTGGTTTTTACAGTGCAAAAGAGTCGAACAGGGCAAAACACTAACCGAAAGAAACAAAAAGATGAAAGAACAAATAGAAAAGATGCAAAGTCTCGAATTAACGAGTGAAACACCCAACCAAACCCAAAATGTTACGATAGATTGTATCCCAAACTAGGGGTATGTAGTAGGCATCTTGGTTGTTGTAGGACTTGTATACCTTGTATTTAGTAAAAAGGATTCTGTAGTTAACGATACTCCGCCAAACCCACCCAAAAACATCGCCCTGATGATTGAAGATTTTTTGGAAATGAAGTAAAAAAAATTGAAAAAGTATATTTAAAATGGATACTAAAAACGTTGCAAATACTCTTTATCATGGCGCTGTGTTGAGTTTGTTGACTGTAGGTTAAACCATGTTGGGTAAAAAACTTAAGAAAATTAAACCAGCTGACCTTGGGAAATTAGATGTAGAAGATACAATGAAAGTCACCGCTTAGGTGGGTGGTAGGTGGTGCTCTAGCTACGCATGTAGTAAATACAGCGTAAAATTAATATTTATAATAAAAATGGCCGAAGGCAGAGAAGATTTCGAAATGGGTGACTTGGATCGAGAAGATAATAATGTATAGATGACGAGGCCGATCTTGATTGGGACGAAACTTATGACGAGACTAGTATTTCACCTCAGCCCAGCCACAGACAACGGATGAAGGTATCGATAAGTTAGATCAACTTTCTAATTACAAAAAGGTCGGTTACGTATTTATACGAGAAGAGCTTGGTTTGGTAAAAGCTGATACAATTAAATTACAAAATGCTCAACGAGAAATAAGTCAAATACAACCCGAAACTATAGAGTTAAGTAATCTTCCAAAAGCAGCCGATGATGTTAGCGACATCTTGGAAGAAGTAGTGGATACCCAAACGCAAAGTGAAGGATTAAACTATAGAGAGCTTGCGGCTATAGACAAAAGGCTACAAACGCTAAAAGGTAATTTGGAATTGGAATTTAGCCGAACTGAGTAAGTTAGACGACGAAATTAATCGAACAAAAACAGAACTTGATGAAGCAACAAGCGTCGACGAAGAGAGACAAGAATTAAATGATACATTAGAAGAGCTCAATGATTTAAGATCCGCTAGATTAACAGTGGTGTTTGAAAATTCGCGTGGACTCAAAATTCAAATCGCTAGAATCAAAGAAGAGATCACTAAAATACTTCAAGACGATACCTCGTTAGCGGAAAAGATTAGAACTCTGTTTCGAGAACAAGGCGTAACGATCGTTAGTATACTAGCAGCGTTTAGTTTAGCCATAAGTACGATCGTGAGTTCGATAGTAGCCGGTGTAAGAGGTGTAGCGACTCCAACACCAACTCCAGTTCCTCCAGCGCCTAAACCCGGCGGAGACTTGAAGGATTGGATTCCGAGTCATTTAAACAATTTACCCAATTTACTCAAAAGATTGGGGTTCAACTGTTGGCTGCCTTGCTTGGTGTTTTGGGTAGCATCGCTAGTTGGTTGTTAAATTTATTGAGAAAAACTGTCGGTTGGTTGGCCGAACACGTGTGGACACTTGTGATTGGGGTTGGATCTTTGATTTTTGTTTATCTACAAAAACATTTAAAATAAAACAAATATTTCTATTCTATAAAATGACTACTATACAACCTATTTATCCGAAATTATCCGATGAGACAGATGACACTAGAGTCTTTAGACTACGAACAATTGAACTCGTACAAAAGGAGATATTGGCCGAGAGAGATAAGCGAGAACAGTTGTATAAAAAAGTATAATAAAATTATTACTTGTTTGTCGAATGCAGAGACTTGCGCAGAATGTTTTGGAGCTGCGTCAGGCGCCATTGGCATCGCTGGAATTGTCGGTGTCATTACTATACCTATTGGTGTGGCGTTGGAAGGAATAGCTATAGGCTGTGTAGGCGCGAGTTTAAGTCTTAAAATATTTTAGCAAAAAGTTTAGGGGTAAATCTAAAAAACACGATGAGATAAGAGTGTTGGCCAAAAGCAAGTTGAATACCATAAATGAACTCGTGTCTCAAGCTATAGACGGCGGTGACATTAGTCACGAAGAATTTGTGTTGATTAACAACGAATTAAGAAAGTTTAATGGAATGAAAGAAGCCATCAGAACGCAAACAAAAGCGAGAGAGGAATCTGAACGTAATCAAAAGATAGATGATGAGGTAGAAAGGAAAGTGATCGAGCGAATGTAATTACAAACAAAATCTTTTAGCAAGGCTTACTGCTTCAAATTAGAATTATATAAAGAATACGATACCGATAATCATTTACCACCAAATTATTACGAGAGTACACAGCCTAGTGCTCCATATAAAGATTTATACAAATTACAAAAAAAATACACCCTCAACTCAAAGAGAGAATTATTGTAAACGACCTAATTCATATTTGCGTACAGTCAAGTGCGCCATCTATCGATCGTTGCTATCATAAACACAAAATACAATGGCTAGCTTAGCAACTTGGACATTGCCAATGTCTCTCACCAATATATTCTTATTGTTAATGACCTAATTCATATTTGCGTACAGTCAAGTGCGCCATCTATCGATCGCTGCTAACGTAAACACACATACACTGTAAAAAGTGACTCCACCTCATGCACGTGAATCGACTAAGTTCATGCACGTGAGGTGTCAACGTTGGGTAATACACACACCTGAGGTTAAACCAACAGTTACCTCATGTACATCAAGTACTCCATGTGATGAAAACTGTCACCTTCCTAACACCTCATGCACTTGAACTGCGGGTTTGTGTTGGTGCGAATTATTGATTGAGAACCTTGATTGATTGATTGATTTTAAAAACCAGAGTACCTCACGTGCTTGAGGTGGAAGTTGACCCAATGAAACCATTACTTGATGCACCTGATGTGAAACCCATGATGTTATCTTTCCTGGTCGTAGCACCTCAGGCGTTTGAGGTGGAATACGTCCATACTGTAAAAAGTGTCTCCACCTCATGCACGTGAATCGACTGAGTTCATGCACGCGAAGTGTCAGCGTTGGGTAATACACACACCTGAGGTTAAATCAACAGTTACCCGCTGTAGATCAAGTACTCCATGTAATTGAAAACTGTCAACTTCCTAACACCTCATGCACTTGAACTGCGGGTTCGTGTTGGTGCGAATTATTGATTGAGAACCTCTTACAGTTGAGGTGCAGTATGTGCCTTTTAGCCAGCCCAAACTCTTACCACATGCACCTGATGTAGAAACTATGTTGGCGATTTTAAAACCCAGAGTACATCACGTGCTTGAGGTGAAAGTTGACCCAGTGAAACCAATACTTGATGCACCTGATGTGAAACCCATGATGTTATCTTTCCTGGTCGTAGCACCTCAGGTGTTTGAGGTGGAATACGTCGATACTGTAAAAAGTGAATCCACCTCATGCACGTGAATCGACTAAGTCCATGCACGCGAAGTGTCAGCGTTGGGTAATACACACACCTGAGGTTAAATCAAAAGTTACCCCCTGTAGATCAAGTGCTCCATGTGATTGAAAACTGTCAACTTCCTAACACCTCATGCACTTGAACTGCGGGTGTGTGTTGGTGCGAATTATTGATTGAAAAACTCTTACACTTGAGGTGTTAGCGAGCCCAAACTCTTATTACATGCACCTGATGTAATATCTTCCGAACAGTTCCGCATAAGAAAAAAAAACATAGAAAATTATGGTAGCAGCCGGCCGGCACCGGGCGCTACTCCCCCACCCCCCACTTTCAAACGTGTTCCGGCGCCGTTGCATGAGGTGCGGCCCTTGTTGTGATAATTAAAACAGTCATTCCTCCCGGCAGCAGTCGCTGCGTTTGAGGTGCATGACGTGCATGAATATTATACGAACCGTTGAAAAAAAAAACCCACAAAATACAATTATGGTAGGCCTACCGGTACAATTGGAATCTTTCCTTACATTATAGAGAAATTAACACGTAGGACATTGACATGTTCATCGAGACTAGGCCAATAACTGACAAAAAAGAATCTTTTACCTCATGCACGTCACGCCTTTAGGATCTAAATAATCATGTAGGAGCCTACAGGCCTATTTTAGGCCTACTTTTATGCTTATTACGCCGTTTTCTTATGGAACATGTTTACGTAAGAAAAAGGGCGGCGAATTTTGCCTCAAGTGCTTGGAGCATTATGCTTTGGGCAGAATATGAGGCGGAAGGATTTAATGACCTTTTTATTATCGCTTTATGAGAACTTTTGAAAAGAACACGTTTGCCCAATTGACTGACACAACTATTAAAGGGGCTGTATCGTCACGATCATAGCAGGCTTGCGGCAGGCTGTACACTGAATCCCGAACTGAGATGAACGCAGATGAACCCAGTAATAACTGCAATACCCACGACCGCGCGCTGACCTACAGGGCGCGCGCGCCAGATCGGATTACAATTGCAATGACTGCTTCATGCATGATCCTGTAGTTATGATACATACTGCATGTACAAGTATTTTGTATGTTTGTGCCACCAAAAATACACGATAGGCCTACAGTCGAACATAGTCCGTGCCACCCACCCGCCGGCCAAACGCCAAAATGTACCATGACAGAACCAAACGAAAATAAGTAAATAAGTAAATCTGTATTTATAATTGTAAAATAAATAATGTACCAGCCCCTTCCTATACAAAAATAAAGTTGTAGGCCTATGTATCAAAATAAATTTTGACTAAAATCGGCTGTGCGTGCAACGATGAGCAAATCAAAGTGTAAAACAGCTATACTGATGGCGATATTGAGTCCACGACCTTGTGTTACATTTGACGGCAGGACTTTATGGAAAGTTACATCATAGGAGTTATTTCAACACTAGCAAATAATAAACACAATAATAACAGTTATTACCAATAATTAATATACGCCAATGAAATGAGATTTCACCAGTGGCGAGTAAATCCGTGTCGAAAAGTGGGGATGATTATTGAATTTGTTAACGAAGTACCTACTGCATCTCGAACTGTTCTCAGTGGGGATACCCCCGCCCCAAACACCGCTTGAAATTTTAAACATCACTTTGTGTACAATTTCCCTCTTTTTGTTGTTTGTTTACGAAACAAAAATGAAATACAAATCGGCGGGCCCCTGAACTCCTTCCCTGTGTTTACGCCACTGGCGCACAGATCCCAAATCACTATGATAATAATAATACTAATAATTGTAATAATAATAATAATAATAATAATAATAATTTTCCTCAATTGCCGGATAGGGCGACACATAATCCTGGAAAAGAGTGGGTTATGGTGACCTGGTCGAATAGGGCGACACATAACTGTCGCCCTATTGTAAAAGTCGCCCCTTTGGAGTGTTTTTTAGTAAGGCGCGTTGGGAAAGTGCTCTAAAAGGGCGACACTCGTGTCGCCCCAATAAGGTTATTTCGGGAAGAGTCGCCCATTTGCCGCATCCAGGAGATTTCTATTAATAATAATAATAATAATAATAATAATAATTAGAAATCTCCTGGATGCGGCAAATGGGCGACTCTTCCCGAAAAAACTCTAATTGGGCGACACGAGTGTCGCCCTTTTAGAGCACTTTCCCAACGCGCCTTACTAAAAAACACTCCAAAGGGGCGACTTTCACAATAGGGCGACAGTTATGTGTCGCCCTATTCGACCAGGTCACCCTAACCCACTCTTTTCCAGGATTATGTGTCGCCCTAACCGGCAATTGAGGAAAATTATAATAATAATAATAATAATAATAATAATAATAATAATCGTCCAGCAACACGTATGTGCAACAGCTCCCGCAAAATCGATGGTTTTTGCCCCTTATTGAAGGGAAATTTGCCATTTTTTCTTTGGTACCATCTTTAATTCATGATATAGAGTCCTTCTGGCTGAAGCAGGCAACAAAAGTCGAAGTGAGAAGCCTTCTGGAGGCTTTCTCTTCTTCGGTTACCGGGTGGCTCAGGAAACCTCAGGCGCCATCTTGAAATGGGGTCCTTAAAGCGGCCTAACACGGTAAGGTTCGTCAGCCATGACGAAATCATCACACCGGAGGAGGTGTATAACGCCATATGCAAGGAGCTTGGTACCAACAAAGCGACCAAATGCATCGCTGAGCTAAACAACGGCTGGTATAATGTTACTTTCACAGATGAAAAAGACTGTGAAAGAATAGCCAGCCGAGGTCTCACCATCGAAGGAATGCTCATCCATTGTGAAAGAACAAACGTGCTAAACTCTACGGTGGTATACATCAAGGCACCCTACGAGATGACGGATAATGTCGTAATCAACGCGATGATGGAATTTGGAACTGTCGCCAATATAAGGAGACAATACCACAACTTTGACAAAAGCGTGGAGAACGGCGTTCGCAGCATGCTCCTAAGAAACATAAAGAAAGCCATCCCCAGTTACGTAAGAATAGGTTCCTTCACGCTTACGGTCAGGCACAGAGGACAACAAAAAACATGCAGGCTGTGTAACGAGCCAGGACACTTTGCAAGAGACTGTCCGGCCAGAAGGAAGTGTTTCGTCTGTGGCGCAACAAGTCATAGGGCAGAATACCACAATCTGATAGCAACCCCCTCCGACGACGAATGCTCATCCACAAGAGGTGAAGGCATTGCCGAACATGACGAGCCCGTCAGCGATCACATTCCTATTCTAGTGATCCCAAGCGATGAGTACGACACCAACGAACAGTGGTCTGAGAAAATGGACCGTTTCTACGAGGGAAGAGACGCTAGCGGACAGAAAATGGGTGGGGAGCCAATGGAGCAGACAACGGGGCAGCAGACAACACAACGTAAGGTAACGAATGTACCGGCAACGCAAGGGCAGCGGGTAGATGGGATAGCGACCCAGGGCCAGGCGACCCAGGACCATGGCCAGGCGACCCAAGACCAGGGCCAGGCGACCCAAGACCAGGGCCAGGCGACCCAAGACCAGGGCCAGGCGACCCAAGACCAGGGCCAGGCGACCCAAGACCAGGGCCAGGCGACCCAAGACCAGGGCCAGGCGACCCAAGACCAGGGCCAGGCGACCCAAGACCAGGGCCAGGCGACCCAAGACCAGGGCCAGGCGACCCAAGACCAGGGCCAGGCGACCCAAGACCAGGGCCAGGCGACCCAAGACCAGGGCCAGGCGACCCAAGACCAGGGCCAGGCGACCCAAGACCAGGGCCAGGCTACTCCGGGCCAGGCTACTCCGGGCCAGGCTACTCCGGGCAAAGCGAAGAGCGTGCAGGTGAAGGGCGTGCAGGCGAAAGGCGTGCAGGCGAAGGGCAGGCAGGCGAAGGGCAGGCAGGCGAAGGACCGGCAGGCGAAAGACCGGCAGGCGAAAGAAAGGAGGAAAAGAAAACTTCAAAACGACCACTCGGATGACAGTGAACAAGACCAGATAAGTGAAACAGAAAACGACTCAGATATGCACCACGACGGGGACACTGAAAGCACGGACAATCCAGAAGGGGACTACGTTCCGTATGTCCGCCACGGAGTTCGCCGATACAGGAAAAAAAGGGGGACTGGATCTACGGCTCTGCAGACCCGTGAACCTTCGTTTTCCCAACCAGGCAAAGGAAGGGGACGAGGTAAAAAGTTATGATTCATAACCTAAAGTGTTAATTTTCACTTTCAGTTTATTTTTTCTTATGGCCTTGACAATAGCCTCCCTCAACGTAAATGGTTTGAGAAATAGTCAGAAAAGGGATATGATTTTCAATTACCTTACTCGTAAGAAAATTGCCATTGTTCTTTTACAAGAAACTCATAGTGAAGTGGATGATGAACGAAATTGGGAGAAACAATGGGGAGGCTCCATTGCCTTCAGTCACGGCATTAGAAACAGTAAGGGAGTTGCTATTTTAACTTCAAGTAAAAGCGGCCTTGATATTGTTAACTGTGAGCATGATAATGACGGTAGATGGGTTAAAGGGGACATTAAATTCAATAATAATTTAATTACCTTTTATTCGGTGTATGCTCCAAATACACCCGCTATCAGAAATACATTTTTTCAGCATTTTGGCATAATATTTCATAAACATATGGTTGATAATCATTGCATTGTTGCAGGTGATTTCAATTGTCAGATTCTTGCGGATAATGTTATCACCCCCAATTCGTCTTGTCTTAAGAAATTTTTGGACGACAACAATTTATATGATGTAGGTCTCAACCGTAATGAGACTAAATATACCTTTTTTCATAAAGGTCTCCATCAATCTAGTCGAATTGACTATTTTTTGGCTTCAGAGAATTTAATACCTTACATCAAAGCTTTGACTGTTGAAAACTCTGGTCTTTCCGACCATAGCATTATTATTCTTCGTGTCGATTTTAGTAAAGTGAAATTAGGTCCAGGTCGTTGGATATGTGATAACGAGTCTTTAAAAGATGATGATTTAGAATGGAGGATTTTTCACTTTTGGAATTTTTGGGTAACTAAAAAAACTAAGCACGACTCCATTTTAGAATGGTGGGACATAGGAAAGAACAGATTAAAGGAAATTATCAGAGATTACACTTCATGTAAGTTTTATATGGAGAAGCAAGAAAAAATGAACCTTCAAAAGCAATATGATAATTTGATAAATAACCCACAAACCAAAACTAAGGCAGAATATTCTAACATCGAGAGAAAACTCAAGGAACACGAATTCAGGGAATGGAAGAAAGCAAAAATACAATATCATAATAAACAAAAAATTGACGGTGAAAAACCAACTAAATTTTTCTTTTCGGTAGTTAATCAACAGCGGAGTTATAATACGATATTTAATCTTAAGAACGACAAAGGGGAAATTTTTAATTCCCCCAACCAAATGTTGGACCATGTTAGAAATTTCTATGTCAAATTGTTTTCTTCCGAAGGTATTAACAATTTTCACTTAAACAAAACAAAATCATTAACCAATTTGAAGCAGTTCACTTTGAGGACGATTTACTTCTGGATATGAATAAAGACATCGGTATAGATGAGCTTTCAGATGCCCTGAAAGACATGTCTAGAGATAAGGCTCCTGGTATGGATGGTTTAACCACGGAATTCTACACCCATTATTGGGATCTAATTAAGCATGATTTTCACGAGGTAGTCAGCTTCTGTAAAACTAATAACATGCTTCCTCACACTATGAACATGGCTCTTATTAGACTCCTTTATAAAAACAGAGGGGAAAGAGAAGATCTTAAAAACTGGAGACCAATTAGTTTGTTAAACGTTGACTACAAAATTATATCAAAAGTTATCACCAAACGTTTATCTCATCTTATGCCTTGTATGATAGATGAGGCTCAGACTTGCGGAGTAAAAAACAGGAATATTCAGGATAATTTAATGATTATCAGAGATACCATAGACTGTCAACCACACGAATCAAGGGGCAGCTATTATTAGTCTCGATCAAGAAAAAGCTTTCGACAGAATAGAATGGAAATATTTGTACGCTATTCTAGATAAACTCAACATACCTGATTATTTAAGTGATTGGATCAAAATCCTGTATTCTGATCCCTTAGTTTCCATTAATGTTAATAATTTTTTCACGGCTCCCTTTAAAGCAACAAGGGGAATAAGACAGGGCTGTCCTCTTTCTCCCCTGCTGTATGCTATATGCGTTGAAGGTTTGGGTAAGTTAATTAAAAATAACGAGTTTCTTAGCGGAATTGTCTTACCTACTAATGAGTGTATTAAGATTATACAACACGCTGATGATACCAGTGTTTTTATTAATGACGACAAAGATTTTAAAGTGTTGGACAAAATCTTGTATACGTACAGTGAAGGTTCCGGTTCCAGAATCAACTTTCAGAAAACAACTGGTTTGTGGCTTGGGTCTTGGGAAAATAGAACTGACAACCCAGGTAATTTCCAGTGGAAAAGAGATAAACTCAAAATTCTAGGCATTTATTTTGGCAATTACATTCGCCCAGAAGAAAATTGGGATGAGAAAATTAGCAAAATTAGTCATGTGCTGAAAAGGTGGAAGGGAAGATCCCTTACCATGAAAGGCAGGGCTGTAGCCGTTAATTCGGTGGTCGGGAGTACTTTGGCGTACTATGGTAGTATACTTTCCTGCCCCGATTACTTGATCAAGAAATTAGATCACTCTATTTGGGATTTTTACTGGCAGGGTAAGAAAGATAAAATAAAAAGGAATACCATTCAAGGTCCACCGAATTTGGGTGGTACTGGAGTTATTAATGTTGACTTCAAACTCCAAGCCCTCAAACTAAGATGGTTAAAACGATTTCACCAAACCAGTGGGAAATGGTGCATTCTATTTGAATTTTGGATAAAGAAAGCGAGTGGGGGTAAATTGTTAGATTGGTTCATTTTTAATAATCCCAAACAACTGGATCCTTGTACGCCTCCCTTTTACAGGGATATTTTTTTAGCTTTCAGAAATATGCATGGCAAAGTGGACATCCGCATAAGTTGTATCAACGAGACGCTAGAAATTCCTTTATTTCACAATACCGTTATTACGAAAGGCAAACAAAAGATGGTTTCAAAGATTTTGATTCCACTGGGTATTGTTCATCTTGGACAAATTATGGAAAAAGGCAAGATAATTTCTCCACAAGCTTTAGCCAAACAATGTAATATTAGACCAATTAATGCAGGTAGAATATTAGCTAATTTTAAACGGAATATAGCCTCGGACTATTTAGAGGAAAACAGAGAAGGTCCGGCTAACCGAATTATTGATTCCATGTATATCTGTTCGAGTGACGACGCCGATTTGCATGTTAGTAAAATCATTGTGAAAGAAATGTATAATAATTTGATTAAAAAAGCTTATGTTCCTCCTAAGGCAGAAATTATGTGGCAAAATAAATTAAAAGTTGTTAAACCCTTTAATTGGTTAGAGATTTGGAAAAATTCCAACTGTAAATTGTTAGATCACAATGATAAAGATCTTTGGTATAAATTAAGACATAGAATTCTACCCACTAAAGATTTGCTGTTTAAAATGAAGAAAGTTCAAGATGTTAAATGTGGGTTATGTAAAGAAGAAACTGAAAGCTTAGAGCACTTGTTTATATATTGTAGAAAAACCCTCTCTTGTTGGATTTACATTGAGAACAAAATTAAATGTCACACCGCTAACAAATTTTTCTATCTTAATGATTGTAACAGAATATTGGGATATGGAGATGCACTGTCTGATGTTCACTTATTTCTTATTGCTAAATGTCATAATATAATTTGGAAGGTAAGGTGCAAGAATTTAGACGTGGATAAACCGGTTGCCGACGAATTTATTTTACATATGTATAAACAAGTTTTAAAGTTTTCGCTTGTTACGGAAAAAACAAGGTTATCCAACCTAGATTTCATGCAACTCTTTGGCAAAATAATTCCTTTGTAAACAATTACCCCCAGGTTTCAGGTTTTGTAAAACTGTTTGCTTCAGATAATTATCTAAGTCCGCTGAGAGGAAAGTTTTTTGATTTTTTGTTCATATCTTTTATTTTAAATTATTTCCCCGACAATTATTGTTTTAATTGTATAAAGATAATCGTTTCTGTTGTTTTTGCTACAATTTTGTAAATATCTGTTCTCATTGTAAACATATGTGGAGATAATGAAATAAATGAAGCCTTTGTGGCTTCACTGTACCTCAAAAAAAAAAAATAATAATAATAATAATAGCGTTCGAGGACGCAACACGTACATCACAGAGCTCTGCCAAAAAACGTCCAAAATTCCACCTTTGGTTAGGTTCATCTTACGTGTAAGTACGAATTCTTCTTAATCTGTGTGCGAGGAACATTCTGAGCGATTTTGGGTGGTTTTTCTTCACCATTTCGAGGCGCCAAGGCGTCTCGAAATTTCCAACCCTTTTCGTGGGACGCTTGTGTAGGGCGCCAATATGGCGCGGCCTGCATATACAATGAACCGGCTCAATCGACCGAACACCGTGCGTTTTTATGCTCGAGACCTCCATGTCAAACCGCAAGACGTGTACGATGCTGTAAATAGAGAGCTCGATACAACAACTACAATAAGCTGCATTGCAGAGCTCGACAAATTGTCTACAAATTGCCCGAATTGGTCTTCGAATGCAAGGCATGTTGGTGGAATGTGAACGGGTCAACCTGCTCAGTTCGGTGGTAGCCTACATCAAGGTGCCCTATGAGATGGACAACAACGTAGTTGTGAACGCCTTTCTGGCCTATGGGACAGTCGCGAATATAAGACGGCAAGTGCACCCTTTTGATAACACTATCGAAACAGGGGTGAGGAGTTTAATGATCAAAAATCTTAAACATCCTATCCCCAGTTTCCTTCGCATCGGGGGCTTCACCTTACCCGTCCGACACAGAGGGCAAATAAGAACTTGTCGCATTTGTGAACAACCTGGACATTTTGCCCGCGAATGCCAAATGAAAGGGAGGTGCTTGGTATGCGGAAAGTACGGACATAGAGCAGAAGAACACCAGGAAACAACCGACGTCAGTGAAAGTGATGCAACGCGAGATGACAAATCTGACAGGGATGCCGATTCCGACTACACAGCTGATGAAGAAAACGACGAAGAAACAGCACACGAAGACAACACAAATACACAGGAAGACGGGGTCGAACCACCACCGAACACACAAAAGGTTTGGACCAAGAAGACGTGGTCAGAACAGATGGAGGAAAGCGAACAAAAGAAACGAGAGGAGAAACTACAGAAAAAGACACAGGAGAGACAACAGAGACGAGCAGAAGTACAGCAACGACTACGACAACTAAGCCTCCAAGTGAG
This sequence comes from Hippasteria phrygiana, assembly GCA_037893225.1. Classification (NCBI taxonomy): domain Eukaryota; kingdom Metazoa; phylum Echinodermata; class Asteroidea; order Valvatida; family Goniasteridae; genus Hippasteria; species Hippasteria phrygiana. Next base: position 60,556 of record JAZGUH010000329.1, read on the forward strand.
AAGAAACAAAACGAAGAAAACCAGTCAAAACAACATGGAGAGCAGCAGAAAGCATCAGACGACAAACAAACAACTGACGCGAAACAATCAGGAGAACAGGTAGAAAAACATGCCAAACAGCAGGACGAGAAACAACAGACAGGGGCACAACAGGAGACAATGGATAAAAAGGAAGAAGAAGGAGCAGCAGGCCAGACAAAGCAGTCTACGGACAAAAACACCGAGCCAGAGACGGACAAACCAGGAACATCACGACAACACAAGAAACAAGGATTCTGGGATGAACATGTCCAAGAAGGACGAAAAAGAAAACTCGACACGGGAGAACAATCCGCGACGGATGACGAATATGATCCATCTGAAGTGTCTGAAACGGATATGGAGCCAGAAAGGAGGGCATCCGAAAACGAGAAGCCATTGGACACTCGCGTCCAAGGTGAACAAGAGGGCGAGATGGTTCCCTACTATCGGAAGGGGGTACAGAGATTTCGAAAGAAGAGAGGGACAGGTGCCAGCGCACTACAGAGAATGGGATCTTCCCAATCATCTCAACAACCTTCACAGCAAGCAGGGCGAGGGAGAGGAAGGGGAAGGAATATGTTGGTTAGTTGATAAATCATTCTCATTATTATGAGCCAATGCGTGCTAGTGACTTCTTTTCATTCTGATGGCCATTAGTGTCGCTACAATTAATGTTAATGGTTTGTGCGACTTCAATAAACGCAACTTTCTTTTTGATTATTTCACTCGCTCTAAGACCAGTATTGTTATCATGCAAGAAACTCATAGTACACAAAATGATGAAAAAGCGTGGACCAACGAGTGGGGTGGCGAAATCTTCTTTAGTCACGGCGACAGAAATTCGAGGGGGGTGGCAATTCTTATTTCAGGGAAATGTGGAGTTACATTTCTGGGTAACCAGTGCGACAGTAATGGTCGATGGGTAAAAGTTGATGTTCTGTGGAAGGAAGAGAAATATTCTATTATGAGTGTTTATGCGCCGAATGTTTTGTATCCTCGAATTCATTTTTTTGAAGAATTAAAGGAAATTTTTAATGATGATAGCCGATGGATTATTGGGGGTGACTTTAACTGCCAGCTAAGTCCCAATTGCCAAGATAGAAGTGCGCGTGTTTTGCAAAATATTATTCAGGAAACTAACCTCAGCGATGTCTGGCAAACAATTCATCCCAATGAGGAAGGCTACACTTTTTATCACAAAGGTTTAAAAAGATCCAGTAGAATCGATTATTTTTTTGTTTCGCACACTATCCTGAACGAAATAATTAGCATCGCTAACAGCGCTATGAGTGTGACTGATCATCGATTTATTAGTTTACGTTTAAACAAGGAAAATGCCGTTAGAGGACAGGGAAGATGGAAGTGTAATAATTCTTTATTAGATGATGATCAATGTAAAATCAGAATCGAGCAATTCTGGATGTATTGGAAAACCAAAAAAAGTAACTTCAATAATATTCTTAACTGGTGGGATATAGGGAAAACCCAAATCAAAGAAATCATTCGAGAATACGGTATTGAAAGGAGGAGGACAGAGAAATACCACCAAAATAAAATCCAAAAAGCTTACGAGATATTGATTGTCAATCCTCTCGGTCACACGGAAGAAATAAGAGAAATTGAACAAGAGTTGAAATCTTATGAGATGAATGAGTGGGAAAAGTCGAAATCTAGAATACACAATATCCATCGGGTAGAAGGAGAAAAACCGACCAAGTTTTTTCTTTCCACCGAAAAACAACTAGTTAATGATAATGCCATGAAATTTTTACTTGATAAAAACAACAAATTTTGTGATAATTCTGTTACTATGACACAGTGTGTTAGAGATTACTACCAAGAGCTTTATTCGAGTCAAGAAATTAACAAAGACCAGTTAGACAACATTCTTAATTCCACCAAAACTGCACTTTTTGAAGATGGTGTTGCGGAAGACATGGAAAAGGAAATGAGTGAAAATGAACTTTTCACGGCTCTTACTGCCATGAAAAAGAATAAGTCTCCAGGCCCAGACGGTCTGACAATGGAATTTTATTTACATTTTTGGCCGATTCTGAAAAATGATTTTCTTGAAGTTGTGACCTTTTGCAAGGATTCAAATACACTGCCTGATAGTATGAACAACGCTCTCATCCGATTGATTTTTAAAAACAGAGGGGAACGATGTGATTTAAAAAATTGGAGGCCTATCAGTTTGTTAAATGTCGATTATAAAATAATTGCCAAAACCTTAACCAACCGTTTAAAGAAAATAATGCCGGAGGTAGTGGGAGATGACCAATCGTGTGGAGTTAAGGGTAGAAATATTAATGACAATTTGATTATTTTACGTGATGTCATCGACTATGTAAATTATAACAATAAGGAGGCTGCCATTCTAAGTCTAGATCAGGAGAAAGCTTTTGATAGAGTTGAGTGGGAATATTTATTTTGTATAATGGAGAAAATGGGCATTCCGGGTAAATTTATTGATTGGATTAGAATTTTATACAAAAACCCAACTAGTGCCGTTATTGTGAACAACTTCATCACAGAACCTTTCAGAGTCAAAAGAGGGATAAGACAGGGATGCCCTTTGTCTCCGCTTTTGTATTCAATATGTGCAGAAGGTTTGGCTAACCTTATTAGAAATACAGTTCAAATTCGGGGGGTTATTCTTCCGAAGACGACGGAAAGTTTTAAGCTTGTGCAGCATGCAGACGATACATCTGTTATTATCACCAACAACCAAGAATTTGATTTTTTAGATAATATCCTTAAAGTTTACAGTGAAGGGTCGGGTTCCAGAATTAACAAACAAAAGACGCAAGGTCTCTGGGTGGGAACGTGGAAAAACAGGGCTGACAAACCGGGGGATTTTGTGTGGCATAAAGACAAGATTAAAATTCTTGGCATTTACTTTGGGAATGTCGACACCTCGGCGGACAATTGGGAACCTAGGATTAACAAAATGAAAGTCACCCTGAATAGGTGGAAAGCTCGGAAATTAACTCTAAAAGGAAAAGCTGTCATTGTGAATAGTTTGGTTGGGGCCGGGATCTCCTATTTTGGTGCAGCCATAGCATGTCCCAAGCAGTACATTAAGAGTATGGACAACGTTATTTGTAACTTCTATTGGGATGGCAAACCAGATAAAATTAAAAGGAACACTATCAGGAGCTTGAAAGAAATGGGGGGCACTGGCTTACTTAACATCGATGCCAAACTAAAGGCTGTTCAAGTTAACATTATGAAGAGGTACAGGGAATCATCCAGCAAATGGCGTATTCTTTTTGATTATTGGATATCCGAGGCTAGCGGGAAAAACAATCTCGGTTGGTATGTTTTTAATAACCTCCGAGTAGTAATTCCTGGAACTCCCACATTTTATAAAGATCTTATTACTTCCTTTAATGAAACGGGAGGTTGTTTTAAGTTAGAATTCACGAGTGTTAATGAGACTCTTGAAATTCCCTTATGGAAAAATTCTATTATTACTAGTGACGATGGAAAAGATATGGATAGTAAAATTCTTAAACCCAAAGGAATGACCAAACTTTGTCATGTTGTGCATAAAGGTAAATGGATTACATACAAACAACTTGCTGATATTTGTGGTATTAAATTAATAAATGCGGGAAGAATATTATCTGGATTGAAATTGCACGTAAAGGAGGAATGGGTGTTAGAACAAAGAGAAGGGCCTCCTAATCATGTCAGTAGCAAGGTTTACTTTCAAAATTTTGAAAAAGATTTTTGTGTGTTGTCAAAAATTTCTGTCAAAGTAATTTACCAAAACCTTATCAAAAAATTGTATGTTCCCCCAATTGCGGAAAGGGCATGGGAAAGTTCTCTTTGTTTTAAGCCAGTTTGGAATGAAGTATGGAAAAACTGTTGGTGTAATCAAATGGATCATGAAGTTATGAATATTTGGTTTAAGCTCAAACACAGGATTTTACCCACTAAGGCTAAATTACATAAGATGGGGATTACTATTGACAATACCTGTTTGCTCTGTAATACAGGTGAGGAAACAATAGAACACATTTTCTTGTCATGTCCAAAGCACCTGGATGCCTGGATCTTTGTGGAAGGTAAATTAAGAAAATACAACAATGACAAGTTTTTTGTTTTAAATGACAGTAAACGAATTTTAGGGGTAGGCAAAGGAATTACGAATGTTTCCCTGCTTCTCATTGGGGTATTGCATAAAACCATCTGGAGTATTCGATGTAATATAGCTATGAATCACATGGACGGCGAGAAGGTTGATATTCTAGCCTGTTACAAGACCAATCTCAAAAAATGTATTACGCTTGATAAGACCCGGCTTTCTGACATTGAATTTCAATGTACACCAAAAATAAGGCTTTATGTTATGTAGAATTAAACCAACTAAAATTTTGTTTCTAAAGTTTCCATTTATATGGATTTCAAGTAACGATTTTCTTCTTTTAGCATATTTCTATTCCTTTTGTAAATATGTAAATATGTAGATATTGTATGTACTTTGTTGAAAATTTCGCAATAAACGAAGCTGCATAGCTTCGACGAGAAAAAAAAAAAAAAAAAAAACCAAAAAAAAATAATAATAATCAATTCATTTATATAGCACAAATTCCATAAAACATGTTCAAATGCGCTTTACAAGATAAAATTCTTTAAAAATACAAGATTTAAATAGATAACATCAATCAACTCAAATAAGAACAATATTAGTTAAATGTAAATGTAAAATTAGTAAAAGGCCAACTTAAAAAGATGTGTTTTTAACAATGACTTAAAAGTGGTCAAACTACTGGCTCTCCTAATATGAATAGGAAGGGCATTCCAGAGTTTAGGAGCAACATTAACAAAGGCACGACCCCCCAGAGTAACTTTGGTACGGTAAATAGGGTAGCCCAGAAGAGTGTCATCATTAGAACTACCAAGACAGTAACGAGAAGAGGGCTTCTTTATGATAGGTTGGCTGAGGTAAACTGGAGCAAAACCATAAAAACATTTAAATAATAATAATAATATATATATATTAATAATATTTTAAAATATTTTTAAAATATTTTATAATAATAATATTAAAAAAATTATCCTTAACCTCACAGGAAGCCAATGAAGGTCAATCAACAATGGGGTTACATGACAAAATGTATACGACTTAAAAACAAGTCGAGCGCAGGCGTTTTGCACTAGTTGAAGTGTATTTATCTGACAGTCAGGTAAGCCATATAGAAGACTGTTACAGTAATCCAGTCGACTAGAAATTAATGCATGAATCAATGTTTCAGTACACTTACTAGTCAGATATTTTCTAATGCGCCTGATGTTATGTAAATAGTAAAATGCACTACCACAAACCTTAGTAACATGAGTAGTCATAGACATGTGCATCAAACCATGAACCTAAATTACAAGTGATGGGCACAGGTGTTACCATACAATCACCAATATGAATGCAATCAAAGTTAACTTTAGACAACTCCAATTATCATAAATTCAGTTTTACTGTCATTCAGCATTAAACAATTGGATGACATCCAGTCACGTAAATCATGAATACAGCGTTCCATAGCTACTAAAGACGACCTATGATTTTCAGGACTGAAAGAGATATACAGCAGAGTATTTTCTGCATAACAATGAACCTGTGGAAGGTGGGTATTAACAATGTCAAACAATGGGCTAGTATACAAAATATATAACAAAGGCCATAGACAGAAGCCCTGTGAAACACCATAATCCAGATTAAATTGCTGTGAGAGTTTGCCATTTACAGAAACTCTTCGGGATCTACCAGACAAGTATGAACTAAACCATTTAAGAGCAGAACCATACATTCCAAATTTAGACTGGAGGTTATTCAATAAAATATTGTGATCTAAAGTATCAAAGGCGGCACTCAAATCGAGCAAAACTAACAGAGAAACATGTTGTCTATCCATAGCCATTAATAAATCATTTCTAATCTTGAGTAAAGCCGTCTCTGTGCTGTGGTACTTACGGTCAAACAATGGGCTAGTATACAAAATATATAACAAATGCCATAGACAGAAGCCCTGTGAAACACCATAATCCAGATTAAATTGCTGTGAGAGTTTGCCATTTACAGAAACTCTTTGGGATCTACCAGACAAGTATGAACTAAACCATTTAAGAGCAGAACCATACATTCCAAATTTAGACTGGAGGTTATTCAATAAAATATTGTGATCTAAAGTATCAAAGGCGGCACTCAAATCGAGCAAAACTAACAGAGAAACATGTTGTCTATCCATAGCCATTAATAAATCATTTCTAATCTTGAGTAAAGCCGTCTCTGTGCTGTGGTACTTACGGTAGGCAGACTGAACAATGGGATATAGGTTATGCAATTCTAAATGGGCTTTAAATTAATCTGCAACTGCTTGCTCCACTAATTTATAGATAAATTGCAAATTACTGACAGGCCGATAATTCTCAACCACTAAGTCAAGGCCAGGTTTTTCAACAATGGGGACACGATGGCTGATTTCCACGTTGTAGCGAAATGACCAGTGCGCAGAGAACTATTAATCATATTAGTGATAACAGGTAAGATAACATATAAACTATCAACTAGTAGTCCTGTTGGTATGGGATCGAGAATACAACATTTCCTACTAGAGCCTAAAAGAAGCTTACGAACTGAAAATTCCGAAAGCTGAGTGAATTCAGTTAGAGTACCAACAGCTGAGGATGTTAAAGACCAACTAAAACGCCAATTTTTTTGTTGACTTTTTTGACTTATCTGATAGTTTAAGCCTCCCCAAAACTAATGTAACAAGTTTCATGATTCTGAAAAATCAAAAAAAAAAATTTTTGAGCCTTTTCTTTTTGAGCCACTTTGACTCGATTCAGAAAAGGCCGAGGTCAACTGCGTGCCGTATCGCGCGAGTATTGACGTATACGTGTAGAAACATATGACGTCACTGTATTATACGACAATGTTTTACGACAATGTTTGTCTAAGGCTAGTATTACTTGCTGTGCTTTTTGCTCATGATTCAGGTAACACTACGATAAACATATTTTAAAGTGTTGACATCTTTGTGAGACATATTTAGAATTGGGGTTGTAGGCTTGTTCTTGCTGAAAAGCTAGTTATGAGTCATACTTTCCTTTGTTTGCAGTCGGCTTTTATTGGGACCTGCGCGGTGAGTTGTGTGTGAGCTGATGCTATACTCTAGTCTGGCGACTTTGCTTATGCAGCGCTCATAAGGACCCGCACCTTCTCAGAACTATACACACAATTTCTGTTATAAGGTACCAGACTCAATCGCATGCAGCGCATGCGGTACCGTGCGTGTACAATGCATGTTGAGTCAAGCGAGCGTGGACAGGGAGACTGCCGGGGCTCTGGCTGCTCGAGACGGCAACCGCAGGGAACGTCGTCGCGGTGGTGCGCGTGAGTCCAGGACACGATTGGAATGCTCGGTGCCTTTAGAGTTGGAATGGCTCCAGCCTTCAAACGGAGTTGTGCCTTCAAACCCAGCTGAGTTTTCATACTAACACTATCATCTATACAGTCTTTGGCGAAATGTTCTGCACATATTTTCGACCATTTCGACAGCCCAAAATCAGATATTGTCGCCTTTGAGCTCCATTTAGGAATCGCAGTAAGGTTAGGTCAGGGCTTTTGTCGCTGTTCCTCGTGCAACCCCCAACTACACACGATCGAGGCATAATGATTATCTCAGAACCATAGATAGACTGGAAAACGGAGGAGTTAGGTCGACAAAAACTCTTCAGCAGCATCAACTCCACGTACGTACATGCATAGTGTTTGGCTGTAGCATCAACCGACTCTACACGTGTACGTCACGGGGTCACGTACATACATTTAACATACATAATGAGCTTTCGCGAAACAGGATAAATGGTTCAGAATAACAACCCTATTTTTTTAATAAAAAAATCCCTCTCGTCTGCAAACTAATCTCCATCAGTTAAAAGAGTATTTAAACTGTCGGAAAAGTCCAAAAAGTCAAAAAAAATTGGCGTTTCAGTTCCTCTTTAAATCCGAAAGATCAAATATAGGCGAGCAGATTACATTACTTAGCCTCGACCGAATATTGGCAATCTTCCGAACAAAAACGGAACCCATATCATTGGCCACGGAAATATCATCTAAGTGACATGGCAGAATGGCAGACTTGTCAAGGTTAAGAAGAGATCTGCTTGCCCTAAAAAAATTCCTTTGATCATGACTATTCTTGTCAACAAAATTGGTGTAAAACTCACGACGAGCACGGTTCATTAAAAAGATGACTTTATTTCTATGAAATATAAATGAGTCTAAATCCTGTTGAAAATTAGAAAGTCTCCATTTGCGTTCAGCCTTTCTCCTCTCCAGTTTGGCTGACTACCGAAGAAACAAAGAAATAAACACCCCGACAAATATTCAAACAACCCTAATTTTCACCTGTTTTGCACGAATTATTCGCTTATTATTACTTTCTATGACATGAACAATTCACATACCGAGTACATGGATCGGATGTACTGTACATGTAATGTATGTACTGTACATTCACATGTACATTACATGTAGACTTGATGTGCAGAAATATTATTTCACACAGCGAGTTGTTGACAAGTGCCAGTGGAATAGCGACCAAGTGAAGTTGTTTCAGCTCCATCTATCAACTGTTTTAAAAAGAATGTACTGATAAGTTCTAGATTTTAATTTTTTTGTTCGCTGCTAAAGAACTGTCTGCAGCCACTACCCCTCTTTAGTAGCATGATAATTTTGTTATTAAAGTGACAGGTCAAAATACGCCTGAAGCTTTTTATCGACCTAAGTTTACATGCAAGATACAAGCAAGATACAAACAAGATACAAACAAGATACATCCAAATGAATGTACACATATACATAGACCCTTTTACGGATACCCCGCCTGTGGGACTTTGTGTACAAAATTTAGCACAAACTGTCCCACAGCGACAAGACACGTTGCAGTTTTGTTGTGCACATTTTACATGGACAAGCACCCCGTGTGCCGAGTCGTCCTCCCTGGCAAGAGTTTCGGCATGTTTAGTTTGAATTCTGTGGGTTCATGACCGTAATTGTGTCTACTTTCCACCGTCTAGTAATTTTTTACAACGGTTTACTGATAAGCTTCTTCGAAAATTCAAATCTGGATACCCTGCACGATATTGGGGGAAAGGGTACCCCTCCCCCTTTATCCCTATACCCTAAGCACACTCCAGATTATTGTTATCTAACACATCCCCCTAGATTTCTGAATAGAATTCCTGAGATTCCGGGAACACAATGACCAACACAGAAGAGGGGGGGGGGGGACCCCTTTTTCCCCATATCGTGCTTCATATGCAAATCTGTCCTCGCACTTATCAAAACAAATTAATGTTGCGTAGGTGTGCTGTTTACGCAACATTTTTTTTCAATTGTCAAGTGTAATGGTTGTACAAAAGATATGTACCAAACCAAGCAAAACGATTTTCAATCATCAATGACGGGCATTCTTCTCAATTATCCAACCTTTCAACGATTTTGTCGTCACAAAAGATACGTGATGCTTGCTTCCCATAGCAATGGTCCTTTTTTGCACACCACATCCATGGAAAGTGCAAGGACAGATTTTAATTGTCGAAGGAATCACCAGACGGTGGAGACTAGACATATTGAGTCGTATGAATGAAAAACATTCTTAACGTTTTGCAGGTTTTATATCGTATCCTGCCCGGAGATTAGGGAGTTTCGTCAAACCCCAAAGTGGAACTTTTGGTATTGTGCATGCATTATTATAGTTATTTGGGAAGCGGGGGAGAGGGGATCCGTTTTGTTCCTTTCAAATCACACTCACAGTTCTGGCTCTAGTCTACTGAACTGTAAATTTGTTTATATTTTTGGCCACATCGCATAAAAAACATGAAATTCCAATTTGGTTATCAGTTCCCCAATTGCCTTGCGCACAAAATAAGCTGTGCTTAAGCAAAGGGACAGTCGTACATTTCTAATTCCAATCTGGCTTATGGTGTCATGGCAGGCAGGTTTTCAGTGTGTAGTTTCGATCTTTATTTAAGACCTTTTCCAATGCAATAATTAACGTTGGATAAACCTATGTGTGCATCACATTATTGTCAAACCAGGCTGTTTTGGCATAAATAGTTTGTTAGTTGGATTTTGATGCCTTAAAGGGGCTGTATCGTCACGCCATCTCGCGGTAACGAATCAAATATTGGAGTGCGCCCCCTTGCGCTTCATTTCGGTTATGTGCTATTTTTAACCTCCATCTGTTTGTTATGGCTGTTCTGAGAATTGGCTTTTGGAAACTACACCCCCTGGAACACGCACGCATGTCAAGCGTCTGCGCGCGTACTGACATACACATATACGTACACACACACACATACTTATAAACAAGTAGCACACATCGTGGCACTCAGTTCTCTAAGAGTAAGATTATTATAAAAACGTTCAAACTTCATCTGTTTATTTCATAAAATTTCATTCACATACGTTTGAATGAATGTGATTGATTTTAACTGTTTGCAATAAACAAGTAAGTGTTTTGGTCATGTAATAAAAATAGTTCTATCCCTTTTCTCGATCCTTTGTGTATTGTTAGAATTGAAAATGTGCTGAAAGGGACACATTGCCTTCAAATGTCATGAAATTTTGCTGTTTAGAAATGTTCCTTATCTTTTATAAGAGTTGTTAATGCAAAAAAACACGTATAATGTGTTGTAATTAGTAAGTAGTGATTACAAAACAAAAAATTGGCCTCTGATCCCTGACATCTGACCCGTGAAACATAGACTTATTTACAGTAGTAAATACCACCGTCTAAATAATGCGCAAAATACGCTGTAAGAGTCTTTAGGCTGGCGCAGCCAGTGGCCTTGTAAACCTATCCGATGATTCCCAGGTACCATTCTCTACATCGCGACACATATCGCCAGTGCTGCGCGCCGTGCCACACAGTACATCAAAATGGATCAACAGAACGTACTTCAACCAGCTGCGACTGGAAATACGACTGGTGAACACGGTCCGCCATTTTGTGGAGTCAAACATTTGGTTCTACAAAATGGCGGACCGTTATTTGACACGAAATTAAACAAAAACCACGCAATTTGAAGGGATAGTTATGTGAATCTTTATATTATATTTTTTAAAAAGCTTCCCAACCATATCCATTTCAGTTTTATAGCCTAAATCGCAAAATCCAAAGCAATGTGTCCCTTTAAGTGGTCCAGTAGCCCCACCTTCCCCTACAAAAGTGCCATGGAATATTTGTCTGAAAGTTGCATGGAATTGGAGGTTGGCGATATAGAAGTAGAACCTTACGCTGGAGAACCTATGCCATGTACATGCCGAAACTCTTGCAAGAGTGGACGACTCGGCACATCACACGGGGTGCTTGTCCATGTAAATGTGCACAGCAAAACTGCAACGTGTCTTGTCGCTGTGGGACAGTTTGCGCTAAATTTTGTACACAAAATCCCACAGGCGGGGTCTCCGTAAAAGGGTCTATGTATTATGTGTACATTCATTTGGATGTATCTTGTTTGTATCTTGCTTGTAAACTTAGGTCGATAAAAAGCTTCAGGCTTATTTTGACCCGTCACTTCAATAACAAAATTATCATGCTACTAAAAGAGGGGTAGTGGCTGCAGACAGTTCTTTAGCAGCGAAAAAAAAAATAAAAATCTAGAACTTATCAGTACATTTTCTTTTAAACAGTTGATAGATGGAGCTAAAACAACTTCACTTGTTCGCTATTCCACTGGCACTTCTCAAGAACTCGCTGTGTGAAACAATATTTTCGCACATCAAGTCTACATGTAATGTATAGTCAACATGTACAGTACATACATAACATGTGCAGTACACCCGATCCATGTACTCGGTATGTGAATTGTTCATGTCATAAAAAGTAATAAGCGAACAATTCCTGCAAAACAGGTGAAAATTGGGGTTGTTTGAATATTTGTCGGGGTGTTTATTTCTTTGTTTCTTCGGTAATCATCTTTATCATAGTGATGTGGGGATCTGTGCGCCAGTGGCGTAAACACGGGGAAGGGGTTCAGGGGCCCGCCGATTTGTATTTCTTTTTTGTTTCGTAAACAAATTTAAAAAGGGGAAATTGTACAGAAAGTGATGTTTCAAATTTCAAGCGGTGTTTGGGGCGGGGGTATCCCCGTTGAGAATAGTTCAAGATGCAGTACTTCGTTGACAAATTCAATAATCATCCCCACTTTTCGACACGGATTTACTCGCCACTGGTGAAATCTCATTTCATTGGCGTATATTATTTATTGCTAATAACTGTTATTATTGTGTTTATTATTTGATAGTGTTGAAATAACTCTTATGATAACTTTCCATAAAGTCCTGCTGTCAAATGTAACACAAGGTCGTGGACTCAATATCGCCATCAGTATAGTTGTTTTACTTTGATTTGCTCATCATTGCACGCATAGCCGATTTTAGTCAACATTTATTTCGATACATAGGCCTACAACTTTATTTTTGTATAGGAAGGGGCTGGTACATTATTTATTTTACAATTATAAATACAGACTTACTTATTTACTTATTTTTGTTTGGTTCTGTCATGGTACATTTTGGCGTTTGGCCGGCGGGTGGGTAGACTGAGTATCAGACGTTGCATGGATTGCATTGCATATCAACGTCTGATATACAGGAATTCGCCGACGCCATTTTGACAGCGGTGCCGCGCTCGCGTGCAGGCTGCCCGCGTTCTTTAATTTGAGTCGCGTGCGCATTTTGGCAAGTTGTAAACACCCTGTTGGTCGAAGCTGCGTCGAGCGCGTGCGTCTAACACGCACGCGAGCGCCTCGCCACCGCAGTAAATGCTTCTAATTGTGGTCGCCGGATTAGTCTATATGCGGACATGCTAATTTGTGCGACCCCGCGCGCCAGCCAATCGGAGTGGACTTTGCAAACTTGTGACGTCATTTCGATCAGAAATGTGGACGAAGGTACTGATTGGTTGGTAGGTGTCAACTGACCCAGTTTCTCTGTATTCATCACAGCGCGTATGTAGCATGCGATGGCAGTTATAAAATAATTCAAATGCCGCCGCGCGTGTCGCGTGCTTCCCCAGCACGCGCACGCGGTACGCAGTGCTATACTACGCACAGTACAACTGCAACATGATTCTGTGCGCGTGCAGAAATGTTTACATTTCTCAAAGATATGCATATCCGGGGCGCGCATTGATCAAGTGTCAAAAAAGGTAAAAAAAAAACGAGCAGGCTTATTGGTCAAAATCTAGAGGTCCAGAGGCGGTTGTCTTGCATAATTAATCGCCAATTCTGCACACATGTCATAGACGCTCGTCGCGTTGCACGAGCGGCTATAATTCCATAGACTAGCGAGTGGGTGGCACGGACTATTTTCGACTGTATAGGCCTGCGCCTATCGTATATTTTTGGTGGCACAAACACATACAAAATACTTGTACATGCATGCAGTATGTATCATAACTACAGGATCATGCATGCAGCAGTCATTGCAATTGTAATCTGGCGCGCCCTGTGGGTCAGCGCGCGCGCCCTGTAGGTCAGCGCGCGCGCGCCCTGTAGGTCAGCGCGCGGTCGTGGGGTATAAGGCTGCGTCCGCCGAATCGCTTGTCTAGGGCTATTGTCTAGGTAGGTGTTCGTCCATTACAACTACGCTTGACGTAGCCGTAGCTGTAGCTCTAGACGCCCATTTCGGACACGGCCTTATTTGCAGTTACTGAGTTCATCTGCGTTCATCAGTTCGGGATTCAGTGTACAGCCGCAAGCCTGCTATAATCGTGACGATACAGCCCCTTTAAGTGATGGTATTTCCCACAAAATGAACAGTTTCATCTCATAAAAAACTTTTGAGTAACGTCGGACTATGTTTTCTTGCTGATAACCTACATTTGGCTTGATGTATATAATTAATGCTGATGATGCGCGCGCGCGTATGTATACCACTGATCTTCATGGAGATCAGTGGTACATATACATGTACATACGTGTGTGTGTACATGCTATACATACACGACAACCTATGTGACCGTGAGTGTACGTTTACGTTACGTGTCGACATGTCATCATGGCGTCGGATGTCTGCTTTCTCTCAGTGTGAAGATTATATCCGTGAAAACGGAAGTAACGATGGAATTGCTTCAAACATCGAAGGTAAGCATAAATGAGCACTTCATAAGCCAATATTAAAACTATGGTTGAACGAAGCGGATTGCCATAGACTGAATAGACTGAAACTAGGCCTTACTTAGTACACACTACACTAGACAGACTAACGTTACAGTTTGCGGAAAGTAAAATCCTTTTAAACGTCAAAATGCCCAGTGTAACCACTTTTACTGGACTCCCTCTGATAAAAAACCACAACATTCAGGCACACTAAACTTCGTAAGTGAACAGTTTTACTTTGGGTCCTGTATGTATTCTTAAGCTGTTTAGTTTGCTACTCTAGAGTGTTTCATTTCCATGAAAATGGGGAGAAATGACCCATTATGTACTGCATTAAAACAAAGTTCGTGTCAGCGCGCGTGCGCACTTCATGTTTACATATTTAAGCAGACGACAGAGATTTTCTGTGCGGCGCGTGCAGACGACATTGGCAGCACCAATTAAAAAAGGCTGGCCCAAAATACGAATTTGGGACCAGGGATACATTTCCAAACAATACAAAGACACATAGGCCTATTATTCTTCATTTCCCCAGAGACGATAAAATAGTTAATTTTATAAAGCCTCAGTCATATGATGAAAAATATAATTTCAATATTTGGGAAGTTTTCTCACTGATTTTTTATTTTAATATCGTTTCCTTTTGACAGAAAAAACGAACTTCACATGGAAGATCCACTAATGCATATTAAATACATTTATTTTGAATCCTCCATAGTTCTTTTGTTACTTAATTTCAAATTGCCCTGAATGTTACAGTCGTAAAAGTTGCACAACGTTTTAAAACCTGTAGTATCAACACTTAATATTAAATGATATAAACAAATACTGTACGCGATTTTTAAATCTTAATAATGATAGTGCTTAATGAGTCCCCTTTCATTTTAGTTTCTACAGGAGATGAAACTCTGGAATGTTTGTTCCATAAACTACTACAGAAACAAATACAGCAATGTCCTGATCAACCTGGGATGGTCCCGAGTGAACCCTCAAAGGTATTAATTTGTTATTAAGAGCTTTGGGAGTCGGGTTGGTTTAGTGGTATTTCCTCGCCTTCCACCACTGTGACCTGGGTTCAAATCCCACAAGGACGACATGTTGGTTGGATTTTCAATCCCTGCCCTGATATTCTGGTGTTTTCTCTCACCTCTGAAACTGAAAACATTCTTTGTCGTCTTCCTACAGGTTCAGGCTTTCCAGCTACAATGCGATATGCACTATTAAGGAATTCTTTCATTACTAGAAAGAATTACAACAACAATAGACATGCACAAACTCGAATGTCTTTTCATTAAAAAAAAGTAAAGATTATATTTTTTCCTCCGGTTATAAAACTTGGCAATGGTTTTCCCCTGGCTTTCTGCATAAAGCATGAAATAAATCATTCACAGTGCACAACTATTTTGCAAAGTTAAAACAAGTTTCTTCAAAAACATTCCGTGTTTATCTCATTGATGGTCTATCAGAATTTGTATTATTCTCAAGATAAATTGAAAAATTTATAAAATCCATAGCGCATGCATTTTTGTATGACACTGTGTTCTTATATCCTATAGGTGTTTGAATAAGGTACGCATTACTTTATATCCGAAACCCCATAATTTAATAATTTAAGCAATTGTGTCTGAATTCATCTGAATTTATTTATAAATGTTTTGACAGCCAAAAGAAAACTTCGAAGCCCTTTAGCTGCTGGATCAAGAGTGTGGATGGAGTTGAGTTATTTCGGTAAGAAATTATAGACTCTTAACTCATAGCAGTAATTTCAAGGATGCCATACGCCTCATGTCAAAACACTCTCCTCAGCATGTTTTGATGTGATTTATACCTTTTTCCTAGAATCTTCAGAGATCATTATTAACAAAAATTGCATCCGTTTGTTTTTGATTGAATGATCAATACCTCCCACAGTAGTTTATCTGACACTTCACTCAATAATCCATCTATTAGTGGATAGTAACTGGCATACAAGAGACCTCTCAAATTTGTAGCAAAGTCCTGATCATTGTGACTTAAATACGTATTTGAACATAGTTCTAGATTGATGTTGGTGATACAATCTGCCACCCAGTCTCCAATTTGGAATAATATCCCTCTGGAATCTCTATTCAGCATCTTTCTTTGGTAGCCATTGCAACATTTTATTTTATTAATTTTATTCTCATGATGCAAGTTTTCAGAAACAAAAACCGTTGTTCAAACTAAATTTGAAAGAATATGACTAAAGGTTGTTTCTCCTCTACAAATTAATTACTTAAATACATGTAACAGGAGATTAAATCGCATTTGATATCATTCAGCTAAAACAAAAATGTATACTAGTCATAAGTAAAATGCCATTCACTTAGTCATTCAGGTCTTAGAAGCATTAAATATTTAAATCCTATTTTACTGTGTTTTATTGTTTTTCAGATACAGGAGTCTTCGGTTGAAGCTGTACAGCAATGCGCATCTAAATCGACAAGTCTTTCATTTGTTCTTAATGTTTTTCTATAAATGTTGAAGATCTTGAAAGCGAAAACAAACTGTTAATAGGTAACTTGCTGTAAATGTTGAGGATATTGAAAATGAGGACAAACTGATAATGTGAACTGTACAATTGACACTTTATTGTACCTGAAATATTTCATCATTTCTAAAATGGACACTTTATTGTTGTACCTGAAATATTTCATAATTTCTAAACAGGTACTCTCTTAGTCTATTGTTTTAAAGATCTTGTAAGTGTTGAGGATATTGAGAGTGGAGACAAACTGTACTTGTATAGGTTTACAGTTGAAAACCAGCCGAGGTTAATTATGTACACTTAATATTTGATGTATGTGATATGTTTAGAGTTGAGGATAATCTGGTTTATCATCAAGAATTTAGTCTTCCACACGTATGGTCAGTAAATTCTTTGAATATAAGCAAAGCGTTCTAACACTGTCCAACTGTTCTTTTTAAAATCATTTACAATACATATAAATTGAAAGATTACAAGATTAAAGAAAAATTTCAGAAGAATTGTAACAATGAATTCGAGCCATGTTCTTGTATTTTTGTCTCCAGAGAAACACCTGAGGTACCTGAGGCATTATACAACTTGAAACAGCAGCTGCAGCTCGCCTCGCAGTCAATTTGTTTGTGGTGACTGTATACACCTGATGCGCACTTTAGCTTCTGAAGTGCAAAACACCTCATGTGTTCATCGTGATTGGGCATTGTGACCATGTGCATCATTTGAGGTGTTAGTTAGAGGCCACTAGCACTTAAACCACTAGCACATGAGCATGCACTAGCACCAATTTGTCCCAAAATCATGAACACATGAGGTGTTTTTCTCACTTCAGCAGCTCAGGTGCTTGTCAAGCTGCTCAACCCACTAGCACATGAACTGCCTTATTTTGTATAATGCCTCAGGTACTAGTGGTAATAGCACTTCAAGTGCAAGTCAAGATACGGCTGAAGTGAAAACATACACGCAGTTTATGTGCAAGTAAGGTCGCAAATAAGAAACACCTCATGTGCATGAGGTGTAAAGTGCACCTCATGTGTTCATGATTTTGGGACAAAATGGTGCTAGTGGAAATATTGCATGAGGTGCTAGTGGTAAAAGTGACACTATCACTTCAAGTGCCTTAGACGTTTCTCGACAAGAGCCTCAAGTGTTCATGATTTTGGGACAAATATGTGCTAGTGCACAGGTGCATGAGGTGCAGTCACTTTTTACAGTGTACAAAAGGTTCGAAAGGTAATAATTTGTTTTTATCTTCGCTTTCATCATCGGTGTTGTTGTCATTTTCGAATTTCATATCTGTGAATGTCATCGTCATTTTCGCTTTCATCATCGGTTTCGCTTTCATATTCATTTTCTAACCATTTGCTGTATTTTTCTGAGACTAAATCTTTTAAATCAATTATAAAAGGATCATCAGAGTTAGAATCTCCAATATAATTAAGATATTCTATTAGATCTTCTCCATCTTCGCTAATGTCTAAGTCTTTATCTTCATCTTCATCTTCACCTTCGTGATACGGAATAAAAAAGTCTTTTCTATATTTTTTCCTTTTCAGCTATATCATGTAAACAATCTATAAGATTAAGCAATGTTCCTTTACTATCACAGAGGTGTACTATTCTTATTAGTGATCTTAAATCAACTTTTATAAAATACGTTTTATCTGTATCTGTTGTATATTGTTCTGCATCATCATCACCACCATTGTCTTTAACATATCGAGTATATTTAAATACAGAAACAATTTTTTTCTAAAAGTTTAGGTACTTTTATTAATGTGATTTTATTATTGGTGCAATATAAGATTTTTATTAAAAATAAAAAAATATATAATTTTTGTTGGCATATGCCAAAAAGATAATAGAGTTGATGTGCTTGAGAGAGAACATGACTTATTTTTGTGTGTATGGGGAAAAAAGTTCTGAAATTTGTAAAACAAAATAATGTATAGTTCTCAAAATAGAACTAATAATTTGGCGCAGAATCGAATTTTATGATTTGGTCCAGAAAAGGCAGGTTCCTATGTACTAAACGGCTTCTGCCCTCAAAACTCTTCACGATATTAAGGAAGAGATAAACCTAATAGATATTGAAAACTATTATTTCAATTACCGTTTTAGAGTGGTGTAATGGGTGCGGGGCAGTGGCGCACCAAATTGGGGGGGGGGGGGGGGGGGCGCTCGGGGGGCTTGGAAATCGGTAATATGTGCAACTTTTGGAGTGCATCATCTGTTCTCGATAAAACAGTATCCAATAATATAAAATAACAGATCAGTTCAAAGATTAAAGGAAAATGCAATTCACATGGTGCTGGTCTAAACTTTGTAACTATCGAATCAATAATTCCTTACTGCAACTAAAGATTTGTGGCGGCACTCGAGTACTATGAAGTAGGCAACTTATAATTAGCAACTTAAGTTAGAAACATCAACTAAAAAAATACAGTGACAGCATGAAAGGCAAAAATTAGTCATGACAGGTGGCGACTTGGTCTAAACTTTTTAAGGAAAGAATAAACCTTCAACCTAGAAATATACGTAAGATAAGAGTAATATCAAACTCACCTAGAGCAGGACAGGGGACGAACTTTATGAGTTTGGCAGGTTCAGATTTGGAGGTAGGAGACATGAACCGGATCAGTTTCTCCTATAAGTCTGTCTCTGACAGAGTCCAGTGGCCAAGTGAGAGGACCGGTCACCGAACTAGACACAAGTTCTGCCGCCAATCACCCACTCGCGCTGCCAAACAACCAACCCACTCTTAATGATTCATCAACCTAGGCCTGTGAGGTCTAGGTTATCAAACAAAATGGAGGGGCCATAAAATTCCACCATTACACATGCAAAGGAGAAATCGACCCACCTTTCCACGTATGCACCGACACCAGCTATATGATACTTCGTTTTGAACGTACGTAGGACCGGCCGCAGCGACTCATTGATGCCCACCCAATGCAATGAGAACAGGCTTCACCCAACTATGAACGTCGTCTTTATTTATCTTCATAAATATTCCGGTTATACAAAAGATCTCTTCGGAGAGAGGCGTACACACAGTAAATCCCATACCACCAGTACGTGACATTGGAGTATGGCATGTCAAACGTTGCAATATTCGATAATCTACGTATTTTTGTGCGATGTTCAAATATATATGTGCGATGTTTGTCATTATATGTGCGATGTTCAAATTTATATGTGCGATGTTTGTTATTATATATGCGCTGTTCAAATTTATATGTGCGATGTTTGTTATTATATATGCGCTGTTCAAATGTATGTGTGCGATGTTTGTTATTATATGTACGATGTTCAAATATATGTGCGATGTTTGTCATATACCCAGGTATCAAGCTCATATGGGTAGCACATGGGTCCCATGTGGGCCAGAATATGGGCCCCACGTGGGCGGACCCATATGGGCCCCAGAGGATTCTGCACCCAAATTCCAAATGGGTCCCATATGGGCCAGCCCAGAAAACCCATATGGGTCAGGTCTGGGGCCCATGTGGGCCAATAATATCTGTGTAAAATATGAGCAATCCCATATGGGGCAGAATATGGGTACCATATGGGGCCCAGATGGGCCAGCAGTATGTGGGTAAAATATGGGTTATCCAATATGGGCATTATGATATGGGGTTCATCTGGGCCCAGGTGGGTTACCAGTATATGGGCTGAATATGGGCTGTCCCATATGGGCATTCTATGGAGTTCATCTGGGGCCCAGGTGGGCTAGCAGCATATGGGCTGTCCCATATGGCCATTCTATATGGGGTTCATCTGGGGCCCAGGTGGGCTAGCAACATATGGGCAGCATGTGGGCTATCCCATATGGGCATTATACGGGGTTCATCTGGAGCCCAGGTGGGCCAGCAGTATATGGGCAGAATACGGGCTGTCCCATATGGGCATTCTATGGGCTTCATCTGGGGCCCAGGGACTAGCAGTATATGGGCAGAATATGGGCTATGCTTTTACTTTTCCAAGGTAAATACTTTGACTAAGGACAGCATCATTAAATGTTTAAGACTAATACGAGTACCGTCATCAATAGTTTTATTGTAAAATTACATTTTGTACACAAGATGAAATAGAGGAAGTCATTAATTTTAAAATGATAAGCCCATGAGGCACCATAACACATCCAGGGAGGCTATGATTTAGCCATGTTAAGATTGTTGGAGTCAATTACATACTATATTTTCCAATGTTAAAATTTATCACTTGCCTTGTGCGATTTTTTGTTAATAAAAGCCCTCCATGATGCAACGTAGGAACAATGCTAACTTTGAACTGGACTATTCACCATTGTGTTGACAAATTTTAGGAAATACATTTACTTCAATGTCATTGACACTGCATCAATAATTATCTTAATGGAGCTGGATAAATTGACCAGAACATCAACAATAAACAAATTTTCATGCAACATTTTAACAGAAATGTTCTTAACCTTGTTGGCTATTCTGTATTGAAGTTAACCTTAAAGTACCAAGGAAGTGGACGGTGATTTTTACAAGACACCGACATGAAATGTATTTCTTTCGAATGAAGTCAACCCGATATAAGTAATAATAACATTGGATGGCTTTTTTCAAGGGATACAAGAATATAATTGCTCTCTTTATAACAATATCGCATATTCGACTTGGTGCATTACTGTTGTTGCTTGTGCAATATATTATTGCATCCCCTCAGTCATCAGTTATTATACAAGGTGTATAAATAAAGGTAGTTGTCAGTTGTCCAGAGCCAGTTGTCCAAATTGTCGCTTACTCCGTCCTCCTTTCAAATCTTTGGAATTGTAGAGGCGAAGGATGTGATGCATGATGTTACCTCGTCCCGTGTTGCCTCTTTTGTTCTGTATTATGCCGTACACTGAGCCCCTGACACTATGAACATCTAACAAAAGAAAACCCACGCAGTCCTTTGTTTGTAACAAAGGACTGCGTGGGTTTTCTTTTGTTAGATGTTCATAGTGTGAAAATGAAAACATTGCATGAGTATCACGTATCAACCTGAAATAAGTTTTAACAATTATTACCTTGAATCAGCAGACAAATTAGTGTGCATTTGCAAATGGCAAATTTGAGTAAAGGCTGGGCGAATTAGGAAGCTTTTTTTCTGCAGCAACGGACTTCAAATTTAACTATAGCTTTATACATGTACATGTACATATTGTCATAAAGAATACATGCAGTGTAAATGTTCCTCTCTTGAGATCTATGTGAAAATTAACGCTTCAGTGACACTTTAATTTTCGCCACATCGATCCCCATGTTGGTACATAACCAATTAATTAAGCTACAATCAAATCGGATCTATAGTTTCCTAGATACAGGCCTTAGAAAAATGCCAATTTGACGTCATATGCCTTGTGATCATGATGTCATTTAAATTTTCACTTATTACACATTTTGGTCTAGGTACATGCCAATTGAGTTACAACCAAATCGAACCCATAATTCTATAGTTGTAAGCCTTAGAATACTATAAAGAAAAGTGCATATTTGATGCAAGATCACAATTTTCAATTCACAACTTCTCCAGGTATGTTTTCGTCTATGGCAAGTTTCAAGGTTGACCTGTATGCAGAAAACGTCATATGTATGTAGAATAAGATATTCAAATGTTAACAAGTTTATCATAAGTCACTTACCAGTTAAAATACAGCTCTGGGACTTAACTCTTTCGAGTACAAAAAACGTGCTGCTGGCCCATCAAAATACGGCAAAATCCGGGTTTGTGCGCTGTAAGCAGGGCTAAATTTGGGCTTGGACTGCCACCTGAAAGAAAGAAAGAAAGAAAAAAAGAAAGAGACAGGAAATAGGGTGGTTGTACTTATAGAGGTACATGATGAAACAGCACTTTAATAATAGATGTAAAATAACACAATCTCAATCAACAAACAATTCAAGTGCAAACAATCCTAAAAAAAATCATTATATAAACCTGAATACAAACTTCAAAATCCATAAGCATGGCTGTAAGGATTAAAAGCAAATACATTTCATTACACAAGATTATCACAATACTCCAGCCAGGACACAGGACATAGCAAGTTTAAGATGGAGCCTCTACACTGTAAAAAGTGACTCCACCTCATGCACGTGAATCGACTAAGTTCATGCACGTGAGGTGTCAACGTTGGGTAATACACACACCTGAGGTTAAACCAACAGTTACCTCATGTACATCAAGTACTCCATGTGATGAAAACTGTCAACTTTCTAACACCTCATGCACTTGAACTGCGGGTTTGTGTTGGTGCGAATTATTGATTGAGAACCTTGATTGATTGATGTTAAAAACCAGAGTAACTCACGTGCTTGAGGTGGAAGTTGACCCAATGAAACCATTACTTGATGCACCTGAAATATACGATAGGCCTACAGTCGAAAATAGTCCGTGCCACCCACCCGCCGGCCAAACGCCAAAATGTACCATGACAGAACCAAACGAAAATAAGTAAATAAGTAAATCTGTATTTATAATTGTAAAATAAATAATGTACCAGCCCCTTCCTATACAAAAAGAAAGTTGTAGGCCTATGTATCGAAATAAATTTTGACTAAAATCGGCTGTGCGTGCAATGATGAGCAAATCAAAGTAAAACAGCTATACTGATGGCGATATTGAGTCCACGACCTTGTGTTACATTTTACGGCATGACTTTATGGAAAGTTACATCATAAAAGTTATTTCAACACTAGCAATAAACACAATAATAACAGTTATTACCAATAAATAATATACGCCAATGAAATGAGATTTCACCAGTGGCGAGTAAATCCGTGTCAAAAAGTGGGGATGATTATTGAATTTGTCAACGAAGTACTGCATCTCGAACTGTTCTCAATGGGGGATACCCCCCGCCCCAAAACACCGCTTGAAATTTGAAACATCACTTTCTGTACAATTTCCCCTTTTTAAATTTGTTTACTAAACAAAAAAGAAATACAAATCGGCGGGCCCCTGAACTCCTTCCCCGTGTTTACGCCACTGGCGCACAGATCCCCACATCACTATGATAAAGATGATTACCGAAGAAACAAAGAAATAAACACCCCTTCAAATATTAAAACAACCCTATTTTCACCTGTTTTGCACGAATTATTCGCTTATTACTTTTTATGACATGAACAATTCACATACCGAGTACATGGATCGGATGTACTGTACATGTTATGTATGTACTGTACATGTTGACTATACATTACATGTAGACTTGATGTGCGGAAATATTGTTTCACACAGCGAGTTGTTGACAAGTGGCAGTGGAATAGCGACCAAGTGAAGTTGTTTTAGCTCCATCTATCAACTGTTTAAAAAAAATGTACTGCTAAGTTCTAGATTTAATTTTTATTTTTTCGCTGCTAAAGAACTGTCTGCAGCCACTACCCCTCTTTTAGTAGCATGATAATTTTGTTATTGAAGTGACAGGTCAAAATAAGCCTGAAGCTTTTTATCGACCTAAGTTTACAAGCAAGATACAAACAAGATACATCCAAATGAATGTACACATAATACATAGACCCTTTTACGGAGACCCCGCCTGTGGGATTTTGTGTACAAAATTTAGCGCAAACTGTCCCACAGCGACAAGACACGTTGCAGTTTTGCTGTGCACATTTACATCGACAAGCACCCCGTGTGCCGAGTCGTCCTCTATGGCAAGAGTTTCGGCATGTACATGTCATAGGTTCTCCAGCGTAAGGTTCTACTTCTATATCGCCAACCTCCAATTCCATGCAACTTTCAGACAAATATTCCATGGCACTTTTGTAGGGGAAGGTGGGGCTACTGGACCACTTAAGCACATTTTCAATTCTAACAATACACAAAGGATCTAGAAAAGGGATAGAACCATTTTTATTACATGACCAAAACACTTACTTGTTTATTGCAAACAGTTAAAAGCAATCACATTCATTCAAACTTATGTGAATGAAATTTTATGAAATAAACAGATGAAGTTTGAACGTTTTCTATAATAATCTTACTCTTAGAGAACTGAGTGCCACGATGTGTGCTACTTGTTTATAAGTATGTGTGTATACGTATGTGTATGTCAGTACGCGCGCAGACGCTGGACATGCGTGCGTGTTCCAGGGGGTGTAGTTTCCAAAAGCCAATTCTCAGAACAGCCATAACAAACAGATGGAGGTTAAAAATAGCACATAACCGAAATGAAGCGCAAGGGGGCGCACTCCAATATTTGATTCGTTAAAGCGAGATGGCGCGACGATACAGCCCCTTTAAGGCATCAGAATCCAACTAACAAACTATTTATGCCAAAACGGCCTGGTTTAACAATGTGATGCACACATAGGTTTATCCAACGTTAATTATTGCATTGGAAAAGGTCTTAATTAAAGATCGAAACTACACACTGAAAACTGCCTGCCATGACACCATAAGCGAGATTGGAATTAGAAATGTACGACTGCACAGCTTATTTTGTGCGCAAGGCAATTGGGGAACTAACAACCAAATTGGAATTTCATGTTTTGTATGCGATGTGGCCAAAAATAGAAACAAATTTACAGTTCAGTAGACTAGAGCCAGAACTGTGAGTGTGATCTAAAAAGAACAAAAAGGATCCCCTCTCCCCAGTTTATACCCAGCACGATATGGGGGGGGGAGGGGTACCCCCCCCCCCCCCCCCTGTTCCTATACCCTACACACTCTCCAGGCTATTGTTACCTAACACATCCCCCAGACCTCTGAAAAGAATTCCTGAGATTCCGGGAACACAATGACCAACACAAAAGAGGGTGGGTTTCCTCTGCCCATATCTGCATCATGTCCCAGTTTAATATGAATCGATTATTGGGAGAGTGGCCGGTCCCGTGAAAGGGTTTAACCAATGGAAGAGGACTCGGATATTCATATGACACCGCGATTCCCGGGTTCGTATTCATATCAGGAGGTCCTCCTGAATAATAAGCAGGCACATTATCACACCTCTGACAATGGCAGTGTGGTTTGTTCTTGATGAACGCCGCTCCGTAAATAACTATAATAATGCATGCACAATACCAAAAGTTCCACTTTGGGGTTTGACGAAACTTCCTAGTCTCCGGGCAGGATACGGGCGTGTGGTAGCATAAAAGCTGCAAAACGTGAAGAATTTTTTTCATTCATACGACTCAATATGTCTAGTCTCCACCGTCTGGTGATTCCTTCGACAATACAAATCTGTCTTTGCACTTTCCATGGACGTGGTGTGCAAAAAAGGACCATTGCTATGGGAAGCAAGCATCACGTATCTTTTGTGACGACAAAATCGTTGAAAGGTTGGATAATTGAGAAGAATGCCCGTCATTGATGATTGAAAATCGTTTTGCTTGGTTTGGTACATAGCTGTTGTACAACCCATTACACTTGACAATTGAAAACAAATGTTGCGTAAACAGCACACCTACGCAACATTCAATTTTCTTGATAAGTGCGAGGACAGATTTGAATTGTCGAAAACAAAAATCAGTAAACCGTTGTCAAAAATTACTAGACGGTGGAAAGTAGACACAATTACGGTCATGAACCCACAGAATTCAAACTAAACATGCCGAAACTGTTGTCAGAGAGGACGACTCGGCACAGGGGGTGCTTGTCCATGTAAATGTGCACAGCAAAACTGCAACGTGTCTTGTCGCTGTGGGACAGTTTGTGCTAAATTTTGTACACAAAATCCCACAGGCGGGGTCTCCGTAAAAGGGTCTATGTATTATGTGTACATTCATTTGGATGTATCTTGTTTGTATCTTGCATGTAAACTTAGGTCGATAAAAACCTTCAGGCGTATTTTGACCTGTCACTTTAAAGGGACACATTGCCTTCAAATGTCAAGAAATGTTGCTGTTTAGAAATGTTCCTTATCTTTTATAAGAGTTGTTCATGCAAAAAAAACACGTATAATGTGTTGTAATTAGTGAGTAGTGATTACAAAACAAAAAAATTGCCGCTTACCCCTGACATCTGACCCGCGAAACATAGACTTGTTTCCAGTACAAAATACCACCGTCTAAATAATGCGCAAAATACGCTGTAAGAGTCTTTAGGCTGGCGCCGCAGCCAGTGGCCTTGTGAACCTATCAGATGATCGTCAGGTACAATTCTCTACCTCGCGAAACATATCGCCAGTGCTGCGCGCCGTGCCACACAGTACATCAAAATGGATCAACAGAAAGTACTTCAACCAGATGCGACTGGAAATACGACTGGTGAACACAGTCCGCCATTTTGTGGAGTCAAAAATTTGGTTCCACAAAATGGCGGACCGTTATTTGTCACGAAATTAAACAAAAACCACGCAATTTGAAGAGATAGTTATGTGAATCTTTATATTCTACTTTTAAAAAGGCTTCCCAACCATATCCATTTCAGTTTTATAGCCCAAATCGCAAAATCCAAAGCAATGTGTCCCTTTAATAACAAAATTATCATGCTACTAAAGAGGGGTAGTGGCTGCAGACAGTTCTTTAGCAGCGACAAAAAATGTTAAATCTAGAACTTAGCAGTACATTTTTTTTGAAACAGTTGATAGATGGAGCTGAAACAACTTCACTTGGTCGCTATTCCACTGGAACTTGTCAACAACTCGCTGTGTGAAACAATATTTCCGCACATCAAGTCTACATGTAATGTACATGTACATGTGAATGTGCAGTACATACATTACATGTACAGTACATCCGATCCATGTACTCGGTATGTGAATTGTTCATGTCATAGAAAGTAATAATAAGCGAATAATTCGTGCAAAACAGGTGAAAATTAGGGTTGTTTGAATATTTGTCGGGGTGTTTATTTCTTTGTTTCTTCGGTAGTCAGCCAAACTGGAGAGGAGAAAGGCTGAACGCAGGATTTAGACTCATTTAAATTTCATAGAAATAAAGTCATTTTTTTAATGAACCGTGCTCGTCGTGAGTTTTACACCAATTTTGTTGACAGGAATAGTCATGATCAAAGGAAATTGTTTAGGGCAAGCAGATCTCTTCTTAACCTTTGACAAGTCTGTCATTCTGCCATGTCACTTGGATGATATTTCCGTGGCCAATGATATGGGTTCCTTCTTTGTTCGGAAGATTGCCAATATTCGGTCGAGGCTAAGTAATGTAATCTGCTCGCCTATATTTTGATCGTTAGGATTTAACATCCTCAGCTGTTGGTACTCTAACTGAATTCACTCTGCTTTTGGAATTTTCAGTTCGTAAGCTTCTTTTAGGCTCTAGTAGGAAATGTTGTATTCTCGATCCCATACCAACAGGACTACTAGTTGATAGTTTAGAGGTTATCTTACCTGTTATCACTAATATGATTAATAGTTCTCTGCGCACTGGTCATTTCGCTACAACGTGGAAATCAGCCATCGTGTCCCCGTTGTTGAAAAAAACCTGGCCTTGACTTGGTGGTTGAGAATTATCGGCCTGTCAGTACTTTGCAATTTCTCTCTAAATTAGTGGAGCAAGCAGTTGCAGATGAATTTAACGCCCATTTAGAATTGCATAACCTATATCCCATTGTTCAGTCTGCCTACCGTAAGTACCACAACACAGAGACGGCTTTACTCAAGATTAGAAATGATTTATTAATGGCTATGGATAGACAACATGTTTCTCCGTTAGTTTTGCTCGATTTAAGTGCCGCCTTTGATACTTTAGATCACAATATTTTATTGAATAACCTCCAGTCTATATTTGGAATTTATGGTACTGCTCTTAAATGGTTCAGTTCATACTTGTCTGGTAGATCCCAAAGAGTTTCTGTAAATGGCAAACTCTCACAGCAATTTAATCTGGATTATGGTGTTTCACAGGGCTCCTGTCTAGGGCCTTTGTTATTTATTTTGTATACTAGCCCATTGTTTGACATTATTAAGACCCACCTTCCACAGGTTCATTGTTATGCAGATGATACTCAGCTGTATATCTCTTTCAGTCCTGAAAATCACAGGTCGTCTTTAGTAGCTATGGAACGCTGTATTCATGATTTACGTGACTGGATGTCATCCAATTGTTTAATGCTGAATGACATTACAACTGAATTTATGATAATTGGGACCCGTCAACAGTTGTCTAAAGTTTTCTATTGATATCATTTAATATTAAGTGTTGATACTACAGGTTTTAAAACGTTGTGCAACTGTTAGGACTGTAAAATTTCGGGGGAAATTGAAATTATGTAACCAAAAAAATATGGAGGATTCAAAATAAATTTATTTAATATGCATTAAGGGATCTTCCATGTGAAGTTCGATTTTTCTGTCAAAAGGAAACGATATTAAAATAAAAAATCATTAATAAAAACTTCCCAAATATTGAAATTATATTTTTCATCATATGACTGAGGTTCTATAAAATTTACTATTTTATCGTCTCTGGGGAAATAAGAATAATAGGCCTATGTGTCTTTGTATTGTTTGGAAATGTATCCCTGGTCCCAAATTCGTATTTTGGGCCAGCCCTTTTTATTGGTGCTGCCAATGTCGTCTGCACGCGCCGCACAGAAAATCTCTGTCGTCTGCTTAAATCTGTAAACATGAAGTGCGCACGCGCGCTGACACGAACTTTGTTTAAATGCAGTACATAATGGGTAATTTCTCCCCATTTTCGTGGAAATGAAACACTCTAGAGAAGCCAACTAAACAGCTTAAGAATCATACAGGACCCAAAGTAAAACTGTTTAGTGTGCCTGAATGTTGTGGGTTTTATCAGAGGGTGTCCAGTAAAAGTATTTACACTGGGCATTTTAACGTTAGTTTAAAGAGGAACTAAAACGCCATTTTTTGTTGTTGACTTTTTGGACTTTTCCGACAGTTTAAATACTCTTTTAACTGATGGAGATTAGTTTGCAGACGAGAGGATTGTTTTTTTTTTAAAGGGTTGTTATTCTGAACCATTTATCCTGTTTCGCGAAAGCTCATTATGTATGTTAAATGTATGTACGTGACCCCGTGACGTACACGTATAGAGTCGGTTGATGCTACAGCCAAACACTATGCATGTACGTACGTGGAGTTAATGCTGCTGAAGAGTTTTTTGTCGACCTAACTTCTCCGTTTTCCCGTCTATTTTGTCTAATTTTGATATTATTTCAGTATGAGCATGGTTCTGAGATAATCATTATGCCTCGATCGTGTGTAGTTGAGGGTTGCACGAGGAACAGGGACAAAAACCCTGACCTATAACCTTACTGCGATTCCCAGTGCTGAATGGAGCTCAAAGGCGACAGTGGGTCCGCTTTGTAGACAATACAATATCTGATTTTGGGCTGTCGAAATTGTCGAAAATATGTGCAGAACATTTCGCCAAAGACTGTATAGATGATAGTGTTAGCATGAAAACTCAGCTGGGTTTGAAGGCACAATTCCGTTTGAAGGCTGGAGCCATTCCAACTCTAAAGGCACCGAGCATTCCAATCGTGTCCCGGACTCACGCGCACCACCGCGGCGACGTTCCCTGCGGTTGCCGTCTCGAGCAGCCAGAGCCCCGGCAGTCTCCCTCACCACGCTCGCTTGACTCAACATGCATTGTACACGCACGGTACCGCATGCGCTGCATGCGATTGAGTCTGGTACCTTATAACATAAATTGTGTGTATAGTTCTGAGAAGGTGCGGGTCCTTATGAGGGCTGCATAAGCAAAGTCGCCAGACTAGAGTATAGCATCAGCTCACACACAACTCACCGCGCAGGTCCCAATAAAAGCCGACTGCAAACAAAGGAAAGTATGACTCATAACTAGCTTTTCAGCAAGAACAAGCCTACAACCCCAATTCTAAATGTGTCTCACAAAGATGTCAACACTTTAAAATATGTTTATCGTAGTGTTACTCAAGTAATACTAGCCTTAGACAAAAAAATACGTACAGACTCTACGTAAAACATTGTCGTATAATACAGTGACGTCATATGTTTCTACACGTATACGTCAATACGCCTTTTTTGAATCGAAGTGGCTCAGAAAGAAAAGGCTCAAAAACACTTTTTTTGATTTTTCAGAATCATGAAACTTGTTACATTAGTTTTGGGGAGGCATAAACTATCAGATAAGTCAAAAAAGTAAAACAAAAATGTGGCGTTTTAGTTGGTCTTTAAGGATTTTACTTTCCGCAAACTGTAACGTTTACTGTCTAGTGTAGCGTGTACTAAGTAAGGCCTAGTTTCAGTCTATGGCAATCCGCTTCGTTCAACCATAGTTTTAATATTGGCTTATGAAGTGCTCATTTATGCTTACCTTCGATGTTTGAAGCAATTCCATCGTCAATTCCGTTTTCACGGATATAATCTACAAGTTCTTCACACTATGAGAGAAAGCAGACAGCCGACGCCATGATGACATGTCGACACGTAACGTATACGTACACTCACGGATACATACACGTACACGTATACGTTGTCGTGTATACAGGAATTCGCCGACGCCATTTTTACAGTGGTGCTGCGCTCGCGTGCTGATTGCGCGCGTTCTTTAATTTCAGTCGGGCGCGCATTTTGGCAAGTTGTAAACACCCTGTTTGTCGAAGCTGCGTCGAGCGCGTAGTGCGTCTAACACGCACGCGAGCGCCTCGCCACCGCAGTAAATGCTTCTAATTTTGGTCGCCGGATTAGTCTATAGACTAGCAAAATTAGAAGCCATCTTTAGGTACCCAATCAGGCGGTACTGCGCTCGCGCGAGCGTCATACGCGTTCTTACTTTTGAATCGCGTGTTTACTTTGGCAAACCTACTAGTCAAAGGCCCAATAAGTGCGCGCGTGTGACGAGCGCGCGTGTATGGTACCGCTCGATTGGGTACCCAAAGATGGCTTCTAATTTTGCTCGTCGGATTAGTCTATAGACGAATCCGGCGACCAAAATTAGAAGCATTTACTGCGGTGCCGAGGCACTCGCGTGCGTATTTTACGCACGCGCTCGATGCAGCTTCGACCAACAGGGTGTTTACAACTTGCCAAAATGCGAGCGCGACTGAAATTAAAGAACGCGCGCAACCTGCACGCGAGCGCAGCACCACTGTAAAAATGGCATCGGCGAATTCCTGTATACAGGAACTCGCCGACGCAATGTTTACATTGGTGCCGCGCTCGCGATCATCGCGTGCAGGCTTTCCGCGTTCTTTAATTTGATTCGCGTGCGCATTTTGGCAAGTTGTAAACATTGATCAAATGGTTGTAAACACCCTGTTGGTCGAAGCTGCGTCGAGCGCGTGCGTCTAACACGCATGCGAGCGCCTCGCCACCGCAGTAATTGCTTTTAATTTTGGTCGCCGGATTAGTCTATAGCATGTGCATGTACACGTATATATGTACCACTGATCTCCATGGAGATCAGTGGTATACATACGCGCGCGCGCATCATCAGCATTAATTATATACATCAAGCCAAATGTAGGTTATCAGCAAGAAAACATAGTCCGACGTTACTCAAAGTTTTTTAGGAGATGAAACTGTTCATTTTGTGGAAAATACCATCACTTAAATCTTAATAATGATAGTGCTTAATAAGGCCCCTTTCATTTTAGTTTCTACTGGAGATGAAACTCTGGAATGTTTGTGCCATGGACTACTACAGCAATGTCCTGATCAACCTGGGATGGTCCCGAGTGAACCCTCAAAGTTCTTAATTTGTTAAGAGCTTTGGGAGTCTGGTTGGTTTAGTGGTATTAGGACGACATGTTGGTTGGATTTTCAATCCCTGCCCTGATATTCTGGTTTTTTCTCTCACCTATGAAACTGAAACATTTCTTTGTCGTCTTCCTACAGGTTCAGGCTTTCCAGCTACACAATGCGATATGCACTATTAAGGAATTCTTTCATTACTAGAAAGAATTACAACAACAATAGACATATGCACAAACTCGAATGTCTTTTCATTAAAGGAACCATGCTTCTCAAATTGACCGGATCACATTTTATTTCATAAATAAATTCATTTATATGTATTAAATGCGAATTAAAAGCCAAACTGGTTTAAGCGAAGTTTTAGTGTTATTATTTTCCGCTCAAAAATTGACCCCCCCTTTTTGAAATTTGTTGAGACTCAAATTGAGGGCGCTGTTTGTGACGTAGACCGATGCACCGAAATTCATAGATCGACTCGATAGTCTGGACCCGGCCCGTATACACACACTAGGTCTACACGTGCAATTTCGTAAGTTGCAACAACAACTAACATCGAACTTACCCTGATTTTCTCCCTTTTAGCGAAGGCTCCTCGGGGAATGGGCCGTTTAACTGCTTTCGCCTTTATCTTACTCGCATCTGGGAACTTTGTTGGGATGGCAGTGGACTTGAGCATATTTTTAATGGTCATCCCAAAGGATTTGAAAATACCAGTATCGAAACACGACGGCTCAAAGTGGTCGCTAGATAACGCTGAAAAGCTGCTGGGCCGGACCTCTTTGCTCTTGTCACCTTCACTTTCGCCGTCCGAATTCTCCGATATTTCGCTTCAGTTGGAAATACATGAAGGCTTACTCCACCCGTCGTTGTTTTGCTGCACCCAGCAGCCACACACCTTGTTGCCATGGCCGAAAAACCACTATATTTTGCTTAGATTTTGGACGAAGAATTTTTGCCGTACAATGTACACACAATGCATACCCGTGATGAATGGGTAATGTGCCTCGATCTACGTCACACACTTATGTTAATGAGGGTCCCACTCAGGGGGCGGAGTAGCTTGGACAAACATTTTCAAAAATTGTTTTCTCATATTTAATCTGGGAAATAATTGTCTCTGGACACAAAATATCATTGTCAAGATAATACTTTATTGTTTTAAGCAGGAATAATGCAATATAAATCCTATATCATGTTTCCTTTAAGAAAAAGTAAAGATTATATTTTTTCCTCCGGTTATAAAACGTGGCATTGTTTTTTCCCCTGGCTTTCTGCATAAAGCATGAAAGAAATCACAGTGCACAACTATTTTGCAAAGTTGAAACAAGTTTCTTCAAAAACATTCCCTGTTTATCTCATTGATGGTCTATCAGAATTTGTATTATTCTCAAGATAAATTGAAAAATTAATAAAAATCCATATCGCATGCATTTGTGTATGACACTGTGTTCTTATATCCTATAGGTGTTTGAATAAGGTACGTATGCATTACTTTATATCCGAAACCCCATAATTTAAATATTTAAGCAATTGTGTCTGAATTCATCTCAATTTATTTATGTTTTGACAGCCAAAAGAAAACTTCGAAGCCCTTTAGCTGCTTGATCAAGAGTGTGGATGGAGTTGAGTTATTTCGGTAAGAAATTATAGACTCTTAACTCATAGCAGTAATTTCAAGGATGCCATACGCCTCATGTCAAAACACTCTCCTTAGCATGTTTTGATGTGATTTATACCTTTTTCCTAGAATCTTCAGAGATCATTATTTACAAAAATTGCATCCGTTTGTTTTTGATTGCATGATCAATACCTCCCACGGTAGTTTATCTGACACTTCACTCATTAATCCATTTATTAGTGGATAGTAACTGACATGCAAGAGACCTCTCAAATGTGTAGCAAAGTCCTGATCATTGTGACTTGAATAAGTATTTGAACATAGTTCTAGATTGATGTTAGTGATACAATCTGCCACCCACGTCACCAATTTGGAATAATATCCCTCTGGAATCTCTCTTCAGCATCTCTCTTTGAAACGCATTTGGAAGCGTGATATATAATCACCCATCGAAAAGTTCAACCTTTAAAAGTTCGCGCAAATCACTACCAGTTTTGCGTTTGCTTCGTGCAAAATGACACATGCTGTTTAGACGGACGTGTCGACCTTTTCAAATGCACATTGCCAAAAATTGCCTCTCCGTGAAAAACTCTTGATGGCGCTCTGTATTGGGAAACCCCTATAGAATTACTGTGGATGGGGAGTCTAGGGCCCTTTTCCAAACCCTGGCTTGGGCTCGGGCTTCGGCTTCGCGTAATTTTATGTCCCCAGATCTGGCAAGATCTGGGACGCTGTTTTTGCTACATGTGCATCAAAGTCTTTTGTTTTAACCAAGAGCCAGAGCCTGTTTATATTTTTACATATTCAAGGCTTCAGATTGGCAGTGGGCCTGGGGAATAGCTGGAGACGAAGCCGAAGCCCGAGCCCAAGCCAAGGTTTTGAAAAGGGCCCTGATAATTGGGATATAACATAGCAAGAATCGTGACTTTACTTCTTGACAGAACTTTGATGATGACAAAACTTTGAAAACTAAACTGATAAAAGACATACCTCCGAGACGCCTTGTGGAGTCAAACCAAGGTCGAACATGATGGTTTGTTTGTGGGGTAGAACCTCCTGTACGCTGCCGATCATCCCCTCCGATTCCTTCAGGTGATTCTGCGATATCGCCGTCACAATCGCCATTCGATTCAACAGTTCCTCGGGCGTCATGCTGTCCAGATCTATTTTGTTCTTTTCGACCCCGATAGTTTCTACGGACTCGCCGATCTGATTTGTCCCAGTATCGATTTCCGGGATGTGCTCCTCGATCCTTTTGGCAGGGTTTCTGGCGGACTCCGTACCGTTACGGTTGGGCTCTGATTGAATGACAATGAGAGCGACAAAAAATGACAAATGACACAACAAAATACTACAATGCCAATGTACGTTTACCGTACGTTTTACAATGATTGAATAGCGCGCGAAAATGGCCACAAGATTGGCTACTGGGCACACACAATGACCTTCCTTCCACTGTTGATGGTGGATCGAAGAAGCGCATTTTATTTGCGGTTAAGCTTCCCAAAGTTCCCTGTGGTTTTATTTGCCCGCAGGACCCGACCCCCTTTTCTGGATTCAGTGTAAACACGGGGAAAGGGCAGACCGAGCCCAGTCTAGTCCTATTGTGTCCTTTCTATAGTTATTATTATCACCTTTCCAGTGTGGGTTTACAACTACAGCTCGCCCAATGTGACCCGGCCCCACCGATGTGACAGCAGGTTTCTAAAATCACTACATGTGAGTGTTGTGTGTCAATCTTCCATGTGTGCCGAAAGAGGCGGAACGGGGTTGTGCACACATATAGCACTATGTGTGATGCACTGATCTCTATATAAAATGGATAGCTCATTGGCCATTGTGCGCTGTGCAAGCAACTGAAGCCAGCACCCGCCATATTACCACTCCCAATTTACCACTGTTCGCTATGTAAGGAGAACGAGGATGAAAGGAGACCCTGGGGACAAGGTTGGAAAACATGTTGAATTGGGAGTGATAACATGGCGGACGGTGGCCTCATACTCGAACAGCCGATCCAGTTTACATAAAGATCAGTGGTGTGGTGCAGGCTTATACATGTACAGTGTACACGCAACCGTTCGCTTCCGGCATGCCAAAACAGGGATCTGGGAACGTCTGACGCATCAAACGTTCCCAGCGCGGCCCTGTTTGGGTGGTGGGTACGAGCGAACACACAACTGGACCACACATAATCCCAAGTGATTACGTCAGTGGCAGGGGCGTGGGAACGTCATCGGGTATCAAATTACAATTAGCCATTTAATGATTAATATTTTTAATATTTGAAATTCTGTGTAAAATCAACCGCGAGAGACCTGGGTTCTATTTCACAAACGTTAGGAATATTCCTATCTTGGACTTAGGAAGAATAATTGTGTAATGTACTAGATCCTCATTTGTTGTCGTGCGTGAAAAATTACGTGACGCTTCCTTCCGGTTGAAACCCGAAATCCTTATCATTTGAACTTGGCATATGGCCACCCAGTACAGGGACAGATCTAGGTTTTAACTAAGGGGGGGGGGGGGGGGGGGGGGGTTACCTGAGGTGATTGGCCTACACACCCATCACATTATGTTGACCACTTATTCACTTGACCAAATCATTACGTTTTGAAACGCCAATATATTCATGGCGTCTGCGACTGCCAGGAATTTTCCGTAAAAATACGGCTTTATTTTTTAGTGTACAGTTACCATCAATTCAATGGTGAAGATCACATTATTGTCACTGGTTTTATAGAAGAACGAGTCAATAACGTGACTATATATTGGGTGTGCAAAACGTGATAAAAGAACGAATCAATACCGTGCCTTTTACGTGTGCAAAACGTGATAAAAGAACGAGCCAATAACGTGCCTTTTACGTGTAAAAAACGTGATTCAAGATCGGGCCAATAACGTTATTATAATAGTTGTATTACCGCGAATTTCACGTGATTGAAATCGCGTGATTTCTTTAAGAAAACTCATTGACGCCTATAGACCTTTATCATGCTGTTACCATCTTTGTCTTGTTCCCTGTATGCATTAGCAATTATGAATAGTGATTCCAATTATTGAATGAAGGTGCCAGACTATTTTTTCTTCCAGCCTCGGTTTGGTTACATTGATTTTTAATAGGAGAAAACCAAGATGGCTGTACCATGATAAAGGTCTATTACGAACGAGTTTGACGTTTTTCACGTTCCACTGTTTACTGAGCAACACAGCAAGCACGCACACATATGTAACAAATCGGTGTGCGTTCGTTCTCCCAAACAAACGTGGACATATAACAGAGGGACCAATATCGTCCGCGATTCCCAAAATACGTCCGCGATTGAGATCGTGTACAAAACCTATGGGAGTCTTCCGAAAAAGTTAAAGTACAAACAAAAGAGGGAACAATAGGACGTCCGCGTTTGGAGGTCGATACAAGTTTAAGTGCGTGTGTGACCGCATGCGGATTTCCTTTCAGGAGCATTTCAAAAGCCTGGCCTTCAGCTTCAGAGGATCATTTAAAGAATTTGTACACAGCTGATTAAAAAAGAGAAAAAAATTAAGACAGTATTTGTCCAAAAGCAGAGCCTTAAGTTTTTTCTTAAATAAAGATCGACTAATAATACTTCTGAGAGTTTGACATAGTGAGTTCCAGAATGTCGGACCATGATACACAATAAATTTCTTAGCTTGAGCAGTACGTATGTATGGGATATGGAAATCTTTGGACTGTCTGGTATAATATTGATGAATAACGGCATTAATCTCAAACATTCGTTCAAACGAATTAGGTAATTTATGAGCAACAAGCTGATGCATACATATTCCTATAACTGGAGTGAATATATATCATTAATTTTAAGAGTATTGTGATTAAAGAACAATGGGTCAGAATGAGCTCTAAAATCTACACGGTCAATAACACGCAATGCCCTTTTCTGTAAAACCAAAATTCTATTTAAAAGACAAGAACTAGAGTTGCCCCAGGCCAGAATACCATAGGAAATATATGGCAAAATTAATGCGTTATAAATATTAAATAAAATTTTGGAAGGAAAACAATATTTCAATTTGTTAATAATACCAATATTTCTGGAAATTATTTTACATACATAGTTCACATGAGATTTCCATGACAATTTTTCATCAATAAGAATACTCAAAAATGTGATACAGTTGGTTTGAGTAACAGGGAATTATCGAACAGAATCTCAGTGGGAAGTGTACTGGCTCCCTTGCTAAACAACATAAAAGAAGTTTTATCAATGTTGAGGGATAATTTGTTGGCTTTAATCCATTTGGAAACTCCAATAAGTTCTGTATTAACGACATTAACCAGAGTGTTCAAATTGCTATGAGTATAAAATAAATTGGAGTCATCTGCAAATAAAATGAATGACAAAGTATTAGAAGATTTCTCAAAATCGTTAATATAGATGGAAAAAAGAAGTGGTCCCAAAATGGATCCCTGTGGAACTCCGCAAAGCAACGCTTCAGGAGAAGACTGGTGTTCATTAAAAAAAACAAATTGTTTACGATTAGAGAGATAATTCCTGAACCACTCCAAGGCAATCCCTCTTATTCCATAAAAGGAAAGTTTAGCCAGAAGACTAGTACGTGGCAAATGTGATGCGATCAAGCAAAATCAGTCGGAACTCGGCAATCCTTGTTTTGAGATATGAGCCAAAATATTGTTCGTAGGGGTGGAAAAGTCAAAATATATATTTTTTTTACAAAAACAGAAGGGACAAATATTCTTCTTTCAAAACTTTGTTGTGACATGTATTATAGGTGTGCTAAAAATGACTCAATTAAAGTACTGTAACTTTAAACTTGATTTTCTCAGTTTCTTTCTTTTCAATGTACCGGTGTTCAAATAGTTTTTAAGGTCGTATTCACATGGGGGTTTTCACTAATATAGAGCTTGAAGTACGCTACAAATGAATATGTAAAAATCCGAAAATTGACCAAGGTCTATTTCAGACTAATTTGAACAAAGAAACTGGCAGGAGCGGGATTCGAACCTGCGACCTCCGAGTTACCGTACCGGCGCTCTACCAACTGAGCTATCTTGCCCTGTGTTAGCGGTCTCCCAAATTGTCAGGGATCACACCCAATTTTTACGATACAACCTGGGAAGCGACATTGTGGGGATCACTCAATGAGGATACGACTTTTTAACTTATAATTCGTCAAACAATCCACAAATATTTGCTTTCCATAAAACTGGTCCTATACTTTGCATAATGCACTCCTGAAAAGTGCAAGGGCAAATTTGTATTGTCAAAGGAATCACCGACCAGACGGTGGAGACAAGCCTCGTTACGTTTTGCAGCTTTACTACAGTCTAAGATGGTATTTCGTAATCATTCAGTAGTTTTGTTTTTTGATGTTTGCAAATATTGTAAACAAGGCTCTACTATGATTATGCTTCTGAAATGCAATGAGCACATACTGGTACTAAATGTTTAACTTCCCAAATAACAAAGAGAATACAAACAAAAACAAAGGCAAATTTTATACTTCTTGGTCGTGATTCAGTCATTGTTTGATATTTGAGAAATTTCAGGTTTGAGTTATTACCACATGCGACAAGAATTCGGGCATTGACAAGGTAACTGAACTTTATCAACTCGTGCCAACGAACTGTTTGTTTGGTTTGCTTTTACAGGGTTAAACTACATAGCTAAAGAATATATGAATTATGAAATTTTACAAATTGTATATAACAGTGAGCTTATATATATATATATATATATATATATATATAATATATATATGGTAAAGGTGAAACAGTGCTCACCGGATAGTTTTACCCGAGCTTTCGGTGCAATGCACCTTCTTCAGGGGAATTATGGCTTGTTGTGATGAACCGCTGGTAGAACAAACGCGGTAAACTCCACGTTCATCCCGTCAGGATGGAGCGTGCCCAGTTGGAACATCACACGCTGTTCTAGAGATCGGCGCTGCGTATCCGACGATGCCGTGGAGACAACGCAGACGCTCATGTCCTTTGTGGAGTGTGATATGAGTTAAATCAACTTTGGCATATCTATTTCTGGACAGACTGTTTCGTGCCGTGTGGCACTCATCAGCAGAATGACTTAGAATATCATGTAGCATTTTCGTACGTATCAAATTATGCGCGCGTTGCGCGTTTCACAACGAACGAAGCGTGTCACTTGGTACGTCATTGCACTTAGTGCGCACGCTATGTCACTGAACTTAGTACGCACCTGTCCCGGTGTCTACACTTAGAGATGATTTCGCTTCTCTTATTTAGTGTACCTAGGTTAGGTTTGCATATGTATTTCTCCGCTATACACAAAATCTGAGATAGGACGTGTGAGTAAAGCGGTCCTCGACAAAATCTGAGATAGGACGTGTGAGTAAAGCGATCCTCGACAGAATTGTCAGTAAAGTCATAAACGCAACGAGATTCAACCTATGGAAAAGCACTGACGCCGTACTGGACTGGTATAAAAAGATCCCAAACAAGCAAGAATCGAGCTTCATAAATTTCGACATTGTGGAGTTCTACCCGTCAATAATGGAAAGCCTACTCCTGAAGGCCCTGGAATTCGCGAAAAACTACGAGAACATCAGTGACAAAGAGAAAGACATCATCATCCACGCAAAGCAGACACATCGGATTGCGGGATTCGCGTGTTATGCATGGTGTAACCATCACCTGAATGGCTAAATAAAAAACAATCATAGTCCATCTTACAAATCCAAAGGAAGAATTCTTTAAAACGTGTAGCTGCTCATTTCAATGCACAAAACTGGGTTTCACTTTTTGCTTTTATTCATGAAAATTCCCTGATTTCTTTTCTCTCAGTTTATAAAACTGGATTTTTCCCAACGTCACAATCAGCATTTTTGGGACTTGTGTTTAAATTTAAT
Organism: Hippasteria phrygiana; assembly: GCA_037893225.1. Lineage (NCBI taxonomy): Eukaryota > Metazoa > Echinodermata > Asteroidea > Valvatida > Goniasteridae > Hippasteria > Hippasteria phrygiana. The sequence goes on from JAZGUH010000329.1 coordinate 101,383, forward strand.
TAACTGATTGGGTCTTTATTTTCATTCTTTTTTCACGTCAATAATTTAACAGAAAAAATCACGCATTTTCGTATTAGCAGCTAATTCTTCTTAAAACTTCACTGAATACCAAATATAGTGAACGGGCGCAAAGGAAGTATTTGCAGGAAAAATTCTGACTGTCAATTGGAATATTGTGCATGGTACATTTACTAATAACCTCTGGCTAAGAATCTTATCCTTTATTTAACGTGGTTTTAAGTTGATGGCTTAAAATAATCGAAAGGACAATCAGTATACTCTTGGCCGAGGACTGGGTTCAGTGGTACGGACTACCCCTCCCTCAACCTGCTGGGCAGCCGAGTTTCTTTTCCCTGCCTTTTCGCGGAGGCTTTAAATGTTAAGGTTGATTTTGGAAGGAAGTGGTGCGGCAGGTGGAGGTGCCTTACTCTCCTGCTAAAATGTGTTAAAACTCAAAACTACATTTGGTATTGAAAGCCTATTGGGACTGAAATCCAATTAACACAATGCAAGTTCACCTTTAAAGCGCACGAGAAAATGGATTTAAATACAAAAGCATGCCAGATCCTGTAATCGCAATCGCCTGAATAATATATTATATTATAGTGATTTGTAATTAATGTATTGCATTGATGTCTTATCAAAAGAAAGGTTATACTCCTGCCAGAATTAAACTAATTTCCTGACGCGAAAACGGACTTAACGCAAGGAACGAGCAACAAGTAATCGCGCTCTATTGGACTACGGCTGCCGGTATCATCTTATTGATTCATTACACGACATGGATAGCAGGAAAACAAACTGTTAAGATAAATTCGGGTTTCTATCAAATGAAAAACTGTAGATCTTCACGGGTGTGCATGTGACGTCACTGATCCAGAATCCAATAGGATTCAAAGGATAAACCAAAAACGCTTCCCAAGTGGTGGTTATTGGGTGGCGGAATAAGTGTGGTCGTTACCATTTAAGAAACGATGGTTGTATTTTGCTGATCGTCTCTATTGAGTTTGTAATGGATTTCTTTGGCAAAGTTTGGCTGAAGTAGGTTGGTTCTTCTTGGTTCAAGCCTAGTGTTGCATGATAGTGTTGTGTTGATAGTGTTGCAAGCCTAGTGTTGCATTTTTAACACCAGAGGGACGCATAGCACCCTCGGCTTTGCCTCGTTTGCTATGCGTCCCCGATGGTGTTAAAAATGTCATATCCCAAATCACAGCAGTCAACAATTGTTTTGTTATATCGCCAAACCCATTTTTTTCAGTTCAACTCGCCTTGCTCGGTGGAAATTTACTCAAACAAATCACGCGATCAAAACAGTTGATAGTCTGCTAGTCCGCTGTTCCCACTATAGTTTACTGTCGACAGTATTGCGTGGGTACCAATGATACAGCCAACAGCAAGCTGGCTGCGCTGGATGGAGTGTGCCATGCATTTGGAGAGTGTGCCATGCGTTTTTATAGACCGGGCACGTGATCGTTCTAGGCCAATCAAAATACAGTATCCAATACGGAGATACGGATGTAACAATTTGGTTTACACTCGGTGCAATTGTTGTTAAGGGTCAGATAATAGGGTAGGTGAACAAGGGATGTGGTGATGTTCATCCTTATTGATGAATTTCTACTGATTTTATTTGGGTACATTCTTAAGAAATCTGTTGATATTTGTATATTTCTATTTTTGGTATATTTTGGTGTGATAAAAGAACTATAACGCTTTGCTTTGTATGTATTGTAAATACTGTGTAGAAAGCCCACGCAGAGGATATTTTACTATTTTATCTCCCTTTTTATTGATATTTATTGTCTTGAAGTGACCAAATTAATTTTACAATAAACTCAAGATTAAGATCTGTTTTTCTATGAAATAAACCCAAGATTCGAAACAATACCAACACGTTCCCTTGATCTCCATCTCATGCCGCCATCTTTGTATTTGATGCATTGATAGTAAAGCCTTTTTTCTTTTCATTTGTTGGTAAAGCAAGTTTTGCACAATTTGTTGTGGTATTGTGGTCGAACTAATCCAGCATTGTGCAATCAGTGATATGTTTTTATCTGCAGCTTTAAAATTATAGCCGTGTAAATGTTTAATAACCAGAAATGAAGAAGTCGACCATCTTTTGCGCATAACTAAAAAATGTATAAAAAGTGTGTTTCTGTGGTGTTATTTTGCTACTATTGTCAAAGCTTGACCCTCATCTGTTCTTATTAATAGAATGAAGATGTTCAATACAGCCCATCAGCCCACCTATTATTGGGGTACTTTTTGTTTTATATACTATTATCTTATCCATATTATATTAAATTAAAGGAAGACTACATATAATTACGTATTCGTGACCAATATTGGCGATGCCAATCAGACACGTTACAACTCGGTCCAGCTTTAATCATACATGTATATTTTAACCTATTCGCTTGTATGTATAACAACAACTTTAACAACATTAAGCTAACTTACTCGTATTGGCAAATTTACGATGCGATCAACATCATGGTTTTCACTCCCACATATCCCGTATAAGTATGGATAAACGATGTGGTGTATATGGTATTGTTATACCTAATTCTGATTGAAATAGAAATACACATGGATTTAGTGTTTCCAAAATTGCATATCTTTCTCAAGGTTTTGCCGGTTTTAAAAAAAAAAAAAACTGTCTTTACAGTAGTTTCGCTAGATATCTCCTCAATTGTGATTGGTTTAGACGATGCGTAATGATACAAATGTAAACCCATTGTTGAATTACACTTTGGTTCTCTGCACAAGTACAGACAATTAGTACAATGCTCACATTATTGACAGTATACCAGGTATTTGACGCAATTTGTGCTTCAAGGATCCAATCCTAAGAAAGCCATCGTTTCTTTTCGAATATGTGTTCTACCTGATAACTAATATTCGTTCCATTTCGTAGGTTTGACGAAATGAACCAGTTTTGGTTGGAGAAAAAGTAGTTTAAATAGCCAAGTTTGTGATAATATAGCTTTGTACAAGATGCCGAAACGAATCGTAAATGCTGTAAGGTTTTAAAGGATTCCAAAACAGGCTTGGTGTAACAGTTTTGTGAGTTACTGTGTATCTAACAGTTCAGTACGTGTCTTGTATATGAGGCTAGGTGTAACAGTTTTGTGAGTTACTGTGTATCTAACAGTTCAGTACGTGTCTTGTATATGAGGCTAGGTGTAACAGTTTTGTGAGTTACTGTGTATCTAACAGTTCAGTACGTGTCTTGTATATGAGGCTTGGTGTAACAGTTTTGTGAGTTACTGTGTATCTAACAGTTCAGTAAGTGTCTTGTATATGAGGCTAGGTGTAACAGATTTGTGAGTTACTGTGTATCTACAGTTCAGTACGCGTCTTGTATATGAGGCTAGGTGTGACAGTTTTGTGAGGTACTGTGTATCTAACAGTTCAGTACGCGTCTTGTACATGAGGCTAGGTGTAACAGTTTTGTGAGTTACTGTGTATCTAACAGTTCAGTACGTGTCTTGTACATGAGGCTAGGTGTAACAGTTTTGTGAGTTACTGTGTATCTAACAGTTCAGTACGTGTCTTGTATATGAGGCTAGGTGTAACAGTTTTGTGAGTTACTGTGTATCTAACAGTTCAGTACGTGTCTTGTATATGAGGCTAGGTGTAACAGTTTTGTGAGTTACTGTGTATCTAACAGTTCAGTACGTGTCTTGTATATGAGGCTAGGTGTAACAGTTTTGTGAGTTACTGTGTATCTAACAGTTCAGTACGGGTCTTGTATATGAGGCTAGGTGTAACAGTTTTGTGAGTTACTGTGTATCTAACAGTTCAGTACGCGTCTTGTATATGAGGCTAGGTGTAACAGTTTTGTGAGTTACTGTGTATCTAACAGTTCAGTACGCGTCTTGTATATGAGGCTAGGTGTAACAGTTTTGTGAGTTACTGTGTATCTAACAGTTCAGTACGCGTCTTGTATATGAGGCTAGGTGTAACAGTTTTGTGAGTTACTGTGTATCTAACAGTTCAGTACGCGTCTTGTATATGAGGCTAGGTGTAACAGTTTTGTGAGTTACTGTGTATCTAACAGTTCAGTACGCGTCTTGTATATGAGGCTTGGTGTAACAGTTTTGTGAGTTACTGTGTATCTAACAGTTCAGTACGCGTCTTGTATATGAAGCTAGGTGTAACAGTTTTGTGAGTTACTGTGTATCTAACAGTTCAGTACGCGTCTTGTAGATGAAGCTAGGTGTAACAGTTTTGTGAGTTACTGTGTATCTAACAGTTCAGTACGCGTCTTGTACATGAGGCTAGGTGTAACAGGTTTGTGAGGTACTGTGTATCTAACAGTTCAGTACGCGTCTTGTACATGAGGCTAGGTGTAACAGTTTTGTGAGTTACTGTGTATCTAACAGTTCAGTACGTGTCTTGTACATGAGGCTTGGTGTAACAGTTTTGTGAGTTACTGTGTATCTAACAGTTCAGTACGTGTCTTGTACATGAGGCTAGGTGTAACAGTTTTGTGAGTTACTGTGTATCTAACAGTTCAGTACGTGTCTTGTATATGAGGCTAGGTGTAACAGTTTTGTGAGTTACTGTGTATCTACAGTTCAGTACGTGTCTTGTATATGAGGCTTGGTGTAACAGTTTTGTGAGTTACTGTGTATCTAACAGTTCAGTACGTGTCTTGTATATGAGGCTAGGTGTAACAGTTTTGTGAGTTACTGTGTATCTAACAGTTCAGTACGTGTCTTGTATATGAGGCTAGGTGTAACAGTTTTGTGAGTTACTGTGTATCTAACAGTTCAGTACGTGTCTTGTATATGATGCTAGGTGTAACAGTTTTGTGAGTTACTGTGTATCTAACAGTTCAGTACGTGTCTTGTATATGAGGCTAGGTGTAACAGTTTTGTGAGTTACTGTGTATCTAACAGTTCAGTACGTGTCTTGTATATGAGGCTTGGTGTAACAGTTTTGTGAGTTACTGTGTATCTAACAGTTCAGTACGTGTCTTGTATATGAGGCTAGGTGTAACAGGTTTGTGAGTTACTGTGTATCTAACAGTTCAGTACGTGTCTTGTATATGAAGCTAGGTGTAACAGTTTTGTGAGTTACTGTGTATCTAACAGTTCAGTACGTGTCTTGTATATGAAGCTAGGTGTAACAGTTTTGTGAGTTACTGTGTATCTAACGGTTCAGTACGTGTCTTGTATATGAGGCTAGGTGTAACAGATTTGTGAGTTACTGTGTATCTAACGGTTCAGTACGTGTCTTGTATGAGGCTTGGTGTAACAGTTTTGTGAGTTACTGTGTATCTAACAGTTCAGTACGTGTCTTGTATATGAGGCTAGGTGTAACAAATTTGTGAGTTACTGTGTATCTAACAGTTCATTGGATTATTAGATTATTTGGGTTTTGGTCCTGATATTTATTGTAAACCTGAATATTACTATGATGTGCAAGACACAGTAATGCTAATCGACCAGTATATTTAGTGAACAAAACAAAATCAAGTTCATATGCCTGAAATAAAGTATGGCGAGTCTTCGCCGCACTGTGATCAATACATTAATGTTTGTATATGACCGGTATTTCTGTAAACCTGAATACGTGCTGCCTCTTATTGCAAACCCCGTTTCATTTTAAGTTAGAAGTCGCTAACAGAAGCTCATTTTCTTTATATAGTTTGTAAGGGGGGTGCCGATTTTGTTATCTTTGACCTGTTATGGTTAAGTTATTATTCCTATCTCATGGGTTTTCCTTCCTTCAATTATCAGGGCAGCTTATTTTTTTCGACTGGACAAAATTGCCTTTTTGAGATATGGTGGACACAATAGAAGGGCGCAATTTGATTTGGGTAAACCAAATACAAAAAAGTTTTCCCGTATCAAATAGCGCCCTCCTAATGTGTCTGCCATATCTCAAAACAGCTAATGACACCCAGGGGTACCGATTGCCATTGATGCCGATTTTGGCCGCAAAATAGGATTTTCTAACTTTGATTGAAATTGATTTTAAAGATGCCTTGGAGCCTTTTCTGTAAGTGTAAGTTTCAACACATGATTTAGTGTAGGCATTATGTGTCATGACCTTGAAGAAATTGCAACAGAAACTATCTAACTAGTTTTGATACCATGAACGTATCCTGTATGACATAAAAAGTCCCAAAGAATTCTCCCAGGGGAAAATCCTGAAAACTGGGTATCACTTTTAGCATGTTTCAATCCATATTGGGGCCGGGGTACCTAGAGGGGGACATTACATTCCCCATGCTAATTCCACATTTTCCTAAAGTTTTACAAGAATATTGGCTGGCCGCTAATCTATAACATGACGTAATTTCTTTACGCTGCGATGACCAAAAGAGGGCGCTTAACTATTTTTGCCTAACCTTTTGTCAAAAACAGTATCTTTTAGTATAATTTCAAAAGTTTTGGTCTAAATGCTTTTCAAATTCGATGCAAACATTCTTGTGGCCAATATACACCCAATCAAATTACTTTTGGCATCCAAAGTCACCATTAAAGGGCTTTATACAAACGTTTCGGGCAAACATATTTTTCAAACCGTTTGTCCCATTTGTCCAACTAAAAAACACGAATAGAGTGCTAATGACTATTTCAAAATTCTTTACGTTTTTCACACATCAAAGTCCCCATGATAAAAATGGGCAGAAAATGGCTTTTTGCCATTGGCGGCCACATTAGATTTCCAGCATGCAATCTACAAAAAATGTGCAGTTCCATGTTATTACACAAATAAGAAAGTTATCTTTACTAGGCTTTTCACCCATTTTACCACTATCCACTAAATATGTCACTTTCAGTAATGCTATTTCCGTTAATTCGGAAACAAACATTTCAATACCTCCAAAAAACATCATCCCACCCATCCCGCATCATCAAAATGTTCATATTCGGAGAAACACTCCGCTACGCTAGAAATACCAACAAGGAGGGTTAATTCCAAAAACAAAGTCAAGATATTTTCAGAGAAACTGACAACTATGCAGGCAATACAACCCTACTGAAATCAAATCAGCGGCAATATTTCACATGCCGTTAGAAACAAATCAATGAACAAAAAACCGAGGATGAAACAAAATCAAAACAAATTCCTCTTGTCTAGGATGCCTGTTTTTTTATGATCTCTTTTGGAGATGGTTAGGCCTATGTCAAGGTAGTTGATTGATGATTCAGAGGAGTTTTTGTGAACTTTAGGGTTTGGTTTGGTTCTGGAATTCTTCCAGAGTCCCATATGACCATTGGCGTCACCAGGATTTTTCTAGAGGGGGGCAAAGCACTCACCAGAAAGCAACAAAGGAAGAAATCACCGGCCGTGGAAAAATCGAAAGGGGAGGGGTGTTGGACATCATTCGACGTTTTGTTCAGGACCGCGATACCTAGAGGCCTATTGTAAAATTATAGCCGCATTTTAGGCCCTTTTCAGCAGATTTCGAGTGTTTTTAAATATACATGTAATTCGGTCGATTCACAACTCAGTGCGCCGCCAGCGGCAAGCCGGGAAAGGCCAATCTATCGGGTTGTATTAGATGGTGGACAGTATAGTACAGCAGTATGGAGATCGCGCGAATGCGAGTGGATGAGTTAAAGCAATTTTTGACTAATCGGGGAATACTTTGTGCGGGGAAGAAGAGAGAAGAGTTGATAGATTTAGCGGAGAAGGGGTGTAAGAAGTACGGTCGATGGGGATCAGGTTGGTGTAGTGGTACTTTCCTCGCCTTCCACCACTGTGACCCCGGTTCGAATCCCGGCTGGGGCCAACATGTGGATTGGGTTTTCAGTCCCTACCTGATTCCGTGGGTTTTCTCCAGAATTATTATCTGGGGTTTTCCTTCCACGTCTAAAACTGTAACTTCCTTCCTCATCTTCTATCATATGGGACCCCACTGGAAATACGTCGAAAGACTTTCGTGGGCTATCCCGGCTGAATGCCGAATAATAAATAAATAAATAAATAAAAAGATGCATTGACAATACCCACTTCCGGTTTTGCGATGTCGACTTTTTCCCATGATGCACTGCGCAATTTGGCATTTTCCCGGCTTGCCGCTGGCGGCGCCCTTGTTGTGAATCGACCGAATGAGTACGATATTGAATTTTGCAGCTCGTCTTCTTCTTTCTTTTTTCTCCTCCTCCTCCTCCCCCCCCCCCCCCCCCCTCCCCCTTGCAAAGCCCCTCTCACGACGCCCATGTAGATGACCAGCATATCATCTCTGTACCACCACCATGTGAGGATTATTTCGCTTTTTGTATTATTTTTTTCGAATTCATGTAGGGTGACAACACGGCTTGTTGTCTCTATAGTATTAGTGTGTTATGAACCAGAGTTATGGTTTGTGGGGTAATATCTTGGTCTGGCTGGGTGTATAATATTTGGACTCAATATGGCGGTAACCCACTTGTAAACAATTTGAGTGGTTCATTATGTAGATGCCTCTGTTTGTCATGCGGTGTCAGGTTGTTTTTGAGGTTGTCTATGGCGAATTCTTCTTGTGAGGTCATGTTGTTTTGCCGATTTCTTAGCCTGTTAGCAAGTTCAAATTTTGTGGCTTCCAGATGTTTTTCTAGTGTTGCACTAGGGCCTATAGGTGTAGGTTTCGGAGACCATTTTGAGAGTGGTTTGAGAGGATGGTTTTTAGATTGTTTGTTATGAGTGCAAATCTCATTCTTCGATTGAAGGTATTTATGTCACTCAAGAGTCACGTGTGCGATATTTTAGCAGGAGTGGGAACACATTTGTGGCCTTTTCCCTAAAGCAAAGTTTCTCAGCTTGAGATAGTTTTACTTTGGATAGGTTTGTTATGAATCGTTCACATTGTGTTGCTATAATAGAGATAATAGGCTTTGGCTAGTGTGGTTTTCGATGTGCATTTACCAGTGAACCGGTTGGATATGGTCTTGTTTGGTTGGCTATAAAGCTTGGACATTGTGACGTTTAAGCTATTACATGTCAAAAGCAGAACAGTAAAATGATAATGGTTAGTATACAGACGGTACTGCCTGACTAGTTTTTCGATTACTTCTTGCATTTTTTTCAATTTTATTCTGATTTCTAATGTGTATGTTGTGGTAATGTCTTGTCTTGAAATTATCTTGTTAAAAATGATGGCTGCAAAGTGCATATTACGGTTTTTTGTACACCTGATTGTTACGTTTCCCTACAGTGTATAACTTCTGATTCTTTTTTACATGCAGTAGTGATATCCATGACGACAGATAAAGAAACTGTTACTTATCACACTATTTTTTTATGTTTTAGCTTCATACGATTAATAATTAGTTCAATTCCACGGCTACTCGCATTAAGAACAGTCGCATTAGTTTTTTCGCTCATCTTTGGTTCGAGCAATGATTACTTTATGGATGTGATGAAAATAATTATTCAAAATAGAAATATATCTGCACGCCAGAACCAACTTTCCATTCCTTCGGTATTCCTGTCATGTCATTATAGTGAGCAATTTCGCCCCAAATAGGCATGGTATACATGTACGCACATGACTCATTTAACATAGTATGCCAAAATGCATAAAAAATATACGCCTTTTCGGCTGGGTGATACTCGGTGAATTTTCAAAACTCCCCCCCCCCCGGGAGGATCTCTTGGGACTTTTTGTATGTGATAGAGGACATATCCAGGGATTCAAAACCGTTGAGTTAGTTTCTGTTGCAATCTGTTCAAGGTTGGGACCTAATTTATGGTAAAATGCCTGTACTTTGTCCTTTTCCTGGTCGATATGATGTATGTTTTTCCAGTGGCGTAGCCAGATGGGGCGGGGATGGGGATGGGAATTCCCCCTGTTGGAACTCTTGCCCCCCCTTTCGCCTCCCCTCTGGAAATGTTGGATGTATATTTTGTAATGTATGTTTTTCTTATTTAATATGAATTTGTTTAAGGCTGACGTATGACGCGACGTCATCTGTTGATATTCTTTCAGTTAGGCCTATATGTGGAGGCTCTTGAGGGCGCCGCCCATTAAATAAGAATGGACCCCAGCTCCACCACCTACTTAGGGTGCCGTTCGAGTAGCTCACCCGGATCGACTCAGGTGAAGGCAGACGGTCAGCCACGAGAGCTGGGCTAATAGAACGCTCAAACGCCCTCTCCAGTTATGCCACCTTGCACTTGAGTCGGCCATGAATAAATAAGAGTCGGCGAAAATCCATCTTGAAAGTAAACCAATACAAATATTGACATTTTTCAAATTTTCTTAAAAACATGAAATACCGACATTTCGAACAATTCATAAAAACTCCAATACTGATTACAGACATCGGAAATTGCAAGGCTGAAATCTCCATTCCGTTCCCGGTCTCTGCTGCGGTTTGGTTTTTGTTACGTACGACAGGCGCATGGCGGACGCATGGCAGACGCACGGCAGACGCACGGCAGACGCACGGCAGACGCACATCAGACGCACAGCAGACGCACGGCAGACGGACGACAGACGCACGGCAGAAAGAAATAAGCAATAAAAACGGGAATCATGACTTTTCAAAGCAAAGGCAACAAAAGGCCGATCAAAAACAATGCTTAGTTCACTCAAATCAATCAACAGGTCATTATGTAAAAGCAAGCATCCCCAAATAGGCCTAACCTGCAACTTTAGACTTCATGCAAAAGCAAAGCATTATATAGGCCTACAGGCAAAACAACAATCAATTACAAAGAAATTAGCAAAGCAGCAAATTATATAAACAGGCATAATATTAAATAGCAAGCTGGCCAAAAAGGTTAAAGTTATTCGGCCGATTACATGTACCTTATTGGAACCAGCAGGAACAGGCCTCCTTCCATGCAGCAACGGCTACAGCGCAGCCGTCGAGCCAAGCATCTCCACACGTAGTCTTGGTTCCAAGACGTCCTTAGCGCGGTGCGACGTACAGCGCGAACGGAAGCGCCCTCTACCTACACACGCACATACGCCAAGGCCAAATCGCTAAGCGATTTGGCCTTGGCGTGTGTGTGTGTAGCGAGAGGGCGCTGTCGGCCGCTATACGTCGCACCGCTAAGAACGTCTTGGAACCTAGACTACTCCACACGCCGCGCGCACTGGATCAGCCAAGCCACAGGTAGATCGGTGTTGAACCCCTGGAATTCAGCCACATCAGGGGGCCATGACAGTCGAGGCTTCAGTCCAGCAGCACCGTCAGCCTCGGGCACGATCCAGCGATGAAGAGCGCAAGCATCAGCAGAACACGTCGGGGAGATGCTGGCTCAACTCTGCGCTATCTCAAATATCGCACATAACGGGTGTAAATGGGCACAGGGGAGAGCGAAAAGAAGGCAGTTAGTCCTTGTATGAGGTATTTACCCGCGCGTAGCCACTGAAGCAAACATTCACAAACGTCCACAAATTCTAGTGCGGGGAGACACACCAAAGGATTAATAGAATTAAGTGGGTTCGTAACAGTATTATTCATGCGCGGATATTTCTTATTACATGTGGGGGGGGGGGGGGGGGCATGATTTTTGAAAGGCCATCCTTGTGTGGAGCGCGACACGGCACGGGGTCCAAGGGACCGCTTAAGGGCCCCCAAGTGGGTTGCAGGCACACAGCCCTTGCTAGGGGTTGAGGTAAAGCCCCCTGGAGCCCCTGGTATTTTCACATTTTTAGGTGCAAAATTGTGTCAAAATTCAACCTTTTCTTGAGCTTGAATTGCAATAAATGACAATAATTAACATCTTCAAGCATTAAAAAATACAAAAGATCTTCAAAACTCAAATTTCTCATCCAATGTATTTGGAAGCGTAAGCGTCTTGTTTATTGGGCCTTGGTTAACCGATTGTTCATTTTGGTTGAACTTTTTGTTCTTTACAAGATGAAGTGCGTTTTAGATTTTGAAAATAGCAAGAAAGAAATAAAGAACCGGTGTGTGCAGGCAAAATTCAAGGAATGGTAAGTTTATCTTATTATTTTGACCATTCAAGGAAAAAGCCGCAAGGAGTCAAAATTCGTTTAGGGGAGAGGGATGGTGGGGGTTGTTAAAGGCATCAACAAAATCATTACTCTCTCTTTCCATTTTTTTATCTTTGTGGGAAAGGTTGGAGGAAGAAAGATTCTGTTGAGCAAAGTCTCATGATCGGTTTTTACCGTAAGTGACTGGTCTTGCAGAAATTGTTTTTGTATACTTACGAATAGGTTGGTGGGTATGCCAGCCGTGTGGATGTGTGACTGACCCACCCGAGGCGTAATTTTTTCTTTAATATTCTTGCAAAATCCAGTCGGCAAAATACTGCAAGAGTGTGGCATTGATATTTCAGTTTTTATATTGAGAATTCAAATTTCAGGATCTGTAACGGGTCTGACAGACATTTTGTTATTGCGAACATTAACGTAAACAGGCGAATGTTACCGAAAACAAGTTCGGCAGAATTCTGCCACTTTTCGTCACGTGACATTAGTGGCTTCCGGACCTACTATTCATCAGAAATAGTTAGAATATTTTGGTCTGGGAACCAGACTATTTGTGGGTGTTGTGTTAACGCTTTTGCAGTAAACATTTGGAATATGCAACTGCTGTACTTTCGTTGCTTTTTCTAGGTGAAGAAATTTACTTTGAAGCAACTGTTGCAAGGGATATACTTTATTGTGATTTGACGATGTCAATTTCCATGAAATGGCACATAACTTTTTCAGGAATAGGCCTACAACAATTACAGTGTAAAATTTAATATTAAGAACGGTTTCAGAGTACTTGAGAAATTTTTTTAACATCTGTTGCATTATTTTGATCGTTTCTTATTTAAATAATTACAGTGGACAAAACTTGTCAAATGACAACCAGTTCGAATATCTTTTGCGACCAAATCGAGCTCGATACATGGTGAATATCCAACACTGACTGTTATGAAATAACACAAATATATGGAGTATGTACCACAACATAAAATTAACATTTCTTTTGTAAATAATATTTCAGTTTCCCCAATTGTATTATATTGGTTGTGTTTTGTGGTTTATTTACAATGAAAAAAAACATTGGGGCAAAATCTCCTTAGCTTAACAGCTGAATTCCCCCAAATTACAAGAGGTATCCCGAGCTATAGATTTTTTTCAAAACTCATATCTTAATCTTATTTTTTTTAAATCCGAAAAAATGTCAGCCTCCCCTGCTCTATTTTGTTTCAAAAATTATTGGTTCGGAGCCGAGTTTAGAAAAATATTATTTGGGGGGAAATCGACTAAAAATGGCAAGCGGTACTCCATGCTATATTTGTACTATCCCATGCTATATTTTTGCTATTCCATGCTATATTTTTGTTTTAAAACTCTCTACTTGGGCAACAATTTAAAAATCCCAATTTAGTGGAAAAATCAACCAAAACGGAAAGGGGCTATCCCTTGCAATACTTTCTGTTTCAAAAATTATTACTTTGGGAATAAATCCGACAAATCTTTATTTCGGGGGAAAATCAACTGAAATGTCACGTACCCCTTGCTATGTTTTCTATTTTTTGAGCTAAATAAAACAAAACTTTATTTCGGGCATAAATCCACCAAACATTGGGTAGCCCTTGCAATACATTTTCATCAAAAAATATTTTGGGGCACAAATAATTTCGGGCAAAAATCAAACAGAATGATTTTTCTCACGTAAAACTCTCACTTTGGGGATAAATTAAACGAAAATATATTCACTTCGGGGGAAGAACCAATCAAAATGACATGGGGTACCCCTTGCTGTGTCTTTTTTTCTTCCTCAAAAGTCCGGGGCACATATCAGAATTCTTAATTCTGGGCAAAGTACACTAAAATGGCCAGGGCACCTCTTGTACTACATTTGCTCTAAAGAATCTCATTTGGACAAATTTTATAATTTTGAACGAGAAATGATAAGGGATCTACATCGTGGTATATACGTGGTATATTTTGCTGCTTTCAAGAAAACACCTCTTACAACGCAGACCGTAAACCAACTGTTAAAAAGAAATGAATTCACGATTGATTTGAAGTGATGAGTTCCCTAAATTATGAACAAAAGGTTCAATCATGTGCAAAATTTGGCCTTTTCAAACCCCTTGGGAGTCTTGGTCCGTCCCACCACGTCAGAGAACAATTTTGTTTGGTCGTTGCCCTTGTACATCACACCTCTCAAGTTCTTGTACACGATCAACGCAAGCGCGGCCTGGTCAAACCGATGAGTGAACTTGACTGGACCCTTCACGTGTTGCCGTAACACGCTGCCCGCCGGAGCGATGCAGTCCCGCCTGAGCGCACAGTCCAGCCACGGTGCTACAATTTTCGTCTGGACTAGATCGGTGTTAACAAACAGAAGGGGACTGCCGTCCATACACATAGCGTAGCCATCATCTTTGGCAAATGTCTTCTTGTCTATCCCGAGTACATCGAACATCTTAGGGTGGGTGCGAGCGAAAATCTTGGTGCTCGCGTACTCCTCAATTCTTGCCATGAAGCCCTTGAGCTCCTTGAGAATGGGGAACAAAACCAGCGGGTCCCTCCGAAGTCGCGCAGATGCGTCACTATAAAATACAACTCCAAACTCATCCAATATGTCCTATAGATAACAACAAAAGAAACGATGTGATTTGAGGCTTTTGCATGGTGGAGAATACTGGAGAGAAATTTACAAAAACACAATGTGAACTAACTCCAAAAAGAAAGTATGAAACTGGAGGTTCTTTAAATAACTGAATGCATTAACTCAACTCAACGAGTTAATGTCTGGTTTTTGTAAAATCACACTATTCATTAAACAAAATAAAAATTTATTCACATTGTGTGTCCGAAAAACTTTAAATTTCTATCGGGGTATGCTTGTTATTAAAATCGAAGGAGGGCGCAGAAGAAAGGACAACTAGTGGGCTATGGCGAAAGCAAAAAGCAGTACCGAACAAATAGCATCAGCAATACCTATATCAATAGCAATAGTAAAAACTGAAGGTGCTTATATGTAAAATAAACCCAGACACATTCAATTATAGCCCTGGAACAGGCCAGGGGAACGGATGATTGACGAATGACAGTCCTCTGGGACATTGTCGTGGACCCAGTCATACTGCATGTATTAATAAATGTCCGGAATTTCTCGGTAAAGGCCAGGTCACACTGTGCCGACCTCTTGGCCCCGACTATGGGGATTTTCCCGAATTGAACAATTTGCAAAATCCGTGTGAAGGTCGGGTTTCTGGGCCCTGTTCCGAGCCGACAAACCCTCTTGTAGGACAGCAGTAGGTCATCAGTAAGAAAAACAGGACGGCAACACAATTTTTCCTACGAGTTATGGGATTAACACGTCTTTCTCACAAGACAAGGAAGAATTAAACGACTTTGGTCGCGGTAGTCCGAAATACACGTCGGATACGAATCGGCACAGTGTGACCAGGCCTTAAAGGCAAGGTCACACTGTGCCGATTTTTACTCCCGACCTCCATACGACGAAGAAATCGGCTAGGTCTGGACCTTGGTCGTGTAATAAGCATCGCAGATTAATTCGTATCGGACGTGTATTTCTCCGAGCTCGGGAAGGGGTCTGGAGGTCCGTACGACAGTTTAGTTCTGTTCAAAACTGTCGTGCTGGAGACACGACCATACACGACTTCGGGGCAATCGTGTTGCTGTCTTGTGTTAAATCGGTTTATTCTGGTGTCGTTCGTATTTATCGTACGGCCGTTTTTACAAAAAATTGGGGAGTTCGGGCGGTATTCTTGTGACACTCTTGTGACATTCGTATGAATATCGTAGAGATGTCGTAGGACTCATAGGGCATCGTGTGGCCTCGTGTGCTTGTCGTGACATTCGGGGTATTTCGTATAGAGGACGAAGTGCCATCCTATGGCATTCGTATGGTATTCCTAGGACATTCGTGATATTCGTATATAACTCGTACAAATTCGTAGACAGATTTCGAGTGTATGTCGTATAGTATTCGTACAATTCGTACACATTCGTAGAAACATCGTAAAACTGTCATACAACGTCGTAGAGAGTTCGTTTAAAAATTTCATCCCACCAAAAAATCGAAATTCGCCCAGCTTCGTACAATTTGGGTTCGTGTTTAGATCGGCTAATTCTTCTACGAAGAACGTGATAGTGGAAATGTAGCTTAAGGAATACACAAGAATAAACCAAGAATTGAAATTGGTTCCAGAATCACCCCGACAATTTTGAACATGTCCAAAATTGTCGGGGCGCTTCACCGAACTAACAGAATCATCCCGAGTTAGCCAAGAACCATTCCCCGATTTACTCAAGAATTGTTACTAACGGCGATTCGGCTTTAAAATCAGGAATGTGTGAACCTAGCATAAGCAATTTGAGAATTGCAAAGTGGAATATATTTGTAGTATATTTCCGTCGCTTGACAGCAAAATATATGTAATGGTTACATTTCAAGCCGCTTGCCATAAAGACAAGTTTTGTCCAACCCTTAGGACAGGCCTTTGTCGGTAACTCCCTTATTTTAACCCACTCTTAATTACCCCGATTATGAGAGGCTTCCAGGCATAGGTGCGGAGATGTTTCACGTGCGGTGGGTATTTGGTAAAGTTGAAACTTCGAAGCTCTACGTTGCAAAGTCGTTTCACCTGGTAAGAGGCAAAAATGACAAGATTATCCCAGGCTAGTAAAAACATGACAAAAGCACGGTCAAAATCGAAAGTGATTTTTTGAAAAGCTCAGCACCTTATGTGCCCAGCATTGGATGTACTGACAGGAACAACTACGGAACCTACATCGTTTTATACTACATGTCCGTGTGATTTACAACATCGATGTGATTTGAGGAGGTGGTTGACTTCGTGGTTTTTGGTGGCAACTTACTTTTCTTTCTAATCAACACCTTTTGCGACGCAGATTAATATTCCATTTGTTATACCAGCAGCAAAGCTTGCAGTTTGATGTGAAAATCGAAGGTTGAAAATTGCGAAATTTTCGTCGCTTCAGTTACGTTTCTTGCAACCGCCGATAGAGGGCGATAGCTGCAACCGCGAACCAGCGCTCATAGGCGGTTTAAGAAATTAGGTTTTTTTACATGGGAACGTTCAAATTATGATGCAGGGGGTGCAGACCAGTAAATGGGCCGAAAATTGCCTACGCCGGCCAAACCACGATTTTTGGAAACCCTTAAATTATCTGCTTTTAGAGCATTTTGTGGGCCATGAACTTGATGGTTCGTAAAAGAGAAGGCTGGAAGCGGTGCACAGGACTGCCAGCTTGTATTACTGTGAAATTCGGATGAAATTGGGCCCTAAAAGTGCTCCGTTTTGCAATGGGGCGTAGGCATGATTTTTCAAAATGGCGATGGGCTTCAGGACTATTTTTAGGGGGATCATCTTTGGATGGAAATTCCTCCCAAAAGTCATTGGATTACACCAAACAAATTGAACAGAAACTGAACAATTATGAAATAAGCTAAATTTGATGTGTGTCTCAAACACCTTGGAGAAGTATTTTTCCTGAAGTTTGCATATTTATCATTGGAGTCTATGGAAGTTTATTTACTGGTGTGCAACCCTAAGCAATGGCAGAACATCGCGGTGTCCATGATCTGAACAGAGCGTGCGTTTTCTACGTTTGTGACGAAAACGGTGAAATGTCACCGTTTACAGAGAGAAGTTCCTTGATTGTTTTAAGCAATGGGAAGGATTGGATGGAAAGGAGAGAGTGATCACCGGAAAAACACCCAAAACTCAATGATTTCGCGCAAAATTAAGTACCCGAAAGGCCGAGTGTGGCTAGCGCTACCAAAAACCACATGCTACATGCAATATTTTTAAACAACAGATGATCTTTTTGCATGGTGAAGGAAGCAGGAATGTTAAACGTAATCATGAAGAATATTTCTTCCATTTGTATTAAACAAAGCGATTCTTTTGAGGGGGAGGGGGGCCTCAAACTTAAAAGTCTTCATGTTGGATAATGACATAATTCATTCATCTACATTTAGGCCAACAAAATTGTTGTGTTTCCTTGGAAAGGAAAAATTGGAAAAGAGGGTCGGTCGGGAACATTTTTTTTTCGTATTCACGCTCACCCGGGCGTGTTTAGGCCTAAACATTGAAAGAACCTCCTTGTTTCATATTTTTTACATGAAAATAAACAAACACAATAAAACGCCGATTTTGAATCTGTCGATTTTTACGATCGGTCGGTCCGAGGGCAACAACACATTTTTTGGGGGGGCTTTATAGAAAACTGAGTTAGTATGCATTAATTATGGAAACAAACTGATGCCCTTCAAAAACGGTTTGTAAAACTACTTTGTACTCCTACATTTTTAATACATTTTCATACAGTCTCAGACAACATTTGTTTTACACCGTGGAGTAAACAACTTTTAACATTTTGACTATGTTGCACTTTTCCTCTTATCGTAGTATCTATTTGTCTTGTTTTCCTTTTTGGTTTTGAGTTTGCTTTTACGTGTCCATGTTGTTCCTTTGTCTACTTTTACTGCTTTGCGCCGAGATTTTTTTTCCCATCGGGGGATCAAGTTCAGGGTGTTCTTAATGTCATCAGTTGTTTTTAATGTAAACATGGTTTGATTGATTTCAATGATCTTGTATATAAAGTCGTGTTTTCTTTTTGGTCAAACACATCACCACTCCAGTGAAAGTTTAACAAATGTTTGTCTAATATATTTCCATTTATTGACCAAAATAAATTGAACTATAAATATATTAAGTGGTATGCAGTCTAAGCCTCTACAAGTATTTCTTCAAGCTTTACATTTAGGAAATAAATCAACAATACCCTTGAAAACAAGACTGTTGCATAATTTACAATAAATACATCTATTCATGATTCTAGACGGCTAATCTTCAGTAATCTTCTGGCTTCACATGGACAAAATCCGTGATTTGTTGATAATTTCACACATAAGGCCAAGTAAAATAATATTAAACGTCCGGGTTAAAAGAGGAGGACAGGCTTTCCATTCTTTATTATGTTATTTTCAAGATTGCCGCCATTTTTTAATATTTCCAACAACCGTAGGTTTTTCTATTGTTCAAAGAAACGAAAAAGAAAAAGACTTTTGGACAAGATAATTTAATATGTTTACAGTAGTTTTAATAGAAGTTCTATAGGCCTATATTATTTTCTGACATAGATCGGTTGACTTTTTTTGTTCCGACCTCATTTTCACTAGTAATCAGTTTTCACTTGAAAACCAGTCTGTAATCAAACGTTGTACATGTGCATAAGCATAGTGAAAGCATAGTCTTTGCAAAAATATAATGTTACTGTACCGTTATAATGAAAACCCCATTGTATATGAAGGTGTGCTAGGATATTTATCGGTAATTATTTTAAGTGGGTGACAATCGACATTGAAATTAGAGGAGCCGTTTCAGATTTTTAAGGGGATGAATGTGTTGCCATTTGTTGTCAGAGCCGAGCCCTCCGCGCCCCAAATGGGCTCCGTGCACAACTATCCCCTCAGCGGAAAGAAAAGGCGAGTTGGAAGGGTTAATATCGACGCCATCTTACCTGACTTCAATTTAAGTGTCTGGTTCCCGCTGTGATATTCTTATTGAAAACTCAATTATCGAGAGTCGGCAAACAGACAAAGCAATCCCACTGGTATACGAGTATCAAATGAACGAGGAGCGCGGTGCGGATACCAGCGACGCACTGCCCGCGATAGTGCGGTTGCTATGTGGACAGCGCCCTCATTCGACGGCGCACGGAGCCCATAGGCATTTTTGGTATCAACATTTGGCTGAATATTCCGCCTAAACGTGCAGCACGACAGCTTGGCAACAAACTCCCTCGAATTGACAAAGAAAAAGCAATTCTAGGTTGCCACTAGAAACTCCGAACGGACTTCATTTTCTAGACGAGCTTCGGTTTCTGGCCCATGGCCTATTAGTAATTTCGCAAATCATTAATGGGTATACGCGTCCCTTTTTCAATCGAGTACCCGATTCCCAAACTACCCGTAAATGCACACCCCTGGCAGAAAATAATAATTAAATATTTGTAAATTGCTCATGTAGACAGGCAATTCCCAATACAGTGCGCCACCAATTAAGGTGGTTCAACTGCGCAGTCGACATGTTATACAACACTTTTCAAAGTTGGGGAGGGGGGGGGGGGCATAAGTAGCGCCTGTGCTAGCCTTGGTCAAGGCGTTGGACGCTAGCGGCCGTGATGATGAGCGCGCCACGACCGCCTGGGTTTTCACCATTGATCTCCATTATTATTGCCGGAGATGATTGCTTCTCATTGCGGGGGGGGGGGGGGGGGGTGGAAAGGGGGAAGGGCACGTTCCCCCAGTTGACATCCGTGCCCCCCTGGGTGCGCCCCCATTTGAAATCTTCAAATGTACAAGAAAATATACAAGGTGCATCTTATGTACTGTCGGTGCCCCCTTGAAAAAATGTGTGCACCCCATGTGCCCCCTCCCCCAGAAATTTCGCCCAGTTACGCTACTGACTGCCAAAGACATTCCAATTTCACAGGGTGTACAGTAACAGTAATGAATAACACATGTAATGCAGTACCAGATCCAAATCATATTGAATAGCCCAAGCATGGCAGATGCGGTGAACAGATTTACAATATAAATTACTCATGTATGCTTTTGGGTGTGGCACCCCAAAAAATAGATGTTCAAATTAAAGTGATAGTTTTCTAAAATGACAGTAGTCATTAGGCGATTTCACACTAGACAAAATCTCGGGGGCGGCCCCGGGGCGACGCGGGGGTGAAAATGTGCTACGTTTCACACTAGCTATTTTCTCCCCCGGCCGGGGCCACCCCCGAGATTGATCTCGGGGGTGGCCCCAGGGCGAAATGGCTAGTGTGAAACGTCGCCCCGCGTGTGGGGTTTCGTACAACCCGGGTTGAGAAACAGGTTGTCTCGACAAAAGAATTCCAAAGGTCCTGTCAAAGCGCGCGCTGTTGTTAATTGTATATTATACAGCTTGGCCGAAAGCGCAGCGCCATTATTCTGAGGCACAATATGTGGTAGAGGGACCACCCCCCCCCCCCCCCCCTCTTTTGTGTTGGTCATTGTGTTCCCGGAATCTCAGGAATTATTTTCAGTGAGGAGGAAGTTAGAAATTTACTGGCCATCTGGGGGTCGATGAAATACAAACTAGTGTGAAACGCTCATGCCCAACCACGGGGCGAGCTCGCCCCGGGGTTGGTGGAGGTAGGTTTGCGCGAAACGAGTGTGAAACGACGCGGGGTTGAACTCTGTCAGTGGCAGACATGCACTGGCTTCATCCTCTATTATGATAATTTGGTTAGAGTCGGGACCCCTTTCCATCCACTCCAGTTGCTCCATTAATTAAGTCTGAAAAATGTCTCTCTCCCGCACTTGAACAACAAACTTGATGTAATGTAATTGTGGGGGCTTTGATATGATGGCAGCATAAGTGACAGCGACTCCATAGTGGCACAGATGCTTGAAGTTACTGTGTAATGGCAGTAAGTGCCACGACAGGAACAGCTCATAGGAGCGAAGCTCTCCAAGGCGGGCGTACTCATCACGGAAGGCTTTAACTTTCCCTCAGCAAAACCCCTAAATTGACAAATACAAAATTAAACATGAAGTCTAATGTCCTTCATGCATTCCCGTGTTTCTGTACACTCACCATGTATAATGCTAGGCTAGACTGCAAAATATGGCAAATTATTTTTTTCGTAACACAAATATCAAAATATTCACTCTGTGCTGTACATTTGCAATTTGTACATGTACATTGTATAAGTGTACGCAGTCAACTGTTGTTCATACGAACACTGTTAATAAAAATGCTAGTTACAACAAGTAACATTGCAGAATAATCTGGTGGAATCAAGTCTTCAAGACACACACCAGTTCGGTTTTGTTGAATATTTTGTCTGTGTATTAAGCTACATACTAAAAGCCTACACCATGCTCACTCCATAATTTTCATCTTAATCTTAAAAAAAAAAGGAATTATAAAAACTTCCCACCCAGTGGGCTCTTTCTTAACAAAAAGCATATTAAATGGAGGTACATACTCAGATACGGACTCATGATTTCTTTACACTGTGGGTTTCGTCCACGAAAATCCCACACAAATATTGGCGATACATATCGCTGGGCAAGATCGCTCTGCCGGTGAATTGGGCCAAGGCTTCTGTGTTTGCAAACACAACGTCGTGACCCTGAAGAAAGTTTTTCAAGGCTCTCCGCTGTTCGGGTCGAAAATCGTCGATGAATAAATATCCGCAGCAGAATTCAGACAACAAAAACAAAGTTTTATCGAGAAAACAAACGATGTAGAAGGTTCGCCATGTTTTCGACGATTATTTGCAACATTTGATGACGTCGCAGCTTCTCGTTGGTGATTGGACATTCCATACATTAGCTCCGGCTACATCATCTATTATTCGCATACGAGGTCGTCTCAAGAAATCGGCCGAAAAAATAAAGAAAAACATAAGCCAAAGCGGACGGTTGTTCCAAGGCTGTGAGACGGACTCAACTGATTTGCATATTGCAGTCTGCCGCATGAGGTCGCTGTTCGCGCTTTGTGTGCGTACGTGTTTACTTAAGTACCCGGACCCTACCCGTACGTACGTGTGGGTGTAAAGCGCGCGAGGCGCGATTTTTTTTCAGTACCACATATTCGCTATGGCGCATATCGAAGTGCGCGATTGGACGGCTTTCACCAAGATAATGCATTATACATGATTTTGTTTTCTGTTAAAGGCGAGGTCATGACTGTACCTATTGCATATCACATCGCCAGCTATGAAAACGCTGACGAAGTATGCACGAAAAGCAGCACGATGCGATGATGATGCACACTTCAAGTGTGAAAACAAGGATCTCAATGTCACAGTAAACAACTTTATGCTGATTGTGCGCCTGCGCTTCCTTTTATGGCATGATTAATTCATGCATAAATGATGTGCTGAAAAGCGTTGTTTTGTTTGCCACTGACATTCTCGCTTTCAACCCGGAAGTGCGCAGAAGGGGCTAATGTGAAATTCCTCTATAGCTGACTTGCTGAACGAGACCAATCTCACCCGTGTCATGTACTGAAAGAAATAGCCCAATTGTATTTTAACACAGTTTCCTGATAAATTGAGTATTGGAATTAATATAATTTTCACCCTGCACGTTGTATATGAGGTTTTCTGAAGAACTTTCTTGAAACAGTTTCTGTAAAAGAAGAAGAGAGTTGACTTGACTCATTTGTCAATAAACAATACCTAACTGATGATTACACTTGCTTTATAATTGCGTGTGTCATCAGTTCAGATAGTCGAATTGGTGATGGTCTTTTTTTTTAATCTTCTGACTATTCATGGAGGGGTTTAAAGGGATTAATGTAAGCAAAATGTTTGCAAACATCAAAAAACAAAACAAATTATGATGAAATACCTGAGTGTTAGTTAATGACAGTCTAAAGCATACTGTAACATCATGGCACCTGGTGTGCTGACATGTTCATGAAAAGTGGTATTTTGTATCAATTTCCAACACTATATTTTAGTCAGTCCACTGAATTTACAAAGCAAAGGATGGAGTTGAAAGAACAAAACTGACTAACATAAGAAAAACAAAATCGGTGGCTGCGTTGACAACGTATCCAAACTTACGCTTTGTTTTATGCCTATTTTTTGGAGGTGGCCCCAACAGCATTAAGGTCATATTTAAAATATTTGTAGGCCGAATGCTTTCTGCAAAAAAGTACTACAGATATGCACAATTGCGAACATAAACAATGATCCAGTATTGATACTGTACAGCGGTATTGTATGTGTACATTGTATACATGTACACGCATTTCTTTTTTGCTGTACACGTGATGTCTTTCAATTATTCCCTTTAATATAACCAACCCCCCTAAGCACGTGTGCCTGTCCTCACATTTTCCGGAACAAAGAAAAAAAAGTGAGGACAGTAAATTGTTTACATTTGTTATACCCTTTGTTATACCCCCCCCCCCCCCCCCCCCTGTTCCGCCGCCGTTGCCCCCTCACCGATCCAATGGTATTTCTCGGGAGGATAGACCTAATATTGAAACGCATTTGGAAGCGTGATATATAATCACCCATCGAAAAGTTCAACCTTTAAAAGTTCGCGCGAATCACTACCAGTTTTGCGTTTGCTTCGTGCAAAATGACACATGCTGTTTAGAGGGACGTGTCGACCTTTTCAAATGCACATTGCAAAAAATGGCCTCTCCGTGAAAAACTCTTGATGGCGCTCTGTATTGGGAAACCCCTATAGGATTACTGTGGATGGGGAGTCTAGATATTTGGGATATAACATAGCAAGAATCGTGGCTTTACTTCTTGACAGAACTTTGATGATGACAAAACTTTGCAAACTAAACTGATAAAAGACATACCTCCGAGACGCCTTGTGGAGTCAAACCAAGGTCGAACACGATGATTCTTTTGTGGGGTAGAACCTCCTGTACGCTGGCGATCATCCCCTTCGATTGCTTCAGGTGATTCTGCGATGTCGCCGTCACAATCGCCGTTCGATCCCACAGTTCCTCGGGCGTCATGCTGTCCAGATCTATTTTGTTCTTTTCGACCCCGATAGTTTCTACGGACTCGCCGATCTGATTTGTCCCAGTATCGATTTCCGGGATGTGCTCCTCGATCCTTTTGGCAGGGTTTCTGGCGGACTCCGTACCGTTACGGTTGGGCTCTGATTGAATGACAATGAGAGCGACAAAAAATGACAAATGAAACAACAAAATACTACAATGCCAATGTACGTTACCGTACGTTTTACAATGATTGAATAGCGCGCGAAAATGGCCACAAGATTGGCTACTGGGCACACACAATGACCTTCCTTCCGCTGTTGATGGTTTTATTTGCCCGCAGGACCCGACCCCCTTTTTTGGATTCAGTGTAAACACGGGGAAAGGGCAGACCGAGCCCAGTCTAGTCCTATTGTGTCCTTTCTATAGTTATTATCACCTTTCCAGTGTGGGTTTACAACTACAGCTCGCCCAATGTGACCCCACCGATGTGACAGCAGGTTTCTAAAATCACTACATGTGAGTGTTGTGTGTCAATCTTCCATGTGTGCCGAAAGAGGCGGAACGGGGTTGTGCATAATTTCATGTATACGCACTCTGTGTGATGCACTGATCTCTATATAAAATGATAGCTCATTGGCCATTGCGCGCTGTGCAAGCAACTGAAGCCAGCACCCGCCATATTACCACTCCCAATTTACCACTGATCGCTATGTAAGGAGAACGAGGATAAAAGGAGACCCTGGGGACAAGGTTGGAAAACATGTTGAATTGGGAGTGATAACATGGCGGACGGTGGCCTCGAACTCGAACAGCCGATCCAGTTTACATGAGATCAGTGGTGTGATGCAGGCTTACATGTACAGTGTACACGCAACCGTTCGCTTCCGGCATGCCAAAACAGGGATCTGGGATCGTCTGACGCATTAGACGTTCCCAGCGCAGCCCTGTTTGGGTGGTGGGTACGAGCGAACACACAACTGGACCACACATAATCCCAAGTGATTACGTCAGTGGCAGGGGCGTGGGAACGTCATCGGGTATCAAATTACAATTTGCCATTTATTGATTAATATTTTAAATATTTGAAATTCTGTGTAAAATCAACCGTGAGAGACCTGGGCTCTATTTCACAAACGTTAGGAATATTCCTATCTTGGACTTGGGAAGAATAATTGTGTTATGTACTAGATCCTCATTTTTTGTCGTGCGTGCAAAATTACGTGACGCTTCCTTCCGGTTGAAACCCGAAATCCTTATCATTGGCCACCCAGTAAACTAAACACCAGAAACGAAACAGTTTTTTTGGTGAATTTAGACTAAATGTTCACGTTTTAATCACGTGATTTCCATTGGTTTTGGAGGGAACTATATTTCACGTTCTAATCACACTTCAAAATCACCGGTTAATCACGTGAATAAAGTAACGTGATTCCCGAAGGTTATGGAAACTGGTGTAAATCACATTATGTTGACCACTTTAATATTCAATTGACCAAATCATTACGTTTTGAAAAGCAAATATATTCCTGGCGTCTGCGACTGCCAGAATTTTCCGTAAAAATACGGCTTTATTTTTTAGTGTGCAGTTACCATCAATTCACTGGTGAAGATCACATTATTGTCACTGGTTTTATAGAAGAACGAGTCAATAACGTGACTATATATATTGGGTGTGCAAAACGTGATAAAAGAACGAACCAATAATTTAACGTGCCTTTTACGTGTGCAAGACGTGATAAAGGAACGAGCCAATAACGTGCCTTTTACGTGTACAAAACGTGATTCAAGATCGGGCCAATAACGTTATTATAATAGTTGTATTACCGCGAATTTCACGTGATTGAAATCGCGTGATTTCTTTGAGAAAATTCATTGACGCCTATAGACCTTTATCATGCTGTTATCATGTCTTGTTCCCTGTATGCATTAGCAATTATGAATAGTGATTCCAATTATTGAATGAAGGTGCCAGACTATTTTTTTTCCAGCCTTGGTTTGGTTACATTGATTTTTAATAGGAGAAAACCAAGATGGCTGTACCATGATAAAGGTCTATTACGAACGAGTTTGACGTTTTTCACGTTCCACTGTTTACTGAGCAACACAGTAAGCACGCACACATACGTAACAAATCGGCGTGCGTTCGTTCTCCCAAACAAACGTGGACGTATAACAGAGGGACCAATATCGTCCGCGATTCCCAAAATACGTCCGCGATTGAGATCGTGTACAAAACCTATGGGTTAAATTTTTTGAGGGAAATTTTCGGGTTAAGCGACGATAAAGACGACAAAACACAACGCGACGCACATGAAACACACAAAACCACGTTGATTTGCATGAATCTCATTATGCGGCAGCTGACCAATCAAAGTTTAGGAAATTTGTGTGCGCAAAAATCATATTAAATTGCTGTGTTTTAGTCCAAAAACACACTTTCTTGATCATAATAGGTAATTTGTCAAGCAATTCATGTACACAATTACTTTTATCCAAGTATTATTTAATAATGTCATATTACATCCCCGTTCATGTTAACAAAATCAAAACGGTTGATGGGGAACCATGACTTCATAATGGCTCTACCGAATGAATATAGAACCAACATGCGCTTATACTATTATATGTAATAGTAGGATCAATATGGGCACATATGTACACCGTAGTAATATAGGAGTATATAGGATTGCACAGTAATTAAATTGTAATTTGTAAAATTAGAAACCGCACTCTGTGAATGTACAATGTCTTTGTAAAAATACGAATCAGACTGTTCTGTACAAACACACAGCCCTTGTAATGCCAATTGACATAAGATTTTTTGTGGAATAACAGAGACATTTTTAACAGTGTGGTTTCGTGACAGTGACTGTCTGCTTTCCACGTCTCGTAATTGTTGACAGTTCAAATCTTTCCTTGCACTTTTCATGAACAAGCAGTAACAGTGCCATTGGACGGTGGAATGTTGTGTGTTTGTGCTGTGGACAATAACGTTTTCTTATGCTGTGAAGTGCAACGGGTTAGAATTGGTGAAAATCTCTGTGCCGAACCATGCAAAACGATTTCCAATCATCCATCGTCAACACCTGGCACTCTTCCAACCTTCCAACCATTTTGTCGTCACTGGTACGTGGCAAATGTGATGCGATCAAGCGAAATCAGTCGGAACTCGGCAATCCTTGTTTTTAGATATGAGCCAAAATATTGTTCGTATGGGTGAAAAAGTCAAACAATATTTTGTTTTTACAAAAACAGAAGGGAAAAAGCCCTTTCTAAAATGAATATTTCCACCAACCAATTCCGTTTTTTATCAATTTTGTTTCCTTCTTCATTTAGGAGGTCGTTCACATAGATGATGTTAGATTTTATCCAATTACGAAAGTACAGTATTTCGCCATTGTACTTTATGAGTTGGTTGCCCCATAGTAATTGAGATTTTATTTCAGTGGGACTTAAATCTTTCTGAACATTTTGGGTTCGATCTAGTTCCTGCCAACACAGTATAGGCTCTTTATAAAATTGTGGCAGTGACTGTCTTAATGGCCCACTTTTTGATTTCCCAAAATTCCTGTTAAAAACTAAGATTTGGACTACAGTAATCTAGGAAATATTTACATAACGTTTGCCATTTACCACCAGTATTGTTTAATAGTTTAACAGCCCAGTTGCATTTTAATGCCATGTTATGGGATTCTATATCGATGAGGTTTAAACATCCTTCATCGAGCCTTCTTATAATAGTTCTGCGTGCAATTTTATCTATGCGTCCAATCCAAATAAAGGGAAAGACTAGCTTATTAATTTCGGAAACGTACTTTCGTGGTGTTGGGATAACGGATGCTAAAAAGGTAAATATGGGTAATGCCAAACTGTTTAAAATAGCGACTTTACCGGGAAGGGTTAAAGCCCGTCTCTTCCATTGGTTTATCAGGGCTGTGCAGGTTTAAATTTTTTCTACTCAAATTAATTCATAACACTGGGCCATGTGTTTTCAAAAATATACTCCTAGAGCTTTGATCGGCTGTTGCTGCCAAGTTATCGTTTCAAGCAAATGTTGATCCAGTATTAGATTACCAATAATAAGCCCTTTTGTCTTTTGAAGATTAAGTTTAGGTCCAGCAATTTGTCCAAAATTTGATACGATGTTTATAGTCTTGTTTACGGATTTAGGGTCTGACACAAAAATAGTAGTGTCGTCTGCGTACATCGAAATGCGTAAGTTTGATGTTTCAGTAAGTTCTATTCCGTTTATATCTTTGTTACATCTAATTCTGTTGGCTAATACCTCAGCAACAAGTAAAAATAAGAGAGCTGAGAGCGGACATCCTTGCCTAAGGCCTCGTGTAAAAGTTACAAATCGGGACATATATCCGTTGTTGATAACACTGCTTTGTATATTTGTATACAATGTTTTTATCCACTGGATAAAACTGTTTCCATAGTTGAATTTGGTTAATGTTTCTAAAAGAAAATTCAATTCTACCGTGTCAAAAGCTTTTCATAATCCAAAAAGACGATAGCAGCATTTTTGTTGGATGACATCTTCAATTAATCTAATGTTTTCTCCAATAAATCTTCCTTATACTTTTATAATTTTGTAATCTATGTTTAGTAAACTAATTGGTCTCCATTTTCTTAATTAGTACGATTACCTTTTCTATAAAGCAATGACATTATAGCGCGGCGTTGTGAAATAGACAACTCTCCTTTGTTGTAACTTCTATTCATTGATTCAATATAGAGTGTTTCTATTTGATTCCAAAATGTGTTATAAAACTCCACTGTTAGGCCGTCCGTACGGTACCAGGACTTTTGTTGGTTTTCAAGTTGCTGAAAGCTCGTTCGTACTCTGCCTCGGTGATTATGCCCTCACATTTTTCCTTTTGCTCATGATTTAATACATAATCAAACTTTGTGCCGTCTAGATATTGTTTCACCTGACTTATATCAACAGAGTTAGATGTATACAAATTTTGGTAAAAACGTTTTTCTTCGTTTAGTATTAGCCTTTTATCTTTTATAATACGATCAGTTTCACTTTGTAGTAGAGTGATGTGTTTTCTGACTGCGTTTCGTTTTTCTAAACCTAAACAATATTTAATACTTTTTTCACCATCCTCGGCCCATTTTTCGCGGGATCTGACCCTTTGACCCTCAATTTCTCTGTCATATATTTTTTTAATACGTTTTGGAGTTTGTACATCTCTTCACTTTTAACATCACATTGTTTGTTGAGATTAGTTAATCTTTCTGTAATAAGACGTTTCACATTTTTCTCTACGTTTCTTTTTTGCTTTGAATAATGTATAACAAAATCCTTAATTTCGATTTTACATAATTCCAAACGGAGTCTTTCATCATCGTATTCAGTTTTTAACTTGGATGTCGTCTCTTCTAAATAGGATTTCATTGCATTGGTAAATGTTTTATCATCAATAAGCGAATTATTAAACTTCCAATATCCCGGCCCACGCTTATCATTACAGAATGTGACGTTTATCGAAATAGCTTGATGATCTGTTTTAATTGATGGTCGAATATCAGTAGAGGTAATGATATCTGCCAACAAACGCGAAATAAGGAAATAATCAATTCTAGTTTTTATATTGGGACTCTTTCTTCTGAATGTATATTGTTTACAATTTATTCGGATGTTGTTCTCTCCATACATCTACTAGAAGTTTCTTTCTACTTAGTTCATTAACAAAGGTTGTATCCTGTTTTGGAATTATTATTCGCCCTCTCTATCGCACTCATTATTTAAAACACAATTGAAGTCGCCTCCAAGTACGATTTCGTGATTTTTCGGGACATATTGGGATATCAATTTTTCAACCTTTCTAAAGAAACTTACTCTTTGTTTACACGTATTTGGTGCATAAATATTCATAAATGAAATAGGTTTATCCACCAGGGTTGTATTGATTAAACAAAATTGTCCAAAAGAGTCAGATTGAAACCCGTTTATGTTAAGATTGGCCGAGTTTTTAACAATAATGCTGGTCAGGCAACTGTAGGAATCACCATAAGAATGAAAAATTTTATCATCCTGTAAATCATACACATCATGAGTTTCTGTTATGTTCTCGGTGAAGTGCGTCTCTTGTAAAAAGATTATATTGGCTTTCTGATCATTAAACCATTTGTATAGCGCTAGTCGTTTGTTTCGATCCCTTAACCCTCTTACCTTTAAGCTGACAACATGGAGCGACGACATAACGATGGGGAGATTGGGCTAAGTAACGTCATACAGTTTAACTGGTTATATTGTTTAACATGAAAGTTAACATATACGAAGGATCATAGCATAGATTGCTTTTGAGCCTTTTCCTTCTGAGCCACTTTGACTCGATTCAGAAAAGGCCGAGGTCAACTGCGTGCAGTATCGCGCGAGTGATAACGTATACTTGTAGAAAAATATGACGTCACTGTATTATACGACAATGTTTTACGCAGAGTCTGTAGGTATTTCTTTGTCTAAGGCTAGTATTACTTGCTGTGCATTTTGCACATGATTCAGGTGTAACACCACGGTAAACATATGTTAAAGTGTTGATGATCTTTGTGAGACACATTTTGAATAGGGGTTGTAGGCTTGTTCTTACTAAAAAGTTAGTTATGAGTCATACTTTCCTTTGTTTGCAGTCGGTTTTTATTGGGACCTGCGCGGCGAGTTGTGTGTGAGCTGATACTATACTCTAGCCTGGCGACTTTGCTTATGCAGCTCTCATAAGGACCCGCACCTTCTCAGAACAGTACACACAATTTCTGTTAATAGTTATAAGGTACTAGACTCAATCGCAAGTAGCATATTTACGGTACGTGTACATGCTTTTTCGATCTGGGAGGACGGGGCTCTGGCTGCTCGAGCCGGCAAACACAGGGAACGTCGTCGTGGTCTGGGGCGCGTGAGTCCGGGACAGGGTTGGAATGCTCGGTGCTTTTAGATTTGGAATGGCTCCAGCCTTCAAACGGAATTGTGCCTTTAAACCCAGCTGGGTTTTCATACTAACACTGTCATCAATACAATCTTTGGCGAAATGTTCTGCACATATTTTCGACCATTTTGACAGCCGAAAAACAGATCTTGTATTGTCTACAAAGCGGACCCACTGTAGCCTTTGAACTCCATTCAGCACTGGGAATCGCAGGAAGGTTAGGTCAGGATATTTGTCGCTGTTCCTCGTGCAACCCCAAGACCCTCATACTGAAATAATATCAAACTTCGACAAAATAAACGGGAATGCGGAGGAGTTATGTCGACAATACATAATGAGCTTTCGCGAAACAGGATAAATGGTTCAGAATAACAACCCCTTTTTAAAATATATAAAAAACCTCGTCTGCAAACTAATCTCCAAGAAGTCCAAATTTTACTCGGCGTTTTACTTGCCCTCGAAGAGTCCTTGTAAAAAGATACACACGCAGGCACGATCGATGCAGCGGAAGTATTATTTTATTACGGGTAAGGCCAGCCAGGAGTACCCTGATTCTATTTCTGGGTTAGACACCCTCTTATTGCCATTCAGAAACGTGGGCAATGACAGAATGATTGATTTCTCTGGCGGTCTGCCCAGATGGCAACCCCTTTGTGTATACCGACTACAAAGGGATCAGATAACACACACTTGAATGGGGTTTAGCCAGATACATGCCACAGGGCTTACTTTCTCAGGGCTGGCATGTCTGTAGTCTTGGTTCTAAGACGTTACTGTCTGATACTTGTCATCAACAGAGGGCGCAATTTACAGGCTGTCACCGGCGGGCGAGCGCGCGATCAATCACGGAGTTACAGTAACGTCTTGGATATTTCTACTTTTGAGGGCGGGACCCGACTATGGAAATCGTGGCTAAACATGCATCATTCATATCACGTGACTGGTCTGACCTCCATGGTAAAGTTTGACCGATTGCCCCAATTATGCAAAATGCGCCTGCGGTCGACGCGACGTGTAATATAATACCGTTTGAAAAAAACGTGGATGTACTACTGTGTACAAAAGCCAAGTGTACGTACAATGTACATGTACATGTACATATGTACAATGTACATATCCACATATGAACACTGTGGATTGTATTGTATAGTGTACGTATACGTACTTGAACTTCAAGTTTGAATAACTTGGGAGTTTCTGATCTTTTTTGCTACGTCCCAGAATGAGATAATGACAATTTACCTGCAGGTGTGCACTTTAATCTGGGATGTTAATTAGCCAATGTGAATGAATAAATGCAGAATAGTAAAAATTGTAAACTATTTTTTATCAAAGATTGATTTTTGCCAGTCTTGTTTAATTACATGTACAAACATGTGGTGCCTGTTTTTTGCAGCCAGCCATGGCCAGGCCCAGTGTTGTATTAATTGGATATTTCAGTCCAGTTATATGCAATAAATTTACAGGACGGTCTTTGGTCAACTTTTGACTGAAAAACGTTTTTACTCACTTTGTCTTCAAGGTGGAGCTTAAATTCATCATTGTCTTAATTATTTATATTTCTCCCAATAAAAAATTCCTCCACTAAATACATTACATTCCTACATGTGTATAGTAATCCATGTATACTAATATTTAAAAAAGTGAACATGAAGAAGAAAAGTCTGAAATAGCAAGCCTAGCAAACCACTTAAATGCAGTGGATTTAAAATCAAAGTAGATGGTTAACTTCACTCATTTATTTTAATTCTTGAGGTAAACATAATTTTTCACTGGATAAAATGTATTTCTGTAAAGATTTTAAACCATTATAATTGTAAATTTACATTTATGTTAACATATACTTTACCATTGAAGGTTAGAACTGCCACAGAGTTCATCAGAAATATGAAACACACCATTTGTAATTACATCTCTTTTTTCATGTATTTTCAATTTCCATCCTGAAAAATTACATTGGCAGATGTACCGGTCATTTACTACTCAGTGTAAAAAAATCGACATTACATGTACATGCATTTAAACAAATGTATAATACATTTACTTATACAAACTGGCTGGGACGTCCTCCATTCTGAAGTCTTTTTTAAGTTTATCACCTCACATGTTTATACACCAGTGTTCTAGCTTATACAGTGTACATGCACAATATATACATGTCATCAATGTACATGTCATCGGGTAATACCTTCTCATAAATTGTTAGGCCAAGTAAAAAAAAAAACATGTTTCTCGTCCGGGTTTTCAAAAAAAAGGAAAAAGAGGGGCTTTTTATTTTTTATTTTTTATTTTTCAAGATGGCCGCCATTAGAGATTTCTGACAATCCCTGATGTGTTCGCTATAAATGAAATGTTACAAATAAAAGGGACAATTGTTAGCCACACAAGAACTGAACATATTTACATTGTTTTAATAGTGTTAGCACCATGTTTTACAAGAACTGAACATATTTACATTGTTTTAATAGTGTTAGCACCATGTTTTACAAGAACAGAACATATTTACATTGTACAGTAGCTACACGCTGTAGAAAGTCGCGGGGAGTCTACATAGAAGACTTCGAACTCGCAAGTATTTAGTTTTCCCGATGAATTTGTTGCAGTTTTTAATATTTTTTTCTCATTTTTTGGAAATAAAAAATAAAAAATAAATCCAGGCGGCCTCAAAAAAGGAAGCGGGCGGGGACGAGAAACATGTTTTTTTTTTTATTTCGCCTTACCTTCACTCAAGCGCGCCTCCATGATTTGACTGTGACATGTGTGGAGACCGCAAAAGGGGGGGGGGGGGGATTGGACACTACGCTGTCTATTACACATGTATTAATTATGGTCCATACACAAACCCAAATTTAACCCTCTTTCCGACAATTCTACTGTAATTTCCATGCGAAATTTTAAATACCTCCTGGTCTATTTTAATTGTTTTCTTCTGTCTGGTTTTATTGTCTAGGGGCGATCTTGTCATAAAGTGTGTGGGTGGAGATATATTCCCCATCCCTACAACCCCGAAATCTATGTTTTTGCCTTCACTTATCAACACTTCTTCTTGTCGACAATTTTTTGGGGATTATATTTAACTATAAAAGTTGGGCTATTATGTACGCCGTATGTATCACCATTTGTTAATCCTTTCTGATATGTTTTTCTTTGTATACAAATTGTTGTTTAAATTTTTTTTTGAAAATGATCAATAAATCAATTGTGATGTAGTTCTTTTAACCAATATCTGTACACCGACTACTGCATGTATTTTTTTCTATTACATGTGGAATAGTAAGCACGTAAACACACTGGCTGTCATCAAAGGTTATAGTTCTAAATTTACAGTAGCAGAGATCAGTGGGTCACGCGGATCGCGCAATCCTTCATCCAAAACAATACAACGGTCGAGGCGCGTTGGGCCAGGGCGCGGTGAACTTCAAATTTCCAGACAACACAACACACACATATCATACACAAAAAAACCACACCCAGAGGGTGATGACCGCACCGCGTCCCATTTAATCGTACATGCTCGCCAAGTTATGAATAATTCATTTGTCAAGGTCAAACTCAATCGCTGATTGGCTCCCCCGGAAAGTCGGGGGAGAATGTCGAAAAAGTAAAGAAAAAGTTAAGACCCGCGGACAGAGATATCCAAGACCTTCGTGAGAGTGAAGAACCGAGCAAAGAACAGTAGAATCGATTCTTGTCAGAGCGCGTAATATATAAAACATTTTAGAATCGAATTCAATCCGAATCGATTAACTGAGAAACAGCGCCCTCGTTCGGAAGGAAAAAAGGAACACGAAGGTCTTGGAACCAAGACTAGCATGTCTGGTGTGTGACCTCTGTGTTAAAGGCGATTGCACAGTCTCAAACTATGGGTTCCGACCATAGAGTTAAGACTAGAGGGCGTACTCGCTATACCCGGCCGTACCCCCAAAAACATGGCTGCCGGCTGTTCGACCCATTAGCCTTTTAGAGGTATGGCGGACACATATGGCAGTCTTAATGCTGATTTGTTACAGATAAAACATTGATGTGACGTCATTATTACGTCATCATGACGTCATCTGGAGGTCATTAAATTCAAGTTAAAATCTGGTATATTTAACAATCTCTTATGACAACCTTCAGAAGTTTTATACACTGTATTTTTGTGTACCAATTCCAACTTCCCATGGTCGTAGCTCACTCCAGTGTCAAAACATACCCATTTCAATATTTAGCCCAAAAACAATATGATAACAAATGAATTCTGGGAAGGCAGTGTAACCGTGGATGCCATGTTGCGCGTCTTTGATTTATCCTACTATGCAACGTATACTTGTGTGTGCCGCGTTGCGCTATACGAGCGACGTCAGTTCGAGCTCTGTCTTTTCTGCTGTGGTTATACCCTTTATAGTGTGGCATTTTGCCCAATTTTTACAGGGTTGGTCACTTTCAACTCATAGACCACCCTAGTCATTCTTTTCGGAATTTTTTGGGTGGATTCGTTGAGTTTTTAGAGGGTTTTGGGGGTATTTTTGGTTACTGCTGTGGTGTATAAGTTCTACACACAGCAGCGTTTCTTTTGTTTGCACGTACGGCTTGTGGCAGTGCACAGCCCTACGTAGCGTTTGTTAAGCTTTTGTGTTCAGTGCACAGCCCCCAGTCTTCGGTTACGTAAGCATCCGGAGTACTGTGTGGGCTGTGTTATTTCCTTTTAATAGGCGGGCAAAGGTATTTGCCCTCCTTTTTTTTTTTTTTTCAGCACTGTCAAAGTAGACAGTGCCTGTAAATATATATACATAATTCTTCGTCTGTTCGCCTTGCTATCTGCAGTGAGATAGCAAGATATTTATCTTCTTTCGGCACCAATACAAGTGTTTATTGGTGCCATTTATATTATCCAAGTAGGATAATTTTATTCTTTTTACCGGACTAGGCAGCTGCTAGCCGGTTCTTTTTTTTTGCCTACCCCAGTTGGGTCGGTCTTTCTTTGCCTTTCCTTTTTCCCTTTTGAATGCCTTCCCAAGCATTCTCCCCCCGGCGCCTCCGAGCCTTCGAACTGAAAGTCGATGGCAAAGAGGCGCCTAGTGACGTTTTTAAGGTCCTCCGAGAGGTCGGGGTTATCCCCAAAGACCACTTTGAGGCCTTACAACCTCTACCCGGCGGCAGATTTGATGTCACTTTCAAGTCTGCCGCCTTTGCCCAACGTTTTGGGCCAGTTTTGGCAGGGCGTCCCGGTTGCCATGTGTCGTCATTTGGCGCCGTGACGCTCGTCACTGTCAAGTTTGTGGAGGTGGACTTGGACGACAACGTCGTCCGGTCCATCCTCTCACGCTTTGGGAAGGTTCAGAAGGGTAGGTTTCAAACCTACCCGGATGAGCCTTCCGTTTTTACTGGCACCCGGCAGTACCTCATGTCGGATGTCAAGTCCATCCCTTCGGTTCTCCGCATCGGGAACCGCACGCAACGCCTGGGTGTCCCACTTGGGACAGACCAGGACCTGTGCCCGATGCGGGGACCCTGGCCACACGGCCAATAAATGTAACACCGTGAAGTGTTACAAGTGTTTGGAGGTGGGACACACTTCCTCCGAGTGTCCAAACTCGGTGAAGTGCACTTTTTGCGGGGAGGCGGGGCACAACTTTCACCGGTGCCCCAAATCCTACGCAACTAAAGTTAAGCCTACCAAACGGTGGGCTGATGTAGTGGTACAGAAGCCAACTCCTCCTGCACCACCCCCTAGTCACGAGCCTTCCGCTGCGTCTGCATCCGCAGCTGCGGAGGCAGACAAATCGGACGGCTCCACGCCCGTTTCGTCTTCGTCTTCGGACGGAGACACTATTTCTGGGGACGACAGCCCCCATACGTCCTCGTTTAAGTTGCCTCGAGCGTCCTGCCTTGGATGTTCGGGGATTGTAGGTCCGTTTGAGGCGCGCTCCGAGTAGAATTTTTTCCACTGCGAGCGTGCAATCATTCGGACCACTCCTTTTAGTCTAGTCGGTTGCGCCGGGTGCACGGGCGTTAACTGCAGCCAACTTTGGTCTGCGACAAGCCCGCGTGCCTGGAGGCCGCGACCGATAAGGTTCACCCTTTTGTTGTTTCTAGAGGAAGGAGGAAGAAGGCGAAGAGGGCCCGTCCCTCTTCCGATTCCGACTCCCCATCCTCTGGGTTCATTCCCCAGAAACGTTCTTCTGGGAAGCCCGGATCTAAACTCTCCGAATCTTCGGACTCGGAAGAGGATGGACCCGGGAAGGAGATTCTTCCTCCCCTCTCGCCTTTATTTCCTTCTGTGGAGATTGTTTCTCCTCATAAACCTAGCCTGTCCGGCTCCTCGGAGTCCGGGGAGTCGGACATGGATGAGTTGGGTGGAGATGAGGACGCATTTTTGTCCTCGGCAGTATCTCTCCCTAGCCCAACCCCTGGGGCGGAATCGCCCCCTTAGTTTTTTTGATCCATAACTCACAATATGGTCGCCATTCTTACCCTCAATGTACAGGGCATGCGCGGTCCCGTAAAGAGGAGACAATTTTTGGGTTGTGTGGAGATTACGATATTTCCTGTCTTCAGGAATGTCATATCTCCTCCAACTCCGATTTAGCTGCTTGGCAGGCAGAATGGAAAGGCAGGATGTTCGCCAGTTTTGGCACATCCAACTCCTGTGGTACCATCATCCTTCTGCCTGCTAAAAGCCCCTTTGTTTTTTCTGATCCTTCCTTCGATACCGAGGGGAGGATCGTTTCTGGGTTTTTGCGTGGTCCTGGCAGCGGGTCGGGTGTGCGACTTTGCACAATTTATGCCCCCACCAATGCCAGGTCGCGCCGTCTCTTCTTTGCGGGTTTAGGCGTATACCTGACGGGTAACTTTCCCATTCTCCTCACGGGCGATTTTAATTGTGTTTCAGATGTAGCTTTAGATCACCGAGGTTCTGATAACACACGTTGTGGAATCGGGGCCAAGGAGATCGAACATCTGCTTTCTGATGGCGGTCTCTTCACCCGTCGGACGTTTCTTATACATGGCGTAATGCGGCTAACACACTATCCAGCCGGCTAGACCGTTTTTACGTGTCGAACCTGGTTGATGTGGTGTCTTGCCAGCATGAGCCATGTTATTTTAGCGACCATGATTGTGTAGTTATGGATTTTCCTTTACCGGAGAAAGCACGTGTTGGTGGAGGTTTTTGGAAATGTGATGTTTCCGTCCTTGCCGACGCGGGTTTTCAACGGGAATTCCGTTGTGCTTATGCGGGTTGGCGGTCTCTCAAGGAGGGGTACGACAACGAGCTCCTCTGGTGGGAGGACGTCAAATCCCGCATAAAGCGTTTTATTATTTCTTTTTCTTGTCGCTTGGCAAGAAAGAAGCGGAAGCGTAGGGAGTCACTTTTGTCTTCCCTGCGCTCCGTTATTTCTGATTTAAATGCCGGGAAGTGTGACGCTGCCACTCTTTCCCGGCATAACGAAATCAAGGAGGCCCTTCAAGAATTAGACGACTTCGAAGCGGAGGGTGCCCGAATCCGCTCGCGAGTTCGGGAACTCGAGGAAGGGGAGAAGCCGTCCAAGTATTTTTTTCATCTAGAATCCTCCCAGGCTCGGAAGAAAATTATTTCCTCCGTCCGTAACCCACGGGGAGACATCGTTACATCCTCCGGAGAAATTTCTACCGTTTATCAAGATTTCTTTCTCGACCTTTTTTCTGAAGAGCCTGTGGAGGTTGACTCACAGGGCCCTTTTCTTGACTCTTTGTCTACACTTGTAGACGAAGAGAGCCGCATTGACTTGGACAGTCCACTTGAATTGTCTGAGCTCGATGCGGCCCTTCGTAGCATGGCCAACGGTAAGACTCCCGGAGGGGACGGCCTGCCCAAGGAATTCTACGTGAATTTTTGGGACATGGTCGGCCCCGACCTTCTTGGGGTCTTCCATTGTGCCTTTATACTAAATCATTTAGGTGATTCCCAATGTTTGGGGATCATAACACTTTTGGAGAAGGTTGGGGATCCGCTTGATCCCAAGAACAAGCGCCCCATCTCTCTCCTTAATGTTGATTATAAGATCCTGTCGAAGGCCTTGCGCCTCCGTTTGGGTAATGTTTTACCTGACATAGTCGGTCAATTTCAGACTTGTGGCGTCAAGGGGAGGTCCATCCATGATAATACCAGACTCCTTTGGGATCTGGTAGCATACGTGGATGGAAGGAACCTTGACTGCCTCGTTATTTCCCTCGACCAGCAGAAGGCCTTCGACAGGGTCAATTGGGATTTCCTTTTTAAGGTCCAAGACCAATTTGGTTTTGGGCCGAGTTTCCGGCACTGGATTAAACTGTTATACACAGATATATCCAGTGCAGTCTTGGTGAATGGGGTTGTTTCCGACCCCTTTTTTGTCACGAGGGGTGTAAGGCAAGGTTGCCCTCTCTCCCCTCTTCTATATGTCCTTTTTATTGAGCCTTTTGCTCAGACAGTCCTCAATGATCGCCGCGTGACTGGTTTGGCAATGCCCGGGGCCAATGGCTTGCAATGCAAAGTGTTGCAGTACGCTGACGACACGACCTGCATTGTAAGGGATTGCCAATCTCTCGGGCGGCTTTTTGGGATCATTGATGTTTTTTCGCGCGCGAGCGGGTCTCGCTTAAATCTTGCCAAGTCGAAAGGCTTGGTCTTTGGCTCCTGGCCCGATTGCCTTCCCGATCTGGTCCCTATTCAGTGGACCACCGACCCGATCAAGATCAACGGTGTCTGGGTTGGCAAGGGGGACATGGGCCCTTTTAATTGGAAAGCGCGGCTTCCCAAACTGCAGTCCTCTTTGGACAGCTGGAAAAGGGGGACGTTTTCCCTCTTAGGTAAGGTATTGCTGGTCAATACCTTAATTCTATCACCTTTGTTTTTTCTGGCTCCGGTTTATCCACTTCCACTTGCAGTAGAGCGGACTATAAACCGAGCTAGTTTTTCCTTCATTTGGTCGGGCAAGACTGAACTCGTCCGGAGGACAGTTCTTGTCCAGTCCCTAGCCAAGGGCGGGTTGGGTGTTACCAACCTCCGCGACAAATGTGACGCCTTTTTCGTTCTTGGGGTAAAGGCCTTGTTGGGCGATGGGGCCCCACCCTGGAGATTTTTTTCTCTATACTGGGTGGCGTTGTCGCTCCGCCGGGTCTTTCCCCCGAATTGGTGGCGGAACGATGTTCCTCACGCTTTTTCGCCCACGGGCTATTATAAGCAGTTTTGCAAGCTGGTCTTGCTGGCTGTTGAGATTTCCCCGGACATTGATTGGGGTCGGCGTCGGTTCGCAGTCTTTGCGAGCTTTTTGCGGGCCAACGTCCTAATCAGCGTCCGGCTTGCAACATTTCTGACATCGGTCAGATTTTTAAAGTTTGTCATGCCTCCAATTTGAGCAACCGACTTCGGGACTTAAATTGGAGGATCGTTTGGGGGGCACTTAAGACTTCTCAACGTCTTTTTCGTTGGGGTATAGGGGACGGCAAGTGCCCTCGGGTCGGCTGTGCCGCTCCCGAGACACTTTGTCATATTTTTTGGGACTGTTCCTTTGTTTACAATTTGTGGGCTTGGGTTGAGCATCTTGGATGTAAAGCACAAGCCCGACGTTTTTCTCTTACACGTTCCTGTGTCCTCTACGGGTCTGGTGTGGACACTAGCCCGGAGTCCCTTTTGATTTGGTTTTCAATTTGCACGGTGAGGTGGCTGGTTTGGCTTTCGCGTTGCGAGACATTGTATGATGGATCCCGACAGGATGCCGACCAGGTACTTCTCCGTGTCAAGGGTTCAATTAGGGCACGGCTCCAAGCAGACTTTGCCCGGCTGGACCGGACGAAGTTTCGCACCATTTGGTGTGTGCGAGGAGCCGTTTGTACTGTTAGAGACGACCGATTGGTCTTTCACATTTGATTCCCTTGACGTCTGTCTTTGGAGCTTCTGTCTCCTGTTCTTTTTATCTGAGCTCATTTGCTCCTGTGTTTTGCTTGTTATTATAAGTCTTGTCTATCGCTTGTTACTTGTACCATTTTGTTTACCGTTTTTGGTTGAAGACAGGGGGGGTCGTACCCCCTCATGGTAATGCATGGGTAGCGAGGCTGCACTGTCTTCGTGTAATGTGCTTGTTTAGTGTTTGTTTTTTTATGTTCAAATTTAGTCAGGGGTAGGGGGGCTCGAAGCCTCACGTACCTAGGTATAGCGTGGCTATCCTACCCCGGGGACTTTAGATGTCCCCAAAACTTTAAAAATGGTAACCGTGCATGTTATGTGTAAGAAGAAAATCGGGGTGCTGCGTAGCATGCACTATATCAAGTGAGATGAACAGTAAAAATATTAAATAGCGCTCACCAAAATTAGTGGCGGGTGCCACTAATTTTGGTGAGCACTATTAAATATTTGTACTGTTCATCGTGCATGTTGTGTGGCGCGTCCTTAATTTTATCCTACAATATAACGTAAACCTATGTGTGGCGCATGCGCTATATACGAGCAATGCTTTTAGGAACTGTGCTAGGTATACGAAGCTGTGAGCGTTTTTTCATATTACTTGTCAATGGTGTAATTTTGACCAAGGGAGCTTATACCATTTCCTTGCACTATGATTACACAGACTATCGTCGATGTAGGCAATACACAAACCAATACTCAGGGCAGCAGACATTAGCAGCTTCGTACACACTTTTCCTGCCCAGGACTTTTCACGCTTTTTAACATAAAAATATTCACAAAGAAAGAGCACATCATGCACGAAGCGTTGATGAGTTGGGAATAATTTTATTATGATGACGTTATCAGGTATCATGTTTCACATTAAAGGGGCATTTGTGAAGGTCTAATATGAAACTAAAATGCAAACTGTGCCATTATAATGTACAATTTTAAATGCCTATAACTATCTACATATAGTGTATGTCCAATTTGATTTTGTCTTGGTTTCTGTGTAGATTGGGATTTGTTATCGATGACGTCATCAGGTTTCAAGTTACTTAACAATACATTAAAGGTGCATGATTTAACGTCCTAAAGCTCCACAACTATGGGCTCCGTGCGCCGTCGAATGAGGGCGCTGTCCACATAGCAACCGCACTTTCGTGGGCAGTACGTCGCTGGTATCCGCACCGCGCTCCTTGTTCATTTGATACTCGTATACCAGTGGGATTGCTTTGTCTGTTTGCCGACTCTCGATAATTGAGTTTTCAATAAGAATATCACAGCGGGAACCAGATACTTAAATTGAAGTCAGGTAAGATGGCGTCGATATTGACCCCCCAACTCGCCTTT
This sequence comes from Hippasteria phrygiana, assembly GCA_037893225.1. NCBI lineage: Eukaryota > Metazoa > Echinodermata > Asteroidea > Valvatida > Goniasteridae > Hippasteria > Hippasteria phrygiana. The sequence continues at coordinate 144,013 of JAZGUH010000329.1, forward strand.
TCTTTCCGCTGAGGGGGTAGTTGTGCACGGAGCTCATAGGTTCCATTGGGCTGATATGCGCATAAATAAGGACATGTTCTAGATGAAAAATGATGTGACTCGTGATGACGTCATCAGATGTCACGTTACATAACATCAAAGGTGCACGTTTTGAAGGCCTGTATCTCTAAAACTATAGGTTCAACAGGGCTGATATGGGGTATGCACATAGACAGGGTGGTGTAATAGTTGAACATTAATGTGATGTAATGATGAAGTCATCATACGATTTCTATATTGTTTTTATGTTTTTGAACCTTTAAGCCACATCTCATCAACACACATGCTCAATTCGAAATTTGTTTTGTAAATATCTTGTTAGGTCATTGTTATTTACATTTAAATGAAAATAAGTGTGACGTCATGGTGACGTCATCAAAAGCATGATTTTGTGAACGGGCAGGTCTGATCATCATGAAACTTGGTGGGTACATGTAGGTAAATATTGTCACAAGTATGCAAATTTCGAAGTGACGTCATGACAAATAATGCGGAAAAGCCCTATGCTCTGTTCATCTTAGAGACATAGACCTATAGGTTTTATTAATGAAATCGTTAATGGAATCTCCCAAAGGATGTAGCAAATAGTGGATGAGGCGAAAAGACCCGGGTAGTAGTAAGGTACATACCGATCCCATGTCATTTCCTGTTTTTTCACTTTTCTCTCTAATTTTGCTGTGGGTACATACATCAAATTTAAAAAAAAACAAATAGTCTAAAAATCGCCCAAATTTAATTCAAAATTTTGCTGGGGTACTATACACCAAAATTTGCACAAAATCAAGAAAATAAAAAGTGTTTTTCATATCCCACAAGCGTACTAAAACGCCGGGGCGCCCGGTTACCCCAAAATAACAAGGCAAAAAAAATGATTTGTCGCAAGCCAAAAAATATTATATTGCCATTATAAAAGATGGAAATTAAACCTTTGATTCGGGCACATCCACTTTTAGAGAAAATTCTTTCTGCATTTAAAACTACTCAATGTATAACGCACGATTGCGAAAGTTGCTTTTATACGAGAGATACGGGTCGCGAATATTATATTCACGTAGATTCAAAATCGTTATTAGAACTGGTCTACCTATGCTACGAGAGAGGTACGTTTCTTAATCTATTAAAGTGTTACGACGATGTAGTCGAAAGAGAAAGATATAAGAAAGAGATAAAAGAAAACGATAATTGTTCTTTTTGTATTCACTGCGAAGATGTGAGTCTAGACATTACGGAAGATGACGATCTCATAGATTATCTTTATTATACCAACCAAGAAGAGGAAGACAGAGATTTTCTTAATTATACTACGTTAAAACTCGAATACGACGATAGCTTTATTATCAATCTAAAAGATTTAGTCTCGATAGATTATCGCGAATGGCTAACTCTCGCGAATGACATCTAACGAAGTTTAACGGCCAACTCTCGGAACCAAAAAAAAATAACCCTCATCTCTCTAGTAGAGGTGAGGGTTATTTTTTGTATTTACATAAATCTACTATACTCACATAGCTACGCTCTACTATACGAGCGTAGCTACGCTCGTAGGGCGTACACTAAATTACAACTACTCTTTGCAAGGAGCGCTAGGCCTAGTCTCTAAACTCTCTTGAGCACTTGTGTAGCTAGGAGGCTCATCTCTACCCACGTTAGAATCACGCTCATACTCTTTACATATTTCTAATTTAAAGTTGTAAGTTTTGCGATAAGATCTTTTTTTTCTTTCGCTAGAAGCTCGACCACTTTCTTTTCGACCTCATCGTCTATTTCTTTTTGATTTCTAACGGACTCTTCTCTCGCTTTAGTTTGTGTCCTAATAGCTTCTTTCATTCCATACAACTTTTTTAATTCATCGTTAATCAAAGCAAATTCTTCGTGACTTACATCGCCATCATCTACAGCCTGAGACACTAATTCATTTATGGTATTTAATTTTGTTTCGGCTACTACTCTAATCTCATCGTGTTTCTTAGCTTTACCTCTAAACTTTTTACTAAATCGTTTTAACCCCAAACTTACACCCACGCATCCTATAGCTAATCCTTCTAGCACCACGCCTATAGGTATACTAATAAAGCCGACAATGCCGACTATGCCTATTACACCGAATGCAGCTCCGAAACATTCTATAGCGGTCTCTGCGTTAGATAAACAGTTAATAATTTTATTATACTTTTTGTGTAACCGTTCTCTCTTATCTCTCTCGTTGGCTATCTCTTTTTGCACTCGTTCGATTTTATTTAACCTAAAGACTGAAGACTCATTCGTTTCACTCGAGACAACGGGCAATTTAGGGTAAACGGATTCTGCGGTCATTTTATAAAGTCTTATATTATTTTAATTTTTTTTTGCATGTATACAAGAATCAAAGCACCGACACCTACCAATAATGCCCACACGTGCTCCGCCAACCAACCGACACTCTTGCTCAATAGATTAAACAACCAACTCGCGATACCGCCCAAAATACCCGGTAAAGCGGCTAATAACTTACCCCCCAGCTTTTTTAGCAAATTAGCCAAGTTTTTTAAATGATTACTTATCCAATCTTTCACGTTACCTCCGGGCTTAGGCGGAACCGGAGTCGGAGCAGGAACAGCCGCCACCCCAGCAAAAGCCGCCACCAAAGAAGAAACGATCGTACTTATAGCTAAAGCAAACGCGGCCAATATACTTACGACCGTCACACCCTGTTCTCGAAACAGAATTCTAATCTTTTCCGCTAGCGAGGTATCTCCTTCTAATATTTTATTAATCGTTTCTTTGATTCTAACGATTTGACTTTTGAGTCCTCGTTCATTTTCGAGCGCCGATGTCATTCTAGCGGATCTTTCATCATTTAGATCTTTTAATCGATTGGTTATTACTCGTCTATTACTCGTTGCTTCAGTTAGTTCAGCTTTGGTTTGATTAATTTCATCATCTAGTCTTCTTATTTTAGCTAAATTTAATTCTAAATTACCTTTGAGAGTTTGTAACGCTTTGTCTAAACCAGCAATTTCTCTCAAGTTGTTTAATCCCGTAATTTTTTTAATTACTATTTCTCGTTCATCTAATACTTTTTCTAGTTCATCCGATACTCTTTCTCGTTCATTCAATACTCTTTTTCGTTCATCTACTCTTTCGTTCGATCTATCTAATGTTTTTACTCGTTCATCTAATGTTCTCGCTAATTTATCTAATGCGTTTACTCGTTCATCTAACTCTTTTTTTTGTTCATCTACTCCTCTTTTGTATTCACCTAATTATTCACTTTGTTCATTTATTTCTTCTCGTGGATCTACTTCTATTAATACATCCTCTACTATTTCTTCTACGATTCTTCTAACAATATCAGCGACTTCTGGAATATCTCTCTGATCAATATTTTCAAGTTGTATCTGATTTAATTCTTGTTGTAATTGCATCGTTTTAGTTTTACTAGATTTATAATCAGAAATACCAATTACATCTCTGATAAATTTTACGTTAGTTTTACCTTGAATAGTCTTTAAATTTAAAAATTTGTCAGGACTTTTTTTGTTCGTTAATCTAATCAATTTATCTTCAAATCTTACATAAAGCCCATTGTTTTTATCAACGTTAAAATAGTTTGGTTCTACAACATCTGGTTTATATCCAGTATTATCGTAAATAACTTTATAAAACTTGTCTACTTTTTGTTCTACCAACCTTCTCGTAAATTGAGTAAGTATACTTTCGTCTATAAACGATGTTTCTTCTTCTTCACCCATAGGAACAAAATCGTCAAAATTAAAATCGTTAAAATCAGGATTGCCAGAAACAAAATCGCCAAAATCAGGATCTACGTCGGGCTCGCCTTCTCGATCAAAGTCATCCATGGGTATAAAATCTCCACCTTCAGCCATTTTATAAAGTCGTATATTTTATATTTTACGTAGTATTTATCACATTCTGAGGAATTACTCCTTGACTCACCAACCAAGTCTGAGTAGCTAGAGCGCTACCTACCGTAGCGGTGATTTTAATCGTATCTTCTACGTCTAGCTTTCCTAAATCGGCGGGCTTAATTTTCAAAAGTTTTTTACTCAACATAGTATAACCTACGGTCAACAAACTCAACACAGCGCCGTGATAAAGAGTATTTGCAACGTTCTTCGTATCCATTTTACTTGTACAAACATTTTATTTTTTTTATTTATTCCATTTCTAATAGTTCTTCAACTTTAGGGGTTGAAGTTGCGGTCGCAACCCCTACCCCCACCTCTCGCTGCGAATCTACAGGTTTACTCTTGTTAAACGCGATATATCCAATTCCTAAAACAACCAAACCAACTATCGCGTATCCCCAGCTCGGAATGTCTGCCATCGTTAGCGCTGGCGTTTGCTGGGGAGATTCTTCTTCTATACTTTGCATTTTTTGTATTTGTTCTTTCATCTTTCTGTTTCTTTCGGCCAGTCTTTTACCTTGCTCTACTCTTTTAGGGTCTTTTACTCTTTTTTTTGTGACTCTTGATAGAGTCGACTGAGCCGGCTCTTGGGGAGGCTGGGGAGTCTCTGCTACTTGATCCGTCGTTGTCGTTTCTAGACTCATCTTTTATAGTAATACTACTATTATTTGTAATACTATTATTATTTGTAACGCTATTAGTACTACTATCTACCTGTAAATGTTTAGTCGTGATCAACATAGCCACCAAAGGAGATAAATAAACCCCATAATTGTAATGCACTTCGCAAAGTAAACTAGACAAGCTGCTAGAAATAACGGGATCTTTTTCTAAGTCGTTGATAAGGGCTTCTTCAGAATCTAAACAAAGTTTATAACCGAATGGCGAAGCCAGTGGCAAAGTCGCGCCTAAAGCTTTTGCGTAAACGGTCAACACGCAACTCCCCAAACTGACTATCATTTCTTTACCGAGCTTGGCTTCGTATCTTTTATATAGCTTTTCTTGTTTTTCAGCGGTCAAGCTCTCTATTTCATTGACGGAGTATTCTTTACCGAAATATTTTTTAGAATCACCGGAAGCAACTACGCCTAAAAGTCTATTTTTAGGCATAGTTGCTTCTGGGGTTATAGCTACAGTCGTGGGTGTAGCAGCTACTGTTGGACGAGGTTCTTGAGATAACGTGCTTAGAGATTCTATCGACTTGCTCATTTAAAATAGAACTATATTTTTTAATCTTATTTCTACAAGAAATATAATCGTAAGAAAATAAAGATAAGTTGATGGCTATTACTAGTTTTAATAATAGGTCTAGATATTCTATCATATTTTATAGATGACTAGATAATCTATAGTTATCTAACAGTTATCTATAGATCATCTATTAGTTATTTAACAGGTATCTATCAGTTATCTAACAGTTATCTATAAATCATCTAATAGTTATCTAATAGTTATCTAACAGTTATCTAATAGGTATCTAACAGTTATCTAATAGATCAACTGCCAACAGACTGGAGGATCAGTTTTTACCAATAATTTACTAAAAGGCACATCTCTTAAAATCTTTTTAATTCTCGATCTTTCTTCTAAAGGAACCGCATCATTTTCATCGAGACATTGATCGAAACTAGTTTTATCTTTGCAATAGAACAATACGACAAATGCAGTTTGAGCTCTAAAATCTGTCATTACGCAATTATACTTTTGAGTCATCAACCAACAGTAGTGATTGTCGTGCCTACCGCTAAACGCCAATTTCGTTAAAACGCAAGTGTTTTTCCCGAGCGCCGCCTTACGATATTTTATGTCTTGTTCCGAGCTACAATCGTCTATCAAAAATAGAACGTGCGATCCTTTAAATCGAGCTCTATAAAATGCTAAAGCTTCGTTGAGGGTCACCTTTTCTACCTCTAAATCGCATAGGTATATCTCGGGATCTAACCACAACCAACGTCTCTCGCGATAAGTCTTGTTGTTGCTCAACGTGGGGCAAATAACTACGATATTTTCAAAGTGATCTTTATACTCAGTTTCTAATAGATCTAAAATATATTTGGTTTTGCCCGAATTAGTCCTACCGCATACTAACGCGCAGTGTGGTGTTTTTGGAAACGTTTTATGCATTGCTTATTTATAGTAAAGACTATTTTAAGAGTAACTACCGCTAAATCGTCCATCTTCTAGCACCAACTGACCATCCATCACCAAGAAAACGTAACACGTTAGTACACCAGCTGTCTCAGCCTCTCTTTCTAAATGGAGAGAAATACCCCCACCTACATCTCCTATTTTCCTGCCAGAACCGTGACTTTTGTTGTCGTCGGTTACCCTCGTATCTAGCCAAAGACCGTAACTAGTGCTTAAGTAATCTCCTAGCGTCATATCGTGCAAGCCCAAGTCTTTAGACACGCCGGCACCAAATTCTGTATTAGAGTCGCCGAAAAACTTGGTAATCTCGTCCCAGTGTTGATAACGCTTCATGCCCTGACTATACAATTGATTCGGCTTACCCTCTATCGTAACGTCTACTTTTTCGATCTTTGGATTATAAAAAATTCGAGGATCTTTTTCGTCCGATTCTTTAAATAAAAGAAGTATACCTTTGAGACTTCTAACGGCTTGATTGAGATTAATGTTCCAAGTAGTATCGGACTTGTTTAACGTTAAAACCGTATATCTTTGAACTTTTTCGTATAGAAAATGAGTTTTACCTCGATATTTTTGCCTGATACTATCGGCCAATGTTTTATTGGTCACCGTTTCAAACTCGAGATCTAACCCCGAAATTTTATACTTCGCGTTAGAATCGGTAGATTTTACTACGCTCGCGTGATCGTTAAATGTAAATTCATAAGTTAGTCTATCTTTGAGCGTCGATGGACTAAAAGGCTGATGATCCGTAAGCATTTCAAAATCTAGAGGAATGTAATATCGGTTACCGTAAGCGTTGGCAATCGCTTTGTCTTTTCCACCATTCGCGCTAGCAACCCCATCGCCAGCGCCGATTCTGAGTTTCGTAACGTTAGAAGTTTCGAGTCCTCGATATGCATCGTTCGCGCTGGCTGGTCGCCACAAGTCTTTATACGCGTTATATACATCGGCATCCGTAAACGCTACGAAATCTTTACCTTCTAGTTTGATTCTTACGCCACTAATTAAATTTCGTGCGACGTTATAATATAGAGTTCTTGCATCATCTTCGCCAGCGCCTTCAGATTCTAAGTCTATATTAAAAGCTAATCGTACAGTACTCGGTACGACTACATCGTCTTGACTCAACATAGGAAATTCAACGATTAACAGACTGCCAGCCGATGCGGTACTAGGATTATGAGTAATGACCATCGATTGTCTCAACCCCTTTAACGCTCTAGGATTTTTTAAACTTCTGTGTGGATTTAGTTTGCTTCCATAAATTGCGTTCATTTTACTTAACGAAACAAAAAAAATAAAAAGCAAAAAACTTTTAAACAAACAAACTTTTAGACAAACTTATAAACTAAATAACCTAAAACAAAAGCAAAAAACTTTTAAACAAACTTATAAACTAAAAATCCTAAAACAGCAGTGCCTCCTAAGATAAATGCAATTTCACCATCTTTTTGATCTTCGCTGGGTACGTAAAAGTCCGACAATACAGGTTCGCGAGGTAATATCAACTCGTCGTTGGTTACTTCGTTATATTCTCTCAACGCCTCATCTACGTTTTAAAATGTTTTTTGAGCCCTGGCTTCTTTATGTAGTCGATCGTTTAGATAATCTAGAACCTTGGTTCTTTGTTCCACCCACTCTTGTTTAGCTCGAGTTAATTGTTCTAAAGCGAGGTCGTGTCGTTTACGTTCTTCGGCCGCACGGCTTTTTCCTATCTTAGAAAAGGCGAAGCTCGTTCCGCTAAATGCCACAGCGCTTATTATAGCTCCAGCACCCATAATTAAAAGACTCACCATTTTTAATAAGTCGTTAAAATAAAATGGAAACAAAATTAAGTAAAATATTTTACAGTCCTAGAGGATATTGGAAAGGTGCAGGCGCCATAAAAAAATTATCGTTAAAAGCCAACGTACCCGAGCTAGACGTTAGAAATTGGTTGAGAAAACAAGCCATGTGGCAAATATATTTACCACCCCCCAGTTTTGTCCCGAGACCTACGAGTCTCAATAAGGTTATAGGGCGGCCTAATGAACAACATCAAGCGGATCTGTTGTATCTACCTCACGATGTAGTTAAACGTAAAAGATATAAATACGCGTTGACGATCGTCGATGTGGCCACTCGATATAAAGAAGCTGAACCCTTGACGAACAAAACGAGTACTCAAGTTGTAGAGGCGATAAAAAAGATTTACAAAAGATCGCCCTTGTCTTGGCCTCTCACGATAAAAGTAGACCCCGGTACAGAATTTATGGCTGAATTTAATACTTTGATGCGGACTCGCAACGTCGCAGTACAGAAAGGCGAGGTTGGTAATCATAGAGCTCAAGGTATAGTAGAAAGATTTAATCGTACTTTAGCCGAAAGATTATTCGGTCATCAATACGCTAAAGAAATGTTAGATCCTACCGAGCGTAGCCGCGAGTGGGTAAAAAGATTGCCCGATGTTATAAAAGCGTTAAACGACGAAGAAACTAGATTGATATCGACTATGAAAGGCAAACCGTTAACTCCTCTAGCGGCTATGTCTCAGTTAGAAATAAAACAATTGAGTTCCTCGGGGCTCAAGAGCCCCGAAGTCGCGCTAAGCGTAAATGACGATATCGTTAGATATCTTTACGCTCCTGGAGAGCTCGAAAAAGACGTTAGAAGAAGAGCTACCGATCCTATTTGGAGCTTAGAAATGTATACGATTAGAAGGAGAACGACAAATCCTGGACAGCCCGCGTTGTACTGGCTGACTCACGGTCCCAAGAGATCGTTCGTTAAGAAAGAATTAATGGTCGTTCCATCAGATACTGAGTTACCACCTTCTTCAGCGACGTAGAATATCGTAAGCTAGATACCCAACTCCAGCAGCGGCCATTAAACCAACGACTAAAGCCGTTTTTTCTTGTTCGTGCGAGTCTGGGGGAGGGGGTACTTGCGTAGCTACGACCGTAGAGATAGGGGGTGGTGGGGTTTGTGGCTGAGGGGGTGGTTGCGGGGTTTGTGGCTGAGGGGGTGGTGGGAGTACGTCTGAGAATGGAGGTGGTTGCGGGGTTTGTGGCTGAGGGGGTGGTTGGGGTGGCTCTGACTCTGGCGTTGGTGAGGGTGGCGTAGCTACGACGTCTGAGTTCAAGTTGATATTTAATCCTATCGACGCGCCGGGCGTAGCTATCTGTATATTATTATTATAACCTCGATGAATACCGACTAAAAGCTCCATATTTGATGGAATCAAGTATAATCCTGGGCCAATCACAAAGTTTAACGAGCTTCTAGCGTACTGTAAAGAATCTTGAAATCTGGTTATAGAAGATTCCAAGTCCGTAGGGCTATTTATAACGCCTTCTACTATATTTTCAAATTGTCTTTGAGCATCTAATCCGGTACCCGCGGTTAGTATACTCGTTTTTGCTTGGGCTTGCGCGCCGAGTATGGCGTACACGTACGTTCTAACGCTTTCGTTTATTTGTTCTATACCAACGTCGGTAAACGAGCTCTTCTGGAGTATAAACTTTCTAAAACCGAGTCGTACAACGTCTACGGATTGTCTGATATACATGACGGTGTACTTACCGTACTTATACGTATCGTCCGGCGTGGTAAAACCCATTTTGTAATAACCACCAGGTTGTGGATCTAAGTCTTCCTCATCATCGTGTATATAATCTATACCGGGTACCGGTAAATATTTATGCGAGCCTCTATCGTAATAGTACGCCGTACCTAGACCCGCTGATGCTAAGTCTACGGTCTGTTTAAAACTCAAGTTTGGATCGACTCGAAAGCGTTGACCGACGTTGGTATAAGCACCGTGATCGATGCTATTGTTTAGATCGTCGAATGCGTCGTCGTTTGGAATTGGGCATTTTAGAAAGTATAGTATCTTTCTGATCGTGAAATATACGTGAAACTTGAATAAAGCCGATATTACGGGGTTTTTGTGTAGCAACGATTCTAGTCCTACGCCGCAACCAGAAGTCGCGCACCAAAATGCAAAGTTGAGTTGATTTTGATAAAACGTCATGGGGTCTGATGCATAACGTTCGACCGCTTCATCGCTCTTCACGTCGGACATTTTATAAGCGATAAATATATCCGCTAAATTAGCGATAAAACTCGCGTTCGTGTTGGCGTTTACGATGATGTCAAGTTGATTCAAGTGCATGTTCAACGGGGTACTCTCCTGGGTAATCGCTTCGTACTTGTCGCTCGTCGTTGAGTCGTCTTGACCTATAGCTAGATTCACGATATCTAGAGCATTCTTTATCGCTTGATTATTAGGGTCTAAAAATTTCATAAGTTGAGTGAATTTCATTTTATTTTTAATAAACCAAATATTTTGTTGCTCTAATAAAATGGAATCGCACGTTTTTGAAATGTTTGATGACGAACAAACGTTTAGACTGTCAAAACCTATAGATAACTCAAAGGGAGATTACAGTTTAACCAGCGCGATAGTAACCGCGGGCTTCTACAACATGGCTAGTAATAGCGAAATTCTCTATTTTATACATCAAATCGATCCAAACACTGGTAAAAAAACGGGTAGTACGGATGGTAAAATTGATATTCCTGCTGGATATTACGATATAGATTGGATCGAAGAGAGACTCAGTAAATTAGTTTGGTTAGAAGTCTCTGTAGATAAACTTAATAAAAAAATATCTTTAAATGTAACGGAAGAAAATAACGTTCTACGCTTTGATAAAAACATTAAACAATTGTTGGGGATAACGGTCAAAAACTTAGTTTTTGGCGTAGATTATGTAGGGCATTATAATACAATGCCTGTCGATGCAATTTTTTTACATTGCGATCAGTTATCTACGTCTAATAATTTCTATAACGGAAGGGGAACGCACTTGCTAGACGTTATACCGATAACGAAAAGAGACGATACGCTCGTAGAGCGTGCAAGATTAACCGCTCGTAGACTCGTGGGTGATAAGATAAACCAACTTAGCTTTAGTATCAGAGACCGAGACGGCGATTTAATAAATAATCGAGGAAAAAAGATTAGTTTTAACTTGACGATAGGTAAATTTTAAGCGATTTTTTTAAGCTTTTGTAAGCTTAAATAAAATGGAATCGCACGTTTTTGAAATGACCGATAACGAACAAACGTTTAGACTGTCAAAACCTATAGATAACTCTAAGGGAAATTACTGCATGAGTTTAAACAACGCGATATTTGACGTCGGTTTTTATAATATAACTCAACGTATGACTATAGCATGGCGAGTATATGGCAGCGATACGGCGAGTAACCAAAACGGTGAAACGGTAATTCCACCTGGAAATTATACTATCGATGAGTTAATAGCTGAATTTAATACATTAGCTTTGATCGTAGTTTCCGCGGACAAGATTAATAAAAAGATTATTTTTAATGCCGGTGCGATATCGGCATTTGTTGATGTTGTCATTAGATTCGATCAATATACTCAAAAAGTGTTGAGTATACCCTCTGATTGGTTTCCTAGTGATGGTGAACTTGTAGGACATTATAATATGTATTACTTGAATACAATTTTTTTACATTGCAATCAGTTATCTACGTCTAATAATTTCTATAACGGAAAGAGCACGCACTTGTTAGACGTTATACCGATTGTATATATTGAGGCCGATTCGAATGTAATAGCGACTGTACATAATAAAAGAAAAACTGTCATACCGCTCGTAGTTGCTAAAATACCCGAACTGAGTTTTTCTTTCAGAGACTGCGACGGCACTTTAGTCGATAATAACCATAAGAAATTTATTTTTCGAGTAGATATTTATCGATCGTCTTGTTCTGGCTAGAATAGTGACCGTAAGCCAGAGTGTCTATACCATTAGGTAAAATATATCTCTTCGTATCTAAAGGATTTAACGATTGCTTGACTTGAGCCTCCGTGTATATCATGTGACGCTCAGTTCCAAAACGAATCATCTTGTTTGAATAGCATTCGTTCGATAAAACGCATCGCTTATATTTTTCGTAAGATAGATCGTTGTTTATAACCACTCGGTTTACGCCTTTGGCCTTTTTTAATACAACGTCTCCGTATAAAATCGAGTACATCTTCGATCTGATGCAAGTAGCTTCGCTTATGACTTTTCCTCCACATTCGTCTTTAAATTTACCGATAACTTTCTTGTTTGTATCGTCGTATAAAAAGTGGTCTTTCTCGTAGTTAGAAAAATCGTACAAGTCAGACTGTTTTTCCATGTCGAGATAAACGTCTTTCGTATAGATAATCAAAAGCAGCGAGTCCGTGTCTGTATACATCAATCTTACTTTATCGCCATACGTCTTTTTTAATTGGTTGTAATAAAAGTCGTACATTAGAGTCTTTGATAAATCTAAGATACTAACGCCGCAATAGATGGGCTTATTTAAATACGTTTTCTTTTTGTACGATTCCACGAATGAGAGACCGCATTCTTTAAACGCTGTAGTAGACTTGTAACAAGGTTTAGAAACCATCTCTTTGTATTCTTTTACTTGATCGTTTCGCAGTAGCACACCATCTATTCTATTTCTGACATTTTCCATCGTTTTACCGAATACAGAATTATTCATCAATTTGAAAAAGTCTTTTTCGAAATCCGACTTTGCTTTCGTTCTGAGTTGGGTGTTTTTATCGATGTATGATTTCATCCAAGGTTTTTGTTTAAATTGTAACGCCCGATGTACTTTAGTTAGTTTTAGACCTAGCCTCAAACACTGTTTTAAATTGACGTAGTGCAATACATATTTTTCTTTGCGATATAGCGTGCCAGTTAATTTTTTTACCTTAGCGCCATCTCCTATCTCACTCGCCAACTCTCGTTGATACTTCGATAACCATTCTTCAGGTATGATTATATTATCGGCGGCTAAAGGATAATCGTTGTGTAGATCGTGTAGTTCGGCTGGATATTCCAGGTCAACTTCGAACATATATCCCGTTTTAGTATCATCTTTTAACATCATGATGCGATCGTGGGTAAATTGTTTTGTATTGACCCATTTAAATCCGCCGTAAGGTAGCGGTCGACTCATGGCCCATCCGTAGAGGTTGTTGGCGTCTAGATAGAGAATATACGAATCGGGTTTATCTTGATCGTAATCTTTTAGGTACTTATTGTTTGCCTTAGCATAGCGCGTACTACCAACGCTCGATATTCCTCCTCTTTTCGCTTTTTCAAAAAATAGATGTTTATCTATATCGGTTAATAATTCTAATTCTATTTTAGTATGCCTTAATAAAGCGTCCCAACTTAATCCCGGCGCTGTGAAGTAGTTGGCTGGATCCAACTTGTAATTCATTCTACACATTTGTCTAAAATTCTCGAATACACCTGCTAGTAATAGAGTATCCGCTGTTACGTATAAGTCGTGGTATTCACCCATGTTTTTGAGGTCAAATGTCCGCCATACTCGTTGCGCTCTTTCGTAGTCTTCGTCCGTTATATGTTTGTCCTTTAGAGCGCTGTAAAAAGATTCTTTCGGCGGTAGAGTAGTTTCGCTAAATCGTTCAAAGCTGTCCATGTACTCATACGGATATACACCCTTTTGTAATAAGAGGTCCGCGTTTTCTTCGCCATAACGTTTCAAGAGTAGCCTAAAGGCGTCTCTCGGGCAAGACGTTACCAATTTGTCGAGACCGCTAGACATAAAATGAAACGAGTCGATAAATCTATATTGACCGATCGAAAATGAAATGTATTTTTCTGAATTTTTGGGTATACACCAGATATCTTGTTGATACTTGGAAATGCCCTGCATGATCAAGTGTGCGTCATAATTTTCTAAGTTGTGAAAGACGACCGGTATTTTCGTTTTGTTAGGTATAACTCGTAATTTAAGATTACAGTAAGCGTGCGCGGCTCCTCTGTACTTGCCGGTAGTGTGACAATGATCTCTTACTTTTCTAAATTTGTTAATTTTCTTTTGGCAGAACATACATGTTTTCTCGACGTATCCCTTTTCGTTTTCGTACGTGTATTCTTCCAGTTCTTCTTTACTTTTAGGTTCTACAGGCTTGTAACACTGGCAATTACACGAGTAATTTGGATAAATTGGTTTTTCGCAAATCCAGCACTCGTTAGAGTTTAGGTGAATTTTTTCTTCTTTTAGCGTATATATTATCGGCTTAATGCGAGCTAGTAATTCATTAATCTTAGGTTCGAGTTCTTGCAACGAGGTTATAAAATTGTCTATAGCGCGTTCACCTCTATAAGTCTTTCGCTTGATCTGTCGGCCATCGCATTTCACTACAACGTACGAATAACCGCAGGCTCTATGTTCGTGAGTTTTACTCGACGGCTCCTTTGTTTTTTCTTGGGGTACTTGCGTAGCTACACTCGTAGAGGGTACCAAGATAGATTCAAAATCCGCGTATATGACGTAGGGTGCGTCTTGTAAATTCTTAATGTTTTTAAACATTAATTTGCTTTTGTCCAAGTATTTGTTCGCGCTTTTATGCGGCATTTTAACGGTAGATAAAGCAGAGTCTATTCCTTCGCAATCTTTTACGTGTATGTCCAGCTTCTCTTTCGAATTAAAATGCGTTAAACATCTCAAGCAAAACAGTTTGCGATGCTGACTATTGGTAACGCCAGATAAGAATCTAGTTAAGTCACTTATCCAACAATAATGACCGTCATATAATAGCAAACTGATAGTTTTTAAATCGTATGGTCTTTTAGATAAATATAGCGGATATATCAAGCCCCTTTTATCTTGTGAATAGGTTTTATTTTTGCAGTCTGCGTCGTATCCTAATACGTTTATACTTATATCGTTTTGTCTTTCTATTCTCGCTACCTGATTTATGGGTGTGGGGAAGTCTATGTTGGTGAAGTTTAATCCGTCATCGGTTTTATAAGTAGATGGATTATTTCCGCGAAATTGGTACTTTGGGTTTGTTGCTAATTGGTTTTTAACTCTATCGGTATATATACCTAGGGCGGCTCTTAAACACCATCTTATACACTCTTGATCTTCATTTTTGATGTTGACGGTTGCGCGTTTGTTAGTTATATATTCGGGTAGTTTTACGTAAGAAGCGCCTACCAGAGGCTTAACTCTGTTTATGTTTATGTAAAACGCGACTATTTTATCTATGGTCCAACCACTTCCTTTATTCGTAAATTTATCTATCTGAGATAATATCGTTTCATATTGTTTCCCGATAGTCGTAGCTATCTCGCTCTTGTTTAATACTCGATTTTGGTAACTAAAATGAGTAGCGGTTGATGTTGTATTCTCAACGCCTGATTTTTTTACATACTTTATTTTCATAGCGATCTGTAGTTTCATCGTTTTTATTTTTATTAATTCAGCGACGATTTTGTTTTTTATCATCGACGTATGGGTGTTGTAAAATTGCTCTGGATCGTCGGTAAACAGACTCGGAATCAGTTCCAAATTTCTATAACTGTTTTCAAATCTTCTAGTCTCTCGAAAGTCTGCTTCTCGAAAAGTATTTTGCTCCTTAAATCTTTTTATAGCTTCGACGTAATCTTTTTTTATCGCCCGACCATTTCTACCCGTTGAGACGACCCGAATATTTTTATCGTGCGCGAGTCGCTCTAACGAAGCTTTAGATAATATTCTCAAATTTTTAAATTTGGCTTCTTCTCTTTTTATAGCTAGAATATAATCTCGCCTGATATACGTATTATAGCGTCCTGTTGGTGTTCCTAAAGATAAGTTATACTTATCGGTATATCTTTTTAAAGATTTTTTGTTCCATCTATTGTATCCTCGAATCATGGGTTGTGTTTCCATCTTTTATAATGGCAATATAATATTTTTTTTAAAATAAAAAAAATAATTAATTTTTTTTGGCTTATGTTATTTTAGGAGCAATACCTTTTTTTGCCGGGGCGCCCCGGCGTTTTAGTACGCTTGTGGGATATGAAAAACACTTTTTATTTTCTTTATTTTGTGCAAATTTTGGTGTATAGTACCCCAGCAAAATTTTGAATTAAATTTGGGCGATTTTTAGACTATTTGTTTTTTTTTTAATTTGATGTATGTACCCACAGCAAAATTAGAGAGAAAAGTGAAAAAACAGGAAATGACATGGGATCGGTATGTACCTTACTACTCGGGTTGTTGCTTAAAATAGGAATAAGCCCAATTAATGGGTGAACATTGAAAATTGGGAAATGGTCGATGATTGAAAGGTCAATTCTGCCCAAGTCAATTCCATTTTGCAACTTTCTGAAAACTACATCGGATCTATCCGTTACAGAGACTAAAGGCAATCAGCATCCCTGCTTACGATGCGACTCCGAAAACCAAGGGGAAAAACCCTGTGAAAATCTCCGTTCCAGCAAAGTATCTACCGACTGATCAGGATAATAATACATGTGTATAATAATTTTCCTCAATTGCCGGATAGGGCGACACATAATGCTATAAAAGAGTGGGTTTGGGTGACACGGTCGAATAGGGCGACACATAACTGTCGCCCTATTGTGAAAGTCGCCTCTTTGGAGTGTTTTTTAGTAAGGCGCGTGGGGAAAGTGCTCTAAATGGGCGACACTCGTGTCGCCCCTTTGGGGTTATTTAAGGCAGAGTCGCCCATTTGCCGCATCCAGGAGATTTATAATTATGGTTGTCATTATTATGACAACCATTCCCTTAAAGTAGCCAAATTAATGTGTGTTGCGGTCACGAAATTGTTTATACTTCCCCTTTATTATTAAACAACTGCTGCTCATGCTCACCCTTGCCCCGAACTTGTTAGAGCCGGCCGAAATGCTTGCACGCTCAATGTTGCCGACGGAGTATTTGTACTGAGCTGAGCGCGCGTAACTAGCTGTGCTGGCGGATTGCTTCGCGGGGTGCCGTGAGTACCCACTCTACATAGTATCAGGGCCACCGCTCTGTCGAGATACAAAATTAACGTGGTAATTAAGACACATGAAATGTCGCGGTAAGACACGTCATTGACGTGGTAAGAGTGTTTATTGGCGCGGTAAGAGTGTTGATTGACGAGGTAAGAATGTTGATTGACGCGGAAAAGGAGACTTTAGTGGAGTAGTAAGCGTGTTTGACAGACGCGGTAAGAGACGTACTTGACGTGGCGACAAAGTGGGACTGACGAGGTAAGAGAGGCTTCAGTATTACGTGGTAAGAGTGTAGTCGGACTGTCGCGGTAAGGGATTGGCACTACGGTGGCCGATAACGTAATTTCAAAAATATACATGTAAATCTTCAAAATCGGGGGTGTATTTTTTTAAATAGCACACTGACGAAATGCTCGTACTTTCGGCCAATGGTGTCAACATGGACGTGGTGGTGGTGGTGGTGGGGGGGGGGGGGGGGGAGGGAGGAGGGGGAAGGGGGGGGGGGCAAGGCCTTCTGGATTTGCTGCTTTCTGGTGAGTGATTTGCCCCCTCTAGAAAAACATCTGAGTGACGCCCATGGGTGTTAAATTAATATTTTAAAAAGCAACAAATCTATTATAAAAATAAATAGGCTTTCAGTTGGTAAATTATTCGTAAAAAATTACCCAAAGGTTGAAAATGTTGACTATTGTACCAACGTTGGGTAATCTGTTTGCCAAACTTTCTAACAGTTTGGTTTAATTACATTTTTATATAGTATTCCCAGTGAAACTTGTAATTGGTTTGCTCCATTTATCTTTTTTGAAACTCGTTTCAGAAATTGATTTAATTATTTCATTATTATCTATTATTATTATTACTCTTGGGTGACCTGTTAGCTGCTTTTGGGATTTATTTAATTTTCCTTAAATCAATACATGGTTTAATCTCTCTGTTTTTAACATGTGTGGCTTGTTGAGAACCGGTGGCTCTGAAAACAGCTTTTTTAGTTCACTGTTTCTGCTGTTTGTGCTGTTTCTCACTGTTTGATTCAGGGTGCCTTTAAGATGGAAGTCAGGGGTTGGTCTTTCCATTTAATTGAACAAAAATTGTTGGGAAACAGCATTCCGCCTCTATAAAGCGGATTCCCAGATTTTTCCGGTTTTGTTCAAACTCGGAACCGAGTATGTAATTTAACTTAGAATTTGTTTTCATACTGTAGTGAATAATATTTTTGAAATGTCCAGCAATTACGAAACGTGTAAAATCTTTGGGAAAAGGTACTTCGTCAATTGTAAGTGGTCAGGCACAAGACTTGGTCCGCATGAACAGCGCCCGCTCATCCAACGCATAACGGGTGCGTGAGCCTATTTCTTTTTATGCTTTATTAATTTTTATAACAGATTTATTACTTTTCTAAAATATTTTTTGGACACCCCTGAGCGTCGCCATGACTTTTTCTAGAGGGGGAAAAGCACTGACCAGAAAGCAGCAAATGGAGAAATCACCGGCCGGGGGTGCTGGACATCACTTGATGCTTTGTTCAATACCGTGATAGGCCTATTTTAGCGGCATTTTAGGCCCCTTTTAGCAGGTTTAGAGGTTTTAAATATACATTCAATAGAGTACGACATTGACTTCGCACCTCGTCTTCTTTCAAATATTTTTTTAATTTGTTCATCTTTTTTAAATTTTCGGCGGTGGTAAGGGCCCCTTGCCCCCCCCCCCCCCCCCACCACGTCCATGTTGACACCATTGGCCGAAAGTACAAGCATTTCGTCAGTGTGTGCTATTTAAACAATATACACACCCGATTTTGAAGATTTAAATGTATATATTTGAAATGACGTTGTATATCGGCCACGGTAGTGCCAATCCCTTACCGCGACAGTCCGACTACACTCTTACCACGTTACTGAAGCCTCTCTTCACCTCGTCAGTCCCACTTTGTCGCCACGTCAAGTACGTCTCTTACCGCGTCAGTCCAACATGCTTACTACGCCACTAAAGTCTCTTTTACCTTGTCAATCAACATTCTTACCTCGTCAATCAACACTCTTACCGCGTAAATTAACACTCTTACCGCGTCAATCAACACTCTTACACTATGAACATCTAACAAGAGAAAACCCACGCAATCCTTTGTTACAAACAAAGGACTGCGTGGGTTTTCTTTTGTTAGATGTTCATAGTGTTACCACGTCAATGACGTGTCTTACCGCGACATTTCATGCGTCTTACCACGTTAATTATACCCTTTTTTATCTCGTCAGAGCGGTGGCCCTTATAGTACACCATAACATGGCGACGCTCTGTGCCCCAATCTACTAGCGCACCGGCTGCAGCTATAGACGTACCGGCAGGGATTCCACTGCCAACCTGAGGGGAAATTGAACGCAAAGCAGGCGTGCTTATTAGGCAAGAAGTTTCGGTGGCATTTGAAGCTAGTATTAACATGCCGCCTGCCGAAGCGACTGTAACACACAGCTCCATGTCCATCATCGCCCAGGATAGGAGCGCGACTGGTTCGCCTCCATACGTAAGCGGTATTGCCCATGCTGGCCCAGACCGGGGAATTGTACGACTGCTGTGCGAGTGGAATGGAGTTTACGCAGGTAAGGTGTCGCCGGCCAAAAAAACACCTTGCCTTGCTCGATCGACTGCCATGGTTAATTCTGAGCAGCTTTCTGCAGAGGTCAGCATACCCATGGAGGACTAAAGGCCTTTTCACACAAGAGTATCCGGGGCGAACTCCCGGGGTGAATTGCGCGTCACCCCCGGGGCGGCCCCGGGGGCGGCCCCGGGGGCAATTTTTCACCCCCTGAGTTCAACCCCGCGTCGATTCTCACTTGGTTTTCTCAAACTCCACTTCTCGCCACGGGGAGAGTTCACCCCGGGGATCGGCACAGTCGTTTCTCACTTGAACACAGCGGTCATCAGGGCGAACGTTTATCGAGTGGTGCGCATGCGTAGTTTACGCTTTACACAGAAATCTCGGTGGAAGCGCGCGAAGATTTTTCCCACATGTGCAGTGCAAGAGTTACAAACATGACGCCTGCAATAGGGATTAATGTCACACGAGAAGCAATATGTTTGTTTCTGCATAGAGCAAGATTTCCTTGCTCTATGGTTTCTGTTTCATCTGTTAGCAAAGAACGCACATGCCGGATACCTGGCCGCGCCGCACACCAGCGTAATTAGAAGCATACATTGTACGTGTCCATGTAAACATGATGCGTGCGATTCTGTTATGTTGCGCTGATATGCAAATCGTCCAAACAACGTGCGTTTTTGGTGACCTTTGTGCCGTTGCTCGCCCCGGGGCCCACACTCACCCCCTGCACCATTTCTCACTACCATTCTCGCCCCGGGGAAAGTGTCTCGCCCCGGGGATAAGATTTTTAACCCTGGTCCAGAGCCGGGTTGAACTCGCCCCGGGGATGGGCCCCAGTACAGGAAAAAGTTGCTGTCATTGGTCTTTTTGTAACCCCCAAAGTGTCATAGTTCCAATGCAAAAAGAATTATGCATGTCTCTTCGGCTGAATTATGGGCGGGCCCATTTGGGGCTACTGTCTTGCCCCCCCCCCCCCCCCCCCCCCGTACAGGCCAAAATTGCTGTCATTGTTATCGTCACCAAAAGTATCCTCCTGGGAGTGATATCCAACACGTTTTGTCCGTGTAAAACTCGGCTGAATAAATGCATGTTTTTGCCCCCTATTTTGTGACCCCCAGGCTGCCTGTACAGGTACGTGTAACTTTGAAGTTTTCCTAGCATACACAATTTCATTATTAAAGATAGGCCTAGGCCTAAAGATCTAAACATCATTCCTATCCCATACCAGTTTTATGGTAGTTTTGACATTCAACCCAAAAAATTAAAGCCACCAAAAAGCTTTGCTATTTCAACTACTACGAACTAGCCTTGTGTGAGAACCATTTGAGGCTGGTACCATCATGTCTCACCTTGTCCCATGAAGTACCTGAACATGTACATGTAGAACCCGATTCCCGCAAGACAGAAGACGAGAATATAAACATGTCTACGTGTTAATGGGCCAGATACCATGATGGATTGATGGATCAGTCAGACACGGCGAACAGTTCCCACGGCCAAAATCAACATCTGCATTATGAAAAGATGTGAATTTAATGTACATCAACCAATCATTCACCTGTATGGCGAGTTGTATTTTATTTCAGACTATATGGGCCAAAATTTATAAATTATGCAGTTCAGCTGGCACGGTTTCCAGTACGAGGGTCATGGGTTTCCGGGCCGTCTTGATGCCTTACAGATCCCCCATAATGAAGTGAATTATCCGAGCTGATCCATAATCGTAAGGACTTCACACTGTGGACTAGCACCGGTCCGTTTGCAGACTCTGCGAGGCCTCTCATCTACATTTATTTTCCTGCGCAAACGAACCCCGGCCATATCATCCCAATACGAAAGTATAGACTTGGGTGAATGGGCAAGGACAAAACTTCGCGCAAGTTAGTGTTACGTATGAGACATTCATGAGGCCTAACCCTCCAAAAAGCATTGACGGTGACATTGACTTTCTTTTTTTATTTTAACTTTTTGTATCTGCAAGGGGGGTAGTTCTTGGTATGATTCTGTAATTAAAAGCAGCATTGTGTGTTACGTTACATGGGACTGCAAGATGACCTTTTCTTTGACTTGTCTGTGTTCTTACTAGTCCAGTAAGAATTGACGAGGACCCTGACATTTTGGTTAACAGGCACATTTTAGTGGCAATGTATTTATTTTGACTCTAGCTAGGCCCCTACCTCCCATATAAAATTCAACCAAAATCAACCTTATGTAAATATGTTAATTGAAAAACCAATAGGAGAAAAGATTTTACTTTAATACCCCACACCAAAATCGGTCAGAAACAGCAAAATCTTGTAAAATATCCATCTTAAAATAACAGGTTAATTATCAAGGAGGGTTGGCAACCCTCCTTGATAATTAACCTGTTATTTTAAGATTTATGTCAGCAGAAAAAATATAATAATATCGATGATAGTTTCAACGAAGATACAAGGATGTTTAATACCAAACATTCTATAGTATTAACCGAAGACGTTATAGAAGAATTCGTTCGACAACAAATAGATAAAATAACCGAAACAAATAACAATTTCCAAGAAAATGGAAGCGACTGGGTCATTTACAATTTAAACGTGCTTTATATCAACATTTCGAGATATCGACCCATAAGAGGTAGTTCTTACATTCCATTACCCAAATACGTAGCCCATTAACTCGCAGTCATCAACGTCAAAAACGAAGACAAACAATGCATCAGTTGGGCGTTGAGAGCGGTTCTAGGATTATTTAAACCATACGTCAAAGAAAATATTATAGCCGCTCCCAATTTCCAAATTGACTACCACAGAACTTCTATTTACGAAGAAAACGACGAAGAACGTCGAGTTTCCAACTCCTATTACGGATATCGACAAGATTGAAAAACAAAACAATCTTTGTAACAACGTTTTTGGTTACGACAAAAAACAGGAATTTTTCCTTTGAGATACCCCAAATTTACGAGACAACGTCATCAATCTGTTGCTGTTTTCTCAAGGAGATAATAATTATTATTGTTGGATAAAAAAACCTCGGTCGTTTATTGTCTAAAGAAACTAAACACGGTCACCACATCTATTTTTGTACGTGGTGTCTGAAACATTTTAGCAGCCAAGATATTTTAGACAAGCCCAGAGAAGATTGTCGCGGCGCTAGCGACAGACCAGCTAAAATTGTATTACCTGATCCAGACGACAATATTCTTCAGTTTAAAAACTTTAAAAACAAGCAACCCGTACCTTTCGTTATATACGCGGACTTTGAAAGTATCGTCGTACCGCTACAACCGACCGATGAAGAAACATCGACTAAAAAGACTCATAAACACAAAGCTTGCGGTTATGCATATATCACAGTCGGGCCTGACGTTCAAGTTTTAGGCGAACCTAAAACTTATCGAGGACATGACGCAACAACGCATTTCTTAAATAGTTTACAAGACAAAACACGATACATTAACAAAATCTTTGCGAGTCCCGAACCCATAATTTATACGTCTCAAGACGAGCAAGATTTTAAAAATGCGAAATTCTTGTTGGATTTGCTCGTACCCCTTTAGCTACGAAAAAAAAACACTTGCGAATGTATTTATCCAATAGTTTTAAATTTGAGTACGGACTATTTAAACAAAAAATCCAACGAAGAACTACAAACATTCATAGACGACTATAATATTTATCTGGGTGAACCTTCTGGAAAAAAGGGTCAGCATATTAAAAAAGACCTGGTATCGGCTATATTTAAAAGATTTCAAAGAACGTGCAACTTGGACAACTCTACCGACTATAGCGACCCTTGTGACATAAGATACATCAGGCGCAAAGAGAAATATCCTCTAAAATTATGCAAAATATGCTACAAAGAGGTTAACGTGTTTAGAAAATGCCGCGACCACTGTCACATCACGGGTAAATTTCGTGGCGCCGCTCATGTTTGCTGCAACTTTTACAGATAAAACCAGGCGTAACGCCAATACCGGTCATTTTTTACAATTTAGAAAATTATGACGCGCATTTAATTATGCAAAGTATTTCAGAAACTTACGGAAAACTAAAGTGTATACCTAAAACGACCGAAAAATATATTTCATTTTCGGTAGGCCAACTCAGATTTTTAGATTCGTTCCATTTTGTATCTACGTCGCTAGAAAAACTGGTAGAGGCTTGCCCGAGAGAAGCGTTTAAATATATCAATGAAGTGATAACCTCTAGATATCAATTAAAAAACTAACTGGACCAATAGACCTCGGAAAACGTCAACTTTTGCTTAAAAAGGCGTCTTTTCTTACAAATACATGGACGACTTTGAAAGATTTTAAGAAACCGAGCTACCCGCTAAACGTCATTTTTACAGTAGTCTGATCGATGCCGACATCAACGACTCGGACTACGAGCACGCTAAAAAAGTATGGCAGACTTTCGACACTAAAAATCTGGGCGAATATCACAACCTTTACGTCTTGACGGACGTGTTATTTTGTATTTTTGTAACGTTGGGAGATTCGATTCCTCGATATGAATGTTCTGAATTTTTAGGTCGCCACATGTCTTTAAAAACGTTAAATATGTCTGCGTCGTAAAAGTTTAGAATCTCTTTACCTTCGAGGCATATTCTTACTTTTTTGATCAAATTTCGCCCCACGTTATTATATAGAGTGATAAGTCCGAAGTTGCAAATTCTGGAAAAGACAAAGCTATAGCCGATGCTTATAAAAATATATATTACATTCCTCTAGATTTTGAAATGCTTAGAGATCATCAACCGTTTTACCCATCGGCGCTCAATGATAGACTAACGTACGAGTTTACGTTCAACGGTCACGAAAGCGTCGTCAAGTCTACAGACGCCGACGCCAAGTACACAATTTCGGGGTTGTCTCTCGAATTTGACGTGGTGACTAATAAAACACTAGCTTCTGCCATCAGACAAAAATTTCGAGGCAAGACTCATTTTCTATACGATCAAATTCAAAGATATCTCGTCAGAGACTTAGACAAATCCGATACTTGGAACATTAATCTTAACCAATCGATTAAAAGTCTCAAGGGAGTACTACTTTTATTCAAGGAACCAGGTAACAAAAATCCGGAACATTTTTATAATCCCAAGATTGAAAAAGTAAATGTCACGATCGAGGTTAAACTGAATCAATCGTACAGTCAAGGTATGAGGCGTTATCAAAACTGGGAAGAAATTTGTAAGTTTTTCGGAGACTTTCACACAGAATTTGATGCAGGTGTGACCAAAGATTGAGTTTGTGGAACCTGACGATGGGTGAGTAATTTAAAAATAATTACGGACTTTGGTTGGACATGAGAGTAACGGACGACAATAAAAGTCACAGTTCGGGCAGGAGAATAGGAGAAGTAGGTGGTGGCATTTCTATTCATTTAGAAAAGGAAGCCGAGGCTGCCAGTTCTCTAAAATGCTACGTTTTCTTGGTGATGGACGCGCAAATGATTATCGAAGATGGAAGATTTAGTGGCGTTTACTATTAAAAAATCGGGGTTATAGTTAAATAACACGTTTCCAAAGACATCTCACTGCGCCTTGATATGCGGTTGAACCAACTCTGGTAAAACTAAATTTGTTTTAGACTTGTTGGAAAAAGAATAAAAAAATAACTTTTAAAAGATTGTCGTCATTTGTCCCACATTATCCAACAACAAGTCTTATCACGAGAGATATTGGCTTTGGTTAGATCCGGAGATATACCTATGCGACTTAGACGTGGAAAAATTTCTCTGAACGAAGCTTTAGAATTTTATAGAACCAGACTACAAGGATTACACGTTCTATTTTTGATAGACGACTGCAGCGCGGAACAAGAAATAAAATATCGTAAAGCCGCGTCTGATAAAAACATTTGCACGTTGACGAAGCTGGCTTTTAGTGGTAGACACGACAATCACTACTGTTGGTTGTTGACGCAAAAATAAAATTGCGTAATGACGGATTACCGCGCTCAAACTGCTTTTGTTGTATTGTTTTATTGTAAAGATAAAAGTAGTTTCGATCAATGTCTCGATGAAAATGACGCGGTACCTTTAGAAGAAAGATCAAAAATTAAAAAGATTCTCAGAGACACACCTTATAGTAAATTGTTAATAAAAACGGATCCTCCAGTTTGTTGGAATTTGCTATTACTAGTTGTAAATTTGCTGATATTTGTTGTAAGTTTGCTGTATAACTTGCTAAACAACTAGCTATAATTTGTTGTATAACTAGCTGATAACTAGCTGTAATTTTGCTATAACTTGCTGAATAACTAGCTATAATTTGATAAACAACTAGTTGATAGCTAGCTGTAAAATTGTTTATAGTTAATCTAAATATGATAGAATATCTAGATTTACTGCTCAAACTCGTGATATCCGTAAACTTGTGTTTAATTTCTTACGAGTATCTGACTTGGAAAATGACGATACTAAAATAGTTTAAATATTATAATATAAATGAACAGCTCGATAGAATCTCTAAGCACATTGTCTCAACAGCCGATACGAGTAGAAACTCCTAGTGGAGTTGTAGAACACAAACATATTTTTTTAGGAGTAGTTGCTTCTGGTGACTAGAAATATTTTGGTAAAGAATACTCCGTGAATGAAGTTGAAAATTTAGACGTAGAAAAACAAGAGAAATTGTACAAAAATTACGAAGCTAAACTAGGTAAAGAAATGATCTTCAGTTTGGGTAGTTGCATGCTGAGTCTTTACGCAAAAGCTATAGGGTGACTTTTCCTCTGGCTTCACCGTTTTGTTATAAAGTTTGTTTAGACTCTGAAGAATATCTTACCAACGACTTGGAAAATGACCCCGTTATTTCTAGCAGTATTACTAGTTTACTTTGAAAAATGTATTACAACTACGGACTCTATCTCCTTTAGTAGCCATGTTGATTACGACTAAACACTTGAAAATAGATACATCTTATAAAAATAGTAGTTATACTAAAAATAGTAGTTATACTATAAAAGATGAATCCAGAAACGATAGAGCCGACTCAAGCGGTAGAAACGACTCAAGCGATAGCAGAGACGAAACCAACCACTAGTCTAGAGTAACAAAAACCATGACTCAAAAAGAAACAAAAAATCCCACACTGTAAAAACAAACGGCTAACACTTGTTTAACACTTCAACGCGTTAATATTAATACTTTACACGTAAAGGTATAAGAAGCGTTGCACGCGATTAACACTAAAACACGTTTAAATAGAAGTTGGTGTTAATGATTATTAACTTTCTAAAGTGTTAATATCTACCTTAGTTAACACTTTCAAGCGTTGATAAAACACCAACGCCAACGCCTATTTTAACGCGTTTTAGTGTTAATCGCGTGCAACGCCTCCTATACCTTTACGTGTAAAGAATTAATATTAACGCGTTGAAGTGTTAACAAAAGTGTTAGCCGTTGGTTTTTACAGTGCAAAAGAGTCGAACAGGGCAAAAGACTAACCGAAAGAAACAAAAAGATGAAAGAACAAATAGAAAAGATGCAAAGTCTCGAATTAACGAGTGAAACACCCAACCAAACCCAAAATGTTACGATAGATTGTATCCCAAACTAGGGGTATGTAGTAGGCATCTTGGTTGTTGTAGGACTTGTATACCTTGTATTTAGTAAAAAGGATTCTGTAGTTAACGATACTCCGCCAAACCCACCCAAAAACATCGCCCTGATGATTGAAGATTTTTTGGAAATGAAGTAAAAAAAATAGAAAAAGTATATTTAAAATGGATACTAAAAACGTTGCAAATACTCTTTATTCTCAGACTACACACAAAGCACGCCATGACACGTTCGTTTGACATTTTGGCATAGTTTTTCGATCCGCTAGTTTATTTCAATAGTAACTCAACAGTCCTGAATCCTCCAATTTCAATACAAATTATTCCTCATAAGATTAACCAATTTTAACCATAACAATGTTGGCACGCTTGCCGCAATAAACGGGGGACGTCTTCCCCCAAATAACTGGGCACGCTTGCCCAAAAACTTGCCACGCTTGGCACCACTGGGCCCAACATTCCTTGGCACGCTTGCCACCCATTCACCTAGGATTTTCACCGATTGAAATACTGTTGGATACTAGCCCCACCCGAACAGTTGGGCGCTAGCTACGGTGTTTTATATTTGTCACGTGACTTTAATCTATATGCCTAAATTACTTAACAAATTAGAAAATACACGCCGTTTTTTCCACCGCTCGTAAATACGGTTGGAATAAGCCCCGCTTGAACGAGCGGGTGCTTGGCGTACTGTTTCTAAAGATTAAACTTGATTAAACTTGTTAATTTTGGTTTTCTTTTAACGCACGAATTCTAAGTCTTACTTAATAACTATTTACACTTGCAGCTTGTTAATTTCGGTTGACTTAAATCACTGACCGTCGCTCCCAGCAAATTCCTGCCAAACGCGCAACGCGCGCCCCACTGGGACGACAGGCAGCACACACCCCCAACCCCGATTGAACGCAGGAGTGTACTGAGGAAAGTTAGAGAAAGGCGGCATCAATACCATCGCGAAGGTTGCTCCGGAAATGAGTGTTGCCCGGCTGCGAAAGGTGAACGCCATCTTAGCGGAACAGTCCGAAATCCGACCATTTAAACTGGGGGTGGTGAAGCACCGACACGCCGATGCGCCGGCTGAATGAACGCGCCCATTTATTAACTTTGCGCCGCTTCATTTCCATTTTCGACTGATTATTAGCCCCGAAGTAGCATGCGCGTGGCAATATATCAGACCAAACCAGCCTCGTCTCGGGGTAAGTATCACGAAGTTCCTGCATGAATAAGGAAATACGCTGGCGCATACTAAACAAATCTGTGCCTACCAATTCGTTAGTGCCAATGTGAACTATCAACATCGCCGGTTGCGGCCATAGAGCGTCCAGCTCAGACACGAGTTGTGTTACATCACTGTATCTAGCTCCTCCCCGACCATTCCAGCGTACTTGTGGCCTACAACCAAGTGTGGTAGTCGCCCTGCGAACTATGGAGTCCCCAATGATCCAAACATCCCCTTGTAACACAAAAACACAAACAAAGGGGGGGGGGGGGGGGGGGGCTTAATATCATTACACACCGGGCAGCTGGCATTGTATTAGGGGGCGAATATAGCGTTGGACGGCCTCTGAACGCCAACGGCCCATTGCCTTGATCTCATCGAGTGGAATTCCTAATGCTGAAGCCGTTGATGCTGCTCCAATGCGGAAGGAGTGTGCACGAAAAGGGCATTCATCTAATCCCAGGAACAGCAGAACCTTTTTCAATGTGGCATTAAATTGATACTGCGTAATGGGCTCACCCCCAAAATGGCAGAAAAAACTATCGGACAATCCCGGTCGAATCTGCGCGAATGCACTCAGCGCTCGGACCGGACAGGTATTTTCATCACCTGACCGTACCAATTTAACCACCTGAGGAGGACCCGTTTGATTAGTTTTTGTATGCCTGAAAGAGACCAAAACTGAAGCATTGGCTTGTCCCCAATTCTGGAATTTTACATCAGACGAGAGAAGGAGTGATTTTTGGACGTTGGCTATTGAAACGGCAGCAAACTCGCCAATTCGCATGAACCCAAAAAACGCGCAGAGCATAACAGCGCGAAAAAGTGCGACTTCATATCGGTCGTTGCAAACATGTGGGAGGGATTGTACCATACGGGCCATCAACGGCAATGTCATTGGCCATCGTTTATCACTAGCCGAGTGATCCCTGCGACAACCCGACAATAACTTCGTCACCAAGAAATCCTGAGTGGGATCCGCCCAACTTTGAATCTTATGATAGTACCCCACCCCTGCAACATAAGTAGCTATTGTTGATGGTGCAAGCCGCTGCAGAGAAAGCCATGCAATAAATTGCCTAACATCCTCCGGTGAAGCGGGGGAATTGTTATCAAAGCGGTTGCTCTTGAATGAACAAAATGCTCGCCAGCCCGTCTGATATGTTTTGTGTGTATTTGATGCTGAAGCTGCCAATAATAAGCGGTTGATCTCACCTTCTATTAGGCCTGGATTAGGTCGGGGATCGGCGTCATTTGCATGTCCGCCTGTGGGGCCAACGTACGGAAACGGGTCACCTGGAAACGTGAGAGGGAATCCGCAATGTCATTTTGCACCCCTGGGATATGAATAGCCTTAAATGTGATGTTGTAACGCAGACACTGACACACGAACATGCGCACCAAGTGCATTATCATATCACAATTTGACGATTGCTTATTGATGATATACACCACTGCCGCGTTATCCGTGTGAAAACGCACCTTGCGGTTGGCTAACTGGGGGGCCCAACAATACACGGCAATTACTAACGGGTAAAATTCACAGTATGCTATCGATGGCGAAAGTGCTAACAGCTCGGGAGTCCATCTCCCCTGGAACCACCGACCGTTGAAAAAACCGCCAAAGCCAATGCTGGCAGCGGCGTCAGTGAATAACTCTAATGCACCACTATCGTGCCAGCCCTGATCGCGAAACGGCGATACACCATTGAAATGATCTAAGAATTCTAACCACATTGCCAGGTCTAGTTTCGCGCCCTTCGAGATGCGTACTTTATGATGTGGCTTCGTTAACCCGCGGGTTAAGGCAATTAAACGCCTGGTAAATGCTCTACCCGGGGCGATAGCACGACATACAAAGTTGAGTGAACCAACCAAGGACTGAATTTCCCTTAAGGACAATTTCTTTCGCCTCAAAATTGACTGAATTTTTTCCCGTAGAGCCAGTACCTTGTTGATAGGCACCCGTATTTCACGCTGCACTGTATCAATTTCCAAACCGAGATAAGTAATCACTTGACAAGGGCCCTCCGTCTTTTCTTCTGCGAGCTGCACTCGTAGCTTAGCGCAAACTTCTTTAAAGGTAGTAATATGTACCCCGCATTGCTCCACGGATGCACCAATAAACAAAAAATCGTCTAAGTAATGTGTGATGGTATCTGTTTTCAAAACTCGCTTGACATGAAATTCCAAAAAAGTGCTAAATTCTTCAAACAACGCACAAGAAATAGCGCAGCCCATCGGTAAACACTTATCATAGTAAAACATGGACTGAAACTGAAAACCCAGAAGCTCGTAGTCTGAGGGGGCAACGGGCAGTAGCCTGAAAGCAGATTTTATGTCTGATTTTGCTAACCAAGCATGAGGGCCCACCGACATAGCTAAATCCACGGCTGTATCGAACGATGCATAATGGACTTTACATTCATCTTTATTAATGAAATCGTTAACTGAATCCCCTAGGGGATACGACAGATGGTGGATAAGGCGAAAAGAGCCGGGTTGGTGCTTAGGAACAAGCCCAATGGGCGAACATCGAAGATTGGGAAATGGTCGATGAATGAAAGGCCCCGCCATCCTGCCCAAGTCAATTTCATTCTGCACTTTTTTAAGCACTATATCAGGTCTATCCATAGCAGATTTTAGGCAATCGGAATCCCTACTTACTCTAGGACCATGAAAACCAAGGGGAAAACCCTGTGAAAAACCCCTTTCCAGCGAAGTAGCCGCCGACCTATCGGGATAATAGGATAACCATTGCCGTAACACCGCCAAATTAATAGGTGTTGGGGGCACGAAAATTGGTATGCTTATCCCCTTTACTATTGTTCCACTGCTGGTTACCATCGCCTGTGTTCACACTTGCCCCCGAATTGTTTATCGAGGGCCTCTTTGTATAGCGCGTGTATGTAGCGGGGGTTGCATATCGCTTCGCGGGGGTGTCGTGAGTAGCGGGCCCCACGCCCACTCTACATGCCGACGCGCCGTGCCCCGATCTCTTGCACCGGCTGCAGCTGTGGGTGTACCGGCAGGGATTCCACCGGCAACCTGATTGAGAATTGAACGCAAAACATGGGCGCTTTGGCAGTGGGTTTTGAGGGACTGATGTGGTGGCATACGCCGCAGGTAACATGCTACCGGCCGCTGCGACTGTAACCCAGAGCTCCATGTCCATCGTCGCCCAGGAGCGCGACGGGTTCGCCTCCATGCGCAAGCGGAATTGTTCATCGTACCTGCGCCAGCCCATACCACCGGGAAATTGTACGGCTGATGTGCGAATGATCTCGGCATACTTGAGTAATTCTAGGAAACGGCCCGGGTGACGCGCCGCGTAAATTGCCATATATACATGAAAGGCACTCGTCCATTTTTCAATGGAATCTACTTTACGCGGGTGAGGTGTCTCCGGCCGAAAAACCACCTTGCCTTGCTCGACTGCCATGGTCAATGCCGATCCGCTGTTCGAAGACGTCAGTACTGTGGCGGCATTGTCACGGTACAACAATGCCAAATCAACATATTGCCCGTTCCAAATTTTTTCTTTCACGGATTGAGAAACGTGTAGATCAATAGGGGCATCGCTCCCAAGAGAGAAAAGTGGCGCGGGCCTACCTAGCATGTCCGCATAATCGGACATTGTAATATGGTCATTGGTTTGACCCTGGAGCTCCATGGTTTGACCCAGATCATTTTGGCCTACTGCTCTGTTGAAAATGTTACCCACTGGGGGGGCTTGCATTGCCGGTGTAACTGCGTTACCGATCATTAGGCCTACATCCGTACCGCCGCTGGAATTATCTGTACTAAAACCTAGGCCCACACTTAAACCATTGGCATTGTTATTCACAAAAGTGTCCAAGGAATTAGCTTGCAATCCGGTATTAGCTTGCAACTCACCGCCCATTGCCATGCTTGCTCCTGTCGTGGCTGGACCACCGCTGGTAGGCCTACCCGCCGTCGTCGTGGCAAACCGTGTGAGCGCTGAGCGTGCGGGTGCACGCTGCTGATCAGCCGTAGCCTGCCCGTCGCCTGTAGCTGTAGCCGGCGCTGGCGGTGCATAGCTGCCCGATGCCACAGCGTTGACAGCCCCGGTGCTCTCACGAGCGTCAGCGGTCACAGGGTCGGTCAATCGATGTTTTCGTGGACGTCCTACCTGGCGGCGACGACCGCTAACACAGGGTGTAGCTGCCACCCGGGACAGGCGTATTGGACGCGGCATCCCAGCCCAGGAATCCCGAAGACAAGAAAGTTGACAAAATTGCGGCCAATTCGCCTTGCGACTGTCTTGCCCTGCGGCTGTATCGCCTCAAACAGGTCACAGCAAACGGCCAGTCATAAAGATAGAATCCCGAGATGTCCGTGAGACACCCGCTCGCTTAATTCCAAAAGAAATTGCAAACAACCGTTGAAATGTGACTGAGAATCCAATTATCCTTCGAGAAAATTTATTTTAGATGCTAGCGGATTCGAAAGCTAAGCCGAAGTGGCTTTTCCCGCCCCGTTTAGCGCGTGAACTTGACCTATTACAATGTATCAATTTCTTCATTCCCTGGCACCGTAACACATCAGAACAGCTGATCATCGCCTTTGGCTTTATGCCAGCAAGGGGGGATGGAGCGGCTGGCTGCCGCCAAAACAACGATCGTGTTTACAATTTCTGCACACCATGGCAACCTGCAACTGACTAAGAGAGTTTGAAACCAAACCTTGTGTCTGTGGTGAATAATGTATTTTATCTTGCAGTGATAAAATTTATTATCATGGCGCTGTGTTGAGTTTGTTGACTGTAGGTTAAACCATGTTGGGTAAAAAACTTAAGAAAATTAAACCAGCTGACCTTGGGAAATTAGATGTAGAAGATACAATGAAAGTCACCGCTTAGGTGGGTGGTAGGTGGTGCTCTAGCTACGCATGTAGTAAATACAGCGTAAAATTAATATTTATAATAAAAATGGCCGAAGGCGGAGAAGATTTCGAAATGGGTGACTTGGATCGAGAAGATAATAATGTATAGATGACGAGGCCGATCTTGATTGGGACGAAACTTATGACGAGACTAGTATTTCACCTCAGCCCAGCCACAGACAACGGATGAAGGTATCGATAAGTTAGATCAACTTTCTAATTACAAAAAGGTCGGTTACGTATTTATACGAGAAGAGCTTGGTTTGGTAAAAGCTGATACAATTAAATTACAAAATGCTCAACGAGAAATAAGTCAAATACAACCCGAAACTATAGAGTTAAGTAATCTTCCAAAAGCAGCCGATGATGTTAGCGACATCTTGGAAGAAGTAGTGGATACCCAAACGCAAAGTGAAGGATTAAACTATAGAGAGCTTGCGGCTATAGACAAAAGGCTACAAACGCTAAAAGGTAATTTGGAATTGAATTTAGCCGAACTGAGTAAGTTAGACGACGAAATTAATCGAACAAAAACAGAACTTGATGAAGCAACAAGCGTCGACGAAGAGAGACAAGAATTAAATGATACATTAGAAGAGCTCAATGATTTAAGATCCGCTAGATTAACAGTGGTGTTTGAAAATTCGCGTGGATTCAAAATTCAAATCGCTAGAATCAAAGAAACGATCACTAAAATACTTCAAGACGATACCTCGTTAGCGGAAAAGATTAGAACTCTGTTTCGAGAACAAGGCGTAACGATCGTTAGTATACTAGCAGCGTTTAGTTTAGCCATAAGTACGATCGTGAGTTCGATAGTAGCCGGTGTAAGAGGTGTAGCGACTCCAACACCAACTCCAGTTCCTCCAGCGCCTAAACCCGGCGGAGACTTGAAGGATTGGATTCCGAGTCATTTAAACAATTTACCCAATTTACTCAAAAGATTGGGGTTCAACTGTTGGCTGCCTTGCTTGGTGTTTTGGGTAGCATCGCTAGTTGGTTGTTAAATTCATTGAGAAAAACTGTCGGTTGGTTGGCCGAACACGTGTGGACACTTGTGATTGGGGTTGGATCTTTGATTTTTGTTTATCTACAAAAACATTTAAAATAAAACAAATATTTCTATTCTATAAAATGACTACTATACAACCTATTTATCCGAAATTATCCGATGAGACAGATGACACTAGAGTCTTTAGACTACGAACAATTGAACTCGTACAAAAGGAGATATTGGCCGAGAGAGATAAGCGAGAACAGTTGTATAAAAAAGTATAATAAAATTATTACTTGTTTGTCGAATGCAGAGACTTGCGCAGAATGTTTTGGAGCTGCGTCAGGCGCCATTGGCATCGCTGGAATTGTCGGTGTCATTACTATACCTATTGGTGTGGCGTTGGAAGGAATAGCTATAGGCTGTGTAGGCGCGAGTTTAAGTCTTAAAATATTTTAGCAAAAAGTTTAGGGGTAAATCTAAAAAACACGATGAGATAAGAGTGTTGGCCAAAAGCAAGTTGAATACCATAAATGAACTCGTGTCTCAAGCTATAGACGGCGGTGACATTAGTCACGAAGAATTTGTGTTGATTAACAACGAATTAAGAAAGTTTAATGGAATGAAAGAAGCCATCAGAACGCAAACAAAAGCGAGAGAGGAATCTGAACGTAATCAAAAGATAGATGATGAGGTAGAAAGGAAAGTGATCGAGCGAATGTAATTACAAACAAAATCTTTTAGCAAGGCTTACTGCTTCAAATTAGAATTATATAAAGAATACGATACCGATAATCATTTACCACCAAATTATTACGAGAGTACACAGCCTAGTGCTCCATATAAAGATTAATACAAATTACAAAAAAAATACACCCTCAACTCAAAGAGAGAATTATTGTAAACGACCTAATTCATATTTGCGTACAGTCAAGTGCGCCATCTATCGATCGTTGCTATCATAAACACAAAATACAATGGCTAGCTTAGCAACTTGGACATTGCCAATGTCTCTCACCAATATATTCTTATTGTTAATGACCTAATTCATATTTGCGTACAGTCAAGTGCGCCATCTATCGATCGCTGCTAACGTAAACACACATACACTGTAAAAGGTGACTCCACCTCATGCACGAGAATCGACTAAGTTCATGCACGTGAGGTGTCAACGTTGGGTAATACACACACCTGAGGTTAAACCAACAGTTACCTCATGTACATCAAGTACTCCATGTGATGGAAACTGTCACCTTCCTAACACCTCATGCACTTGAACTGCGGGTTTGTGTTGGTGCGAATTATTGATTGAGAACCTTGATTGATTGATTGATTTTAAAAACCAGAGTACCTCACGTGCTTGAGGTGGAAGTTGACCCAATGAAACCATTACTTGATGCACCTGATGTGAAACCCATGATGTTATCTTTCCTGGTCGTAGCACCTCAGGCGTTTGAGGTGGAATACGTCCATACTGTAAAAAGTGTCTCCACCTCATGCACGTGAATCGACTGAGTTCATGCACGCGAAGTGTCAGCGTTGGGTAATACACACACCTGAGGTTAAATCAACAGTTACCCGCTGTAGATCAAGTACTCCATGTAATTGAAAACTGTCAACTTCCTAACACCTCATGCACTTGAACTGCGGGTTCGTGTTGGTGCGAATTATTGATTGAGAACCTCTTACAGTTGAGGTGCAGTATGTGCCTTTTAGCCAGCCCAAACTCTTACCACATGCACCTGATGTAGAAACTATGTTGGCGATTTTAAAACCCAGAGTACATCACGTGCTTGAGGTGAAAGTTGACCCAATGAAACCAATACTTGATGCACCTGATGTGAAACCCATGATGTTATCTTTCCTGGTCGTAGCACCTCAGGTGTTTGAGGTGGAATACGTCGATACTGTAAAAAGTGAATCCACCTCATGCACGTGAATCGACTAAGTCCATGCACGCGAAGTGTCAGCGTTGGGTAATACACACACCTGAGGTTAAATCAAAAGTTACCCCCTGTAGATCAAGTGCTCCATGTGATTGAAAACTGTCAACTTCCTAACACTTCATGCACTTGAACTGCGGGTGTGTGTTGGTGCGAATTATTGATTGAAAAACTCTTACACTTGAGGTGTTAGCGAGCCCAAACTCTTATTACATGCACCTGATGTAATATCTTCCGAACAGTTCCGCATAAGAAAAAAAAACATAGAAAATTATGGTAGCAGCCGGCCGGCACCGGGCGCTACTCCCCCACCCCCCACTTTCAAACGTGTTCCGGCGCCGTTGCATTAGGTGCGGCCCTTGTTGTGATAATTAAAACAATCATTCCTCCCGGCAGCAGTCACTGCGTTTGAGGTGCATGACGTGCATGAATATTATACGAACCGTTGAAAAAAAAAACCACAAAATACAATTATGGTAGGCCTACCGGTACAATTGGAATCTTTCCTTACATTATAGAGAAATTAACACGTAGGACATTGACATGTTCATCGAGACTAGGCCAATAACTGACAAAAAAGAATCTTTTACCTCATGCACGTCACGCCTTTAGGATCTAAATAATCATGTAGGAGCCTACAGGCCTATTTTAGGCCTACTTTTATGCTTATTACGCCGTTTTCTTATGGAACATGTTTACGTAAGAAAAAGGGCGGCGAATTTTGCCTCAAGTGCTTGGAGCATTATGCTTTGGGCAGAATATGAGGCGGAAGGATTTAATGACCTTTTTATTATCGCTTTATGAGAACTTTTGAAAAGAACACGTTTGCCCAATTGACTGACACAACTATTAAAGGGGCTGTATCGTCACGATCATAGCAGGCTTGCGGCAGGCTGTACACTGAATCCCGAACTGAGATGAACGCAGATGAACCCAGTAATAACTGCAATACCCACGACCGCGCGCTGACCTACAGGGCGCGCGCGCCAGATCGGATTACAATTGCAATGACTGCTTCATGCATGATCCTGTAGTTATGATACATACTGCATGTACAAGTATTTTGTATGTTTGTGCCACCAAAAATACACAATAGGCCTACAGTCGAACATAGTCCGTGCCACCCACCCGCCGGCCAAACGCCAAAATGTACCATGACAGAACCAAACGAAAATAAGTAAATAAGTAAATCTGTATTTATAATTGTAAAATAAATAATGTACCAGCCCCTTCCTATACAAAAATAAAGTTGTAGGCCTATGTATCAAAATAAATTTTGACTAAAATCGGCTGTGCGTGCAACGATGAGCAAATCAAAGTGTAAAACAGCTATACTGATGGCGATATTGAGTCCACGACCTTGTGTTACATTTGACGGCAGGACTTTATGGAAAGTTACATCATAGGAGTTATTTCAACACTAGCAAATAATAAACACAATAATAACAGTTATTACCAATAATTAATATACGCCAATGAAATGAGATTTCACCAGTGGCGAGTAAATCCGTGTCGAAAAGTGGGGATGATTATTGAATTTGTTAACGAAGTACCTGCTGCATCTCGAACTGTTCTCAGTGGGGATACCCCCGCCCCAAACACCGCTTGAAATTTTAAACATCACTTTGTGTACAATTTCCCTCTTTTTGTTGTTTGTTTACGAAACAAAAATGAAATACAAATCGGCGGGCCCCTGAACTCCTTCCCTGTGTTTACGCCACTGGCGCACAGATCCCAAATCACTATGATAATAATAATACTAATAATAATAATAATAATAATAATAATCAATTCATTTATATAGCACAAATTCCATAAAACATGTTCAAATGCGCTTTACAAGATAAAATTCTTTAAAAATACAAGATTTAAATAGATAACATCAATCAACTCAAATAAGAACAATATTAGTTAAATGTAAATGTAAAATTAGTAAAAGGCCAACTTAAAAAGATGTGTTTTTAACAATGACTTAAAAGTGGTCAAACTACTGGCTCTCCTAATATGAATAGGAAGGGCATTCCAGAGTTTAGGAGCAACATTAACAAAGGCACGACCCCCCAGAGTAACTTTGGTACGGTAAATAGGGTAGCCCAGAAGAGTGTCATCATTAGAACTACCAAGACAGTAACGAGAAGAGGGCTTCTTTATGATAGGTTGGCTGAGGTAAACTGGAGCAAAACCATAAAAACATTTAAATAATAATAATAATATATATATATTAATAATATTTTAAAATATTTTTAAAATATTTTATAATAATAATATTAAAAAAATTATCCTTAACCTCACAGGAAGCCAATGAAGGTCAATCAACAATGGGGTTACATGACAAAATGTATACGACTTAAAAACAAGTCGAGCGCAGGCGTTTTGCACTAGTTGAAGTGTATTTATCTGACAGTCAGGTAAGCCATATAGAAGACTGTTACAGTAATCCAGTCGACTAGAAATTAATGCATGAATCAATGTTTCAGTACACTTACTAGTCAGATATTTTCTAATGCGCCTGATGTTATGTAAATAGTAAAATGCACTACCACAAACCTTAGTAACATGAGTAGTCATAGACATGTGCATCAAACCATGAACCTAAATTACAAGTGATGGGCACAGGTGTTACCATACAATCACCAATATGAATGCAATCAAAGTTAACTTTAGACAACTCCAATTATCATAAATTCAGTTTTACTGTCATTCAGCATTAAACAATTGGATGACATCCAGTCACGTAAATCATGAATACAGCGTTCCATAGCTACTAAAGACGACCTATGATTTTCAGGACTGAAAGAGATATACAGCAGAGTATTTTCTGCATAACAATGAACCTGTGGAAGGTGGGTATTAACAATGTCAAACAATGGGCTAGTATACAAAATATATAACAAAGGCCATAGACAGAAGCCCCGTGAAACACCATAATCCAGATTAAATTGCTGTGAGAGTTTGCCATTTACAGAAACTCTTCGGGATCTACCAGACAAGTATGAACTAAACCATTTAAGAGCAGAACCATACATTCCAAATTTAGACTGGAGGTTATTCAATAAAATATTGTGATCTAAAGTATCAAAGGCGGCACTCAAATCGAGCAAAACTAACAGAGAAACATGTTGTCTATCCATAGCCATTAATAAATCATTTCTAATCTTGAGTAAAGCCGTCTCTGTGCTGTGGTACTTACGGTCAAACAATGGGCTAGTATACAAAATATATAACAAAGGCCATAGACAGAAGCCCTGTGAAACACCATAATCCAGATTAAATTGCTGTGAGAGTTTGCCATTTACAGAAACTCTTCGGGATCTACCAGACAAGTATGAACTAAACCATTTAAGAGCAGAACCATACATTCCAAATTTAGACTGGAGGTTATTCAATAAAATATTGTGATCTAAAGTATCAAAGGCGGCACTCAAATCGAGCAAAACTAACAGAGAAACATGTTGTCTATCCATAGCCATTAATAAATCATTTCTAATCTTGAGTAAAGCCGTCTCTGTGCTGTGGTACTTACGGTAGGCAGACTGGACAATGGGATATAGGTTATGCAATTCTAAATGGGCTTTAAATTAATCTGCAACTGCTTGCTCCACTAATTTATAGATAAATTGCAAATTACTGACAGGCCGATAATTCTCAACCACTAAGTCAAGGCCAGGTTTTTCAACAACGGGGACACGATGGCTGATTTCCACGTTGTAGCGAAATGACCAGTGCGCAGAGAACTATTAATCATATTAGTGATAACAGGTAAGATAACATATAAACTATCAACTAGTAGTCCTGTTGGTATGGGATCGAGAATACAACATTTCCTACTAGAGCCTAAAAGAAGCTTACGAACTGAAAATTCCGAAAGCTGAGTGAATTCAGTTAGAGTACCAACAGCTGAGGATGTTAAAGACCAACTAAAACGCCAATTTTTTTGTTGACTTTTTTGACTTATCTGATAGTTTAAGCCTCCCCAAAACTAATGTAACAAGTTTCATGATTCTGAAAAATCAAAAAAAAAATTTTTTGAGCCTTTTCTTTTTGAGCCACTTTGACTCGATTCAGAAAAGGCCGAGGTCAACTGCGTGCCGTATCGCGCGAGTATTGACGTATACGTGTAGAAACATATGACGTCACTGTATTATACGACAATGTTTTACGACAATGTTTGTCTAAGGCTAGTATTACTTGCTGTGCTTTTTGCTCATGATTCAGGTAACACTACGATAAACATATTTTAAAGTGTTGACATCTTTGTGAGACATATTTAGAATTGGGGTTGTAGGCTTGTTCTTGCTGAAAAGCTAGTTATGAGTCATACTTTCCTTTGTTTGCAGTCGGCTTTTATTGGGACCTGCGCGGTGAGTTGTGTGTGAGCTGATGCTATACTGTAGTCTGGCGACTTTGCTTATGCAGCGCTCATAAGGACCCGCACCTTCTCAGAACTATACACACAATTTCTGTTATAAGGTACCAGACTCAATCGCATGCAGCGCATGCGGTACCGTGCGTGTACAATGCATGCTGAGTCAAGCGAGCGTGGACAGGGAGACTGCCGGGGCTCTGGCTGCTCGAGACGGCAACCGCAGGGAACGTCGTCGCGGTGGTGCGCGTGAGTCCAGGACACGATTGGAATGCTCGGTGCCTTTAGAGTTGGAATGGCTCCAGCCTTCAAACGGAGTTGTGCCTTCAAACCCAGCTGAGTTTTCATACTAACACTATCATCTATACAGTCTTTGGCGAAATGTTCTGCACATATTTTCGACCATTTCGACAGCCCAAAATCAGATATTGTCGCCTTTGAGCTCCATTTAGGAATCGCAGTAAGGTTAGGTCAGGGCTTTTGTCGCTGTTCCTCGTGCAACCCCCAACTACACACGATCGAGGCATAATGATTATCTCAGAACCATAGATAGACTGGAAAACGGAGGAGTTAGGTCGACAAAAACTCTTCAGCAGCATCAACTCCACGTACGTACATGCATAGTGTTTGGCTGTAGCATCAACCGACTCTACACGTGTACGTCACGGGGTCACGTACATACATTTAACATACATAATGAGCTTTCGCGAAACAGGATAAATGGTTCAGAATAACAACCCTATTTTTTTAATAAAAAAATCCCTCTCGTCTGCAAACTAATCTCCATCAGTTAAAAGAGTATTTAAACTGTCGGAAAAGTCCAAAAAGTAAAAAAAAATTGGCGTTTCAGTTCCTCTTTAAATCCGAAAGATCAAATATAGGCGAGCAGATTACATTACTTAGCCTCGACCGAATATTGGCAATCTTCCGAACAAAAACGGAACCCATATCATTGGCCACGGAAATATCATCTAAGTGACATGGCAGAATGGCAGACTTGTCAAGGTTAAGAAGATATCTGCTTGCCCTAAAAAAATTCCTTTGATCATGACTATTCTTGTCAACAAAATTGGTGTAAAACTCACGACGAGCACGGTTCATTAAAAAGATGACTTTATTTCTATGAAATATAAATGAGTCTAAATCCTGTTGAAAATTAGAAAGTCTCCATTTGCGTTCAGCCTTTCTCCTCTCCAGTTTGGCTGACTACCGAAGAAACAAAGAAATAAACACCCCGACAAATATTCAAACAACCCTAATTTTCACCTGTTTTGCACGAATTATTCGCTTATTATTACTTTCTATGACATGAACAATTCACATACCGAGTACATGGATCGGATGTACTGTACATGTAATGTATGTACTGTACATTCACATGTACATTACATGTAGACTTGATGTGCAGAAATATTATTTCACACAGCGAGTTGTTGACAAGTGCCAGTGGAATAGCGACCAAGTGAAGTTGTTTCAGCTCCATCTATCAACTGTTTTAAAAAGAATGTACTGATAAGTTCTAGATTTTAATTTTTTTGTTCGCTGCTAAAGAACTGTCTGCAGCCACTACCCCTCTTTAGTAGCATGATAATTTTGTTATTAAAGTGACAGGTCAAAATACGCCTGAAGCTTTTTATCGACCTAAGTTTACATGCAAGATACAAACAAGATACAAACAAGATACATCCAAATGAATGTACACATATACATAGACCCTTTTACGGATACCCCGCCTGTGGGACTTTGTGTACAAAATTTAGCACAAACTGTCCCACAGCGACAAGACACGTTGCAGTTTTGTTGTGCACATTTTACATGGACAAGCACCCCGTGTGCCGAGTCGTCCTCCCTGGCAAGAGTTTCGGCATGTTTAGTTTGAATTCTGTGGGTTCATGACCGTAATTGTGTCTACTTTCCACCGTCTAGTAATTTTTTACAACGGTTTACTGATAAGCTTCTTCGAAAATTCAAATCTGGATACCCTGCACGATATTGGGGGAAAGGGTACCCCTCCCCCTTTATCCCTATACCCTAAGCACACTCCAGATTATTGTTATCTAACACATCCCCCTAGATTTCTGAATAGAATTCCTGAGATTCCGGGAACACAATGACCAACACAGAAGAGGGGGGGGGGGGGACCCCTTTTTCCCCATATCGTGCTTCATATGCAAATCTGTCCTCGCACTTATCAAAACAAATTAATGTTGCGTAGGTGTGCTGTTTACGCAACATTTTTTTTCAATTGTCAAGTGTAATGGTTGTACAAAAGATATGTACCAAACCAAGCAAAACGATTTTCAATCATCAATGACGGGCATTCTTCTCAATTATCCAACCTTTCAACGATTTTGTCGTCACAAAAGATACGTGATGCTTGCTTCCCATAGCAATGGTCCTTTTTTGCACACCACATCCATGGAAAGTGCAAGGACAGATTTTAATTGTCGAAGGAATCACCAGACGGTGGAGACTATACATATTGAGTCGTATGAATGAAAAACATTCTTAACGTTTTGCAGGTTTTATATCGTATCCTGCCCGGAGATTAGGGAGTTTCGTCAAACCCCAAAGTGGAACTTTTGGTATTGTGCATGCATTATTATAGTTATTTGGGAAGCGGGGGAGAGGGGATCCGTTTTGTTCCTTTCAAATCACACTCACAGTTCTGGCTCTAGTCTACTGAACTGTAAATTTGTTTATATTTTTGGCCACATCGCATAAAAAACATGAAATTCCAATTTGGTTATCAGTTCCCCAATTGCCTTGCGCACAAAATAAGCTGTGCTTAAGCAAAGGGACAGTCGTACATTTCTAATTCCAATCTGGCTTATGGTGTCATGGCAGGCAGGTTTTCAGTGTGTAGTTTCGATCTTTATTTAAGACCTTTT
The DNA here is from genome assembly GCA_037893225.1 of Hippasteria phrygiana. NCBI lineage: Eukaryota > Metazoa > Echinodermata > Asteroidea > Valvatida > Goniasteridae > Hippasteria > Hippasteria phrygiana. Next base: position 187,392 of record JAZGUH010000329.1, read on the forward strand.
CCAATGCAATAATTAACGTTGGATAAACCTATGTGTGCATCACATTATTGTCAAACCAGGCTGTTTTGGCATAAATAGTTTGTTAGTTGGATTTTGATGCCTTAAAGGGGCTGTAACGTCACGCCATCTCGCGGTAACGAATCAAATATTGGAGTGCGCCCCCTTGCGCTTCATTTCGGTTATGTGCTATTTTTAACCTCCATCTGTTTGTTATGGCTGTTCTGAGAATTGGCTTTTGGAAACTACACCCCCTGGAACACGCACGCATGTCAAGCGTCTGCGCGCGTACTGACATACACATATACGTACGGGTACACACATACTTATAAACAAGTAGCACACATCGTGGCACTCAGTTCTCTAAGAGTAAGATTATTATTAAAACGTTCAAACTTCATCTGTTTATTTCATAAAATTTCATTCACATAAGTTTGAATGAATGTGATTGATTTTAACTGTTTGCAATAAACAAGTAAGTGTTTTGGTCATGTAATAAAAATAGTTCTATCCCTTTTCTCGATCCTTTGTGTATTGTTAGAATTGAAAATGTGCTGAAAGGGACACATTGCCTTCAAATGTCATGACATTTTGCTGTTTAGAAATGTTCCTTATCTTTTATAAGAGTTGTTAATGTAAAAAAACACGTATAATGTGTTGTAATTAGTAAGTAGTGATTACAAAACAAAAAATTGGCCTCTGATCCCTGACATCTGACCCGTGAAACATAGACTTATTTACAGTAGTAAATACCACCGTCTAAATAATGCGCAAAATACGCTGTAAGAGTCTTTAGGCTGGCGCAGCCAGTGGCCTTGTAAACCTATCCGATGATTCCCAGGTACCATTCTCTACATCGCGACACATATCGCCAGTGCTGCGCGCCGTGCCACACAGTACATCAAAATGGATCAACAGAACGTACTTCAACCAGCTGCGACTGGAAATACGACTGGTGAACACGGTCCGCCATTTTGTGGAGTCAAAAATTTGGTTCTACAAAATGGCGGACCGTTATTTGACACGAAATTTAACAAAAACCACGCAATTTGAAGGGATAGTTATGTGAATCTTTATATTATATTTTTTAAAAAGCTTCCCAACCATATCCATTTCAGTTTTATAGCCTAAATCGCAAAATCCAAAGCAATGTGTCCCTTTAAGTGGTCCAGTAGCCCCACCTTCCCCTACAAAAGTGCCATGGAATATTTGTCTGAAAGTTGCATGGAATTGGAGGTTGGCGATATAGAAGTAGAACCTTACGCTGGAGAACCTATGCCATGTACATGCCGAAACTCTTGCAAGAGTGGACGACTCGGCACATCACACGGGGTGCTTGTCCATGTAAATGTGCACAGCAAAACTGCAACGTGTCTTGTCGCTGTGGGACAGTTTGCGCTAAATTTTGTACACAAAATCCCACAGGCGGGGTCTCCGTAAAAGGGTCTATGTATTATGTGTACATTCATTTGGATGTATCTTGTTTGTATCTTGCTTGTAAACTTAGGTCGATAAAAAGCTTCAGGCTTATTTTGACCCGTCACTTCAATAACAAAATTATCATGCTACTAAAAGAGGGGTAGTGGCTGCAGACAGTTCTTTAGCAGCGAAAAAAAAATAAAAATCTAGAACTTATCTGTACATTTTCTTTTAAACAGTTGATAGATGGAGCTAAAACAACTTCACTTGTTCGCTATTCCACTGGCACTTCTCAAGAACTCGCTGTGTGAAACAATATTTTCGCACATCAAGTCTACATGTAATGTATAGTCAACATGTACAGTACATACATAACATGTGCAGTACACCCGATCCATGTACTCGGTATGTGAATTGTTCATGTCATAAAAAGTAATAAGCGAACAATTCCTGCAAAACAGGTGAAAATTGGGGTTGTTTGAATATTTGTCGGGGTGTTTATTTCTTTGTTTCTTCGGTAATCACCTTTATCATAGTGATGTGGGGATCTGTGCGCCAGTGGCGTAAACACGGGGAAGGGGTTCAGGGGCCCGCCGATTTGTATTTCTTTTTTGTTTCGTAAACAAATTTAAAAAGGGGAAATTGTACAGAAAGTGATGTTTCAAATTTCAAGCGGTGTTTGGGGCGGGGGTATCCCCGTTGAGAATAGTTCAAGATGCAGTACTTCGTTGACAAATTCAATAATCATCCCCACTTTTCGACACGGATTTACTCGCCACTGGTGAAATCTCATTTCATTGGCGTATATTATTTATTGCTAATAACTGTTATTATTGTGTTTATTATTTGATAGTGTTGAAATAACTCTTATGATAACTTTCCATAAAGTCCTGCTGTCAAATGTAACACAAGGTCGTGGACTCAATATCGCCATCAGTATAGTTGTTTTACTTTGATTTGCTCATCATTGCACGCACAGCCGATTTTAGTCAACATTTATTTCGATACATAGGCCTACAACTTTATTTTTGTATAGGAAGGGGCTGGTACATTATTTATTTTACAATTATAAATACAGACTTACTTATTTACTTATTTTTGTTTGGTTCTGTCATGGTACATTTTGGCGTTTGGCCGGCGGGTGGGTAGACTGAGTATCAGACGTTGCATGCATTGCATTGCATATCAACGTCTGATATACAGGAATTCGCCGACGCCATTTTGACAGCGGTGCCGCGCTCGCGTGCAGGCTGCCCGCGTTCTTTAATTTGAGTCGCGTGCGCATTTTGGCAAGTTGTAAACACCCTGTTGGTCGAAGCTGCGTCGAGCGCGTGCGTCTAACACGCACGCGAGCGCCTAATTATATAAAATAACAGATCAGTTCAAAGATTAAAGGAAAATGCAATTCACATGGTGCTGGTCTAAACTTTGTAACTATCGAATCAATAATTCCTTACTGCAACTAAAGATTTGTGGCGGCACTCGAGTACTATGAAGTAGGCAACTTATAATTAGCAACTTAAGTTAGAAACATCAACTAAAAAAATACAGTGACAGCATGAAAGGCAAAAATTAGTCATGACAGGTGGCGACTTGGTCTAAACTTTTTAAGGAAAGAATAAACCTTCAACCTAGAAATATACGTAAGATAAGAGTAATATCAAACTCACCTAGAGCAGGACAGGGGACGAACTTTATGAGTTTGGCAGGTTCAGATTTGGAGGTAGGAGACATGAACCGGATCAGTTTCTCCTATAAGTCTGTCTCTGACAGAGTCCAGTGGCCAAGTGAGAGGACCGGTCACCGAACTAGACACAAGTTCTGCCGCCAATCACCCACTCGCGCTGCCAAACAACCAACCCACTCTTAATGATTCATCAACCTAGGCCTGTGAGGTCTAGGTTATCAAACAAAATGGAGGGGCCATAAAATTCCACCATTACACATGCAAAGGAGAAATCGACCCACCTTTCCACGTATGCACCGACACCAGCTATATGATACTTCGTTTTGAACGTACGTAGGACCGGCCGCAGCGACTCATTGATGCCCACCCAATGCAACGAGAACAGGCTTCACCCAACTATGAACGTCGTCTTTATTTATCTTCATAAATATTCCGGTTATACAAAAGATCTCTTCGGAGAGAGGCGTACACACAGTAAATCCCATACCACCAGTACGTGACATTGGAGTATGGCATGTCAAACGTTGCAATATTCGATAATCTACGTATTTCTGTGCGATGTTCAAATATATATGTGCGATGTTTGTCATTATATGTGCGATGTTCAAATGTATGTGTGCGATGTTTGTTATTATATGTACGATGTTCAAATATATGTGTGATGTTTGTCATATACCCAGGTATCAAGCTCATATGGGTAGCACATGGGTCCCATGTGGGCCAGAATATGGGCCCCACGTGGGCGGACCCATATGGGCCCCAGAGGATTCTGCACCCAAATTCCAAATGGGTCCCATATGGGCCAGCCCAGAAAACCCATATGGGTCAGGTCTGGGGCCCATGTGGGCCAATAATATCTGTGTAAAATATGAGCAATCCCATATGGGGCAGAATATCCCTTACAAAAATGTCCTGTGGTATTCCTGTGGTATTCCTGTGGTATTGCTAATTACCACACGAATTACCACAAGATTTTTTAAAAAGGTCTTGGTATTACAGGAATACCACACGATTTCCTGTGGTAAATTACCACAGGAAACTAATTTCCTGTGGTATTCCTGTGGTATTGCTAATTACCACACGAATTACCACAAGATTTTTTAAAAAGGTCTTGGTATGACAGGAATACCACACGATTTCCTGTGGTAAATTACCACAGGAAACTAATTTCCTGTGGTATTCCTGTGGTATTCCTGTGGTATTGCTAATTACCACACGAATTACCACAAGATTTTTTAAAAAGGTCTTGGTATTACAGGAATACCACACGATTTCCTGTGGTAAATTACCACAGGAAACTTATTTCCTGTGGTATTCCTGTGGTATTGCTAATTACCACACGAATTACCACAAGATTTTTTTTAAAGGTCTTGGTATGACAGGAATACCACATGATTTCCTGTGGTAAATTACCAAAGGAAACTAATTTCCTGTGGTATTCCTGTGGTACTGCTAATTACAACATGAAGTACCACAAGATGTTGTAAAAGGTCTTGGTATGACAGGAATACCACACGATTTCCTGTGGTAAATTACCAAAGGAAACTAATTTCTTGTGGTATTCCTGTGGTACTGCTAATTACCACATGAAGTACTACCACAGGACAATAGGGTAGGCCTACCATGCTATAAACACAGAACACCTTGTGGTTTTCCTGTGGTACTTAAAGAATACATATCATTGGTTTGGGCTTTGATGTTGAATAATATTCTACTGTGTATATTTTTATGTTTTGTATTAAACTGAAATATAACAATTTAACAACTTGTGCAGTCTTTCTGTATGTGAGTACTAGTTATATGGCGGTTAATTGATCAAGATTAATTCAAACAAATGTCATAACAAATTAATGACACAGTACAAAAAATAATAAAAAATCAATAAAAAATGATTAAAAATTGGTAATCCAAAGTCCATCAGTGTCAATGTGCAAGAAGTAAAATTTCCCGCACACAATGACAATGATTAAACAAATTGCTCAAAACCGTTCAGTCTACACAAGAAGACAGTTACAGACTTGAAACAAGTCTAATTATCGTAACAAATATTTAAAAATTATTTAATGCTAAAAGTCTTGTACAAAAATAGAATTACAAAGTATAATTGCATATAAATTGTCTGTGTTAATGTGAGATAAGTATAAATGTGGCCGCACACACTGAAAACAATTATAAAAGTGCAAATTAACCATTCAGTCTTCACAAGAAAATTCCTGCAGACTTGAAACAAGTCTAAGTTATAACACTAGCAGACTTGAGTTCAATCGTGATTGCATCATAAATGACTCAGCAGTGCAGTCTAGCTATAGTCTACACACGACTGCACACTGCATACAGTGTGCATGTACATGTACTTGTACGTACATTGTGCTCATGCATCACACACTGCATATTCACTGTACATGTACTGTTGCAATCCAAGCCACCATTAGCGCGTAGGAAAAGGTGTGTAAAGCTGCACAAACTAGTCCCTCACCTAGTGCAGAATTTGGACATTCATACAATGAAGAGTGATAAAAATGCTATATTGATGTTTAGAATGAAAAAAGATTACTTTGATGATAAATGCTTTCCCCAAATCACGAGATATGGAGGCAGTTGTGCATTTCATGCGTAGGAATATCGATATGTTAAGCGGTCAGTACAAAAGGTGGTAGATTTGAACAACAAGATTCAAGACAAGACAAGGCTACAATTATTTGTCGTATCTGAGCCAAAATCTCAACATCTGCTGGAACATATTAGATCCTGAGTGACATGAGAGAGTTTACTGCATCTACTGGTGAGTTTAAATGGTTATAATTAAAGTTATTTTCGTGAAATTTGAAGGGTTTATTTTTGGCCTACGCACATGCATGCAGTGCCCCCATTTTTGCACTGTCATGACTGTGCACATGTGTACGTACATGTAGGGCCTACTCCCCTTTCCTTCCTCCATGATGTAGGCTACGTGTATGGGCATATGGAATGGGTATAGCCTTAGTTTAAAGTTAAGCAGTGTTGAACTCTCTCCCTGATCATGCTGATGAGCTATTCCTCTATGATTCTTGAAATTTAATGTCAAAATGGCGATGCCGGAAATTGGGCACAAAATCAAACATGGCACTTCGAGGGCCGGTTGTTTTTTGTTTAGGCTATTTTGCCTTATTTTTCTGGCAGCTTAAAAAATGTTAACGGCATACATGTACGCCAAAATAGGAAAATCATGTCAGAAAGTTTACTTGTATCTGACAGTGAAACGGGTTAGTTAATGCAAGATTTTATGACCAGACACCTCATCTTAAAAAAATGTCCCCGTGAAAACGTGAACGGAGACATTATTCCGGCCGTGTTATTAAACCGAGACCCATTTTGTCCGCTTATCGGGGGATTTCATAGCAATAAGGGGCATTCCACTGGTTCGTGTACAATGTATGTGTGTGACTGTACTGCTAAATGCACCTAAAAAACCAAAACTAATAGTTTTAAACACATGCAAAATGTATCTTTTTTTAACACTAAAAGTCTCAAATCCTCAAATTTTAATATGATTTTGCATGCACCCTAGCCTAGGGGTACTTTTAGACTTGTTAAAGTAAATCTGAACTGTACCAAAATTATTAAAAAAAAATTTTTTTACATCACAGATAGATGTTCCTGTACAGAAACTAATTGTTCGTATTTTGTGTTTTTTCCTTACAATTACAGGGGTGTACTTCGAGGACCAGTTACAGCTGATTATCTACAAGGGGATGCCGTGATTGGAACTAACTACACGTACCTACCGAGCTTCGTTGATGTGCAGATCAATAAGAGTCCTTCATAAAGTTTCAAAGAGGAGTTGAATTTCATTGTTTGTCAAAACTGTATTAAATTCTGTACCAGTATATTTCATTGGAATATTACCGCAGAATAAATAAATTTTACCACAGGAATGTTACCACAAGAATGTTATTACACAAATATTACCACAGAAATAGTACCACAGGACTAGTACCACAGGACTAGTACCACAGGACTAGTACCACAGGACTAGTACCACAGGACTAGTACCACAGGACTAGTACCACAGGACTAGTACCACAGGACTAGTACCACAGGACTAGTACCACAGGAAAAGTACCACAGGAAAATTACCACAGGAAAATTACCACAGGAAAATTACCACAGGAAAATTACCACAGGAAAATTACCACAGGAAAATTACCACAGGAAAATTACCACAGGAATATTACCACAGGAAAATTACCACAGGAATATTACCACAGGAATTACCACAGGAATTACCACAGGAATTACCACAGGAATTACCACAGCGTTCCTGTAGTAAAAATGTCCCAAAAAACCACAGGAATTTCTTGTGGTAATTTCCTGTGGTATTTTTGTGGTAATACCACAGGACATTTTTGTAAGGGATGGGTACCATATGGGGCCCAGATGGGCCAGCAGTATGTGGGTAAAATATGGGTTATCCAATATGGGCATTATGATATGGGGTTCATCTGGGCCCAGGTGGGTTACCAGTATATGGGCTGAATATGGGCTGTCCCATATGGGCATTCTATGGAGTTCATCTGGGGCCCAGGTGGGCTAGCAGCATATTGGCTGTCCCATATGGCCATTCTATATGGGGTTCATCTGGGGCCCAGGTGGGCTAGCAACATATGGGCAGCATGTGGGCTATCCCATATGGGCATTATACGGGGTTCATCTGGAGCCCAGGTGGGCCAGCAGTATATGGGCAGAATACGGGCTGTCCCATATGGGCATTCTATGGGCTTCATCTGGGGCCCAGGGACTAGCAGTATATGGGCAGAATATGGGCTATGCTTTTACTTTTCCAAGGTAAATACTTTGACTAAGGACAGCATCATTAAATGTTTAAGACTAATACGAGTACCGTCATCAATAGTTTTATTGTAAAATTACATTTTGTACACAAGATGAAATAGAGGAAGTCATTAATTTTAAAATGATAAGCCCATGAGGCACCATAACACATCCAGGGAGGCTATGATTTAGCCATGTTAAGATTGTTGGAGTCAATTACATACTATATTTTCCAATGTTAAAATTTATCACTTGCCTTGTGCGATTTTTTGTTAATAAAAGCCCTCCATGATGCAACGTAGGAACAATGCTAACTTTGAACTGGACTATTCACCATTGTGTTGACAAATTTTAGGAAATACATTTACTTCAATGTCATTGACACTGCATCAATAATTATCTTAATGGAGCTGATAAATTGACCAGAACATCAACAATAAACAAATTTTCATGCAACATTTTAACAGAAATGTTCTTAACCTTGTTGGCTATTCTGTATTGAAGTTAACCTTAAAGTACCAAGGAAGTGGACGGTGATTTTTACAAGACACCGACATGAAATGTATTTCTTTCGAATGAAGTCAACCCGATATAAGTAATAATAACATTGGATGGCTTTTTTCAAGGGATACAAGAATATAATTGCTCTCGTTATAACAATATCGCATATTCGACTTGGTGCATTACTGTTGTTGCTTGTGCAATATATTATTGCATCCCCTCAGTCATCAGTTATTATACAAGGTGTATAAATAAAGGTAGTTGTCAGTTGTCCAGAGCCAGTTGTCCAAATTGTCGCTTACTCCGTCCTCCTTTCAAATCTTTGGAATTGTAGAGGCGAAGGATGTGATGCATGATGTTACCTCGTCCCGTGTTGCCTCTTTTGTTCTGTATTATGCCGTACACTGAGCCCCTGACACTATGAACATCTAACAAAAGAAAACCCACGCAGTCCTTTGTTTGTAACAAAGGACTGCGTGGGTTTTCTTTTGTTAGATGTTCATAGTGTGAAAATTAAAACATTGCATGAGTATCGCGTATCAACCTGAAATAAGTTTTAACAATTATTACCTTGAATCAGCAGACAAATTAGTGTGCATTTGCAAATGGCAAATTTGAGTAAAGGCTGGGCGAATTAGGAAGCTTTTTTTCTGCAGCAACGGACTTCAAATTTAACTATAGCTTTATACATGTACATGTACATATTGTCATAAAGAATACATGCAGTGTAAATGTTCCTCTCTTGAGATCTATGTGAAAATTAACGCTTCAGTGACACTTTAATTTTCGCAACATCGATCCCCATGTTGGTACATAACCAATTAATTAAGCTACAATCAAATCGGATCTATAGTTTCCTAGATACAGGCCTTAGAAAAATGCCAATTTGACGTCATATGCCTTGTGATCATGATGTCATTTAAATTTTCACTTATTACACATTTTGGTCTAGGTACATGCCAATTGAGTAACAACCAAATCGAACCCATAATTCTATAGTTGTAAGCCTTAGAATACTATAAAGAAAAGTGCATATTTGATGCAAGATCACAATTTTCAATTCACAACTTCTCCAGGTATGTTTTCGTCTATGGCAAGTTTCAAGGTTGACCTGTATGCAGAAAACGTCATATGTATGTAGAATAAGATATTCAAATGTTAACAAGTTTATCATAAGTCACTTACCAGTTAAAATACAGCTCTGGGACTTAACTCTTTCGAGTACAAAAAACGTGCTGCTGGCCCATCAAAATACGGCAAAATCCGGGTTTGTGCGCTGTAAGCAGGGCTAAATTTGGGCTTGGACTGCCACCTGAAAGAAAGAAAGAAAGAAAAAAAGAAAGAGACAGGAAATAGGGTGGTTGTACTTATAGAGGTACATGATGAAACAGCACTTTAATAATAGATGTAAAATAACACAATCTCAATCAACAAACAATTCAAGTGCAAACAATCCTAAAAAAAATCATTATATAAACCTGAATACAAACTTCAAAATCCATAAGCATGGCTGTAAGGATTAAAAGCAAATACATTTCATTACACAAGATTATCACAATACTCCAGCCAGGACACAGGACATAGCAAGTTTAAGATGGAGCCTCTACACTGTAAAAAGTGACTCCACCTCATGCACGTGAATCGACTAAGTTCATGCACGTGAGGTGTCAACGTTGGGTAATACACACACCTGAGGTTAAACCAACAGTTACCTCATGTACATCAAGTACTCCATGTGATGAAAACTGTCAACTTTCTAACACCTCATGCACTTGAACTGCGGGTTTGTGTTGGTGCGAATTATTGATTGAGAACCTTGATTGATTGATGTTAAAAACCAGAGTAACGTGCTTGAGGTGGAAGTTGACCCAATGAAACCATTACTTGATGCACCTGATGTGAAACCCAAAAATATACGATAGGCCTACAGTCGAAAATAGTCCGTGCCACCCACCCGCCGGCCAAACGCCAAAATGTACCATGACAGAACCAAACGAAAATAAGTAAATAAGTAAATCTGTATTTATAATTGTAAAATAAATAATGTACCAGCCCCTTCCTATACAAAAAGAAAGTTGTAGGCCTATGTATCGAAATAAATTTTGACTAAAATCGGCTGTGCGTGCAATGATGAGCAAATCAAAGTAAAACAGCTATACTGATGGCGATATTGAGTCCACGACCTTGTGTTACATTTTACGGCATGACTTTATGGAAAGTTACATCATAAAAGTTATTTCAACACTAGCAATAAACACAATAATAACAGTTATTACCAATAAATAATATACGCCAATGAAATGAGATTTCACCAGTGGCGAGTAAATCCGTGTCAAAAAGTGGGGATGATTATTGAATTTGTCAACGAAGTACTGCATCTCGAACTGTTCTCAATGGGGGATACCCCCCGCCCCAAAACACCGCTTGAAATTTGAAACATCACTTTCTGTACAATTTCCCCTTTTTAAATTTGTTTACTAAACAAAAAAGAAATACAAATCGGCGGGCCCCTGAACTCCTTCCCCGTGTTTACGCCACTGGCGCACAGATCCCCACATCACTATGATAAAGATGATTACCGAAGAAACAAAGAAATAAATACCCCTTCAAATATTAAAACAACCCTATTTTCACCTGTTTTGCACGAATTATTCGCTTATTACTTTTTATGACATGAACAATTCACATACCGAGTACATGGATCGGATGTACTGTACATGTTATGTATGTACTGTACATGTTGACTATACATTACATGTAGACTTGATGTGCGGAAATATTGTTTCACACAGCGAGTTGTTGACAAGTGGCAGTGGAATAGCGACCAAGTGAAGTTGTTTTAGCTCCATCTATCAACTGTTTAAAAAAAATGTACTGCTAAGTTCTAGATTTAATTTTTATTTTTTCGCTGCTAAAGAACTGTCTGCAGCCACTACCCCTCTTTTAGTAGCATGATAATTTTGTTATTGAAGTGACGGGTCAAAATAAGCCTGAAGCTTTTTATCGACCTAAGTTTACAAGCAAGATACAAACAAGATACATCCAAATGAATGTACACATAATACATGGACCCTTTTACGGAGACCCCGCCTGTGGGATTTTGTGTACAAAATTTAGCGCAAACTGTCCCACAGCGACAAGACACGTTGCAGTTTTGCTGTGCACATTTACATCGACAAGCACCCCGTGTGCCGAGTCGTCCTCTATGGCAAGAGTTTCGGCATGTACATGTCATAGGTTCTCCAGCGTAAGGTTCTACTTCTATATCGCCAACCTCCAATTCCATGCAACTTTCAGACAAATATTCCATGGCACTTTTGTAGGGGAAGGTGGGGCTACTGGACCACTTAAGCACATTTTCAATTCTAACAATACACAAAGGATCTAGAAAAGGGATAGAACCATTTTTATTACATGACCAAAACACTTACTTGTTTATTGCAAACAGTTAAAAGCAATCACATTCATTCAAACTTATGTGAATGAAATTTTATGAAATAAACAGATGAAGTTTGAACGTTTTCTATAATAATCTTACTCTTAGAGAACTGAGTGCCACGATGTGTGCTACTTGTTTATAAGTATGCGTGTATACGTATGTGTATGTCAGTACGCGCGCAGACGCTGGACATGCGTGCGTGTTCCAGGGGGTGTAGTTTCCAAAAGCCAATTCTCAGAACAGCCATAACAAACAGATGGAGGTTAAAAATAGCACATAACCGAAATGAAGCGCAAGGGGGCGCACTCCAATATTTGATTCGTTAAAGCGAGATGGCGCGACGATACAGCCCCTTTAAGGCATCAGAATCCAACTAACAAACTATTTATGCCAAAACGGCCTGGTTTAACAATGTGATGCACACATAGGTTTATCCAACGTTAATTATTGCATTGGAAAAGGTCTTAAATAAAGATCGAAACTACACACTGAAAACTGCCTGCCATGACACCATAAGCCAGATTGGAATTAGAAATGTACGACTGCACAGCTTATTTTGTGCGCAAGGCAATTGGGGAACTAACAACCAAATTGGAATTTCATGTTTTGTATGCGATGTGGCCAAAAATATAAACAAATTTACAGTTCAGTAGACTAGAGCCAGAACTGTGAGTGTGATCTGAAAAGAACAAAAAGGATCCCCTCTCCCCACTTTATACCCAGCACGATATGGGGGGGGGGGAGGGGTACCCCCCCCCCCCTGTTCCTATACCCTATATACCCTATAACTGTTGCAAGGGATATACTTTATTGTGATTTGACGATGTCAATTTCCATGAAATGGCACATAACTTTTTCAGGAATAGGCCTACAACAATTACAGTGTAAAATTTAATATTAAGAACGGTTTCAGAGTACTTGAGAAATTTTTTTAACATCTGTTGCATTATTTTGATCGTTTCTTATTTAAAATAATTACAGTGGACAAAACTTGTCAAATGACAACCAGTTCGAATATCTTTTGCGACCAAATCGAGCTCGATACATAGTGAATATCCAACACTGACTGTTATGAAATAACACAAATATATGGAGTATGTACCACAACATAAAATTAACATTTCTTTTGTAAATAATATTTCAGTTTCCCCAATTGTATTATATTGGTTGTGTTTTGTGGTATATTTACAATGAAAAAAAACATTGGGGCAAAATTTCCTTAGCTTAACAGCTGAATTCCCCCAAATTACAAGAGGTATCCCGAGCTATAGATTTTTTTCAAAACTCATATCTTAATCTTATTTTTTTTAAATCCGAAAAAATGTCAGCCTCCCCTGCTCTATTTTGTTTCAAAAATTATTGGTTCGGAGCCGAGTTTAGAAAAATATTATTTGGGGGGAAATCGACTAAAAATGGCAAGCGGTACTCCATGCTATATTTGTACTATCCCATGCTATATTTTTGCTATTCCATGCTATATTTTTGTTTTAAAACTCTCTACTTGGGCAACAATTTAAAAATCCCAATTTAGTGGAAAAATCAACCAAAACGGAAAGGGGCTATCCCTTGCAATACTTTCTGTTTCAAAAATTATTACTTTGGGAATAAATCCGACAAATCTTTATTTCGGGGGAAAATCAACTGAAATGTCACGTACCCCTTGCTATGCTTTCTATTTTTTGAGCTAAATAAAACAAAACTCTATTTCGGGCATAAATCCACCAAACATTGGGTACCCCTTGCAATACATTTTCATCAAAAAATATTTTGGGGCACAAATAATTTCGGGCAAAAATCAAACAGAATGATTTTTCTCACGTAAAACTCTCACTTTGGGGATAAATTAAACGAAAATATATTCACTTCGGGGGGAAAAAACAATCAAAATGACATGGGGTACCCCTTGCTGTGTCTTTTTTTCTTCCTCAAAAATCCGGGGCACATATCAGAATTCTTAATTCTGGGCAAAGTACACTAAAATGGCCAGGGCACCTCTTGTACTACATTTGCTCTAAAGAATCTCATTTGGACAAATTTTATAATTTTGAACGAGAAATGATAAGGGATCTACATCGTGGTACGTGGTATATCATATTCCTTTTCACTGCTTTCACGAAAACACCTCTTACAACGCAGACCGTAAACCAACTGTTAAAAATATATGAAAACACGATTGATTTGAAGTGATGAGTTCCCTAAATTATGAACAAAAGGTTCAATCATGTGCAAAATTTGGCCTTTTCAAACCCCTTGGGAGTCTTGGTCAGTCCCACCACGTCAGAGAACAATTTGGTTTGGTCGTTGCCCTTGTACATCACACCTCTCAAGTTCTTGTACACGATCAACGCAAGCGCGGCCTGGTCAAACCGATGAGTGAACTTGACTGGACCCTTCACGTGTTGCCGTAACACGCTGCCCGCCGGAGCGATGCAGCCCTGCCTGAGCGCACAGTCCAGCCACGGTGCTACAATTTTCGTCTGGACTAGATCTGTGTTAACAAACAGAAGGGGACTGCCTTCCATACACATAGCGTAGCCATCATCTTTGGCAAATGTCTTCTTGTCTATCCCGAGTACATCGAACATCTTAGGGTGGGTGCGAGCGAAAATATTGGTGCTCGCGTACTCCACAACTCTTGCCATGAAGCCCTTGAGCTTCTTGAGAATGGGGAACAGAACCAGAGGGTCCCTCCGAAGTCGCGCAGATGCGTCACTATAAAATACAACTCCAAACTCATCCAACATGTCCTATAGATAACAAAAAAAGAAACGATGTGATTTGAGGCTTTTGCATGGTGGAGAATACTGGAGATAAATTTACAAAAACACAATGAGAACTAACTCCAAAAAGAAAGTATGAAACCGGAGGTTCTTTAAATAACAGAATGCATTAACTCAACTCAACAAGTTAATGTCTGGTTTTTGTAAAATCACACAATTCATTTAAAAAAACCAAATTACTTCACATTGTGTGTCCGAAAAACTTCAAACTCTATCGGGGTATGCTTGTTATTAAAATCGAAGGAGGGCGCAGAAGAATGGACAACTAGTGGGCTATGGCGAAAGCAAAAAGCAGTACCTAACAAATAGCATCAGCAATAACTATATCAATAGCAATAGTAAAAACTGAAGGTGCTTATATGTAAAATAAACCCAGACACATTCAATTATAGCCCTGGAACAGGTCAGGGGAACGGATGATTGATGAATGACAGTCCTCTGGGACATTGTCGTGGACCCAGTCATACTGCAGGTATTAATAAATGTCCGGAATTTCTCGGTAAAGCCCCTATCACACTGAACCCCGACCCAACTACGTTCATTCCCGACAAAGCCGATTTTTGAATTCACCTAAATCGGGACATCATCGGTGAAAAAATAAAAAAACAATCGGGATAACATTGGAATATGCAGTTGTTTCCCGTTCTTGTCAAGATCCTTCCCGACTGCACCACGATCTTTCCCCGACCATACCTTTTCCCCAACGTTTGTGCCACGTTTTTTCTAATAAGTTTGTGCCTAGATACTACCAAGATTTAATCCGATTGTACACCGATCTACCCGATCGTGCCACGTTCTTGTCCCGATCAAGCCAAGACTAATCCAATTGTGCCAAGATTGGGCCACGTTTCAGCCACGAACCTGCCGTTCTCTAAGACGTCCGTGCCAGGACTTATAAATACTGCCGATTCGGTCTATTCGTCATTCTTGTTTTGATGTTCTACAGAGCACTATACCTGCAAACTTCAACATAGCATTATGCCTCGTGGTGGTAGGAGAGGATCTTCTTCAGGGAAGGGAAAGTCAATTCCAGTCAAGTCCAAGGGCAAGGCTAAGGCCAAGTCACGTCGTTCTCAGCCTTCACCTTCACATACACCTAGTGATTCCGAGCATATGAGTGTTGATGCTGGTCGTGAACAAAGTCCTGATGATGCTGGTCGTGAACACAGCCCTGGTGATGCTATGGCATCGCAGACTTCTCTAACTATCAGAGATATAGTGTTCTGTGGAACTCTGAAATTGAACTTCATACTTGAGTAATTGTCACCAGTGGCCAGGTGTCGCAAAGTGATTGCTATCTTCATCTCTGGTTCTATGGCTTTTCTAAAGTTGGTGTCTCTTTTAGTGCACCTTGGTCCAAGTCTTCTGACCAGCTCGTCAAACATATCTGGTTGTATCCGAAGAAAACTGATGAAGGATGCTGGGTCTTCATGTCTTAATTCAGGCATCAGGCGGTGAAAGTGGCCAAACTGGAGCCTTCTACCAACATCTAGCCAAGGGCGGACCCAACATCTCCTTGGTCTTGGCTTCACCCTCTGCCTTCTCTTTTGTATTACTTCTATAATCTTCTCATCAGCTTCTTCTTCTGTTAACTTCAAATGTAATATCTGTTGTAAGATTAGCAAACTTCTCTTGTTGATATTGAAGAGAGACATGGTGAGTAGTGAGTGGTGAGTTGCTCTGCAAATGATGAAACTAGCCAGAAACTTGCATTTTTATACCATTGGTATGTGAATCGGGTGACGTCGTGTGTAGGACGTAGTGGAAACGTAGCGAGAACGTCTAAAACGTAGTGGGAACGTAGCTCTTACGTCGTTCAATCTGGTTGAACGTGGCAAGAACGGCTAAATCGTGGTATGATCGGGATGAATTTTTGTGGAAACTTGGTGTGAACGTGGCACAAACGTACAGAGAACGTAGTGAAATCGGGAGGGTCTTGGCAAGGTCGGGTCAAAAACGGCGTTAAATCGGGGAAAGAAAGCCCCGAGGCGTTTCCCCGTTCTCATCCGTTATGGCCCCGATCTACAAGATTGTACCACGATTGAACCCAGGCCTTGCCCCGACCAACTACCCCGATTTTACTACGTTCTCACTAGGTTTGTGCCACGAATTTTTCAAATCGGGGAAGTTTCCCGACAATTAAGCGCAACCCTTAATGGTCGGAAAACGACTCCCCGATTGCCCCGATCTTCCAGATCATACTACGACCATTCCCGTTTCTAAAACGATTACACCACGTTCTACCCGATTTTACCACGATTTGTACAACGATTTTCATTTTTTGGGGGGATCGGAAAGGTAGTAACGAGGTCGGATGCCCAGTGTGATAGTGGTTTTACAGGATAAACTTTGACTACAGGGACTTGACCATGCTCTTGGCCATGTCCGTATTGGGAACGTATGGAAGATGACATGTTGAGACCGATCTTTACGAAGGAGAAATGCCCCTTTCCCACTTACACGATATTTGCTACGGTAGAGCACGATTTTTCAATTATTTACAATCGCAACGGCGTCGTGGCCATGTTCGTGGTCAGTCGTGGTCCACTGTATCGTAGCGCACCGTAGTAGATCTTGATGGCACCGTGGAGTAGCACGATTTTTTGGAATGTAAAAAAAAATCGTGCTCTACCGTAGCGGTGGAAAAAAATCGTGGTCCACCGCAGCAGCATCGTATTAGAGTCGTAACGTTGTCTTGACGTTGTCGTGGTATGTCGTGACGGCGTCTTGTTCATTCGTACTCATTCGTGGTGGCCGTAACATCTACGGTAGGCCAAGAATTCGCTACGAGGCTGATACGATGCCGCTACGATGGTGCTGCGACCTAGCAAGACTTAAACAAGACGCCAACAAGACGCCAGCAAGAACATTATTTTTTTATCACGTGTCTCTTGCTGATCGTGTTGTGACGTCGTAGTACAATCTTGGCATTTCTTGGTACGCCGTGACAAATCTTGACGATGTCGTAACTCTACCGTAACACTGTCGTGGCACTATCGCACTACTGCCGTACCACATCTTGACGGCGTCTTGATAGCGTCTTGACAAGACGTAGAATTCGATTGACCTTGAACTTTTTGAGTGTGAGTTACTACGGTAGAGCACGACTGAGCACGATTTTTCAACTTTGAAAAACCGTGCTCTACTGTAGCAAAAATCGTGTAAGTGGGAAAGGGGCATTTAAGTAATGCTAGGTTCACACATTCCCGAATTATTGCCACCGTGACGAATACCCCGATCTATCCCGAATAAAAATTCTTGATGGCATCGGGAGAAATTAGCCCCGATTCGCTTTTTGTAAGAATAACTTAAGAATGAAACAAAAATAATCAAGAACTAGGTACGAATTGAAAGCGGAATCAGACCGAATCAAGCTGAATGATTGCGATTTAGTGAAGAATAAAACCAAATTGTAGCGATTTTGTTAAGAATAATATACGAATAACTCCAGAATCATCCAGAATGACCCAGAATTATGCCGATTTCATTACGAATTTAATAAGAACAAAGACCGAATAAGCCGAATGTAATGCGAACACTAACAAAGTAAGCCGCTTTCAACCAGAACAATTAGCCAGAATCATCGAGAACAAGGCCGAATCCAGGCGATTCCGGTATATAAACTGATCCATGCAGACAAGCGCCCATCGTCAGTCAGTTGTAGTTATCTACTCATTCTGGGTATTATTGATTAAATCGGCGTGCATTCGGGACTATTCTTGATCCATTCGTAATAAATTCTGCTTGATTCTTGGTTATTCCTAATAAATTCTTAGGAAAATCTGGATAATTCAGCATTATTCGTGATTCATTATTGCTAAGTTCTTTGATTATTCTTATTTATTTTTAACAAAATCTTAGTGTATTCGTAAATTATTCTTATATTATTCGTACATTTGTTGATATATTCGTAAAGATTCGACATGAATCTGGACTGTTAAACACCAAGAATAACTCTACGAAACTTGTGAGAATGCTGTACGAATATCCAGAATTAGTTAGGAATACAACAAGAATAAACCAAGAATTGAAATTGGTTCCCAAAATTGTCGGGGCGCTTCACCGAACTAACAGAATCATCCCGAGTTAGCCAAGAACTATTCCCCGATTTACTCAAGAATTGCTTTTCGCGGCGATTCGGCTTACAAATCAGGAATGTGTGAACCTAGCATAATAAGCAATTTGAGAATTGGAAAGTGGAATATATTTGTAGTATATTTCTGTCGCTTGACAGCAAAATATATGTAATGGTTACATTTCAAGCCGCTTGCCATAAAGACAAGTTTTGTCCAACCCTTAGGACAGGCCTTATTTAACTCCCTTATTTTAACCCACTCTTAATTACCCCGATTATGAGAGGCTTCCAGGCATAGGTGTGGAGATCTTTCACGTGCGGTGGGTATTTGGTAAAGTTGAAACTTCGAAGCTCTACGTTGCAAAGTCGTTTCACCTGGTAAGAGGCAAAAATGACAAGATTATCCCAGGCTAGTAAAAACCTGACAAAAGCACGGTCAAAATGTGCCCAGCATTGAATGTACTGACAGGAACAACTACGGAACCTATCGTTTTATACTACATGTCCGTGTGATTTACAACATCGATGTGATTTGAGGAGGTGGTCGACTTCGTGGTTTTTGGTGGCAACTTACTTTTCTTTCTAATCAACACCTTTTGCGACGCAGATTAATATTCCATTTGTTATACCAGCAACAAAGCTTGCAGTTTGATGTGAAAATCGAAGGTTGAAAATTGTGAAATTTTCGTCGCTTCAGTTACGTTTCTTGCAACCTCCGATAGAGGGCGATAGTTGCAACCGCGAACCAGCGCTCATAGGCGGTTTAGGAAATTACGTTTTTTTACATGGGAACGTTCGAATTATGATGCAGGGGGTGCAGACCAGTAAATGGGCCGAAAATTGCCTACGCCGGCCAAACCACGATTTTTGGAAACCCTTAAATGATCTGCTTTTAGAGCATTTTGTGGGCCATGAACTTGATGGTTCGTAAAAGAGAAGGCCGGAAGCGGTGCACAGGACTGCCAGCTTGTATTACTGTGAAATTCCGATGAAATTGGGCCCTAAAAGTGCTCCGTTTTGCAATGGGGCGTAGGCATGATTTTTCAAAATGGCGATGGGCTTCAGGACTATTTTTAGGGGGATCATCTTTGGATGGAAATTCCTCTCAAAAGTCATTGGATTACACCAAAAAAATTGAACAGAAACTGAACAATTATGAAATAAGCAAAATTTGATGTGTGTCTCAAACACCTTGGAGAAGTATTTTTCCTGAATTTTGGAAGTTTGCATATTTATCATTGGAGTCTATGGAAGTATATTTACTGGTGTGCAACCCTAAGCAATGGCAGAACATCGCGGTGTCCATGGTCTGAACAGAGCGTGCGTTTTCTACGTTTGTGACGAAAACGGTGAAATGTCACCGTTTACAGAGAGAAGTTCCTTGATTGTTTTAAGCAATGGGAAGGATTGGATGGAAAGGAGAGAGTGATCACCGGAAAAACACCCAAAACCCAATGATTTCGCGCAAAATTAAGTACCCGAAAGGCCGAGTGTGGCTAGCGCTACCAAAAACCACATGCTACATGCAATATTTTTAAACAACAGATGATCTTTTTGCATGGTGAAGGAAGCAGGAATGTTAAACGTAATCATGAAGAATATTTCTTCCATTTGTATTAAACAAAGCGATTCTTTTGAGGGGGAGGGGGGCCTCAAACTTAAAAGTCTTCATGTTGGATAATGACATAATTCATTCATCTACATTTAGGCCAACAAAATTGTTGTGTTTCCTTGGAAAGGAAAAATTGGAAAAGAGGGTCGGTCGGGAACATTTTTTTTTCGTATTCACGCTCACCCGGGCGTGTTTAGGCCTAAACATTGAAAGAACCTCCTTGTTTCATATTTTTTACATGAAAATAAACAAACACAATAAAACGCCGATTTTGAATCTGTCGATTTTTACGATCGGTCGGTCCGAGGGCAACAACAAATTTGTTGGGGGGGCTTTATAGAAAACTGAGTTAGTATGCATTAATTATGGAAACAAACTGATGCCCTTCAAAAACGGTTTGTAAAACTACTTTGTACTCCTACATTTTTAATACATTTTCATACAGTCTCAGACAACATTTGTTTTACACCGTGGAGTAAACAACTTTTAACATTTTGACTATGTTGCACTTTTCCTCTTATCGTAGTATCTATTTGTCTTGTTTTCCTTTTTGGTTTTGAGTTTGCTTTTACGTGTCCATGTTGTTCCTTTGTCTACTTTTACTGCTTTGCGCCGAGATTTTTTTTCCCATCGGGGGATCAAGTTCAGGGTGTTCTTAATGTCATCAGTTGTTTTTAATGTAAACATGGTTTGATTGATTTCAATGATCTTGTATATAAAGTCGTGTTTTCTTTTTGGTCAAACACATCACCACTCCAGTGAAAGTTTAACAAATGTTTGTCTAATATATTTCCATTTATTGACCAAAATAAATTGAACTATAAATATATTAAGTGGTATGCAGTCTAAGCCTCTACAAGTATTTCTTCAAGCTTTACATTTAGGAAATAAATCAACAATACCCTTGAAAACAAGACTGTTGCATAATTTACAATAAATACATCTATTCATGATTCTAGACGGCTAATCTTCAGTAATCTTCTGGCTTCACATGGACAAAATCCGTGATTTGTTGATAATTTCACACATAAGGCCAAGTAAAATAATATTAAACGTCCGGGTTAAAAGAGGAGGACAGGCTTTCCATTCTTTATTATGTTATTTTCAAGATTGCCGCCATTTTTTAATATTTCCAACAACCGTAGGTTTTTCTATTGTTCAAAGAAACGAAAAAGAAAAAGACTTTTGGACAAGATAATTTAATATGTTTACAGTAGTTTTAATAGAAGTTCTATAGGCCTATATTATTTTCTGACATAGATCGGTTGACTTTTTTTGTTCCGACCTCATTTTCACTAGTAATCAGTTTTCACTTGAAAACCAGTCTGTAATCAAACGTTGTACATGTGCATAAGCATAGTGAAAGCATAGTCTTTGCAAAAATATAATGTTACTGTACCGTTATAATGAAAACCCCATTGTATATGAAGGTGTGCTAGGATATTTATCGGTAATTACTTTAAGTGGGTGACAATCGACATTGAAATTAGAGGAGCCGTTTCAGATTTTTAAGGGGATGGATGTGTTGCCATTTGTTGTCAGAGCCGAGCCCTCCGCGCCCCAAATGGGCTCCGTGCACAACTACCCCCTCAGCGAAAAAAAAAGGCGAGTTGGAAGGGTTAATATCGACGCCATCTTACCTGACTTCAATTTAAGTGTCTGGTTCCCGCTGTGATATTCTTATTGAAAACTCAATTATCGAGAGTCGGCAAACAGACAAAGCAATCCCACTGGTATACGAGTATCAAATGAACGAGGAGCGCGGTGCGGATACCAGCGACGCACTGCCCGCGATAGTGCGGTTGCTATGTGGACAGCGCCCTCATTCGACGGCGCACGGAGCCCATAGGCATTTTTGGTATCAACATTTGGCTGAATATTCCGCCTAAACGTGCAGCACGACAGCTTGGCAACAAACTCCCTCGAATTGACAAAGAAAAAGCAATTCTAGGTTGCCACTAGAAACTCCGAACGGACTTCATTTTCTAGACGAGCTTCGGTTTCTGGCCCATGGCCTATTAGTAATTTCGCAAATCATTAATGGGTATACGCGTCCCTTTTTCAATCGAGTACCCGATTCCCAAACTACCCGTAAATGCACACCCCTGGCAGAAAATAATAATTAAATATTTGTAAATTGCTCATGTAGACAGGCAATTCCCAATACAGTGCGCCACCAATTAAGGTGGTTCAACTGCGCAGTCGACATGTTATACAACACTTTTCAAAGTTGGGGAGGGGGGGGGGGGCATAAGTAGCGCCTGTGCTAGCCTTGGTCAAGGCGTTCGACGCTAGCGGCCGTGATGATGAGCGCGCCACGTCCGCCTGGGTTTTCACCATTGATCTCCATTATTATTGCCGGAGATGATTGCTTCTCATTGCGGGGGGGGGGGGGGTGGAAAGGGGGAAGGGCACGTTCCCCCAGTTGACATCCGTGCCCCCCTGGGTGCGCCCCCATTTGAAATCTTCAAATGTACAAGAAAATATACAAGGTGCATCTTATGTACTGTCGGTGCCCCCTTGAAAAAATGTGTGCACCCCATGTGCCCCCTCCCCCAGAAATTTCGCCCAGTTACGCTACTGACTGCCAAAGACATTCCAATTTCACAGGGTGTACAGTAACAGTAATGAATAACACATGTAATGCAGTACCAGATCCAAATCATATTGAATAGCCCAAGCATGGCAGATGCGGTGAACAGATTTACAATATAAATTACTCATGTATGCTTTTGGGTGTGGCACCCCAAAAAATAGATGTTCAAATTAAAGTGATAGTTTTTCTAAAATGACAGTAGTCATTAGGCGATTTCACACTAGACAAAATCTCGGGGGCGGCCCCGGGGCGACGCGGGGGTGAAAATGTGCTACGTTTCACACTAGCTATTTTCTCCCCCGGCCGGGGCCACCCCCGAGATTGATCTCGGGGGTGGCCCCAGGGCGAAATGGCTAGTGTGAAACGTCGCCCCGCGTGTGGGGTTTCGTACAACCCGGGTTGAGAAACAGGTGGTCTCGACAAAAGAATTCCAAAGGTCCTGTCAAAGCGCGCGCTGTTGTTAATTGTATATTATACAGCTTGGCCGAAAGCGCAGCACCATTATTCTGAGGCACAATATGTGGTAGAGGGACCACCCCCCCCCCCCCCCCCCCCCCTCTTTTGTGTTGGTCATTGTGTTCCCGGAATCTCAGGAATTATTTTCAGTGAGGAGGAAGTTAGAAATTTACTGGCCATCTGGGGGTCGATGAAATACAAACTAGTGTGAAACGCTCATGCCCAACCACGGGGCGAGCTCGCCCCGGGGTTGGTGGAGGTAGGTTTGCGCGAAACGAGTGTGAAACGACGCGGGGTTGAACTCTGTCAGTGGCAGACATGCACTGGCTTCATCCTCTATTATGATAATTTGGTTAGAGTCGGGACCCCTTTCCATCCACTCCAGTTGCTCCATTAATTAAGTCTGAAAAATGTCTCTCTCCCGCACTTGAACAACAAACTTGATGTAATGTAATTGTGGGGGCTTTGATATGATGGCAGCATAAGTGACAGCGACTCCATAGTGGCACAGATGCTTGAAGTTACTGTGTAATGGCAGTAAGTGCCACGACAGGAACAGCTCATAGGAGCGAAGCTCTCCAAGGCGGGCGTACTCATCACGGAAGGCTTTAACTTTCCCTCAGCAAAACCCCTAAATTGACAAATAAAAAATTAAACATGAAGTCTAATGTCCTTCATGCATTCCCGTGTTTCTGTACACTCACCATGTATAATGCTAGGCTAGACTGCAAAATATGGCAAATTATTTTTTTCGTAACACAAATATCAAAATATTCACTCTGTGCTGTACATTTGCAATTTGTACATGTACATTGTATAAGTGTACGCAGTCAACTGTTGTTCATACGAACACTGTTAATAAAAATGCTAGTTACAACAAGTAACATTGCAGAATAATCTGGTGGAATCAAGTCTTCAAGACACACACCAGTTCGGTTTTGTTGAATATTTTGTCTGTGTATTAAGCTACATACATGCTCACTCTATAATTTTCATCTTAATCTTAAAAAAAAAGGAATTATAAAAACTTCCCACCCAGTGGGCTCTTTCTTAACAAAAAGCATATTAAATGGAGGTACATACTCAGATACGGACTCATGATTTCTTTACACTGTGGGTTTCGTCCACGAAAATCCCACACAAATATTGGCGATACATATCGCTGGGCAAGATCGCTCTGCCGGTGAATTGGGCCAAGGCTTCTGTGTTTGCAAACACAACGTCGTGACCCTGAAGAAAGTTTTTCAAGGCTCTCCGCTGTTCGGGTCGAAAATCGTCGATGAATAAATATCCGCAGCAGAATTCAGACAACAAAAACAAAGTTTTATCGAGAAAACAAACGATGTAGAAGGTTCGCCATGTTTTCGACGATTATTTGCAACATTTGATGACGTCGCAGCTTCTCGTTGGTGATTGGACATTCCATACATTAGCTCCGGCTACATCATCTATTATTCGCATACGAGGTCGTCTCAAGAAATCGGCCGAAAAAATAAAGAAAAACATAAGCCAAAGCGGACGGTTGTTCCAAGGCTGTGAGACGGACTCAACCGATTTGCATATTGCAGTCTGCCGCATGAGGTCGCTGTTCGCGCTTTGTGTACGTACGTGTTTACTTAAGTACCCGGACCCTACTCGTACGTACGTGTGGGTGTAAAGCGCGCGAGGCGCGATTTTTTTTCAGTGCCACATATTCGCTATGGCGCATATCGAAGTGCGCGATTGGACGGCTTTCACCAAGATAATGCATTATACATGATTTTGTTTTCTGTTAAAGGCGAGGTCATGACTGTACCTATTGCATATCACATCGCCAGCTATGAAAACGCTGACGAAGTATGCACGAAAAGCAGCACGATGCGATGATGATGCACACTTCAAGTGTGAAAACAAGGATCTCAATGTCACAGTAAACAACTTTATGCTGATTGTGCGCCTGCGCTTCCTTTTATGGCATGATTAATTCATGCATAAATGAATGTGCTGAAAAGCGTTGTTTTGTTTGCCACTGACATTCTCGCTTTCAACCCGGAAGTGCGCAGAAGGGGCTAATGTGAAATTCCTCTATAGCTGACTTGCTCACCCGTGTCATGTACTGAAAGAAATAGCCCAATTGTATTTTAACACAGTTTCCTGATAAATTGAGTATTGGAATTAATATACTTTTCACCCTGCACGTTGTATATGAGGTTTTCTGAAGAACTTTCTTGAAACAGTTTCTGTAAAAGAACAAGAGAGTTGACTTGACTCATTTGTCAATAAACAATACCTAACTGATGATTACACTTGCTTTATAATTGTGTGTGTCATCAGTTCAGATAGTTGAGTTGGTGATGGTCTTTTTTTTAATCTTCTGACTATTCATGAAGGGGTTTAAAGGGATTAATGTAAGCAAAATGTTTGCAAACATAAAAAAACAAAACAAATTTTTATGAAATACCTGAGTGTTAGTTAATGACAGTCTAAAGCACACTGTAACATCATGGCACCTGGTGTGCTGACATGTTCATGAAAAGTGGTATTTTGTATCAATTTCCAACACTATATTTTAGTCAGTCCACTGAATTTACAAAGCAAAGGATGGAGTTGAAAGAACAAAACTGACTGAAATAAGAAAAACAAAATCGGTGGCTGCGTTGACAACGTATCCAAACTTACGCTTTGTTTTATGCCTATTCTTCGGAGGTGGCCCCAACAGCATTTAGGTCTTATTTAAAATATATGTAGGCCGAATGCTTTCTGCAAAAAAGTACTACAGATATGCACAATTGCGAACATAAGCAATGATCCAGTATTGATACTGTACAGCGGTATTGTATGTGTACATTGTACATGTACACGCATTTTTGTTTTGCTGTACACGTGATGTCTTTCAATTATTCCCTTTAATATAACCAACCCCCCTAAGCACGTTTGCCTGTCCTCACATTTTCCGGAACAAAAAAATAAATGTGAGGACAGTATATTGTTTTCATTTGTTATACCCTTTGTTATACCCCCCCCCCCCCCCCCCTGTTCCGCCGCCGTTGCCCCCTCACCGATCCAATGGTATTTCTCGGGAGGATAGACCTAATATTGAAACGCATTTGGAAGCGTGATATATAATCACCCATCGAAAAGTTCAACCTTTAAAAGTTCGCGCGAATCACTACCAGTTTTGCGTTTGCTTCGTGCAAAATGACACATGCTGTTTAGAGGGACGTGTCGACCTTTTCAAATGCACATTGCAAAAAATTGCCTTTCCGTGAAAAACTCTTGATGGCGCTCTGTATTGGGAAACCCCTATCTAGGATTACTGTGGATGGGGAGTCTAGATATTTGGGATATAACATAGCAAGAATCGTGGCTTTACTTCTTGACAGAACTTTGATGATGACAAAACTTTGCAAACTAAACTGATAAAAGACATACCTCCGAGACGCCTTGTGGAGTCAAACCAAGGTCGAACACGATGATTCTTTTGTGGGGTAGAACCTCCTGTACGCTGCCGATCATCCCCTTCGATTCCTTCAGGTGATTCTGCGATGTCGCCGTCACAATCGCCGTTCGATCCCACAGTTCCTCGGGCGTCATGCTGTCCAGATCTATTTTGTTCTTTTCGACCCCGATAGTTTCTACGGACTCGCCGATCTGATTTGTCCCAGTATCGATTTCCGGGATGTGCTCCTCGATCCTTTTGGCAGGGTTTCTGGCGGACTCCGTACCGTTACGGTTGGGCTCTGATTGAATGACAATGAGAGCGACAAAAAATGACAAATGAAACAACAAAATACTACAATGCCAATGTACGTTACCGTACGTTTTACAATGATTGAATAGCGCGCGAAAATGGCCACAAGATTGGCTACTGGGCACACACAATGACCTTCCTTCCGCTGCCTGGTTTTATTTGCCCGCAGGACCCGACCCCCTTTTCTGGATTCAGTGTAAATACGGGGAAAGGGCAGACCGAGCCCAGTCTAGTCCTATTGTGTCCTTTCTATAGTTATTATCACCTTTCCAGTGTGGGTTTACAACTACAGCTCGCCCAATGTGACCCCACCGATGTGACAGCAGGTTTCTAAAATCACTACATGTGAGTGTTGTGTGTCAATCTTCCATGTGTGCCGAAAGAGGCGGAACGGGGTTGTGCATAATTACATGTATACGCACTCTGTGTGATGCACTGATCTCTATATAAAATGATAGCTCATTGCGCGCTGTGCAAGCAACTGAAGCCAGCACCCGCCATATTACCACTCCCAATTTACCACTGATCGCTATGTAAGGAGAACGAGGATAAAAGGAGACCCTGGGGACAAGGTTGGAAAACATGTTGAATTGGGAGTGATAACATGGCGGACGGTGGCCTTGAACTCGAACAGCCGATCCAGTTTACATAGAGATCAGTGGTGTGATGCAGGCTTACATGTACAGTGTACACGCAACCGTTCGCTTCCGGCATGCCAAAACAGGGATCTGGGATCGTCTGACGCATTAGACGTTCCCAGCGCAGCCCTGTTTGGGTGGTGGGTACGAGCGAACACACAACTGGACCACACATAATCCCAAGTCATTACGTCAGTGGCAGGGGCGTGGGAACGTCATCGGGTATCAAATTACAATTTGCCATTTATTGATTAATATTTTAAATATTTGAAATTCTGTGTAAAATCAACCGCGAGAGACCTGGGCTCTATTTCACAAACGTTAGTAATATTCCTATCTTGGACTTAGGAAGAATAATTGTGTAATGTACTAGATCCTCATTTTTTGTCGTGCGTGAAAAATTACGTGACGCTTCCTTCCGGTTGAAACCCGAAATCCTTATCATTGGCCACCCAGTAAACTAAACACCAGAAACGAAACAGTTTTTTTGGTGAATTGTTATTTAGTTTTAGGTTTAGTGGTCTTTAGACTAAATGTTCACGTTTTAATCACGTGATTTCCATTGGTTTTGGAGGGAACTATATTTCACGTTCTAATCACACTTCAAAATCACCGGTTAATCACGTGAATAAAGTAACGTGATTCCCGAAGGTTATGGTAACTGGTGTAAATCACATTATGTTGACCACTTATTCAATTGACCAAATCATTACGTTTTGAAGAGCCAATATATTCCTGGCGTCCGCGACTGCCAGGAATTTTCCGTAAAAATACGGCTTTATTTTTTAGTGTACAGTTACCATCAATTCACTGGTGAAGATCACATTATTGTCACTGGTTTTATAGAAGAACGAGTCAATAACGTGACTATATATATTGGGTGTGCAAAACGTGATAAAAGAACGAACCTTAATTTAACGTGCCTTTTACGTGTGCAAAACGTGATAAAAGAACGAGCCAATAACGTGCCTTTTACGTGTACAAAACGTGATTCAAGATCGGGCCAATAACGTTATTATAATAGTTGTATTACCGCGAATTTCACGTGATTGAAATCGCGTGATTTCTTTAAGAAAACTCATTGACGCCTATAGACCTTTATCATGCTGTTACCATCTTTGTCTTGTTCCCTGTATGCATTAGCAATTATGAATAGTGATTCCAATTATTGAATGAAGGTGCCAGACTATTTTTTCTTCCAGCCTTGGTTTGGTTACATTGATTTTGAATAGGAGAAAACCAAGATGGCTGTACCATGATAAAGGTCTATTACGAACGAGTTTGACGTTTTTCACGTTCCACTGTTTACTGAGCAACACAGTAAGCACGCACACATACGTAACAAATCGGTGTGCGTTCGTTCTCCCAAACAAACGTGGACGTATAACAGAGGGACCAATATCGTCCGCGATTCCCAAAATACGTCCGCGATTGAGATCGTGTACAAAACCTATGGGTTAAATTTTTTGAGGGAAATTTTCGGGTAAAGCGACGATAAAGACGACAAAACGCAACGCGACGCACATGAAACACACAAAACCATGTTGATTTGCATGAATCTCATTATGCGGCAGCTGACCAATCAAAATTTAGGAAATTTGTGTGCGCAAAAATCATATTAAATTGCTGTGTTTTAGTCCAAAAACACACTTTCTTGATCATAATAGGTAATTTGTCAAGCAATTCATGTGCACAATTACTTTTATCCAAGTATTATTTAATAATGTCATATTACATCCCCGTTCATGTTAACAAAATCAAAACGGTTGATGGGGAACCATGACTTCATAATGGCTCTACCGAATGAATATAGAACCAACATGCGCTTATACTATCATAGTAGGATCAATATGGGCACATGTACACCGTAGTAATACAGGAGTATATAGGATTGCACAGTAATTAAATTGTAATTTGTAAAATTAGAAACCGCACTCTGTGAATGTACAATGTCTTTGTAAAAATACGAATCGTTCTCCGTTAATGTACAGAACAGTCTGTACATACACACATCCCTTGTAATGCCAATTGACATAAGATTTGTTGTGGAATATCAGAGAATTTTTTAACAGTGTGGTTTCGTGACTGTCTGCTTTCCACCGTCTCGTAATTGTTGACAGTTTAAATCTTTCCTTGCACTTTTCATGAACAAGCAGTAACAGTGCCATTGGACGGTGGAATGTTATGTTGGTGTGCTGTGGACAATAACGTTTTCTTATGCTGTGAAGTGCAACGGGTTAGAATTGGTGAAAATCTCTGTGCCGAACCATGCAAAACGATTTCCAATCATCCATCGTCAACACCTGGCACTCTTCCAACCTTCCAACCATTTTGTCGTCACTAGTACGTGGCAAATGTGATGCGATCAAGCGAAATCAGTCGGAACTCGGCAATCCTTGTTTTCAGATATGAGCCAAAATATTGTTCGTATGGGTGGAAAAGTCAAACAATATTATAACAATATAAGGGACAAAGCCCTTTCTAAAATGAATATTTCCACCAAACAATTCCGTTTTTGGATCAATTTTGTTTCCTTCTTCATTTAGGAGGTCGTTCACATAGATGATGTTAGATTTTATCCAATTACGAAAGTACAGTATTTCGCCATTGTACTTTATGAGTTGGTTGCCCCATAGTAATTGAGATTTTATTTCAGTGGGACTTAAATCTTTCTGAACATTTTGGGGTCGATCTAGTTCCTGCCAACACAGTATAAGCTCTTTATAAAATTGTGGCAGTGACTGTCTTAATGGCCCACTTTTTGATTTCCCAAAATTCCTGTTAAAAACTAAGATTTGGACTACAGTAATCTAGGAAATATTTACATAACGTTTGCCATTTACCACCAGTATTGTTTAATAGTTTAACAGCCCAGTTGCATTTTAATGCCATGTTATGGGATTCCATATCGATGAGGTTTAAACCTCCTTCATCGAGCCTTCTTATAATAGTTCTGCGTGCAATTTTATCTATGCGTCCAATCCAAATATAGGGAAAGACTAGCTTATTAATTTCGGAAACGTACTTTCGTGGTGTTGGGATAACGGATGCTAAAAAGGTAAATATGGGTAATGCCAAACTGTTTAAAATAGCGACTTTACCGGGAAGGGTTAAAGCCCGTCTCTTCCATTGGTTTATCAGGGCTGTGCAGGTTTTAATTTTTTCTACTCAAATTAATTCATAACACTGGGCCATGTGTTTTCAAAAATATACTCCTAGAGCTTTGATCGGCTGTTGCTGCCAAGTTATCGTTTCAAGCAAATGTTGATCCAGTATTAGATTACCAATAATAAGCCCTTTTGTCTTTTGAAGATTAAGTTTAGGTCCAGCAATTTGTCCACAATTTGATACGATGTTTATAGTCTTGTTTACGGATTTAGGGTCTGACACAAAAATAGTAGTGTCGTCTGCGTACATCGAAATGTGTAAGTTTGATGTTTCAGTAAGTTCT
Organism: Hippasteria phrygiana; assembly: GCA_037893225.1. Classification (NCBI taxonomy): domain Eukaryota; kingdom Metazoa; phylum Echinodermata; class Asteroidea; order Valvatida; family Goniasteridae; genus Hippasteria; species Hippasteria phrygiana. The sequence goes on from JAZGUH010000329.1 coordinate 218,582, forward strand.
ATTCCGTTTATATCTTTGTTACATCTAATTATGTTGGCTAATACCTCAGCAACAAGTAAAAATAAGAGAGCTGAGAGCGGACATCCTTGCCTAAGGCCTCGTGTAAAAGTTACAAATCGGGACATATATCCGTTGTTGATAACACTGCTTTGTATATTTGTATACAATGTTTTTATCCACTGGATAAAACTGTTTCCATAGTTGAATTTGGTTAATGTTTCTAAAAGAAAATTCCATTCTACCGTGTCAAAAGCTTTTCATAATCCAAAAAGACGATAGCAGCATTTTTGTTGGATGACATCTTCAATTAATCTAATGTTTTCTCCAATAAATCTTCCTTATACTTTTATAATTTTGTAATCTATGTTTAGTAAACTAATTGGTCTCCATTTTCTTAATTAGTACGATTACCTTTTCTATAAAGCAATGATATTATAGCGCGGCGTTGTGAAATAGACAACTCTCCTTTGTTGTAACTTCTATTCATTGATTCAATATAGAGTGTTTCTATTTGATTCCAAACTTGTTATAAAACTCCATTGTTAGGCCGTCCGTACGGTACCAGGACTTTTGTTGGTTTTCAAGTTGCTTAAAGCTCGTTCGTACTCTGCCTCGGTGATTATGCCCTCACATTTTTCCTTTTGCTCATGATTTAATACATAATCAAACTTTGTGCCGTCTAGATATTGTTTCACCTGACTTATATCAACAGAGTTGGATGTATACAAATTTTGGTAAAAACGTTTTTCTTCGTTTAGTATTAGCCTTTTATCTTTTATAATACGATCAGTTTCACTTTGTAGTAGAGTGATGTGTTTTCTGACTGCGTTTCGTTTTTCTAAACCTAAACAATTTTTAATACTTTTTTCACCATCCTCGGCTCATTTTTCGCGGGATCTGACCCTTTGACCCTCAATTTCTCTGTCATATATTTTTTTAATACGTTTTGGAGTTTGTACATCTCTTCACTTTTAACATCACATTGTTTGTTGAGATAAGTTAATCTTTCTGTAATAAGACGTTTCACATTTTTCTCCACGTTTCTTTTTTGCTTTGAATAATGTATAACAAAATCCTTAATTTCGATTTTACATAATTCCAAACGGAGTCTTTCATCATCGTATTCAGTTTTTAACTTGGATGTCGTCTCTTCTAAATAGGATTTCATTGCATTGGTAAATGTTTTATCATCAATAAGCGAATTATTAAAATTCCAATATCCCGGCCCACGCTTATCATTACAAAATGTGATTTTTATCGAAATAGCTTGATGATCTGTTTTAATTGCTGGTCGAATATCAGTAGAGGTAATGATATCTGCCAACAAACGCGAAATACGGAAATAATCAATTCTAGTTTTTATATTGGGACTCTTTCTTCTGAATGTATATTGTTTACAATTAATTCGGATGTTGTTCTCTCCATACATCTACTAGAAGTTTCTTTCTACTTAGTTCATTAACAAAGGTTGTATCCTGTTTTGGAATTATTATTCGCCCTCTCTATCGCACTCATTATTTAAAACACAATTAAAGTCGCCTCCAAGTACGATTTCGTTATTTTTCGGGACATATTGGGATATCAATTTTTCAACCTTTCTAAAGAAACTTACTCTTTGTTTACACGTATTTGGTGCATAAATATTCATAAATGAAATAGGTTTATCCACCAGGGTTGTATTGATTAAACAAATTTGTCCAAAAGAGTCAGATTGAAACCCGTTTATGTTAAGATTGGCCGAGTTTTTAACAATAATGCTGGTCAGGCAACTGTAGGAATCACCATAAGAATGAAAACTGTTATCATCCTGTAAATCATACAAATCATGAGTTTCTGTTATGTTCTCGGTGAAGTGCGTCTCTTGTAAAAAGATTATATTGGCTTTCTGATCATTAAACCATTTGTATAGCGCTAGTCGTTTGTTTCGATCCCTTAACCCTCTTACCTTTAAGCTGACAACATGGAGCGACGACATAACGATGGGGAGATTGGGCTAAGTAACGTCATACAGTTTAACTGGTTATATTGTTTAACATGAAAGTTAACATATACGAAGGATCATAGCATAGATTGCTTTTGAGCCTTTTCCTTCTGAGCCACTTTGACTCGATTCAGAAAAGGCCGAGGTCAACTGCGTGCCGTATCGCGCGAGTGATAACGTATACTTGTAGAAAAATATGACGTCACTGTATTATACGACAATGTTTTACGCAGAGTCTGTAGGTATTTCTTTGTCTAAGGCTAGTACTACTTGCTGTGCATTTTGCACATGATTCAGGTGTAACACCACGGTAAACATATGTTAAAGTGTTGATGATCTTTGTGAGACACATTTTGAATAGGGGTTGTAGGCTTGTTCTTACTAAAAAGTTAGTTATAAGTCATACTTTCCTTTGTTTGCAGTCGGGTCTTATTGGGACCTGCGCGGCGAGTTGTGTGTGAGCTGATACTATACTCTTCGTACACACTTTTCCTGCCCAGGACTTTTCACGCTTTTTAACATAAAAAATATTCACAAAGAAAGAGCACATCATGCACGAAGCGTTGGGAATCATTTTATTATGATGACGTTATCAGGTATCATGTTTCACATTAAAGAGGCATTTGTGAAGGTCTAATATGAAACTAAAATGCAAACTGTGCCATTATATTGTATGTACAATTTTAAATGCCTATAACTATCTACATATAGTGTATGTCCAATTTGATTTTGTCTTGGTTTCTGTGTAGATTGGGATTTGTTATCGATGACGTCATCAGGTTTCAAGTTACTTAACAATACATTAAAGGTGCATGATTTAACGTCCTAAAGCTCCACAACTATAGGTTCCATTGGGCTAATATGCGCATAAATAAGGACATGTTCTAGATGAAAAATGATGTGACTCGTGATGACGTCATCAGATGTCACGTTACATAACATCAAAGGTGCACGTTTTGAAGGCCTGTATCTCTAAAACTATAGGTTCAACAGGGCTGATATGGGGTATGCACATAGACAGGGTGGTGTAATAGTTGAACATTAATGTGATGTAATGATGAAGTCATCATACGATTTCTATATTGTTTTTATGTTTTTGAACCTTTAAGCCATATCTCATCAACAGAACATGCTCAATTCGAAATTTGTTTTGTAAATATCTTGTTAGGTCATTGTTATTTACATTTAAATGAAAATAAGTGTGACGTCATGGTGACGTCATCAAAAGCATGATTTTGTGAACGGGCAGGTCTGATCATCATGAAACTTGGTGCGTACATGTAGGTAAATATTGTCACAAGTATGCAAATTTCGAAGTGACGTCATAACAAATAATGCGGAAAAGCCCTATGCTCTGTTCATCTTAGAGACATGGACCTATAGGTTTTATTAATGAAATCGTTAATGGAATCTCCCAAAGGATGTAGCAAATGGTGGATGGGGCGAAAAGAGCCGGGTTGGTGCTTAAAATAGGAATAAGCCCAATTAATGGGTGAACATTGGAAATTGGGAAATGGTCGATGAATGAAAGGTCAATTCTGCCCAAGTCAATTCCATTTTGCAACTTTCTGAAAACTACATCGGATCTATCCGTTGCAGAGACTAAAGGCAATCAGCATCCCTGCTTACGATGCGACTCCGAAAACCAAGGGGAAAAACCCTGTGAAAATCTCCGTTCCAGCAAAGTATCTACCGACTGATCAGGATAATAATACATGTGTATAATAATTTTCCTCAATTGCCGGATAGGGCGACACATACTGCTATAAAAGAGTGGGTTTGGGTGACACGGTCGAATAGGGCGACACATAACTGTCGCCCTATTGTGAAAGTCGCCCCTTTGGAGTGTTTTTTAGTAAGGCGCGTGGGGAAAGTGCTCTAAATGGGCGACACTCGTGTCGCCCCTTTTGGGGTTATTTCGGGCAGAGTCGCCCATTTGCCGCATCCAGGAGATTTATAATTATGGTTGTCATTATTATGACAACCATTCCCTTAAAGTAGCCAAATTAATGTGTGTTGTGGTCACGAAATTGTTTATACTTCCCCTTTATTATTAAACAACTGCTGCTCATGCTCACCCTTGCCCCGAACTTGTTAGAGCCGGCCGAAATGCTTGCACGCTCAATGTTGCCGACGGAGTATTTGTACTGATGAGCGCGCGTAACTGGCTGTGCTGGCGGATTGCTTCGCGGGGTGCCGTGAGTACCCACTCTACATAGTATCAGGGCCACCGCTCTGTCGAGATACAAAATTAACGTGGTAATTAAGACACATGAAATGTCGCGGTAAGACACGTCATTGACGTGGTAAGAGTGTTTATTGGCGCGGTAAGAGTGTTGATTGACGAGGTAAGAATGTTGATTGACGCGGAAAATGAGACTTTAGTGGAGTAGTAAGCGTGTTTGACAGACGCGGTAAGAGACGTACTTGACGTGGCGACAAAGTGGGACTGACGAGGTAAGAGAGGCTTCAGTAACGTGGTAAGAGTGCAGTCGGACTGTCGCGGTAAGGGATTGTCACTACGGTGGCCGATAACGTAATTTCAAAAATATACATGTAAATCTTCAAAATCGGGCGTGTATTTGTTTAAATAGCACACTGACGAAATGCTCGTACTTTCGGCCAATGGTGTCAACATGGACGTGGTGGTGGTGGTGGTGGGGGGAGGGGGGGGGGGGGGGGCAAGGGGGGGGAGTGGGGCCTTCACGATTTGCTGCTTTCTGGTGAGTGATTTGCCCCCTCTAGAAAAACATCTGAGTGACGCCCATGGGTGTTAAATTAATATTTTAAAAAGCAACAAATCTATTATATAAATAGTCAAGTATAAAAAGAAATAGGCTCACAGTTGGTAAATTATTCATGAAAAATTACCCAAAGGTTGAAAATGTTGACTATTGTACCAACGTTGGGTAATCTGTTTGCCAAACTTTCTAACAGTTGAGTTTAAATACATTTTGATATCGTATTCCCAGTGAAACTTGTAATTGGTTTGCTCCATTTATCTTTTTTGAAACTCGTTTCAGAAATTGATTTAATTATTTCTTTATTATCTATTATTATTATTACTCTTGGGTGACCTGTTAGCGGCTGCTTTTGGGATTTATTAAATTTTCCTTAAATCAATACATGGTTTAATCTCTCTTTCTTTTAACATGTGTGGCTTGTTGAGAACCGGTGGCTCTGAAAACAGCTTTTTGAGTTCACTGTTTCTGCTGTTTGTGCTGTTTCTCACTGTTTGATTCAGGGTGCCTTTAAGATGGAAGTCAGGGGTTGGTCTTTCAATATACTTGAGAAAAATTTGTTGGGAAACAGCATTCCGCCTCTATAAAGCTGATTCCCAGATTTGTCCGGTTTTGTTCAAACTCGGAACCGAGTATGTAATTTAACTTAGAATTTGTTTTCATACTGTAGTGAATAATATTTTTGAAATGTCCAGCAATTACGAAATGTGTAAAATCTTTGGGAAAAGGTACTTCGTCAATTGTAAGTGGTCAGGCACAAGACTTGGTCCGCATGAACAGCGCCCGCTCGTCCAACGCATAACGGGTGCGTGAGCCTATTTCTTTTTATGCATTATTAATTGTTATAACAGATTTTTTGCTTTTCTAAAATATTATTTGGACACCCATGAGCGTCGCCATGACTTTTTCTAGAGGGGGAAAAGCACTGACCAGAAAGCAGCAAATGGAGAAATCACCGGCCGTGGAAAAATCGAAAGGGGATGCTTTGTTCAATACAAAGCCTATTTTAGCGGCATTTTAGGCCCCTTTTAGCAGGTTTCGAGTGTTTTAAATATACATTCAATAGATTACGACATTGACTTCGCACCTCGTCTTCTTTCAAATATATTTTTAATTTGTTCATCTGTATTTAGTTTCCGGGGGTGGTAAGGGCCCCTTGCCTGCCCCCCCCCCCCCCCCCCCCCCCTCACCACGTCCATGTTGACACCATTGGCCGAAAGTACAAGCATTTCGTCAGTGTGTGCTATTTAAACAATATACACACCCGATTTTGAAGATTTAAATGTATATTTTTAAAATGACGTTGTATATCGGCCACGGTAGTGCCAATCCCTTACCGCGACAGTCCGACTACACTCTTACCACGTTACTGAAGCCTCTCTTACCTCGTCAGTCCCACTTTGTCGCCACGTCAAGTACGTCTGTTACCGCGTCAGTCCAACATGCTTACTACGCCACTAAAGTCTCTTTTACCGTGTCAATCAACATTCTTACCTCGTCAATCAACACTCTTACCGCGTAAATTAACACTCTTACCGCGTCAATCAACACTCTTACCACGTCAATGACGTGTCTTACCGCGACATTTCATGCGTCTTACCACGTTAATTATACCTTTTTTATCTCGTCAGAGCGGTGGCCCTTATAGTACACCATAACATGGCGACGCTCTGTGCCCCAATCTACTAGCGCACCGGCTGCAGCTATAGACGTACCGGCAGGGATTCCACCGCCAACCTGAGGGGGGATTGAACGCAAAGCAGGCGTGCTTATTTGGCAAGAAGTTTCGGTGGCATTTGAAGCGGGTATTAACATGCCGCCTGCCGAAGCGACTGTAACACAGAGCTCCATATCCATCATCGCCCAGGATAGGAGCGCGACTGGTTCGCCTCCATACGTAAGCGGTATTGCCCATGCTGGCCCAGACCGGGGAATTGTACGACTGCTGTGCGAATGGAATGGAGTTTACGCGGGTAAGGTGTCGCCGGCCAAAAAGACACCTTGCCTTGCTCGATCGACTGCCATGGTTAATTCTGAGCCGCTTTCTGCAGAGGGTCAGCATACCCATGGAGGACTAAAGGCCTTTTCACACTAGAGTATCCATCCCCAGGGCGAACTCCCGGGGCGAATTGCGCGTCACCCCGGGGCCACCCCCCGGGGCGGCGCGCAATTTTTCACCCCTGAGTTCAACCCCGCGTCGATTCTCACTTGGTTTTCTCAAACTCCACTTCTCGCCACGGGGAGAGTTCACCCCGGGGATCGGCACAGTCGTTTCTCACTTGAACACAGCGGTCATCAGGGCGAAAGTTTATCGAGTGGTGCGCATGCGCAGTTTACGCTTTACACAGAAATCTCGGTGGAAGCGCGCGAAGATTTTTCCCACATGTGCAGTGCAAGAGTTACAAACATGACGCCTGCAATTGAGATTGATGTCACACGAGAAGCAATATGTTTGTTTCTGCATAGAGCAAGGTTTCCTTGCTCTATGGTTTCTGTTTCATCTGTTAGCAAAGAACGCACATGCCGGATACCTGGCCGCGCCGCACACCAGCGTAATTAGAAGCATACATTGTACGTGTACATGTAAACATGGGAAGGCACTGTTTCAGAACCACCAAAACGACATCGTCATGTATTACTGAAAGCGCACTGGGCCTTACTGAATAGGCACAAAGCTTTATTGAATAGGCACAAGGCGTGACGATGTCATTTTGGTTGGTCTTTTTAAGTGCTTACCGTAAACATGATGCGTGCGATTCTGTTATGTTGCACTGATATGCAAATCGTCCAAACAACGTGCGTTTTTGGTGACCTTTGTGCCGTTGCTCGCCCCGGGGCCCACACTCACCCCCTGCACCATTTCTCACTACCATTCTCGCCCCGGGGAAAGTGTCTCGCCCCGGGGATAAGATTTTCAACCCTGGTCCAGAGCCGGGTTGAACTCGCTCCGGGGATGGGCCCCAGTACAGGAAACAGTTGCTGTCATTGGTCGTTTTGTACATCCCAATGTGTAATAGTTCCAATGCAAAAAGATGCATGCATGTATCTCTTCAGCTGAATAAACCAGTTAGGGGACATCGGGCCCTTTGGGGCTACTGTCTGGGGCCCCGTACAGGAAAAAGTTGCTGTCATTGGTATTTTTGTAACCCCCAAAGTGTTATAGTTCCAATGCAAAAAGAATTATGCATGTCTCTTCGGCTGAATTATGGGCGGGCCCATTTGGGGCTACTGTCTGGGCCCCCCGCACAGGCCAAAATTGCTGGCATTGCTATCGTCACCAAAAGTATCCTCCAGGGAGTGATATCCAACACGTTTTGTCCGTGTAAAACTCGGCTGAATAAATGCATGTTTTGGCCCCCTATTTTGTGACCCCCAGGCTGCCTGTACAGGGTGTAACCCGGCAGCAATATGTAATATTGAATCTCGGCACTACCAGACCATCAAACCTTTTGTATCTTTTCAGCTGAATAAACTCTCTGGCTTCCGGTCTAAATGCTAGTAATTGTTACTAGCCTAATTACGTTAAACTATAGGGCCTTTGCCTATACCTCTAGCCCCGCAGGAAGTAACTGGGTCGAAACCTAGGCTCGCACTTAAACTATTATTACCCAAAGAGTCCGAGGAATAAGGTTGAAGTCCGCTATTAGCTCTTCAGAAAACCTTGGAAAATGTCACTTTGAAGTTTTCCTAGCATACACAATTTCATTATTAAAGATAGGCCTATAGGCCTAAAGATCTAAACATCATTCCTATCCCATACCAGTTTTATGGTAGTTTTGACATTCAACCCAAAAAATTAAAGCCACCAAAAAACTTTGCTATTTCAACTATAAGAACTAGCCTTGTGTGAGAACCATTTGAGGCTGGGACCATCATGTCTCACCTTGTCCCATGAAGTACCTGAACATGTACATGTAGAACCCGATTCCCGCAAGACAGAAGACGAGAATATAAACAGGTCTACGTGTTAATGGGCCGGATACCATGATGGATTGATGGATCAGTCAGACACGGCGAACAGTTCCCACGGCCAAAATCAAGATCTGCATTATGAAAAGATGTGAATTTAATGTACATCAACCAATCATTCACCTGTATGGAGAGTTGTATTTTATTTCAGACTATATGGCCTAAATGTATAAATTATGCAGTTCAGCTGGCACGGTTTCCAGTACGAGGGTCATGGGTTTCCGGGCTGTCTCGATGCCTTACAGATCCCCCATAATGAAGTGAATTATCCGAGCTGATCGATAATCGTAAGGACTTCACACTGTGGACTAGCCCCGGTCCGTTTGCAGACTCTGCGAGGCCTCTCATCTACATTTATTTTCCTGCGCAAACGAACCCCGGCCATATCATGCGAATACGAAAGTATAGACTTGGGTGAATGGGCAAGGACAAAACTTCGCGCAAGTTAGTGTTACGTATGAGACATTCATGAGGCCTAACCCTCCAAAAAGCATTGACAGTGACATTGACTTTTTTTCTTTTTTTTAACCTTTGGTATCTGCAAGGGGAGTAGTTCTTGGTATGATTATGTAATTAGAAGCAACATTGTGCGTTACGTAACATGGGACTGCAAGAGGACCTTTTCTTGGACTTGTCTGTGTTCTCACTAGTCCAGTAAGAATTGACGGGGACCCTGACATTTTGGTTAACAGGCAAATGTTAGTGGCAATGTATTTATTTGGACTCTAGCTACCTCCCATATAAAATTCAACCAAAATCAACCTTATGTAAATATGTTAATTGAAAAACAAATAGGAGAAGAGATTTTACTTTAATACCCCCCACCAAAATCGGTCAGAAACAGCAAAATCTTGTAAAATAACCAACCCTCCTTGATAACAACTATCTATATATGTGGCATTAACCTCTTATTTTAAGATTTATGTCAGCAGAATCTGTAAAAATGAGGCAGAAATTAACATGTAAATGTATGTAAACACTTTGAGTGACCATACACTGTGCAAAAACATCTTAGGCCTACACAGAAAACACAACCTTTCTTCCCCTATATTGTACGAACATTTCTCAACTATATTCTCTAAATTAAAAGTTGCGCCATATTTAGTAACCACTCTATTTTAAAGTGGAGGATCTTAGTTCTCAGTTCCTCTTATGAGCAAGAGCATGCTTTCGTGCCTTGACGTGTGGAACTCGTAAGTTGCGTATAGGTGAATCAAAAAATGAATCGATGCCAACTCGCAGTGTTTTTGATTGGGTGTATTTCAATTAACTGTAATGTGACATGAGTAAAAACGTTGAGCCACAGGTATTAGTTGGTTTTGTTTTGTTCTTCTAGGCATGGAGGAAGGAATATATTCCTTCCTCCATGCTCTAGGAAGGAAACCAATATTTCTAAGGTTCTATCTGGTCCATTCTATTCGTCGAAAAAGCCCGAGTCTGTCGGGAGTAGTTTGAGCCTTTGATTGTGGTTTGGTAGTTTAGCTCGTACCAGTTTTCCCCGGATGTTTTGGGGCTTTTTTAAAGGCAATAAACGGAGGTTTGGGAAATATTTCCGAGAGTAGTTTATTGCCTTGGATGAGGTGACAGTGTTTGTTTATCGCCTTGTTTAGGTCGCGGTGGTTTATGGCTGGGTTGTATGTGGTGGTGAAGACGAGGAGTTTGTTTGGATTTTGTTTCATCGTCGGTTTTGTGTATTTGTTTCTTTCTATCGGCATGTGCAACTCTGTTTGTTGCTGTTGTTTTGCCGATTTCTTAGCCAGTTCAAATTTTGTGGCTTCCAAGTATTCTTCTAGTGTTGAACTAGGTGTGGATTTCGGATGCCATTTTGAGAGTAGTTTGAAAGGATGATTTTTGTTTGTTTGTTATGCATTAGGAATGCAAATGTCACATAAAAGTGTTTTAAGAGATGGTTTAGCAAGAGTAGAAACAAAGTTGAGACCTTTTCCTAAAGCGAGTTTCTCAGTTTGAGATAGTTTCACTTTGGATAGGTTTGTTATAAATTGTTCGCATTGTGTTGCTAATGGGGATAGTTGATTGGCTTTGGTTTTTTTCCCCATACACACAAAAATAAGTCATGTTCTCTCTCTCAAGCACACCAACTCTATTATCTTTTTGGCATATGCCAACCAAAATTATATATTTTTTTATTTTTAATAAAAATATTATATTGCACCAATAATAAAATTACATTAATAAAAGTGCCTTTTAGAAAAAAATTGTTTCTGTGTTTAAATATACTCGATATGTTAAAGACAATGGTGGTGATGATGATGCAGAACAATATACAACAGATACAGATAAAACGTATTTTATATAAGTTGATTTAAGATCACTAATAAAAATAGTACACCTCTGTGATAGTAAAGGAACATTGCTTAATCTTATAGATTGTTTACATGATATAGCTGAAAAGGAAAAAATATAGAAAAGAAACGAGAAGAAAAAGAAATTGATTTTGATGTAGACTTTTTTATTCCGTATCACGAAGGTGAAGATGAAGATGAAGATAAAGACTTAGACATTAGCGAAGATGGAGAAGATCTAATAGAATATCTTAATTATATTGGAGATTCTAACTCTGATGATCCTTTTATAATTGATTGAAAAGATTTAGTCTCAGAAAAATACAGCAAATGGTTAGAAAATGAATATGAAAGCGAAACCGATGATGAAAGCGAAAACGAAAACAAATTATTACCTTTCGAACCTTTCGTAGGATTCGATCTTGAAGAACAAGCACAAATTTGATTTTAAAAATCACAAGATTTACACCATATCACATGAAATCATTAAATCCTTTATATGCAAAGAGATTCATTTTACCAGACGGTAGACACGCTGGCTTTTGGTCATTATTCTATTCCAACAGAGGGGCAGTAGCCATGCAGGTGCTATCCAAAATAAAAATAGAATAAGTTTGTCTGCAATTTCGTTAACCATCAGGTCAAATTTGTTTTAGCCAAGCGTGAATGTTAATCTATTCAACCCGAACAGGCTTTTCAGTCGCACAGGCTGTACTAACAAAAGAGATCAGGTCATATTTTACACACACACACACACACACACACCCTGTTCCGCTTCTTTGATGACAAAATATTGCATACAAAGTATATATAAAAATTCGGTGTTTGCTGCACCACCGCCATCTCCATCCAGCTGCTCCCTTCATCAAGCATTCCATGTCCACAACGATCACCTGATACTAACGATAGCGATAACGAATCTCTGATTCTATCTCTAGAGTAAAACAAATTTATAGTTCTCAAAATAGAACTGATTTGGCGCAGAATCGAATTTTATGATTTGGTCCAGAAAAGGCAGGTTCCTATGTACTAAACGGCTTCTGTCCTCAAAACTCTTCACGATTTTAAGGAAGAGATAAACTTAATAGATATTGAAAACTATTATTTCAATTACCGTTTTAGAGTTGTGTAATGGGTGCGGGGCAGTGGCGCACCAAATTGGGGGGGGGGGGGGGGGGGGGAGGGGCGCTCGGGGGGCTTGGAAAATAGTAAATCGGTAATATGTGCAACTTTTGGAGTGCATTATCTGTTCTCGATAAAACAGTATCCAATAATATAAAATAACAGATCAGTTCAAAGATTAAAGGAAAATGCAATTCACATGGTGATGGTCTAAACTTTGTAACTATCGAATCAACAATTCCTTACTGCAACTAAAGATTTGTGGCGGCACTCGAGTACTGTGAAGTAGGCAACTTATAATTAGCAACTGAAGTTAGAAACATCAACTAAACAAATACAGTGACAGCATGAAAGGCAATTAGTCATGACAGGTGGCGACTTGGTCTAAACTTATAAGGAAAGAATAAACCTTCAACCTAGGAATATACGTAAGATAAGAGTAATATCAAACTCACCTAGAGCAGGACAGGGGACGAACTTTATGAGTTTGGCAGGTTCCGGTTTGGAGATAGGAGACATGAACCGGATCAGTTTCTCCTACCAGTCTGTCTCTGACCGAGTCCAGTGGCCAAGTGAGAGGACCGGTCACTGAACTAGACACAAGTTCTGCCGCCAATCACCCAATCGCGCTGCCAAACAACCAACCCACTCTTAATGATTCATCAACCTAGGCCTGTGAGGTCTAGGTTATCAACAAAATGGGGGGCCATAAAATTCCATCCATTACACATGCAAAGGAGAAATCGACCCACCTTTCCACGTATGCACCGACACCAGCTATATGATACTTCGTTTTGACCGTACGTAGGACCGTAGCGACTCATTGTTGCCCACCCAATGCAATGATAAGCTCTACACAATAGGCTCCACCCAACTGTGAACGTCGTCTTTATTTATCTTCATAAATATTCAAATTATACAAAAGATCTCTTCGGAGAGAGGCGTACACACAGTGAATCCCATACCACCAGTACGTAACATTGGAGAGGTTGAGATTTTACAACGTACCGGTTCGTGTGTAAGTGAAGTCGTGCATGATGTGGCCAAATTCTATACAGAAACAGTGATTAACTATTGGAGGCGGACAGCCAATATATTTCTCATATTCATTTGTGTCTGATTTATCGATGTTATCATCACAAAATACGATTTAAATAATCAATTAATTACGGCTTCGAAAGTTTGCTTCAATTGTGTCAATATCACAATTGCATGCCAATTTTTTAATGTGTATTTTACGGGCTATTAGTTCTCACAGGGTCGGTTATGCAAAATCACCAATGTTTGAAATATGTATTCCCTAAAAGTGCATGCCCGTCCCTTTCCATTAAATACAAACATCAGTATACCTTATGCGTTAAGGCGGTGTTAGAGGGTACTGGTTTTGTATCACTAGGATATGGGTAACCTTTTGAACAATCACAGTTAATAAATAACAAAAATAACCCCCGAGACAAAACATATCCTCTGAGACATCCGAATGTCTCGTAACCTCTAATATTTCCTTCTAAAAATATCCTCCTCGCCGAGAGGGTTAGTCTTCTCCGAAAAATCCTTCTAAAAATATTCTTCTCTCCGTGAGAGTTAATCTTCTCAAATAATTCCTTCTAAAAAAATCCTCCTCGCCGTGAGGGTTAGTCTTCTCCAATAATTCCTTCTAAAAAAGATCCTCCTCGCCGAGAGGGTTAGTCTTCTCCGTATAATCCTTCTAAAAAATATCCTTCTCGCCGCGAGGGTTAATCTTCTCCAAAAATTCCTTCTAAAAAATATCCTCCTCGCCGTGTGGTTATTCTTCTCCAATATTTCCTTCTAAAAAATATCCTCCTCGCCGAGAGGGTTAGTCTTCTCCGAAAATTCCTTCTAAAAAATATCCTCCTCGCCGCGAGGGTTAATCTTCTCAAATAATTCCTTCTAAAAAAATCCTCCTCGCCGTGAGGGTTAATCTTCTCCAAATATTCCTTCTAAAAAATATCCTTCTCGCCGAGAGGGTTAGTCTTCTCCGAAAATTCCTTCTAATAAATATCCTCCTCGCCGCAAGGTTTAATCTTCACCTAAAATTCCTTCAAAAAATATCCTTGGCCATGTGTGGTTATTCTTCTCCAAAAATTCCTTCTAAAAAATATCCTCCTCGCCGAGAGGGTTAGTCTTCTCCGAAAATTCCTTCTAAAAAATATCCTCCTCGCCGCGAGGGTTAATCTTCTCAAATAATTCCTTCTAAAAAAATCCTCCTCGCCGTGAGGGTTAATCTTCTCTAATATTTCCTTCTAAAAATATCCTCCTCGCCGAGAGGGTTAGTCTTCTCCGTATAATCCTTCTAAAAAATATCCTTCTCTCCGTGAGGGTTAGTCTTCTCCAATAATTCCTTCTAAAAAATTTCCTCCTCGCCGCGAGAGTTAATCTTCTCCAAAAATTCCTTCTAAAAATATCCTCGTCTCCGTGTGGTTATTCTTCTCCAATATTTCCTTCTAAAAAATATCCTCCTCGCCGAGAGGGTTAGTCTTCTCCAAAAAATCCTTCTAAATAATATCCTTCTCGCCATGAGGGTCAGTCTTCTCTATAATTTCCTTCCAAAATATATCCTTGCCGTGAAGGTCAATCTTCTCCTAAAATTCCTTCTGAAAAATATCCTCCTCGCCATGAGGGTCAGTCTTCTCCATAAAATTCTTTTTAAATATAACTTCCTTACCGTGAGGGTTAGATTTCTCCTATAATTCCTTCGCAATTTATCAAACTAACCACGAAGTTTAGTTCTCTCTTAAATTCCTTTAAAATAATATACTCCTGACCGTGATGGTTTTTTTCTCTTAAAAATATTTCCTAGAATCACCCTCCTTAACTTATAGATCAGTCTTCTCTAAGCATTTTTACGTTAAGTTAGCCAGACTTGAGAATTTTTATTAGTTATTGTCTATCTTCATTTAGGTTTAAATTTAATCAATGCTTACTTTAGCTAATTTATTTCGGTTGTTAATATTTTCATTTAAGTCTTTTTCGTTGACGTTCGCACGACCATTCGACGTTGCTACTTTTCTTTTTGAACCATTTATAATTTTGTTGGTGTCTTTTTTATCTTTACTATTTAATTTTTTTGTTAATGCGCCTTTTACACGTCAAATATAAACGACAATGATCTTTTCCTTTACTTAAACTATACCCAAATTATTAATTTTAAATTTTTTTATTTTATTTTAAGGTCGTTGCAAATTCTGATGTAAATATTCTTCGATAATTCTATTTTAGTAGTAATAAATATCATTTTTCCAATTTCCTGGCAATTAAACTCTGGTTCGTTCGTCCTTTTTGTTTGTCGTCATCTCCGTGTCTGTAACTCTTGTATCCCCTCGTGCCGAGCTTGGCAGTGATTGGATCTTGTAACTGGTCGTCATGCTCATCAACAGGCACTTTTCCGAACGGTTTAAACCCCCCTTCTCCACGGGATCCGTCTGATCGTCTGGCGTATCGCAAGGTACGTTAGGGATTGCTGTAGACTTTAGGTTTATAGCTTCACAAACGAAAGTACACCGTATAGACTTGGGTGAATGGGCAAGGACAAAACTTCGCGCAAGTTAGTGTTACGTATGAGACATTCATGAGGCCTAACCCTCCAAAAAGCATTGACAGTGACATTGACTTTTTTTCTTTTTTTTATCCTTTGGTATCTGCAAGGGGAGTAGTTCTTGGTATGATTATGTAATTAGAAGCAACATTGTGCGTTACGTAACATGGGACTGCAAGAGGACCTTTTCTTGGACTTGTCTGTGTTCTCACTAGTCCAGTAAGAATTGACGGGGACCCTGACATTTTGGTTAACAGGCAAATGTTAGTGGCAATGTATTTATTTGGACTCTAGCTACCTCCCATATAAAATTCAACCAAAATCAAACTTAAGTAAATATGTTAATTGAAAAACAAATAGGAGAAGAGATTTTACTTTAATACCCCCCACCAAAATCGGTCAGAAACAGCAAAATCTTGTAAAATAACCAACCCTCCTTGATAACAACTATCTATATATGTGGCATTAACCTCTTATTTTAAGATTTATGTCAGCAGAATCTGTAAAAATGAGGCAGAAATTAACATGTAAATGTATGTAAACACTTTGAGTGACCATACACTGTGCAAGAACATCTTAGGCCTACACAGAAAACACAACCTTTCTTCCCCTATATTGTACGAACATTTCTCAACTATATTCTCTAAATTAAAAGTTGCGCCATATTTAGTAACCACTCTATTTTAAAGTGGAGGATCTTAGTTCTCAGTTCCTCTTATGAGCAAGAGCATGCTTTCGTGCCTTGACGTGTGGAACTCGTAAGTTGCGTATAGGTGAATCAAAAAATGAATCGATGCCAACTCGCAGTGTTTTTGATTGGGTGTATTTCAATTAACTGTAATGTGACATGAGTAAAAACGTTGAGCCACAGGTATTAGTTGGTTTTGTTTTGTTCTTCTAGGCATGGAGGAAGGAATATATTCCTTCCTCCATGCTCTAGGAAGGAAACCAATATTTCTAAGGTTCTATCTGGTCCATTCTATTCGTCGAAAAAGCCCGAGTCTGTCGGGAGTAGTTTGAGCCTTTGATTGTGGTTTGGTAGTTTAGCTCGTACCAGTTTTCCCCGGATGTTTTGGGGCTTTTTTAAAGGCAATAAACGGAGGTTTGGGAAATATTTCCGAGAGTAGTTTATTGCCTTGGATGAGGTGACAGTGTTTGTTTATCGCCTTGTTTAGGTCGCGGTGGTTTATGGCTGGGTTGTATGTGGTGGTGAAGACGAGGAGTTTGTTTGGATTTTGTTTCATCGTCGGTTTTGTGTATTTGTTTCTTTCTATCGGCATGTGCAACTCTGTTTGTTGCTGTTGTTTTGCCGATTTCTTAGCCAGTTCAAATTTTGTGGCTTCCAAGTATTCTTCTAGTGTTGAACTAGGTGTGGATTTCGGATGCCATTTTGAGAGTAGTTTGAAAGGATGATTTTTGTTTGTTTGTTATGCATTAGGAATGCAAATGTCATATAAAAGTGTTTTAAGAGATGGTTTAGCAAGAGTAGAAACAAAGTTGAGACCTTTTCCTAAAGCGAGTTTCTCAGTTTGAGATGGTTTCACTTTGGATAGGTTTGTTATAAATTGTTCGCATTGTGTTGCTAATGGGGATAGTTGATTGGCTTTGGTTTTTTTCCCCATACACACAAAAATAAGTCATGTTCTCTCTCTCAAGCACACCAACTCTATTATCTTTTTGGCATATGCCAACCAAAATTATATATTTTTTTATTTTTAATAAAAATATTATATTGCACCAATAATAAAATTACATTAATAAAAGTGCCTTTTAGAAAAAAATTGTTTCTGTGTTTAAATATACTCGATATGTTAAAGACAATGGTGGTGATGATGATGCAGAACAATATACAACAGATACAGATAAAACGTATTTTATATAAGTTGATTTAAGATCACTAATAAAAATAGTACACCTCTGTGATAGTAAAGGAACATTGCTTAATCTTATAGATTGTTTACATGATATAGCTGAAAAGGAAAAAATATAGAAAAGAAAAGAAACGAGAAGAAAAAGAAATTGATTTTGATGTAGACTTTTTTATTCCGTATCACGAAGGTGAAGATGAAGATGAAGATAAAGACTTAGACATTAGCGAAGATGGAGAAGATCTAATAGAATATCTTAATTATATTGGAGATTCTAACTCTGATGATCCTTTTATAATTGATTGAAAAGATTTAGTCTCAGAAAAATACAGCAAATGGTTAGAAAATGAATATGAAAGCGAAACCGATGATGAAAGCGAAAACGAAAACAAATTATTACCTTTCGAACCTTTCGTAGGATTCGATCTTGAAGAACAAGCACAAATTTGATTTTAAAAATCACAAGATTTACACCATATCACATGAAATCATTAAATCCTTTATATGCAAAGAGATTCATTTTACCAGACGGTAGACACGCTGGCTTTTGGTCATTATTCTATTCCAACAGAGGGGCAGTAGCCATGCAGGTGCTATCCAAAATAAAAATAGAATAAGTTTGTCTGCAATTTCGTTAACCATCAGGTCAAATTTGTTTTAGCCAAGCGTGAATGTTAATCTATTCAACCCGAACAGGCTTTTCAGTCGCACAGGCTGTACTAACAAAAGAGATCAGGTCATATTCTACACACACACACACACACACCCTGTTCCGCTTCTTTGATGACAAAATATTGCATACAAAGTATATATAAAAATTCGGTGTTTGCTGCACCACCGCCATCTCCATCCAGCTGCTCCCTTCATCAAGCATTCCATGTCCACAACGATCACCTGATACTAACGATAGCGATAACGAATCTCTGATTCTATCTCTAGAGTAAAACAAATTTATAGTTCTCAAAATAGAACTGATTTGGCGCAGAATCGAATTTTATGATTTGGTCCAGAAAAGGCAGGTTCCTATGTACTAAACGGCTTCTGTCCTCAAAACTCTTCACGATTTTAAGGAAGAGATAAACTTAATAGATATTGAAAACTATTATTTCAATTACCGTTTTAGAGTTGTGTAATGGGTGCGGGGCAGTGGCGCACCAAATGGGGGGGGGGGGGGGGGGGGCGCTCGGGGGGCTTGGAAAATAGTAAATCGGTAATATGTGCAACTTTTGGAGTGCATTATCTGTTCTCGATAAAACAGTATCCAATAATATAAAATAACAGATCAGTTCAAAGATTAAAGGAAAATGCAATTCACATGGTGATGGTCTAAACTTTGTAACTATCGAATCAACAATTCCTTACTGCAACTAAAGATTTGTGGCGGCACTCGAGTACTGTGAAGTAGGCAACTTATAATTAGCAACTGAAGTTAGAAACATCAACTAAACAAATACAGTGACAGCATGAAAGGCAATTAGTCATGACAGGTGGCGACTTGGTCTAAACTTATAAGGAAAGAATAAACCTTCAACCTATATAGGAATATACGTAAGATAAGAGTAATATCAAACTCACCTAGAGCAGGACAGGGGACGAACTTTATGAGTTTGGCAGGTTCCGGTTTGGAGATAGGAGACATGAACCGGATCAGTTTCTCCTACCAGTCTGTCTCTGACCGAGTCCAGTGGCCAAGTGAGAGGACCGGTCACTGAACTAGACACAAGTTCTGCCGCCAATCACCCAATCGCGCTGCCAAACAACCAACCCACTCTTAATGATTCATCAACCTAGGCCTGTGAGGTCTAGGTTATCAACAAAATGGGGGGCCATAAAATTCCATCCATTACACATGCAAAGGAGAAATCGACCCACCTTTCCACGTATGCACCGACACCAGCTATATGATACTTCGTTTTGACCGTACGTAGGACCGGCCGTAGCGACTCATTGTTGCCCACCCAATGCAATGAGAAGCTCTACACAATAGGCTCCACCCAACTGTGAACGTCGTCTTTATTTATCTTCATAAATATTCAAATTATACAAAAGATCTCTTCGGAGAGAGGCGTACACACAGTGAATCCCATACCACCAGTACGTAACATTGGAGAGGTTGAGATTTTACAACGTACCGGTACGTGTGTAAGTGAAGTCGTGCATGATGTGGCAAAATTCTATACAGAAACAGTGGTTAACTATTGGAGGCGGACAGCCAATTTGTTGCGGGGAAAAGTGATTGAAATAACCGCTGTTTTGTATATTTCTCATATTCATTTGTGTCTGATTTATCGATGTTATCATCACAAAATACGATTTAAATAATAAATTAATTACGGCTTCGAAAGTTTGCTTCAATTGTGTCAATATCACAATTGCATGCCAATTTTTTAATGTGTATTTTACGGGCTATTTTAGTTCTCACAGGGTCGGTTATGCAAAATCACCAATGTTTGACATATGTATTCCCTAAAAGTGCATGCCCGTCCCTTTCCATTAAATACAAACATCAGTAGACCTTATGCGTTAAGGCGGCGTTAGAGGGTACTGGTTTTGTATCACTAGGATATGGGTAACCTTTTGAACAATCACAGTTAATAAATAACAAAAATAACCCCCGAGACAAAACATATCCTCTGAGACATCCGAATGTCTCGTAACCTCTGAGACATAGTGATCAGTCAAGCATGTCACTTGCAACAGCGACTTGCAAAAGTGCAATATGGCTGCGGTGATGGGGTTATTGGTTGCTATTACCAACGATGATGAATTAATTCTTCTATCCGAGTTACTTAAACAAGCAATTCCTAAGTTAGCCTTTGAATTTTTCTTTCGATCTCGCGTCCTTTTCGGAGCACGAATGCCGACAACTTTTCCGATTTGATAAGACCGATGTTCTTCGACTGTTCTCATCATAATTACGTGCCCAAACGGTACAGTGGTAAGAGGAGTTGAGGGGCTTTGCACAGTACTGAAACTAAAAGAGATTAATGAATTACATATAGGTCTGTATGCAGCAAATGGAAAGCGATCGATGAACAATAGCAATAACCATTGTGACCGCAAGCTAAGGTATCCAATCCTAAATCTATGTCCGCCCCATTATGTTCGCAGGCCCATTATGTCCGCCCATTATGTCCGCCCCATTGTGTCCGTAAGCCCATTATGTCCGCCCCATTGTGTCCGCAGGCCCATTATGTCCGCCCCATTGTGTCCGCAGGCCTATTATGTCCGCCCCATGTGTCCGCAAAAAGCGTGCGGACATAATGGCCCGTAACACACGTATACGACGTTACGTGTAGGGCTTAAAGGGAAGGACTGCGCCGGGGGGGGGGGGGGGGGGGGGCGAACTGATGATGTCATATACCACTGTTTTTTTTAAAATTAAGGTGGAAGTTGCAGTGGAAGCCCAAGCCCCGCCCCGTGCACAAACGCGTATAGGGCATGGGGTATTAGGTAGGGCTAGGGGTATTAGGTAGGCCTATGGAATTCCACAATTATCCCATAGAATCCGCTCGCATGCGCATTTTCCTTAAAGAGGAAAGAAAACCAAGTTTCATTTTTCCACTTTATTGGCTTTTCAGATAGCTTGTATATTCTTCTAACCGAATACAAATTGGTAAAGAACGATTAAAATTTATTGCATTGAAAAAATAATGGACTAAAATTGCCCCTTGGAGTGAGCGTTTGGTCTCAATTCCTGAAAAGGTCATTAGGGATGCAAATGTATGCATATGACCTTATGACGTGTGTGCGGTTACCCGGCCGTGCAGCCACCACGTCTGCAGCGTGTTGGTACTATCATCCACGTGTGTGTTTTATTACATTTTCGTCGTCAGCTGGTCGTACTTTCTTGGCATTTTTTGCCGAATTCACGGCCTTCCTAGCTTACTTTTGGAGTTATTCGGAGCTCGAATGTATTAAAGTTAATAAGTATTATGCCGAGAACGTGTGTGGTAGGTGGCTGCACAAGAAATACGGACAAAAATCCGAACCTATCTTTTCTAAGATTCACCAAAGTTGATGGAAAACAACGACGGCAGTGGGTCCGGTTTGTGGAAACAACGCGATCTGACTTTATGCTGACGAAATGGTCTTACATATGTAAGGAACATTTTACGAAAGACTGTGAAGATGAAATTGTAGCACTGAAGGCCAGACTCGGGATAAATGTACTATTCCGGCTGAAACCTTTGGCAGTACCAACGCTGAAGGCACCATGCAGAGCTTTCCGCCGGACCGTATAGTCTCAGCGGCTGCAGGCTCAATCCGTTCTACCGCCGGCCCAGTCAATGTAAGTGTCAGCCCAGTCCGCCCGCGCCCCATGCCCATCACGCGGCCCACTCTCAGCCACGACCAAGCCGAACATGTTGAAGATGGGAGCAGGAGTCGATCACGCAGCGCGACACCATCGCCTTTTAAGCGACGACGTATGCGATCTGGAGGTGCTTTCCGGAAAAGGGAGAGGGCACGAGTAAGTATTAAAATGGTCATTGATGATGTTTAGAGTACAGATTGCTACCGATTGTTGGGGTGTCCGGCAGCGTCTAAACAGCCAAATTTTCATTAGTGGGCATTGCAACCAATTCGTGATAAAAAAAATACTTCAGAATCTACGCTATACTCTTCCCACGAGCCATCAGATTTTGCCATTATTCCAGAGCGAAAATTGTGTCCACGGCGACCCGATAAAAGTACGTGTACATCTGTACGTACCGCGACGTCACTGTGATGTTTTCATTTCATTGAGATAGATACAATGCAGTTACCAGACTATGTTCGCGGCGCGCACACAATAATCCACACATATCATCCACACAAATTCCAAACCCAAATTTCAGTGCCAAAATATGGATGAATAAGACACAAGTAAGCTTCCTGCTCCACAAAGACCTCATTAAAAAAATTATGAAAGACTCATCAGTGCAACGTTCATGCAATAATGCACCACCAGGAACAATAAAAATAGGACAAAACCAACGCATAGTACACATGCACGCACGCAAACACAATGGGCACTCGCATAGTGATGTCATCTATCTCCACGCAGTACGTCACACGATTGGATTGTAAACACGCGGTTGACCCCGAGCTTTTCTGATTCTGAGCGAAAGCGACTCCAAAGTAAAACTTCTCTAAAATTGCCAAATCCATGCATAAACTCTTCAAACCTACTTTGTTAGGTTAGGGGAGGCATAAGTTCTCAGAAAAGCCACTAAAGTAGAAAAATGCAAATTGGTTTTCTTTCCTCTTTAAGTGCAAAGGTCAAACACCTGACGGGCGACGTCTTGACGGGCGACGTCTTGAAGGGCGACGGTCGACGTTTTTGAAGGGCGACGCGCGACGTTTTTGAAGGGCGACGCGCGACGTTTTGAAAGGGCGACGCGCGACGTTTTGAAAGGGCGACGCGCGACGTTTTGAAAGGGCGACGCGCGACGATTTGAAGGGCGACGGGTGACGTTTGGAAGGGCGACGGGCGACGTTTGAAATGGCAGATATGGAATTCCATAGCATGTGCATTGCGGGCGGCGTCTCGGCGTTCGCCGTGATCAAGCTTGCAGCGCCAGGCAAGCTGGGCCTGGCCGCGCCGGGAGACCGCAGGCTGAGACAGCACGCACAGCCTTCATGCATTCAAGGCTGCGCGCGACAGTTGAAAACGAACGCCGTTTTTCTCTTGTTTTTCTAAGAACGCAAAACTTTGAACAGGTCAGTGGAAAGATATTTCTATAAAATACTAACCCCCAAATCCGTCCATTTCTGAAAATTGCAACAATGACAATCATTTCAAAAATGAAATGTAATAATATACCGCATGTGTATCTGTGGGGTGAGGCCGGAAGGGAGGGAGGGGTCAGGCATAGCAAGAGTTCAGGCGTGTCCGGCCGGCGAATTTTTCCCCAAACAATTGTAACCGGGGAGAATGGAAGGGAGAAGGATGACAAACATTAATGACAGAACACTCTCCGCACAACCGAGCGGTTACCACTACTAAAAAATTGAATCGGGTATGGAAGCACGAATTTTTGTTTGTCTGTCTACAAATAGTTTTATTTACAATAAGCTAAATATATATAAAAAATATGGTCGACTTCTAAATGAAGTCTATGTGTATATCGGTGGCTTAATAAAGTCGATTATTATGGCGAATAGCCACAGATAGTATGGTTATTAAAGAACGAATAGTATAAAAGAACGACAGTCAAACGGGAATGGTGTAAATCTATCCCGAGATCTGAAATATAATAAGAACATAATAAATTGCCAATCAATGTCAACTAAACTTCCAGTATAACATGTTCCGCTTTTCTCTATTTTATGTCCTATGAGTTGTTGAAAACAACATTCGTTTGGATATTTATTTCAGCTCTTTTTGAGCGCTATTATTATTGCACGTTTACTTGTGCTAAATCAGCACGGCAGGTACAATCACTATACAAGCACCTAGAAGTGCACAATAAGTGCTAAATTTAGCACCTCAGAGTACATATGTGGCATAAAAATACAAATAAAACGCTCTAATATTGAATATAATCAAGGGCCATTACTCACCACTTGGACTGTCTACGTTCATGCCATCCAATATCGACGTTGAAACAACGGAGCAGCTTGAAAGCAGCAATTGCCAGTGATCGACAAGGCCGGTGGATGTTTGGCGTTGCTGCTGATCAGGAACCGCACCCAAAACTTGTGATATGTGGGAGTGCACTGCTGCCAAATTGCTGGTGTTGTCGCAAGGCAAGAGTGGATCAAAATCAATGAACAGACGTAGTTCTACCCAACAGGAAAACTACAGAACTAGGTCTGGAATGTACCTTAAACAAAGCGCGGTATTTAAAAAACCTCCAGCAAGTGAATTCCTCTAACTTTTTGAACGCAGCGGGCAACCAAAATGTGGGGGCGCTGTCCATAGCAAAAGGCCTAGCATAAAAAGGCCTAGCATGAGACAGAAGTAGTTGACTGAATTGTGAACTACCTTCACCTCTGTAATGTTGAGTTCGGTCAAGATACTCCTGAAGAGCACGAACAGGGCATAAATTCTTGCAAGCCAAGAAAGGATGAACTTCTATGTTATGAAACAGTTTAGCGACCGAAACACGCTTAGAAGGGTGAACCAGCCAGAAAGCATAAGCGCCGTTTGCCTGCCTGACCATCTGGTGAAGATGGATCGCTGTCAAAGACAAAACACGGCTAGCGGTTACCAAAGCTAACAACATCGTTAGCTTTAAGGTGAGCTGCTTCCGTGACAAACGTCTGTTGTCATGTCCGGTAAGGACTTAATGAAATCCAAGACTGTTGTGACGTCCCACAGGTAACCATATATCTGGGGCGAGGAGGTCGTAGCGTGAGAATACCTTTGAAAAAACGTGTAACCAAATGGTGTTGACCAATGGGAGCTCCATTCACAAAACTATGAGCGGAAGATACGGCCGAACGGTAAACATTAATGGTCCTATAGAGGAGACCCTTGTCGAAGAGACCTTGCAGGAAATTTTAAAAATCAGCTATAGATGAATGAACCGGATCGACCTGTCTTGGAAGACACCAGCTATTCCAACTATTCTAAGCGGAGTTGAATTGCCTGTGAGTCCCTTCCCGCCAGTAGGATAGAATAGTGGAGGACACTGCAAGTGAAAGTCCCTCTAATTGCAAGTTCTCCCGGATAACTTCCATGCGGCCAGTTCTAGCTGATTCGTCAATGGATGCTAAAGGCGGTGATCGTGCGGGAGACGAAGCAGGTCTGCTGTCCGGGGCAGGATAACAGGAAAATCGATGAGAAGCTCCAACAGCCTGGGGTACCACGCTTAAGTCCTCCACACCGGGGCAATCAGGACCACTATTGCCTCCTCCTCCCGAATCTTGTATAAGCATTTCGTGAGGAGAGCAAACGGAGGAAAAGCATAACCCTGGATTCCCTTCCAGTCGAGAAGGAGAGCGTCTATTCTCCAGGCCAGGGGGTCGGGCTGCCACGAGACAAAAGTGGTTAACTGGGTGTTCAATCTAGTTGCAAACAGATCCACCTGCGGGGAGAACTGCAACATTAGCATGACCCTGTGAAAGATCCGGGGATCGAGTTGCCACTCAGCCCGATCGTTGAAAACTCTGGACAATTGGTCCGCATTGACGTTGTGCGATCCGGGAATGCGTTGCGCCGACAGATAGATGTTTCGCTTGAGGCACCAGAGCCAGATTTTGATGACCAGACGTGCAAGGTCCGCGGAGTGTGTACCGCCCATGTGATTGATGTAGGCGATTGCTGTACGGAGTTGTCTAGCTTAAGGCGAACCTGGAGATCGTGTTGATCTTTCAGAAGAGTCTTCAGAGCATAAAAGACTGCCAACAATTCCAGGAAATGTATGTGCTTCAGCTGTTCTAGCATCGGCCCCCTACTTTCTGACTGTCGAGACAGGCTCCCCAACCCAACATTGAGGCATCTGTCTGCATTGTGACATCTGGGGAATGACGAAAAATACTGCGTCCGTTCTAAGATTGTAGATATTGAGTCCAAGTAAGGAGCTCCTCCCTGGACTCTGGGGTAAGAGAAACTAGGGACTCGTAATCGCCGCTCTTGTGAAGGGCCAAAATCTTGTTGAATTGAAGGTGTCGATAAAATAACGGAGCTGGAAATACCGCTCGAACCGTCGAGGATAACCTGCCCAGCAAACTGGCAACCTCGCGTCCCTCGTGTACTCTGCGGCCAACATCTCGTGGCAGTGGCGGATGACTCCGTCTATTTTCGCTTGGCTGAGGGAAAGGGTCATTGATTGTGAATCGATGACAAATCCCAAAGTTAAAATGTGCCAAGCATTTTGGAGCAAGTCAGTGTACCAGATATTCAAATTTAACTCGCAAATGGCTTATTCTTATTTGAAATTGAAAAACACCAACCTAAATATCATCAGTGCACTGCTTTCAATGACCAAACCAATTCTTATTTGGATGTGAACACCAACCTGAGAATCATAAGCGCACTGCTTTCAATTTCCAAACCAATTTTTATTTGAATGTGAACACCAACCTGAATACATCAGCGCACTGCTTTCAATGACCAAATCAAATCTTAATTGAATGTGAACACCAACCAGTATATCATCAGCGCGCGCACTGCTTTCAATGACCAAACCAATTCTTATTTGGATGTGAACACCAACCTTAATCCATTGGCGCACTGCTTTCGATGATCAAACCAATTCTCATTTGATTGTGAACACCAACCTGAATATCATCAGCGGACTGCTTTCAATGACCAAACCAGGTTGGTGTAGAGCTTCTCATTGGACGATGAGGTCCTTCGCTGCGGTCCTACGTACGTTCAAAACGAAGGATCACTTTTAACACCAGTTCGAGTTTCCGTTTGTGCTTCGTACGGCCGAAGATAGACTATAATGCGATCTGTCA
Organism: Hippasteria phrygiana; assembly: GCA_037893225.1. Taxonomy (NCBI): domain Eukaryota; kingdom Metazoa; phylum Echinodermata; class Asteroidea; order Valvatida; family Goniasteridae; genus Hippasteria; species Hippasteria phrygiana. The sequence continues at coordinate 245,515 of JAZGUH010000329.1, forward strand.
CGCCTCAACAAGCACCTTATCATCGGGACACAAATATGCATTTTAAAGAGCAACTAAAACGCCAATTTTTGTTTTTACTTTTTGGAATTTTCTGACAGTTTAAATACTCTTTTAACTGATGGAGATTAGTTTGCAGACGAGAGAATTATTTTTATTTTAAAACAGGGTTGTTATTCTGAACCATTTATCCTGTTTTGCGAAAGCTCATTATGTATGTAAATGTATGTACGTGACCCCGTGACGTACACGTGTAGAGTCGGTTGATGATACAGCCAAACACTAGTGTTAGTACGTACGTGGAGTTGATACTGCTAAAAGAGTTTTGGTCGACATAACTCCTCCGTTTTCCCGTCTATTTTGTCTAATTTTCATATTATTTCAGTATGAGCATGGTTCTGAGATAATCATATTATGCCTCGATCGTGTGTAGTTGGGGGTTGCACAAGGAACAGCGACAAAAACCCTGACCTAACCTTCCTGGATTCCCAGTGCTGAATGGAGTTCAAAGGCGACAGTGGGTCCGCTTTGTAGACAATACAAGATCTAAATTTTCGGCTGTCGAAATGGTCGAAAATATGTGCACCTTTTTGTGCAGAACATTTTGCCAAAGACTGTATTGATGATAGTGTTTGTATGAAAACTCAGCTGGGTTTGAAGGCACAATTCCGTTTGAAGGCTGATGCCATTCCAACTCTAAAGGCACCGAGCATTCCAATCCTGTCCCAGACTCACGCGCACCAGACCACGTCGACATTCCCTGCGGTTGCCCGCTCAAACAGCCAGAGCCCCGGCCGTCTCCCTGTCCACGCTCGCTTGACTCAACATGCATTGTACACATACGGTACCGTAAATAGGCTGCGTGCAATTGAGTCTGGTACCTTATAACAGAAATTGTGTGTATAGTTCTGAGAAGGTTCGAGTCCTTATGAGGGCTGCATAAGCAAAGTCGCCAGACTAGAGTATAGCATCAGCTCACACACAACTCACCGCGCAGGTTTCAATAAAAGCCTACTGCAAACAAAGGAAAGTATGACTCATAACTAGCTTTTCAGCAAGAACAAACCCCAATTCTAAATGTGTCTCACAAAGATGTCAACACTTTACAATATGTTTACCGTAGTGTTACACCTGAATCATGTGCAAAAAGCACAGCAAGTAATACCAGCCTTAGACAACAAAATACGTACAGACTCTACGTAAAACATTGTCGTATAATACAGTGACGTCATATGTTTCTACACGTATACGTCATCACTCGCGCGATACGGCACGCAGTTGACCTCGGCCTTTTCTGAATCGAGTCAAAGTGGCTCAGAAGGAAAAGGCTCAAAAACATTTTTTTCTTCAGAATTATGAAACTTGTTACATTAGTTTTGCGGAGGCATAAACTATCAGATAAGTCCAAAAAGTCAAAAAAGGAATTGGCGTTTTAGTTGGTCTTTAATTACGTCGTCCTACATATTCCGATAACACATCCGGGATGTAAGATTATACATGCAAGTCCACTACCCTTAAATATATAATTGTCTAAAGTATGTACAAATTGCTAATTGCTTGCTTTATTATTGTTTGTTTTTATCTAAACATAATGTGTTCAATCCAAATCAATATAATGAAGCTTGTAACACATGGCGGCACGACAGAACTCAAAGTGTACCCCAACATAAGTATTATCTTCATTTCTTCGCACATAAATACATGTATTTTTATCCGACAGGGGTGTAGTCTTGGTTCAAGACGTTGTTACGTATATATACGCGATGACCGGCCGCCGCGAGAGGGCGTTATCACGACAAACTATTAATAGCCACGAACTGCCAGTAACAACGTCTTGGGAATCTTGTAGAAGCCTTGTTGTGCGCACGCACCTGCTTAGCCTAATGTTGCAGCGCGCATTATGAATACATACATTATGCATAGATCTAACCCCCCGACTACTGCTGCCCGGGTGTTATACGTATGAAGATAATGTACAGCAGGTCCGTGCTATTTAGATTGTCTGGTAGGGCCGAGGGGAATGAACTAAAAAGTTCCGGAATGATGGAAATATAATAATCAGAAAATCTTAACGGGGCTGAATATGATATACTATAATGGTGCTGAGGATCAGACCTTGTTAGGTGATTTTATTTAGATATAAAATATAAAAGGCCTTGATGATAATAATAATAATAAAACAAATAGCTCACGGTGATTCGATTGTCACACAGTTCACAAAGATACTGAGACGCACTCTAGATCTCCTGCGGGTTTCTCCACTAGTAAAACTCGACAAAAATTCAGGCTTATAATTATTTGCTTTGAGGCTGGACACGAATCCCCGCCGATAAACCCCAGCGATTCATATGAAGCACGATATGGGGGGAAAAGGGACCCCCCTCTTTTGTGTTGGTCATTGTGTTCCCGGAATCTCAGGAATTCTATTCATAAATCTAGGGGGATGTGTTAGATAACAATAATCTGGAGTGTGCTTAGGGTATAGGGATAAAAGGGGGGGGGGGGGGGGTACCCTTTCCCCCATACGTGCAGGGTATCCAGCGATTCCCCTACCTCCGAGTCGACTTCAATTTAACGGACGACTTGTCTCAACGAAAGACTTGTCTCCACGGACGACTTAGTGTCTTCCCATTGGACGTAAAGACGGTAGAGTTGTCTCAACGGTCAAGTTGTCTCGAGTCGAGTCGGCCAACGGTCGAGTTGTCCGAGCCCCGACGGTATAATTTAATGGAGAGGTATTTCTTGCATGTAACAATTTCCCGCAGATCACACACCATCACCCAGGTTGCCTGCCCGGTCCCGCCCGCCACCTTCCCCGTCGTATCTCCCTCGCTTCGACGTCACAGTTGCAAGACGTCGCATGCGAACACCAGCGGTGAACACTGCAGCCGCTAGCGCATAGCCGGCCGGCCGGCCGGCTGCCTGCAATAATGCAAAGCAGAGCTAGCAGCTTCGATCGCGAACTCACCAGCGCCCCTTCGGCCAGTAGTATACATGTAGATAGCTACCAGACTATTGTGCAACTTCATGGCAGCTCTTTTTCGTATGTGGGCGTGCGTGAAGAGAAAATGTTCCTCATTTTCATATAGAATTGACGCATGCGCACTAGTTTCCCCCATTTTTCGGGGGGGGGGGGATTTTAAAAGATTCCCAAGACGTTGTTACTGGCGGTTCGTGGCTATTAATAGTTTGTCGTGATAACGCCCTCTCGCGGCGGCCGGTTATCGCGTATAAACGTAACAACGTCTTGAACCAAGACTAACAGGGGTGTTGAAAGGGGCAGTCTCCTCTCCTTTCTAGGTGATCGTACCATGTGCATTGCTGCAGAGATCCTCGATCAACCTGACCACGTCTTCTGGAGTGTTCAACTCTCGAAGAACGCTATCGAAGGCTTTCTAATTCTCAAAATCTACGAACACCACATGTACATTGTAAAGGGCTTTTTACTGCGAGGTGGGCATCTTGACACAGTACATGTAGCCTATATAGAGTATCGAAGTCTAACGTCAGTCGGCACGACAACTGGCTCCAAACAAATGGAGATTTCGACAAAAGTACTCTGGTTCCAAACACTGCATTGACGTCATCACTTCGGTACTCTATTGCATCCACTGTTGACATACCGCGCATGAAGTTACATTGTGTGTTCGATTCTTCACTTTAGACAATTGAGTCTTTGTTGGATCACATTCAACACAATCTTGCTGGCATGGCTTATCATATCAAAGCAAGAGTGCGGTAATTGTCATCTTTGCAATGGCCATCGCCTTATTCACTACGGACGCAGTCAAAACCCATCACCGCCTTGTTATGGTTCCGAACATTGCATTAATTAACGTCATCACTTTAGTACTCTATTCTTTAGCGATTTGATTTCAGCGCTTGTGGGCAGTTAGTTGTGGGAAATACCGACTGGCATTCGTGTAGAATAAATTTTGCGTTATTTTGGAATATAGGGTGTATACCGTACATGGTGTTCGGGGGTAAAAGATTTACCCTCCTTTTTTCAACTACATGTACATGTAGGCCTAATTTGATTTTGTTGTTCTCAATGTTTTCTTAATTTGTTTTAAGTGAACAAAGTGAAAACTGGCAGGAGCATATGATGCACGATATGGGGCAGAGGGAACCCAACTCTTTTGTGTTGGTCAATGTGTTCCCGGAATCTCAGGAATTCTTTTCAGAGGTCTAGGGGGATGTGTTAGGTAACAATTAGTCTGGCGAGTGTATAGAGTATAGGGACAAAGGGGAAGGGGGGGGGGGGGGTACCCCTCTGCCCCATGTCGTGCTGGGTATAGGCAGGAGCGGGGTTCGAACTTGCGACCTCCGGAACACCGTACCGGTGTCATATGAATACCGACTCCCGTGAATATCCGATTCCTTTCCCTCTCACGTGATGGGCCACCAGGCGCGGATTGCAAACCAGAAAAATGAAACCCTACAGGTCTTATTTTGCCTATGGGTAAGAACAAAACAAAGAGAAAGACTGGGATAGCGGGTAACACCATGTGAAATATATCTCTTCTAGGAAGAAATGTGGTTCTGAAAATAACCAAGATGAGCATATGATGCACGATATGGGCAGAGGGAACCCCTCCCCCCCTATTTTGTGTTGGTCATTGTGTTCCCCCACCCCCTAAACAAATTTCGCAGACGAAACATTTTGGGAGTCACCTTTCTGGGCAACCCTTCAAAAAAGTCTTATTCTTGGTTGCTTTTGCACATATCAGATCGGCCGAATTACAGTCCGGCCAAGAAGGTTAACATTTGTAAACTAATTATTAAATAACTAAACGTGTGTGTGTTTTTTCTTTACGCTTGATGACTCACTTCGAACAACGATTTTTCACTATTATGGGCTCCGTGCACAACTACCCCCTCAGCGGAAAGAAAAGGCAAGTTGGGGGGTCAATATCGACGCCATCTTACCCGACTTCAATTTAAGTGTCTGGTTCCCGCTATGATATTCTTATTGAAAACGCAATTATCGAGAGTCGGCGGCAGACAAAGCAATCCCACTGGTATACAAGTATCAAATAAACGCGAAGTGCATACAGTGCGTAATACCAGCGACGTACTTCCCATGAAAGTGCGGTTGCTATGTGGACAGCGCCCTCTTTTGGTGACGCACCGGGAGCCAATATGTTCTCGTAACTTGGATAACGGATTGATCTTTGATAACTTCACAGGTTCGTTATGTATGAGTGACCGCCGCCTGTAGCTGTTTCGTCAGCTCTATCAATTTTATATCACACTACATGTAAGTGCACCTAAACAATTAGGCATTTCGTAAAAACAAAAACAGAAAAAAATCAAACTACAATCAAATGCTCAAATGAACCGATGAACGGTGGAAAGAAACTGTTGCGGATACACCATGTGAAGAAACTAGATTTAAAAATAAGATCTGTGGTTCTTAACACACCTAAAGTTGATGGATCTGGTTTTTGTAAGAACCACACTTGATGCCATGCATGCAACTTCGCAAGATACCCATTAAATGTCTATGGTTGTACTCTCCACCACAAAAACCATGCGTGCGTTCGGCTTTTTATGCAAGTTCGCCCTTAACAAGGCTAAAAGCCACCCGAGGTATATCAGCTACAAAGGGAAAAAGAATCAAGGATGCAAAGGAGGCACTAGGCAAAGAATTCCATAGAGATACAGAACGAGGAAAAAAGCTATTGGCATAGCTTTTCTTCTTCATCTGGGTACAGCTATAGTGACAACAGTGACATACAAAAAAGACAACCAAATGATTCTGAACGAAGACGCCTGATTTATTCCTTCAAATCTCTATTTACCAACACTGATAAAAAAAACGTGCCAGTTAAAAGTTCTCATTTTGGGGTGAAAATAAAATTACACTAATTTCATCTCGATATCTTCCCCGCCACTGGTGTCCACAGTTGGTGGCCGGGTCTTCGTAACAGTCTTGGGGTTGGTGTTTTTGCGTTGTTTCCCACGCACGGACGTTAACTCAACTGGAAATGAAAAGTAGACAATTGTCAAGGAATTTTGTACAATTAATATGAAAACAGGTTCCTTTGAAGCAGGAAACAAGCGACGTCCTTGAAGTGAAAATGCAATGGATATCTATTGTACAAAAATACAACCATGATCTAAATGAATGTTGTCACTAAAAGTGAAAAGAAAATGGTCAGTTTACAAGAGGGCGCTTTTTTTTTGTAATACAAGGAACTGCACTGCTGCACCACGGTGACCTACTTAACAAAACAGCGCCATGGCACACCGCAGAGTCAAAAGAGCCTAAGAACAGTACTTGATCAACCCTTTCAAATAATCTTCAAAGTGAGCAAAGAAAACTGGCAAAAGTGGGATTTGAACCTGCGACCTCCGAAATACCATACTGGTGGTTCTACCAACAGAGCCCTATGTTGCCGCTCTCCCATCTTTTTTTCGGGGGGAGGGGGCGCTAGTCTCGTTTAGTTTAAAATGATTTTAGACTAATCTTAAACTTTAGTTTAAAATAATCGACCAACAAAATTGCTTCGGCTCATGAATATGATAATTTGCATGAGCATACAAAACAAATCCCCCATATAATTTCTACAAAGGAGGTAGAAATTCATAGCAACTTGGAATATCACAGTAGCATGGAAAGAAAGCTGTTATTCCAGTCATAACAATCCTACTTCAGGGTCCCTTTATTTTTTTAAATATTGATGTTGGTGTGAATCCCAGCACTTCAAAATTGCTAATTGCTTACATAAAGTTAGAAGTAACCAATCTTTATATGGAGACAAGTGATCGTATTATAATTCACTTACAGATTCACTGACATGAAAAACGGAGTTAAGATTGGAATAAGGAACCCAGATTGTAAACAAGTACTGTTTTTTGACTTTTTTGTTTGTGGCGTTGAATAAAGGAACAAGTAAATTAATGGGGGAAAAAATCTCCTTAATCATTACCATTTCAATTACAAAATATTTTGTAGAGCTTAGCAATTTGAAGTACATGTAAGTCTAACCTACCTTGCATTTCATTGACTTCTCTTTCATCCCTTAGCCTCGCTTTCAGTAGCTTCCTGAGTTTCTTCCCTGACTGGGTTGAGTTGGTGCTCACATTGAATCTAGGACAAGATTTGAGGAAATAATGCAACATCTTGTCAGTGAGAAGATGGAATTAACGTTTTGGAATCAACGTCTTGGAATTAACGTCTTGTTATGCTAGAACAGTGCTGAAAGAAATTTACGTAATTTGGTGCAATTTCATTACAGAATTTGTTTAAGGCAAATTTACTGAATCAACTTGAGAGAGAAAAAGATAATTGAAAAAACAATATACACATCAGTGGCATAAATCTGTGTCGGCAAGTGGGGGATGGACGAGTGGGGGGATGGGCGAGTGGGGGGATGGGCGAGTGGGGGGGATGGGCGAGTGGGGGGGATGGGCGAGTGGGGGGGATGGGCGAGTGGGGGGGATGGGCGAGTGGGGGGGATGGGCGAGTGGGGGGGATGGGCGAGTGGGGGGGATGGGCAAGGGGGGATGGGCGAGTGAGGTGATGGGCGAGTGGGGTGATGGGCGAGTGGGGTGATGGGCAAGTGGGGTGATGGGCGAGTGGGGTGATGGGCGAGTGGGGTGATGGGCGAGTGGGGTGATGGGCGAGTGGGGTGATGGGCGAGTGGGGTGATGGGCGAGTGGGGTGATGGGCGAGTGGGGTGATGGGCGAGTGGGGTGATGGGCGAGTGGGGTGATGGGCGAGTGGGGTGATGGGCGAGTGGGGTGATGGGCGAGTGGGGTGATGGGCGAGTGGGGTGATGGGCGAGTGGGGTGATGGGCGAGTGGGGTGATGGGCGAGTGGGGTGATGGGCGAGTGGGGTGATGGGCGAGTGGGGTGATGGGCGAGTGGGGTGATGGGCGAGTGGGGTGATGGGCGAGTGGGGTGATGGGCGAGTGGGGTGATGGGCGAGTGGGGTGATGGGCGAGTGGGGTGATGGGCGAGTGGGGTGATGGGCGAGTGGGGTGATGGGCGAGTGGGGTGATGGGCGAGTGGGGTGATGGGTGATGGGGGTGATGGGCGATGGGGGTGATGGGCAAGTGTGTGGGATGGGCAAGTGTGGGGGATGGGCGAGTGGGGGGATGGGGGAAGGGCAAGTGTGGTGGATGGTCGGGGATGGGGGATGGGCAAGTGTGGGGGATGGGCGAGTAGGGGGATCGGGGGATGGGCGCGAGTGGGGGATGGGCGCGAGTGGGGGATGGGCGCGAGTGGGGGATGGGCGCGAGTGGGGGATGGGCGCGAGTGGGGGATGGGCGCGAGTGGGGGTGGGCGAGTGGGGGTGGGGAATGGGCGAGTGGGGGTGGGGAATGGGCGAGTGGGGATGGTGGAGTGGGGGATTGGGGATGACCGAAATCCAGCCGGCAGCCAAACAAAAATATTGAAAAATGGGGGGGGGGGGGAGACAGGAGACAAGGTGACGCTATGTAGGCTGTGTACATCTAATGCAACTATGCACACTAAGCATGACAAAACAACGGTGCATTTAAAGCTTTTGTGCCGTTTTTTTTCCGTATTTTATACATTTCGACTGTTGGGAATTAAGTTACAAGATAACCTCAAAATCATATTTATTTGTTTCTCACCAAATAAATCGGGGGGGGGGGGGGGGGGGGGGGGCGGGTTTAGGGGGTGATCCAATGGCCCAGCTTCCCCGGTCAAAATTCGGGGGGGGGGGGGGGGGGTATTTACACCCATGATACACATGAAGCATACAAAATATTTTCAGGAGCAGCATACAAAAGCAAAGTAAAACAGACTTTTTTTATGGACTTCTTGAATATTTACCCACTTTACAAAAGGCGGTAATGGTGATGGGCGAAAGGGCAGGGGATACAGTTCACCTGATTAACACCCATATTCTGTTTCCGATCATTTATCATCCATGTGTAACAGGCTACATGCATATCAAGTTGAAACATACTTTCTCTTCTTCAAGATGCCCTTGGCCTTTCTGTGTTTAGACATGCCACCAGAAAATGTTCCCTTTTCCTTCCTGGCAGACGGTGGGTTCGCTGTGATCTGTTTATGTCTTTGTCTCTGGATTATTCTGAAACCCGGTTGCTGTGAAACAAGCAGAATAATTACCTGATTAAAAAGCACATGTACTGTAACCAAAAAAACTAACCATCGCGAAATAAATAAATTTTGTCCCATACGCGCTCCATACATTATTGCCCACGTTCAACTCTGACCTTTCAAATATCCCAAACAACAGACATTGCAATGATGGCGGACTTGCCGACGAGGTCGTTACGAGAATAGGCCAAGGCCAAATCTCTGCTGCTGTTATGTGCCGATGCAGTATCGGTTATCGCGGAATTCCGCAAGCTAATGTAAGAAAGACAGAACACTGTTTTAAATGAGCCAAGATAGCTAGAATACAGCAGATCGTGTTCGGTAAGTATGCATGAAGTCTGAAGATAAATCCAAATGACATTCCCAGAAAACACAATTTTTAGTCTTAGATTTAGAACTTAGATTTAGAAGCAATGCCCTTATAATTATTTAATATCCACTTAATTAAGCAAATGTCACAAAACAGATACACTTTTTTCATGTTTTTTAAGAAATGCTTTTCAACAGTAGGTAATATAATCGGAGAATGTCATTGGATTGCTGCTTTTATAAGCTTTCATTTGATATCAATAAACCTTTTCGACATTCTCAATGCATTGTGGGTTTGGAGGCCAAACAAACCATGTAATTTATACACAAACCTATGGCACTGTGAACCAGTCCAAATATTAATTGATTTTGAGCGATACCCTTTTCACATATCTTTGCATGGAACATAAGGAAAATAATAACCAGAAAAATAAATTCTAAATGGCAATAGGAATAAAGGAAATAATTGGGGAATCCCTCTCACTAACGTTACCCATGCGTTACCTAAGTAAGTTACTGATGAATGCAAATTTCTGGAATTAGAACAGCTAATTAATGTCACATTATTAACCAATCGGAAAAGGATTTTTGCAAGCATGACAACGAACATATGTGACCAATGCGACCAATCATGTCCGTTCTAAATCTAATGTGCTTGCTCTTCTAATGCCAGTTAAGGCTAATGCAGTTCCCATGATGCTTTGAGAATGTCGAAACGGTTTATTATCATTGACCATATAGGTGCTGTGGTTACCGAGATACACCTTTTAAACATTATACTTCGTTACGAGTTCCTTAATAATTTATGATATAGCCTGTATACCCAAATAAAGTTATAAAAACGTGTTTCGCAAGTGATAAATATTGAAAATGTGATGAAAAATTAAAGGAATTGTATTATTAAAAACATTGTACTTGTAGGGTAGTACATGTACATGTACCTTGCAAAAGAAGCAAGTAGGCCATATCTAGACATGAAATTAAAACAATTTCATGGAATGAAGCTAGTAGATTTCTTTTGATGAGAACACTTTTATTCCAAAGGTGTTCCTTGAAGTGACAAATGGGGGATAGACTGGCTCCGAGTCCCTCCTTTCTCACTTCGATGATTATGAGGACCAGTGGTGGGTTATGCTAATTAGCATAAACCTGGTGGAATTCCAACATGTTTAGGGTTTGTTATTATTTATATACCACAAATGCATTGCGCTGTTCTTAACGGCTAATATCCAAACACACGTACGTTGAACAAAACTTTTGTTTCTTCAAATTTATTAAAGAGAAGGAAAACTGCTAATGACAGTGTCGTATAGACCACCACAAGACCCTTCAAGACCAGCACAAGACCAGCAGTCTTAATCCAAGTCTTAAGCTATTCAAATGAACTGTAACAAAAGCATTCCTTTGTCATGGTTTATGCCTGTTACTTGTGCCTGTTATAAGCTGGTCTTGTGAATGGTCTTAAATTGTGCCTGGTCTTGAAATGGTCTCGACTACAACACTGATATGATCATGGCAACATCTACTACATTATGTACAGTCAGTGCGACAGTTCCGGATCACTTTTCGTACAAGCCGCTGTATGCCAGCTGGTGTTCGGAGTTTGTGTCCGAGTGACATCACTTCGTAGTAAAATACCTCCTCTTCATCTTAACACCAAACATGTCTACATAGACTCAATCTAAAGGGAATTATATCTCAGTTTTTGTACAGGATTAAGCGCGACAGTTCCGGATCACGCCTACGCTGACCACCTGGCGTGCGCGCCTTCATGCGTGTGCTGTGCTGGTGGTGGTGGGGGGAATCACAATGAGCTTTAGCTGCTAAACTATTTTTTTGGGGGGCCGCTTTTCATCCTGTGCCAAATCAAGCCAACTGAAATGAAATGAAATCAACTGGACTGGACTGGACTGGACTGGACTTTGATCCGATCCGATCCGATCCCATCCGATTTGATTAGATCCGATCCGATTCAATTCAATTTTTTTTTTGGGTGGGGGGGGGGGGGGGAAATCCCAGTGCCCCAAAAACTACAGAAGCTGTCAATCTATGGTACTACATGTAGCTACCATCAAAATCAACAGGTTCTTTTAAGAATCAGTTTTTTTAACCCTAACCCTGTCAGGTGCAGCACAGTGCATCTGTGGTGACAGCTCGACCTTGCTGCACTCTGCACACAAGTCAATGTGACAAAGTATGCAATCTGATGCAGTATCAGGCAGGGTTTCAAGCCAAAATACCCTCGAGGGTTAGGGTTAAAGGCAAATGGCAGTGTACAAGAAACCAACATGTACATGTAAGGGAACACACAAGCAAGAAGGGGTGTAAATGTAGGTGGAGAAACACAAAAGAGAGATTAAGAACAAAGGGAGAGTGGCAATTTGTTTATATTTCAGGTCAATCATGTTTCTTCCTCCATGGGTCAATTCAGTCAGTAAGCAGTTCAATTCATTTTCATGAGAATCAGTTTTGATTTAGTACCAGCAGTGGTGTATATCCCCTTATCAATGCATGTTTTATAGCCAGATTTTGTTGTATTCTACTTTGGAGAAAAAAACTATGGGAGCACAGGTCAAGGATACCGAAGCAAATACACAATAATGACTAGTGCACACACTTCTGTTTTGCATAAATCTGATTAACCATTGGTACATTGTATGAGAGAGACCATGTTTAACTCATCAATCATTCAGTGGCTTATCTAAAAGATGTACAATGTACATGTATGTATTTCTTGTGCGTAGACGTACAACAATGTAGTATTAAATGTAGGAGGCCTGGTTGAAAGGTGGGAGGCTCATCAGTGTATCATTAAACCAGGTGCGTTATTAAGGCAGGTTAGAGATTTATTCTGCAATAATTGTCATTTTTGTTGGTTTACCGGTCAGTTGGTTTACAACTGCATCATGTACACTTTTGCTAGAATGCGGAACACAAGAAAAACAGTGAATGATATTTGTGTTGATATCCTGACAGGTTTCCCCGTGGAGTGCAGTGTAGTTTGGCATTCGCCATTTTTTCATGCATACTGTACATGTATGTATCCTATGTGCATGTAGTTTCCAACTCTCATTAAATGAAATTCTATGTATTGTTTTGTCCTACTTCAGATTGTAAGTCTAGTGTGAAGCGTCCAAGGTGGATTCCGATGGTGAACCCATCACCTCATCATCTGCCATGGATTTTGTTGGGACGGTTTTGATTGCAGGAGCCTTGTTGTACCTTATTCTCCTACTGACAAGCCGGACAGTCCGTTTCAGGACCAAGTACTACCTGTACAATTTCTGCTATCCAGCCATTGGATTAGTGTGCATCCCACTCATGTTGCTCAATCCTGGGGATGTTGACAATATCAAGTGAGTCTTAAATTTCTACATACACTGTAAAATACTTTGATGCAATCTCCACATCATCTTTGTAACATCTTGCAACGTCTCGAGTCTCGACAACATTAGGAGATCAGATTGGCGTAGCGGTACTTTCCTGCCCCTGTCACAGCTGTGACCCTGGTTCAAATCCCGCCTGGGTTTTCAGTCCCTGGGTCATTCCATGACAAATCACCTAAATGTTTTGTAAATTTCCGAAAAGTTGTCAGGGTTCTGACTCGGATTTTGTTGAAATTTTCTCTATAAGTACCTTTACATGTCTCATGAACACATGCACAATTTCAGTGTCTATAACTCCAAGTGGTTTCTGAGATACATGTATATGACCCCTGACATTTCCTACCCCGCCCCCTTTTTTCCCATTCATAGTTGCACCGATGAAGTTTTTTGCTTTTTTAGAGGCCCATACATGTACATGTACATGTACGTGTATACAAAATGTAGGGCCAATGATTTTCCGTTTTAGTGGAAACCAAACAGAATTAACAGAATTGGCCTCTTTCATTGTGCATTCATTTACATGTATGAAATAATGTCGAATGGAAATGAAACAGATTTTTGTACACTGTTCTAATGGGCGAAACGGAAATGAAGATTTGTCAAAACGGAAAATTGACTTTTCTGAAACGGAAAATCATTGGCTCTACGTGTATCTCCAAAATACATCAGGGTTTGTACCCGAGAATTGCTCCATAGAATAAATGGCATCCATTCTACAAGATTTTGCTATCAAAAGTCCCATACACCAGGTTTCGTTTGCAAGATATATGTAGGTCCCCAAAACCCTTATTTGGGATAATCGACGTCACTTTCTGCTACAGGGGGCTGGCCCGTGATGGTGAATTGACCAGTACATGTTGTCTCTGCTGTGACTATTATGTCTTTTTCCACAATCAGATGGCCATCACTCTTCACCCGACTCACAGTCAAGCATCTCTTTGGTATCAAGGTCAGTGCAGAGGGACTAGAATACCTCAAATCTGACGAACCTTACATCATTGTATGTAACCACCAGAGTACTATTGATCACATTGGTGAGTACAGAAGATATGAAAAATGACAAACATGCAAAAACTTCTATTTCGAAATTGGTTGAATACTTTCACTCTATTGAAGTCTACATGTATCATCATCATACTCTACATGGAAAGTGATGAAGGAGATCAGATTAAAACTCAAAAACAATGAAAGTTGTTCAATTTTATTAGCAGAAAAACCCTTAAATTTTACCCCAAAAATGCAAGAAATCCAATTTCTCATTTTACGCAACGTGGCAATTATTAGTACATGTACACTTTTCAAAACAATAACTACAATACATTAGACTCCTCAAACTTATCAGATCAACAACTAAAGGCAAAACTTGTAGAAGTGCCGCGGCCTAGTGGTTTGGAGCACTGAATTCGTGATCTGCCGGTAATTCTGCAGGTTATGGGTTCAAGCCCGGTCCTGGGCTAAGACACTTCTACGTCTAATATGGGTGGAGGCATTATTAATGCCTTGCAGTGGACAAGTTACCCATCCCATCCCCATATTCACACCGTGAAGAGATCAGATTATCTGGTCTTGTTTCAGTGTGAGTGGGCTGGTTCTTCCACACTTTCCTAAGTAGCCCACACCTCGAGTGCCCTTTGGGCTTGTGATGGCGATTTGCATTAAAAAAAGAAAAAAAAGCTCTGGCAGTCTCCTGAAAAAAAGTTGGAATGGGTGGCTCAACATCCCTGATGAACTGGAACTCGCATGTCAACACTCCATGAAGCAATGCCTGAAATCCTTTATGATAGAGTGTAACATGCATCGGCGTTTGAAGCTTTTTTGGTGGCTTTAATTTTCCCATTCACATTTTGTTCAAATTTTCAGCAATGATGGAATACTGGCCGAAGCGCTGCTCCATCATGATGAAGGACTCTGTCAAGTATGCAGGGCCGATGGGCATTGCAGCCATGCTCTGCGGTGTCATATTCGTCAGCCGGACAAACCGTGAGAAGGCCAAGGAAGCCATGGATAACACCATCAAAATCATCAAGGAGAAAAATGTGAGGCTTTGGAAATTCACTAGAAAGTGATAACATGTTCATAAGTACATGTAAGAATGATGATCACTCCTATGACACAGCGAATGTGAATAACTTTGAAAATGTAAGACTCTTGCAAGACTCGTCACAGAATCTAGACTCTTCAGTTACACAATTTAACATACATGTAGGTCTTGGACTTCGACTCAGTCTAAGAAACATAAGAACTTACACTTCCCCCCCCCCCCCCCCCCCCCCCTTAAATTAGCGACGGGCCTACATGTGGTGTTGTACATGGACATTTATGTATTTCGTAGGCCAAGATCTGGGTGTTTCCAGAAGGAACAAGAAAGCTGTCTGACAAAAATCTTCCAACCACAGGGAAGAACATGGAGTACTTCCTTCCCTTCAAGAAGGGTGCCTTTAACCTTGCAATACAAGCACAGGTTGGTGGACTATCAGCTTTCCACTTAATTTAATAATTAACCCTTCATGTTCCCCTGTGAAAATACAAACATGGATGACCAAGAGTCTTCGACTTAGTAGTACGTTAGTTTTCCCTTTAAAAGCCTCAAGCCGTAATCCATCACACAGTAATGATGGCCCTGGAGCAGGCCCGGGAAATGGATGAATGATCATGAACTTTATTACATTTTGTGCGCACACCTAAAATACTTTCTCCATTGTGTATTGGCCGAAAACAACCAGTTCTGACAGACCATGTTTAAACATACCCACGTACATGTATGTAACGGGCTCTTGACCAATAGGAATATACAAAATGTAAGTGAAACTGTCTCAGAAATTTATGAATGACAGTTTTTGTTGTTTGTTCATGCAGGTGCCGATAGTCCCTGTGGTATTTTCGTGCCAAGAATCATTCTTCAGTTTCAAGGAAAAACACTTCACCTCAGGTGAGTTTCTTTAATCATGAGCCCTTTACACATGTACATATGTATATTTTGTAGAAATAGTGATTTCACCTGAAACAAGTCATACATTTGTACTGAAAGTAAGGAGCCGCAGACCATTTGGCTTTGAAGGTCCATACAGTAACATAGTACAAACAGTATTAGTCACTAAAGGCCATTCATATGGGAAGGGCAAAAATCATGTCAAATTTGCAAATCACTGATGCAAAGTCAGTCTTCTTTGCATTGATTGTGAGGTACATGTACCCGCTGCTTGGGCTGTCCCGAATATATTAAAAAAAAAAATGTATAAGCACGTACAGATACGACTGTTGCTATTTTAACAGGCTTCCTCAACCTGTCAAAATCCAACACTTTTTGTGCAGTAAACCTATGGCACATTCTTTGGACTTGGACAAATTGGAACATCATGGCCCTACAGTCCTGAACCCATCAAAATTAGACAAAACCTGCTGTTGGAGTTTGTAATTAAGGCTTGGGGTATTTGGGTTAATAGAAAAATTATGGCATGTATGTAGCAGTGTCAAATGCCGCATTTTTGTCGACGTAACTTTTGGTGGACGGAGGTTTAATGTTCCCGTCCGTATAAACCATTGACACTTACAAAATAATTACTGCAAAAACTGCAGGCTGGAGTTTGGTTTCTTCTTATCAGAACGTTATATGTACCCGGAATGAGCATGCAAAAAAGGTTGTTTTGCATGCGCGTGAAAAACTTATAGAATATTCAAATATTTGGTCAAACCCAGTTTCAAACATTATCATCCCAACCCACTGCTATTGGATTTGAATCGGCCAGCCATTCCCGTAGTCTATGGAAAAGCCGCTCGTGCAACGCGACGAGCGTCTATAATATGTGTGCAGATCTGGCGATTAATTATGCAAGACATCCGCCTCTTGACCTCTAGATTTTGACCAATCAGCCTGCTCGTTTTGTGGACCTTCGGGAAACCGCCGATCAAGGCGTGCGTTGCTACCCGGATATGCATATCTTTGAGAAATGTAAACATTTCTGCACGCGCACGAAATCATGTTGCAGTTGTACTGTGCGTAATATAGTACTGCGTGTCGCGTGTGGGGGGAGCACGCGACACGGCATTTGAATTATTTTATACGCGCCGTGATGAACATAGATAAACTGGGTCAGCTGATTGAAATGACGTCACAAGTTTGCAAAGTCCACTCCGATTGGCTGGCGCGCGGGGTCGCATAAATTAGCATGTCCGCATATATCAGACGTTGATATGCAATGCAATGCATGCAACGTCTGATACTCAGTCTACCATTCCCGTGGCAAACTAGAGCGCAATTGTAACAGCATACACTACATTGCATAAAGTTAACCTGGGAATAGGAATTTCTCTTACCAGAGAATTGATTTTCATTTCACAAAATGTGAAAACAAAATTTTAAGTGGGAAAAAATTTTCAAACATTTTCTCAAAACGGGGAAAATAATTTCCCACTTACATACATTCACAGTTGGGAAAAGTTGTATGTGAATTATTTTCACAAAAATTCCCCATTTCCATTCACAGTGTTCTGTACCTGCACCGCATGTCCTAAGTGAATTTTGATCAACAACTGTCTTGAAAATGAAAAAGAAACTCTGGTCTAAGTGGTTAATGAAACTGAAGCCCTGTACTATAAAGATCTCTTGCAATTGTTTGTCAATTTCTTTTTAGGTGAATTCAAGATGACCGTCCACAAGCCAATACCCACTGTTGGTATGACATTGAAGGATGCCCCAGAATTTACGGAGAAAGTACGAGATATGATGATCAAGACTTTCATTGAGACATCGGCCTTCAGGAGAGAAAAGTAAATACATATACCTGACTTTACTTCTGAGGTTTTTGTATTTGAAATTTGTTCCTTTTAAAAAAATAATTGTGCAAATGTAAATGATACTATACATGCACATCATCAGACTGTAAACAATGGAGAGACAAAATGTGCACGTATTGATTTGCCATCAGTTAAAAAATATGCGGGCATTTTAAATTAAGATAAGGATGAATAGAATGAAAATGTTCTCCCAAGAATGTATACAAAGTGAGAATGTTGCGTATAATAATGAAATACATGTACCAGGCAAGGGGTGCATTTTATTCATTGCTTTCACTGTACATGTATGCCCCACAAAAGCCGCTTTCATTTAATTCCAGGCCAAAAACAAAAACGGTAGAAAATGATGTATTGTACACAATGTAGTGGACATTACAACAATAATCATTCCAGTAAATTGAAAGAATGTTGGTCGTGACTGAATCATTTTTGGGTTTTAATTGCTTTGACACTATGTTTCAGATGAAGGAAAGAGTTGTGGAACAAACAAAGAAAGGGGTTACAAAAAAAGCTTAAATTTTATACAATTGACCGTTTTAATCAAAAGTACATGTACATGTAGTCCACCTAACCAAATTACTATCAAAGGCCTAATTATGAAGATACATTGTACATCTCTTTGACCCTTATTTTATAACAAACATACAATGTACATGAATTGTATTTTCAGAAACTTGTACCAGATGGGTGTGTTCATACAGTATCATGGACAGCCATTCAAAGTGTTAATCATTTATTCACTTTTTATACAATCTGTCATTTGTAAATTATGCATAAGTTACATATTTTATGACAATTACATGTACAGGAAGTCTATCATCAAACAAAACCACAAGGGAAACTGACTAGGTCATTATGAATGAATTTACAAAGAAAACTAGCATGAGAGATCTACCAACTAATTAGCTAGTGTCTTAGTTGGGGGGGGGGGGGGGAACTAGTCAGAAGTCTATTTGGACACAATGTGTACTTGCCAGTAAAAAAATACACATTTTATTTTGTGCTTGTGTAAAAAAAAAAAAAATATTTAACTTTTATCTGTATTAACCATACATGTAGCGTGCTAGTAAATACTGTAACACTGACCTGTTTAACGTTGTGCGCATAGATGCTGGGAAAACAGAAAAAATTCTGTTCCAGTAGCTAGTCTGGTTCCCGGACACTACTTTAGACAAATTGGAGGGAATTATCAGGTCGGGGAACGAGGCTATTTCCAACGATTGTCAGCCGACAAAAAATATTGCTTAGTAAAAACCAGCTTTCCAGCCAAAACTCCATGTGATGTACATGTATGTGACCAGTATTTAGTTGTTGTTTGCTTAGCTTGACAGTCACATGGAGGTACACGTAGGGCATGTTTTTTGTTTTTTTACTTTTTTCCCCGAAAGAAATTAGGGTTGGGGCCATTAAAAGTAGCGAAAAGAACTTTTTTTTTTGGCCTAATGAATGCTACATGTACTGTCCGTGCTCTTTTAGAGTTTCACCCCGAAATTTTTATTTTATTTTATATGCTATTTAAATAAGAAGTACTGAAAAGAAAATCAAATTTGTGGATGAACACTGATAATATCTTTAACTGATCACTGATAATGACATCTGGGTGTTTTCTATTACGCTTTTATGCCTTGATGACAAGATGAAAAAAAAAGAAGTGAAGTTAAATGTATACAGTGTAAATGTACAGTACATTTGTACGTACAATGTATGTTGCTGGGGTTAATTAACCCCTTGCGTACGGTTGACACAAATACATGCAGATTGAAAATTGCCACCTGGCCGGTTGATTACACGCCAATTTCTGCATTTTCAATCCATTATGCTTGGCTGCACAAGCCCCATCCAGCGCCCCCATATGAAATCCAGGGTCAAGGGGTTAAACTGAGAAAGAGTGAGTGTCTGCATTTATGCGTAGTTAAATGTGGTATATACCATTTCAAAACTACTGAATTATTAGGAAATACCTTACTTTACTGTGAGTGAATAACAGTCTCAAGCATCCTGTGAAATCACAGCATCTGGTGTGCTGTGGTTTTCAAGAAAAGTGGAATTTTGTATCAATTTCCAACGATTGCCGGCTGGCAATCATTGGAAAAACTTAACTATTTTCAAACACTGTCCCCAATTTATTAAATTTAGTTAGTCCACATTTTATTTGCAATACTGTTACAAATCCGTTAATGGGTGCTAGTCTGGTTTCCTAACCTGATAATTTCCCAGACGTCTATAAATGGTTCCATTTCGTCTGAAGGAAATCAGACTACAAAAACATAAAATTTCTTGGGTTTTTTTCAGCAAAACTTTTAAAATAGGTCAGCGTCACAATATTTACTATAAATATGAACCCCCTAACCCATCCATTTTCGAAAATTACAGCAAAAGCAAATGGAGTATACTACCTTTAATTCATAAAATTTGCAAGCGTTTTCCTGCCAAAAAATAAAGGTATTGATTTAAGTGATAGAAATTTAAAGTTAAATACTTTTAAATATGAAACTGCAATTTGCTGATTTTGATCAGTTTGATTCAGTAATTATGCATTATATCTACATTATTTTGTTGACATGGTTGAGGTCTAGTTTGTCGTTATACATGTATATCCGTACATCCCCAAGTCCATCGTGTGTGTCTGGTCTAGGGGCTGAATGGACATTATACTACAATGTATATTTTCTTGTGCCAGTTTAAATCAAAATGAGAATAGTCTTGAAGTTACATATATTCGTGTACATCCATGAATGTGTGTAATTTGTAGGTTGTGTTTATGTTTTTTGCAATGCTGTCTTGTGCAACCTTACACATGTACTATGTGTCAAAAAAACATGTCCTACGTTTGATCCTAAATAACTGGTGTTTACCAATGGAATTAAACCAAAATTTCAGATCATGTAAAAAATGACAAATTTATGGAGCGAATTTCATCAGCTTTGTACAAGAGGGTGAGATTTAAGCGCCATACGAAAAAAAAATACTCCCTTTCAGAATCTGCGTCCTCCAATGTCGATACAGCGCTGGAGACGGTGTGACTTATGGGGCTATCTCAAGGAATGAGTCTGTCGGACGTCCCTTTGCGACTCTTGATGTGTTGCACCAAACGATTGAGGTGTGCAATGACCTCCTTCAGAAGCTTTCGGCCGCAGCACACACACCTTCTGCCACCGTCTCTAGTGCTGTATCGACATTGGAGGATGCCAAGTCGGAAGATTCTCAAAGTGAGAACTTTTTTGTTCGTATGCCGTTTAAATCTCACCCTCTTGCACAAAAGAAAGCTGCTGAAATTCGCGGCATAAAATTTGTCAGCCTTGTTTAAATGATCTGAATTCTGAAATGTTGGTTTAATTGCATTGGTAAACAACACAGCTATTTAGGATCAAAATTGGGACAGGTTAAATGCTTTAATTCATAAAATCTGCAAGTGGTGCAAGTGTTTTTCTGCCAAAAAATTAAGTTATTGATTTAAATGTAAGTTGAATATAATACTTTTGAAATACGAGACGGCAACTTGCTGATTTTGATCAGTTTGATCAGTTTTGACCCTGCAAGACCAGCACAAGACCAGCAGTCTTAATCCAAGTCTTAAGCTATTCAAATGAACTGTAACAAAAGCATTCCTTTGTCATGGTTTATGCCTGTTACATGTACTTGTGCCTGTTCTCGACTACAACACTGGTAATTATGCAATCTACATTAATTTGTTGAGGTCTAGTTTATGGTATCCGTACTTCCCCAAGTCCATCATGTGTGTCTGGTCTTGGGGCTGAATGGAAATGTACATTTTCTTGTGCCAGTTTGAATTAAAATGAGAATAGTCTTGAAGTACTCTATATGTAAATGTACATCTCGTTTATTTGTTTTGGTTTTTTTTGCAATGCTGCATTTCTTCTGCAACCTTACATAAGTATTTACATGTGAGCCAATTTTGAGTTGCGGTCTATGGTTATAGTGCTGTACATGTTTGCCGTGTAAAAATGTATACTTCATGAATCTATTCTTTTCCCTAACCCATTCTCTCCGGCTGTATGCCATGCAGGCTTGTGTAACACACACAATAGGCAAACAATGGATGAAATATGCACATGAATGTGCATATAAATTACAACTGGCCAGGTGGTCTTTTTCAAACCGTGGTTATAATTATGGCCGTCGTCCATATTCAATGGGTAATGCCATTTTCTATTTGAGGTGCATGGTTATAAAGTGCTACATGTATACTTGAACGTGCAAGTGTAAAAATGTATACTTCATGAATCGATTCTTTTGCCAACAACTGCTACATATGTATGTATACACTTATACCGGTTTCACACTACACTGAACTTACCCGGGTAATTTATTACCCGGGTAGTTGTAATTACCCGGGTAGAAACTAACCCGGAGAATCGGTTTCACACTACAAAATTAACCCTGCAATTCTGCTTACCCGCTTCAGCGCGCACCCGGGTAACTTGTAGCCGCATTCACACTATGCGAATGGTAACCCGGAGAATGTGCATTGCTTGAACTCTGCCCTAGCCATTGTTTCGTCGGCGTAAAAGAGCGAAGTGAGAGCGGCGCGAGAGCATGCAATGCAAATTCAAAACAAATCAGATCAGCATTGGTACATGTAGCGTGCACGCGTCATCCTTTAGACTTAAAGACAAGTCGTTTAGACAGTCGTGTTTTGTCTGCTAGGCGCCGTATTTACCAGCGCGGTACGCAATAATATGCCCGCCTTTCGTGAAGTTCCGACAGGTCTTCTTTCCTTCATACCAGTCAGTAATTGGACAGTCGACACACACGCATCTTGGGGCCAAGGTTGCACGAACGTTCCCACATGTTATTATACCGCTCGCTACACGTAACCCCTGCAAAGTGCGAAATAAGTATTATATACGCGGGGTGGTGCAGTCGGACTAATGCCGACTAATTACCGACTTGATTTCAAGTCTAGTCATCCTGCAACTGTGCGGTCTAGACTGGTGCCTTGCATTAAGTGTATGTAAAATGTACTTATTAAGACGAGGCATCATCTACGGAAGACTGGTGCCTTTCATTAAGTATACGTAAAAATAAACTTAAGGCGATGTACCAGCCACGGAGGCCGTACTAATAAATTACGTCACCTTCGCAAAGTTGGCCGATAAAACACGACAAAGCGCACGCACCCACCCACGTACCTACCCGGGTAGAAGAAAACCCGGCGAGCATTCACACTACTGATGGTAACCCGGAGAATCGTCTCAAGGTCGTCGTTAACCCACCTCGCGAGCAGGGTTAGAAATTACCCGGGTAAGTGGCGTTTTTGGGCAGTTAACCCGGAGAATTTCTAACCCGGCGAATTGTAGTGTGAACGCTCCACATTACCCGGGTAATTGCCGGGTTAAATTTTTCGTTAACCCGGCAATTACCCGGGTAAGAGCATAGTGTGAAACCGGCATTGGTGACAGAAAATCATGCAGAGTGGCTTGAAAAATTATGAGATGCCACACTCGACAGCATGCACTGCCTGTAACACTTGCTTCTTCCCCCACCTCTCCTACCTCAGGCTATACCACCTTGGACACGGACACGGGCATTGCGATCAAATCCCCACCCCTGGGGCACTGCCACCTGAACGAAAGTATAAAGGCCCAATTTCCACTCGAAGGACCAACGTCTCCAATCTTGGGCACGACAAAATACCAATCCTGATATGCTGAGGTGGAGAAGTGGTGGGGATGACAATTGAGATGCTGGTGGCATACATGTATCGTTTTCTATTGTTCTCAGTCATGTCAGGTGTGCGCATGCTCAAAACGATGCGCGTATGCTCATGATCAGTAGCAAAAAGGACCCAGTATGTCTGCTGCCACCAGCATCTCAAAGTTTTCCACTGAGCCAGCGTCATAGGATTATCATCAGACTCCATGAATATATTTACTCATGATGCATTGCAACACAATTATGTGCTTTTATAATGGAACAATAATATTTTGCAATGGCATAAGCTTCAACCTTATTCCAACCCTATTTGTCACCTCACTCTCTCCCTTACCCTATGTTTCTTATTGTTTTGGTGTACATGTACATGTATGGGCCCCACATGACCATGCACAGTATCAGTGTTGTAGCCATGGTGAAATTATAGTGTAGGGGCATTTTGCTTAAGGATGATGGACAATGCGAGCGCGGGGTGCAAAGCTCTTACAGGTCCGGGGTCTGCTTAAAGGCAGTGTACATGATTGGTCATTGTTGCAATTTTCAGGAATGGGCAGATTTGGGGGTTAGTATTTTATAGGAAATATCGTTCCACTGACCTGTTCAAAGTTTTGCGTTGTTGGATGGCGAAAAAACACGAGAGAAAAACGGCACTCGTTTTCAACCGTCGGGCGGATGATAGCCTTTAGTCAAGGCGCGCGTGGCTATCTGGGCGCGTGACGCGCCCCGAATGCCAACATGTCCGGGGTGCGCCTTGATTAAAGGCTACAGGGCAGATTTCCAACGATTTCCAGCTGGAATTCGTTGGAAAACGATATATATTTCCACTTTTCTTGACAACGACAGCACACCTGGCGCCATAATTTCACAGGATGATTGCGACTACTATTAACTTCCGTCTAGTAAGGTATTTCGTAATAATTCAGTAAACAAAATTGGAGGATTACCAATCGTGTACACTATGTTTTAGGAGCCCGAAAAATTTTGGATTCTAGATGCTCTGTGGTGCAATCTGAGGCAATTCCTGGCCACTTTCCCTTGACTGTTTTGTGCAAAAGTTTTTAAGATTATTATAGACAAAATTTAGTTCAGTTGAAATTGTTTAGAATATATCTTGCCAGGGATGTATTCGAATCCATCACAAGTCCCTGCAAGTCCCTGCAAGTCCATCACAAGTCCTCCAGTCCTAATCCCAATCACAAGATGAGCTTTGACAAAGGCTCAATGAAAGGACTTCTATGATGGGCTTGCGAAAGGACTTGTGAAAGGACTTGCAGGGACTCTAATACAACTCGGACTCTTGCTCTTAAATTTAAAGCATGGTAGTGGTAGGGTCGGGGTAGGATGCAAGCGTAGTGGGTGCTAGCGCTAATACTACACAGTATAACCAAGTCAGATTTTCAGAGTCATATTCACAAGACACCAGAATGAAGATTATTTTGGGATGGAACCATTACTGACTGAACCGTACTACATACATGTACAACTTACCCTTGGCTTGTTGATTTTATTTGAAGGGCCACCCATGTCTAGTTGTGTTTCTTCTAACTTATCCCACTGAAAATGACTCTGTACAAACAGTGAAAATAAAACCACAGTGGCTATCGTTACAAGACCTTTTAATGCCTTTATTTAAACCCAAATAAAACAATCACAATTAGGCAGTTGTAATCAAGTCAATCACAAGTCAGATCAAAAGGCATGCAGATCACAAGGCAATCACAGTCACAAGCTACATGTACATGGGATAAACAATGACAAAGGAATGCTTTTGTTATTTAGTGTGTTTGAATAGCTTGTTACATGGCTTAAGACCAGACTTGTGATGAAGTGACTTGTGATGACTTGTGATTGACTTGATTACAATTCTGTTTACATGTAGGTTGATGAATATGTTTAGCAAAGAAACTGTCTGAAGTGAGATGTGAACCTGGGACCTCCAGATTGTCGTAACAGGGCTTTACCAACTGAGCTATCAAGTTTTACACAACACCTGAATAGATCCTTGTCATTTGACTGGGGGAATTTACTCACATGACATTGAATCATTATTTAGCCACATTTACGTGATAATTATTTCATCGTGCAATTTGGTTCCATTCAAAGTGTAGTTTGGTTCCATTTGTTTCGCTCCATTGCTGGCGAGCCTCGATATCGATCGTGGAGTGCGAGTGTTACGCATTGACCATACAATGTATATGTACATGACCGACCGTACGGACCATGTCAATCGCAACCTTTGAACACGAACCCCGACACGAAGTTAAATTAAAGGTAAACCCAAGTATTTTTTTTGTAAAATTTTTAAATGACAAGGAACTATTTAGTGTATAAAAAAAATAAAAAATCGGTGAAAGATTGACTGTCCCATTTAACTCAGCTATGCCTCGTTTAATGTTCACCTCATGAAAATATTCCTTCCATTGCACTCATAAACATTCATTATTTGTATAATCATTACCCGTACTATTATTTCTTTCTGGGAATGAAACCAAGGATCCCTCAAAAGCGCCCTGGGCACTGTAGCTTGTAAGCCTGAAGAAACCTGTAGAGCGAAGACAATGAGAAGAAGTTAGTTTTAAAGGTGGGAGGAAAAACTCCAAAAGAATGTTCTGGGGAAAACCCACGGAATCAGGTAGGGACTGTATTGGCCCAAGGGAGATTCGAAACAGGATCATAGCGGTGGAAGAGGAAAGAACCACTACACCAAGCAGACTCCCCCTATATGTTGGCTGTCTCCCAAAAAGGTATCTCTGTGCTCAAAGTTGTTAGTCAGAAGCTACATGTATTATTATAAGAATGGCAGCTATAAAGTTTAATGTGCCATACAGCATCGAAAAGAATTACATGATAATCAGCTCTGCATTATGGATTCACAAACTGAAAAGTGGTGTACTGCATGGCCAATTACAAGTTTAAAAATTGGTGTAGAGATTTCTGTAAGAATAATTGCCGCTGATGGACTTCAAATATTACAAATGCAGTATTTTAACTTGAAAATGGACTTACATAGCGTTGAACATGGTATTTACTCTTGTTTTGTTATTAGCATCAACCACAAGAGCAAGCGACCACGTTTCTTTTGTGGAGAACAAACATAGAAAACCAGGAAGAAGTAAAAGTTGCTTCACTAAAAAACAGTAAACAAATCTGAGAGTGACCATCAGTTTCAGTCAAAAATACTCAATAGATTTCGCAACGATGATGTAGGTCATTTGTGTAGAACAGATCCCACGATAATTCACGTTGGCAAAAAGTGGGGAAAGTCAGTCAAGAGATATCAGAGTGTTATCATGAATGACATGCGGAGATTAGGACAGCTCATTATCAAGGCCAGATTTGTTTCTCAAGAATACCATTTCTGTGGGGAAGACATTTTGAAGCGACAGAAATTCAGTACACTTGAAGAGGCGGCTGCATGCTTTGACTGAAAAACCAGAGGGTGGCCTATCTAAAAGCAGGTTTGCAGCTGTCTCTTGGGTATCTTCTCAAGAAAGCAGCCAAAGTAATGAAGGCAGTCTAAACACAACACAAAAAGTAAGTTTCCCCCCTAAATGACCCCTCACAGTTTCTTTAGTAAGAACTTTTCAAAGATCACATCTAGTGAAAAATAGGCAACTGTTGTGTGAAAACTGAAGGCATCCTTTTATTCATGGTTGACTGAGCTCAAATTGAAGACAAAATGACCCAATTTCAAAATTCACAAGACTGTGTGTGCATGCCTGTATGATGGCAGAAAACGTGTGTGGCGTCGAAGTGGAGAACAGCATGCTGAGTGTTGTGTGCAACCTGTGACATCCTTCGGTGGCGGAAGCATCATGGTCTGGGCTGGGATAAGTCTTGTCAACAAAACACCACTTGTTCAGCAGATCAATGGCAATCTGAATGCGCAACGATATGTTGACGATATCCTGCGTCCATATGTTGCACCGTATGCCGCAGCCCATGGTGATGGATTCGTCTTCATAGACGATAACGCCCGTCCTCACAGAGGGAGAGAGGTGAACGCCTTCTTGGCTCATGAGGGGATCCAGAAAATGGTTTGGCTGGCAAATTCACCAGACCTCAATCAGGTCTTTGGGACCTGCTCAAACGATGTGTATGCCCGTATCCAAGCAGAAAGCACTCTGGAGGATTTGTCGCGATTACTGCAGGAAGAATGGATGGCTAATCCCTCGGCAGCGGGTGACCAGACTCATCAACACCATGAGAAGATGATGTGTGGAGGTCATTGCCAAGCGTGGTGGATACACACGTTATTGAACATTAATGTTAATCTGCTTCTCAGTCATCTGCAGTAATAAAGTCACTTTTGTGAATTTTGAAAATGGGTCATTTTGTCTTCAATTTGTGCTCAGCCAACCATGAATAAAAGGATGCCTTTAATTTTCACACTACAGTTGCCTAACACCAACAGAAATATTGTTCACTAGATGTGATCTTTGAAAAGTTCTTACTTAAGAAACTGAGGGGTCATTTAGGGGGGGGGGACTTACTTTTTGTGTTGTGTTTACATACATTTAGCACATTGTACACAAGCACGGCACAATAATTAAGGAAGACAAATAGATTGCAGAGTAGTAAGTGATGTACATGTACATGTATATTCATTCAAAAAATTATTTTCTTTCAATGTAATTCGTTTAGGGGGGGGGGGGGTCCATTGAATTGAATTTTTCAGTAACAGCATGGACATAAAGGTTTAAGTTTAAATTTGTGTAAAAAGGCCTACAATGCTCAAGAACAGTGGGTTAAATTTTTGCATGGATTTGAATTTTTGTTTTTGGTAAACAACAAATATAAAATTTGCAGGTTGAGTCAATTTTGATAAAGAATGAAATAAGGCCATGAGAATGAAAGTATGAGTTTACCGTCCACCGCCCGCATGCCGTCAGAGCCCCCGCCAAAAAATTTCAATATTTCAAAATATTTCATTATTTCCAATTAAAAATTCTGTCCATCCAGAATTCCAAACATGCTTTTGCAATCGAAAAACGCTTTATTTGCATCCTTCAATTTGGTTGTGGTGATTTTTCTGACCGGCAACTTCACGAAATCCCGCGCAACCAACCTGTATAACCATGGTATAACCATTTCGCTGCCGTACGTCGGATGATGGCATGGATGTGGCATCATGCCAAATCCATGCCATCACCCGACGTATGGCAGCGAAATGTATGGTGATAGTACTAGGCTGAAGTTTAGAGTGGTTCTCGTCTTTGCGTAAGGCTCCGCTCTGCAATACAATTGCGTAGCGTAGCATAGCGTAGCGTAGCGTAGCGTAGCGTAGCGTAGCGATAGAGATGACGAACCAGTCCAGCTGCTGTTCTGCGAGACCTATGCGTAGTAGTACGCACGCTCTGATTGGTCGATGGACACTACGCGCAAAAATATCGGCCAATAGAAATCGTTTTCTATCTACGATCGCCATGGACAACACTGCCTCAGTAACCCGGATGCCCGTACTTGATTTCTCAATTTATTGAACGAATGCGGTACTTTCAATCAATCTCAATCTAGCATTAAAATGACGAGTCTGAAGTAAATACTTGAATAAATACTTGAAGAATGTTTTGATGAAGCCTGCAGATATAAAAAAAATAAAACGATGGCATGCATTTAAGAAGATATCCGATGATTGCTGGCAATGATCCCATGTGATGCATTATATGATGACCGAGCAGCCGATCGTTCCATACTTGGTCACGTGACTCAAGTGGCGGGCGTTTTCAACATGTTCAAAGGCGGGAAATTGAAAAATAATGAATAATGAATAATGAAAAAAAAGCCTCATCACTTTTCAAAATGTCTCGAACAGTAAACTCATACTTTCATTCTCATGGCCTAAGTTAGGGTGGTCAGCAGTTTTGGGTTTTGTTTGTCCAAATATTACAAACTTGGTATCATTGGAAAGAGGTTCCAAAAAGAAAACTAATGGTAGCAATTATAACTTAGTTTATACCTTAACCCTAACTCCCTACATCATTTTCCCCCCATGTAACCTGAATCCTCCAACATCCTCTGATTTCAAAGTGCTAAAACTCCATATAACCTGAATCCTCCAAAATCCTCTTATGGGGACCATAGCATGAATCCTCCAAAATCCTCCAGTTTTTTTTGGCATACCCCTAGTAACCTCAATTCTCCAAAATCCTCATCTATCACATTGAGCCTGATAACCTGGATCCTCCATATTCCTGCAGGGGCAAAAACCCCTAGTAACCTCAATCCTGCAAAATCCTCCGATGCATCAACTTCCAAGTGCCCTCAATCCTCCATATTCCTCCATTTTGCAAAGAGGATTTTGGAGGATTTGGGAAGGTTAGGGTTAAAGTATGGTGAAGTTAGGGTCCTTTAAAGGGGCATGCCCGGCCCTAATTATTCCGCAGGCATGGTGCGGGGTGTAAAAAAAAAAAAACTCCAAAAAAGCAGCTCAAAATATTTGAGAAAGGTCTGAAAAACATTTTTAAGTTCATTTAGATGAGATCATATCACCTTAATTTAAATTAGTATTCTCATCAGGTCCCCTTTAAAACCCTAACCCCCCTAGAGCCTTTTTGCTAGGAACCATCCTCAATCCTCCAAAATCCTCCGATTACCCTGCCCCAAAAAATGCATTCATCCTCAATCCTCCAAAATCCTCATGTGCTTTAAACACCGTCCATCCTCAATCCTCCAAAATCCTCTGCTTAAAACACCATTCACCCTCAATCCTCCAAAATCCTCTTTAAAAAAAATGCCATTCATCCTCAATCCTCCAAAATCCTCCTTGCTTGAAACACCATTCATCCTCAATCCTCCAAAATCCTCTTTAAAAAAAAATACCATTCATCCTCAATCCTCCAAAATCATCCAAAACTGCAAGGAGGATTTTGGAGGATTGAGGTGGGTTAGGGTTAATGGGGTAGTCCTTTAAATAGCTGGTCTATGTGTAGATTTCCTCGCAGCTGTCGTATTTAAGGTTGAACCAGCATGGAAACCTTGCATTAAAATTCACCAAACTGGCTTTTTAACTTTTAGTTTTAGCGTGTAAGGATATCTTCAAAGTATGGAAGTCTTTCATGACAGACAACATTTCTCCAATATGTAGGTTCCAGTGGGAACAAACTTTTTTTCCTTTTTTTTTTGGCCTCATGCAGAGATGTACAATGTACAATGTACAATGTATATATATAGGCCTAGTTAGGCATAATAAAAAATAATTGACATGCAAGTGCATGGAAAGAGTATTGGTCATAATGTAAATTTCACCAATAAAGCAATCATCGCCTCAGTCACCAAAAAGTTACTCCAGTAATCGCAGCATTATTGCTTCATGCATACAGCATGGGGGAAGGAATAGGCAGCTATTGTGACACCGCCGCCATATTTTATTCACCTTGCCGAAGGCACCCCGACAACAAAACCCCCCGGCATCAAAAAGCGTCACGGGAAACATACCAACAACAAAAGTTACACAAACTCCTGAAATTCCACCCTTTTAGAAACTACCCCTTTTTTAGTCTTTCATGAACTTTCATGATTTTTAACAATTTAGCAGCCCCAAAATCATGAAAATCTGTACCTTTATTTCATCTGAAAAGATCTCCAAAATCGGAAGGAAAAACACAAACGAACGTATATATGTTCGTGGTATGAGTCAAAAGAGATTTTCTTCGTCTTTACGATGATGTCATTTCTATTTTTATCCGACCAAATCTTGGCAAATCTCGTCACAAAACATGAGTGAATGTCACGTGCTAAAAACAAGGTGGCCACTTTCTGGGCAACTGCGCGATCACAACTTTCTGGGAATAAACATCGTTTTCAACACCAGATTTCACTTTTTTGTATACGGCGACCATCAAAAAGAAATATATCATTGGAAACATCCATCTTTTCTCTCCGAAATCACCTCATCAGAGTAACTTTTCGAGCTTCAAAAAACGGTAAAACGGCGCAAGTTTGCAACACACTTTTGCACGCAAACAGATATAAAATGACGATCGACCCCAACACGCTGACCTCCCTGGAGGAAGGATATGCCCTACCTAAGTACAAGTGCACATCACGAAAGCACAGCCCTACGCAAAAGCTCTGAAATTTATGGTAAAAATAAAATTATGTTGACTACATACAAAAACTTAGTACATACACAGTACTTTTTAATCATGTACCATGTGTACTGTAGGCTATACAAAAAAATACAGGCCTACAGTACTACTACTGCAAGCACAGTATATTCATCGTGTCCGATTACTGGACATGCTGGACAAATAATAACTGCGAGTCTAGTTTTGGGGGGAATTTAAGAAATATTCCCCTCCAAATTCCAGCAGCGCCCGTACAGAAATAAAAGAGTGTGAAAACAGACTTCAAATTCCCAAAATGCCATTTGTTACTGAACAGTAGTGAAAAAAAAAAACAGCAATCACTTACCAGTCATATGCCACTTGCCAGTTATTAATTACACATCGTACACGTGAGAATCCGTACACAACATGTGCAGCGTACAGATGAACTGGTTCTCATTGTATTTATACATAGCTTTTTCGTTGCGCACGTCTGGATTCAGGATATATGGAGCGCCAAATGTTCAGAAATAGTATATTCTCATTAACTTTGTTTAGAGACCCGAATCGGGGGGCGGGGAACAGTGATGAGGTGGGGTAATAGTAATTTCAAGTGTTAGAGTGCATGTCTTTCTTTTCATTAAAACTTACAATTATCGCAGCCTTCTTTTAACGTTTGATGTATAGCACTATAGACACGACACCATTTATGTCACAATTTTGTAATAATAGGTTTGGATTTTGTATTTTGTATGTGTGCGTGTACGTGCTAGCACGATAACAACAGCAACACGTATAGGCCTACATAGCCTGCAAACGAAGTCTGAAAAATGTTTTGACAATAGGCCTTGTGATAGTCCATTTATGTAATAAGCACCCGTCTTGAAAACTCATATGATGCACGATATGGGGCAGAGCGAACCCCCCCCCCCCCCCCCCCCCCCTCATTTGTGTTGGTCATTGTGTTCCCGGAATCTCAGGAATTCTTTTCAGAAGTCTAGGGGGGATGTGTTAGGTAACAATAGTCTCGAGAGTGTATAGGGTATAGGGACAAAAAGGGGGGTACCCCTCTGCCCCATATCGTGCTGGGTATATGAAAACTGGTTGTACACAGAGAGACAGACACCCACGTTTAAATAATCCAAAGTCTTTTTTAGACTACCTGCAAAAAGACACGCATGCGCAATTCAAAATCAAAACTCGTGTGTAAGTGGAAGAAAAGCGCGTGATTGTGAGCGTATTTCAATTTCAATTTCAATTTCAAAAGAACATTTATTTCCACACTCTTTCACATTGGATATTTTGTGCATGTACATTAAAATGGGTGTGGAGGCATCATCCTAAAAGCCGAAGCTTGTGGTGGATGTGCCCAGTAAAACAAAGACCAATTAATTACAAGAGTATTAATTACAATAATTAAATATATGCATGAATCGTTTAAACATATTAAGCATACTAGACAACGAATACATGACACAGATCAATGAGAGCTACAGACCATTGCAACTTTAACAAATACAAAGTTAAGTACTCTGGGAGCTGAGTAAGAATGATTTTAGTTTACATTTAAATGAGTTAATTGAAGGGTAGTCAGTTACAGACGATGGAAGATAGTTCCAGTTTTTTGGGGCAGAGAAAAAAATGGTATGTTGAAAAAGAGTTGTTTTAGCTCGAGGTATGTGTATTTTGGATGCAGACCTGGTATTATAGTTATGTATGGAGCTATTACATTTAAAAAGGTTATGTAACGATTCAGGAAGTTGATTGTTAACAAATTTATACATAAAAACATCTTGTTGAAAGACATTGATATTGGTAAGAGACAAAAGATTATATTTCTTAAATAAAGGAGTGGTGTGTGCATGAAAGTTGGCCTTACATACAATTCGAATTGCCTTTTTCTGCAGTTTAATTAGTCTATCAAGATTAGATTTGTAAGTATTAGCCCAAATAATGTTACAGTAAGAGAGGTAAGAGAGAATTAATGAACAATACAAGGTACGTAAAATGCTAGATGGAAGAATGTACTTCAATCTACTCATAATACCAATATTTTTTGAAATTTTGTTTTCTAATTCTTTTATGTGGAATTTCCATGAAAGACATTCATCGATATAGACCCCTAGAAATTTGGTATGGGACACTTGCAGTATAGGCTCATTATTAATTATAACTTGACAATTAGCTATATTTAACTTCTTTTTGCTATTTCGAAAAACCATCAATGTACATTTTTTAAATTAAGTGACAATCTGTTAGCCTGGAGCCAAATAGATACTTTGTTTAATTCAAGATGAATAAAATTTACAATAGATTCTAGATTTGTATCGTTACTTGAGTAAAATATGTTTGTGTCGTCAGCAAACAGGATAAAAGAAAGGACTGTCGAAGCATGGCAGATATCATTTATGTAAAATGAAAATAACAATGGTCCAAGAAGAGATCCCTGGGGTACTCCACATGTACTAGTGCTAGGAGAAGAGTAGCAGGAGTCTATTTTCGTATATTGATTCCTATTAGAAAGATAACTACAAAACCAGTCAAGAGGAGTACCTCTTATACCATAGAAATTGAGCTTATGTAACAAAATATTGTGATTTATAGTATCAAACGCCTTT
Source organism: Hippasteria phrygiana (assembly GCA_037893225.1). Lineage (NCBI taxonomy): Eukaryota > Metazoa > Echinodermata > Asteroidea > Valvatida > Goniasteridae > Hippasteria > Hippasteria phrygiana. The sequence continues at coordinate 279,443 of JAZGUH010000329.1, forward strand.
GATAAATCTAAAAAGATACCAATAGATGTACAATTAGTCTCAAAACCTTTGGTGATTTTATGGACCATGTCCATTACGGCCATGTCGGTAGAGCGATTACACCTAAATCCATATTGACCGTTGTACAAGATATTCAATTTGGATAGAAAGGAAGAGGTTCTAATATAAACTATCTTTTCAAGTAATTTTGAGAAGCACGACAAAACAGATATTGGTCTGTAATTGCCTGTTTCACACTTATCTCCAGTTTTAAATATAGGGGTCACTTTTGCGGTTTTGAGTTTGTCGGGAAAAATACCCGTAGAAAGAGACAGATTACAAACATGACATAATGGACAACTAACCTGGGAGATAACAGATTTAAAAACATCAGGGCTTATGTCATCGGATCCGGCACTTTTACCGTTCTTAAAGGATTTAGCAATATCACAGATCTCATTCTGGTCAGTAGGATAAAAATAAAGTGATTCGGAATAGTTGCCTTTTAAAAATTCTCTGAAAGAAGTTTGAGGTCGGGGTATTTTATTATTTAATGAAGGGCCAATGTTAGTGAAATAATTATTAAATATATTAGCTATCTCATTGGGATTGTTGACTTGTCTACTCTCATGGTTGAGCTTCATGTCTGACTTACAATAACCAGTTCTTTTGTTAAGAATAAGTTTGATAATCTTCCATGTCTTTTTTACATCATTTTTAGCATTATCAAATTTATCTTTATAATATTTAGCCTTGGCTTGTTTTATCAGTGTATTTAATTTATTACGATAAGTTGTGTACTTCTGCTTATTTAAGGGAGTTGGTTTGTTAATATACTTTTTATACAATCTATGTTTATACTTGATAGATTTAATCAAACCGGTTGTCATCCAATTTTTTAGTTTAGAGATTCTTTTAGATTTAACTTTTTGTATCGGAAAATGTTTGTCATATATTGACGTATACTTAGAATGAAACAAGTTAAAAGCCTGGTTCGGATCATCTTTAGATAAAATGTCACTCCAATCAGTTTCAGCTATATCATTCGAAAAGTTGGCAATATTACGGGCATTAATCGTTCTTCTAAATTGGTCGGCACAATGTCGAGTCTGGTAAGTATCTTTTAATGATGAGACTTGGAAGATCGGCAGATGGTCTGTAATTTCAGTAAATATGATACCACTAGACACGTCACCATCGATATTATTGGAAATGATGTTATCAATGATGGTGGCAGTCGTGTTTGTAATATACGAGTGGGTCTGTTGATTAATGGTCTATGGTAGTTACTGAAAAGACTATTAACGAAGTTTTGAGTAGCTCGATGCTAATCGTGTTGCAAGAGATCGATCTTAAAGTCACCCATAAAAAAAGTTAATTTATTTTCTTGATTAATTTGTTGGAGGAAGACATCAAATGCATCTGCAAAAGCAGCAGGATTAACCTTGGGTGGCTTATATAATACGCCGACAATAATATTCTTTTGCCCTGAACGTGGAATTTCAATAAAAGGTGATTCACAAATATTGTTGTCTAAACTCAGGTCGTTTCTTGGGTTAAATACCAGGGAATCGTGAACGTATAATGCCACGCCTCCACCAGCCTTGTCTTTTCTATTATTTGATAGGAAATTATAGCCATTCATTTCAAATGGTGGACTATTTTCATGAAGCCAAGTCTCGGTAAAACCAAGAATTGAGAATTGAAAACTCAGGAGATCAAGATAATCGCAAATACTGTCAAAAATTTTGTAAAAACTTCTTGCATTCAAATGGAAAGTAGAAAAAGTATTTTTGACGATTTTGTTCTTAAACTGTTCTTTGAATTGATCACAAAATAGATAATCGGAAGATTGATTTGTGTTGCAGTAAAAATTACTGTCAGGATCAATATCGGAATTACCTGGAAACTGGTTGTTAAACATAAGAGGATTAAGTCGGAGTTGTATGGGGCCCAAATAAGTTCAATTCGCCGACGGATCTCCTTGTATTTTTTAATAACAAATCGTGTTGGACTTTGATAAACTTTAGCTTCACTCAGGCACTAAAAAACCACTAATCCCGAAATATTTACCCTAGCTTTCGAGATTCAAACGTAGAAAGGCATCATTTATTTGATACGCAAAGTCTAACATGTTTTCATCATTTCAGAAACTGTTAATGCTTTATTTTTGCTTACCCGTTCAATGTCTACCCGTTTCAGCAAACTTGTAAAATCGATTTTATACGTTCGCTTTAACTTGTAATAAGGCTGCAGAGAAAGGACTGTATCGCCAACTGATAACGTCATAAACATTCCGGGTGAACAAAATATAGAGCTCTTTCTTATTTTTTATTAACAGTGGGAAGGTTTTTTTTTTGGGGGGGGGGGGTGTCATACGAACACTGTAAGCGTACTATCTCGGAAATGTACAGCAGATACTGTTCCAGATGCAATTTACCATGTATAAATATAAGTATATAATCAAAATTCTCAACTGAACAAATCGTCTTTTTCGTACTTGTACGAACAGTACATGTAGGCTTATATGCTGACACGTACAAGTTACAAATCTCAACCTCTCTAATATCGTCAAACAAACCACAAGGAAAACTGACTACATGTATGCCATTTTTAATTAATTTTAAAAGTGAACAAAGAAAACTGGCAGGAGCGGACCTTGAACCTGCAACCTCCGGAATACAGTACCGGCGCTCTAACTGAGCTATATATTGCCCTCTGGCATTCTCCCAAATATCAGTGTTTTGTTGGGTTGCGGGGGGGGGGGGGGCTAGTCAAACCCCCTTGTCTGGGATCATGCCCCAACTGTACGATATGTTAAGTGTCCCTTGCGTGTCCTGTACGTGTTTTGCATGGTTAGGCCTAATTAGCTATTGGGCTAAAAAGTGCAACAGACTGGAAAACTCATTTATGGAAAGCCAGCTTAACTATAGCATTTTTGTTGCACAGTCATACATAGACTGGTACAATGCATGAACACCATCAATAAACATTCCAGCCACTTTCAAAGTCTGGTATATTCATGTTTTATTGTAAAAGATAAAGGCATAAATCAATTTCACTTTGCACAAGATAGAATAAATAATTATGATTTTACAAACAGACTTTAACCACCATCAATGTGCGTAGTGATAAACAACAATTTCACAAGAGTATAAAAACATTTTGAGGAGTTATACTGAGCGCAATTTATACATCTTCACACATTTCAACAAACTGTGCAAGGTCAGAGGTCAACGTTCAAGGCCTAAGATCGTTTTCTTTTTACCAAATTAATTTTATACAGTTTTGGTAAGCTGAAATACCACCTCTATAGTTTGCAACTTTTAGTAAAATATTTCTATTGTACGTTTTATCTGTTTTAACTGCCAAAATGTGTCCGTTTATTGTTTAATGATTTTTACGCTTCGCTTTTTGAAGATTGTTATTAATCTTGTTCGAATTTACTTCAAGTTCATCCAATCATATGCACTTAGGAATTATGCATGTACTGTAAAAAAAAACAAAAAAAGTGCCGTTAGATTAACACTATGCGGTATTAAAAATATAGTGTACATGATTGGTAATTCTCCAATTTTTGTTTTACTGAATTATTACAAAATACCTTATTGTAAGTTAATAGTAGTCTCAATCATCCTGTGAAATTATGGCACCAGGTGTGCTGTCGTTGTCAAGAAAAGTGGAAATTTATATCGTCTTCCAACGATTTCCAGCTGAAAACTGTCCTGTAGCCTTTAGTCAAGGCGCGCGTGGCTACCCAGACGAGTGGCGCGCTGGACATGACATTCAGGGCGCGTCACGTGTCCAGCTGGTAGCCACTCGCGCCTTGACTAAAGGCTATCATCCGCCCGACGGTTGAAAACGAGCGCCGTTTTTCTCTCGGTATTTTCGCCATCCAACAACGCAAAACTTTGAACAGGGCGAGTGGAACGATATTTCCTATAACATACTAACCCCCAAATCCGCCCATTTTTGAAAATTGCAACAGTGACCAATCATGTACACGGCCTTTAAACCATTCGTTTATGTAGGTACCGCATGGTGGTAATCTAATGATTTCGTAGCCTTGGCTTTGCAGAAATCATTGATATTTTAGGCACATAGAAACAAAACAATCCTGTCTGCCGTAACGCCCTCTTTTATACAAAAAGAAACGAGGAGGTCCTTTTTAAATTTTCTGTTTTTGGAACCCCTGCCAGGCAATATTTTCCATATTTATATTAATATATAAATAACTCAAAGATATTTTCAATATATTACTGTTGTATCCCCCCCCCCCCCCCCCCCACTAGCAGCCCTGAACTTTCCTTTTCTGTCTGTTCGTGTTTCTTTGCTGCTTTTAAAAATCTATTTAACCCCACTGATGAGGATTTTGATTTTTGTTTTAATGTTTGTATTTTTTTGTTGTGAAAAATGCCTAAATCAAGTATAATTCCAAGATGACTTATTTTCTTACAATGTTGCTCCGTCCGGCAGTGGAGTCTACCAGATGTATATTTAAAACGTGCAATGTTTAACTTAGGAATACATTTTTTTTCTTTTAGAGGTGGACATATTCTGTAGAATTCTTGTACGACCTGCATTTCGTTATAAACAACACAAATACTTTTCTAATTAGTCATTTCCGAATGAGACATTTTCTCTACTGCCCAACTAAATTAAATACGGAACTGTCTTCCATGCAGTAAAATAATGTTTACCCTGGTAAGGTATGAAATAAACAAAGTGGAAAAGAGCCTGCATAGTAAAAAGCAAGCTAAGATTTCACACGTATTGTTGCTGCATGCACAGAAAGGATATATATATACTTGCTTAAAGGTACATGTAGTATATACACGATTGGCTTTTGCTGCAATTTTCAGAAATGAATTAATTTGGCGGTTAGCTTTTTATAGCGTGCTAGCAAATACTGTTTAAAGTTCTGTGTGCATAGATGCTGGGAAAAACTGTAGTCTGCGTAGAGAGAAAAAATTATGTTTTAGTAGTCTGGTTCCCTGACCATACTTTAGACAAAACGGAGCAACTTCTAGATACGAGAAAGACTGGGATTGCGGGTCACACACCATGTGAAATACATCTCTTCTCGGAAGATGTGTGGTTCTGAAAAGAACCGGAATGAGTGTGTAACACGACGTTTCGGACATTGAGCTCGCCCTGTCCGTCCTCCGGAGTTTGAGTGACATCAACTTGTAGATGTCAGGGAATTATCTGGTCCGGGAACTGGGCTATTTCCAACGATTGGTCGGCCGAACAATCGTTGGAAAACGATATAAATTTCCACTTTTCTTGAAAACGACAGCACACCAGGTGCCATGATTTCACAGGATGCTTGGGACTGCTATTAACTTACAGTCTAGTGAGGTATTTCGTCATAATTTAGTAAAAAATATTTGGAGGATTACCAATCGTGTACACTACTTTAATGGCAAACCGCACGCAATAATTATACCCACAACATCAAATAGACCGACCCGTTAAGCTCCTCCACTTGTATTGACCAATCACAACCGCGACTATGGTCGGACAAACGCCCGACATACGCGACTGACGTGTGGTGCGCGCGGCTGTGATTGGTCAATACAAATCACGGGGCGGGGCTTAATAGATCGGTCTACTCCATAAGGAGCTGCTTATAGGACGCAAATGTGCAAGCAAAAGACAAAAAATACTGCTTAATTTTGTCTGTGGAGTCTCAGCTGTGTTTTTCTTAGCTAATTTGCTAATAAAATAATAGTTCATTTTCAAAGTGAACAAAGAAAACTGGCAGAAGCGGGATTCGAACCTGCGACCTCCGGAATACCGTACCGACGCTCTACCAACTGAGTCATCTTGCCCTATGTTGGCGGCCTCCCAAATTGTCAGTATTCCGGAGGTAGCAGGTTCGAATCCCGCTCCTGCCAGTTTTCTTTGTTCACTTTGAAAATATATTCAAATTTACCTAGTCAGTTTCCCTTGTAGATTGTTTGACGAAAAATAATATTTCCTTCTTGACAGCCCTGTGAAACTGGGCCAAGAGCCTTCGTTTGGTTTCCCGAGTCCCTCCAAATAGGATCATAAGTTAGGCATGATATTGAATGATATCATACGTGACTACTTGCTCTAGTTGTACAGGTTTATAATGTTGAAACAACAGCAGAAACATCGTGCGAACGTGTCTTTAACCTTCCATGAGTAAGCCTATGCAACCCGTCTCCTGAACAAAATATTCTACGGGATTTTGTTTTTGCTTGTGTATCTCATGAATAAAATCGAGTTACTCTCAAACCAGCAGATACGGTAATACATTTCATCATTGTCAACTGCACCAATTACATCTTACAGAAACTGACTTCGTTTCTTTTGTATAAAAATCACAATAGACAAAGAGCAGTAGATTCATTAATAAATATATTACAATTTCCTTTTTTGTTTTCCTCTCACCAATATTAAACAATAACCTCTGCGTTCGATGTCTGATAATAGAACACATGATTTACATATATTGTCTTATTTTTTTTAACATGGCAAGAACAGAGTGATAAAACATTAAATTCTTTACACGCAGTAATTTTGTCAAGTCAGTAAATTCTATTACTGATAACATTATATATTTTTTTTCTTCAATATTACGAAAATGTAAATAGAAATTCGCTTTAAATTGCGAACCAAATATTACGTCAATATCATAAGTCCCAACACGTAAAAACAATACTAAGAAAGATTAAGAAAATAAATTAAATGTTTTCATTTATACCCATGAAGAAATATATACACTGGAATGAAGCGCAGTGACAAATAATCTAATTCATCAGAAAGTGTTTAAGTTATACGAGTATAGGAGGTATTTGCCAAGAACCCAGACTTTTCACCCGTGACGTCGTAAAAGTGCAACCGTAAGGTTGGTAGCGTTGGCAATTCAAAATGTCGCCAATCCTACCACCCCTAATAGTAACTCTTTATACCTAGAGTAGTTTCTAACCTTGTATTTGGTGATTTTAATAACAAAATCCCAAGGGGGCTCTTCCATTGCAGAACAACCTAACTCGAAAATTTGGGTTTTTGAGATCATTTCTGGGTAAACTGAGGGCACTTTTTTCATATCTGAAAGTTTCAAAAGCTACGATGTATGGTTTTGAAAATAACACATCCTATCTCACACTCTATATTCTTTCACCACGGTTTCGTTTGACAAGGCAGCTTATCTTTGACTTAAGTCATTCACACATTCTATTTTTGTTTGGTATTTCATTGTAAGTCCAGTTATGATAAACCAATTCGTCAAACAATCCACAGTTAACTTGAAGATAGGCTGTTTTGCCAAAAATACATTCCGAGGTTGAGAAACGCCGAGAATCTTGAAATTAAGTCATGCATACTTGTAATGGAAATTATATGTAACTTGAGGTACACTGTTTTGCCATAGAGTATTAGTAATATCGTTTGCTTAAATATTCAGCAAAAGAATGTATAAGTGCATACAATTATTTCAAAACCTTCGAAGGATGTTTGCCCAAAATTTGCAGGAAAATATAATAAGACGACCCCTCATTTTCATACATTCTTACATTTTCAACAGAGTCATCCGTCCAAAAAGGAAAGTGTGCAAACTTTAACTCAATTTTCTTAACACATATTTTTTTTAGTTAGGCTGTTTTGCCAAAAAAGGGCAGCATGGTCGATAGCTGTGTTTGTTGGTAAAGGCGGATATCGTGGCTCGTCTTAACATGTAGTGGCGCGTCTCCTAACGTGGCGCACTTTGAGTTTGTTCCTCTACTATACTACATGTACCATGCGTGCACGAGAAACGTTTTACCTAAAACTGCAGAGAAAGCGAAATTCTTGCGAGTTCAAAATATCCCTGCTCAAAACACCCATTTTAAAGTTACAATACGAGTAAAATGTTTATTCGACACAATTTCAATTTTTTCTTTAAAGTGCTCGGTGAACCCTTTATATGTTCCCATAAAAAAAATTCTGACAAAAATGACTAATTTGAGTATGTGACCGGAGATAATGATGGTTAACCATAATTTGTCCAGTTCAAAGAAAATCTTAGTATGTTCAATTTGGGATTGTGAACGTAAAGCTCACCAACAAAGAAAATTGTAAAAACTTTCTGACAAAAGTCGGGAAAAACGTCTAAGTGCGCCACGTTGGACGACTCCGTAATAATAGGAAACTTAGTAACGTATCATATTTCCCTGACCGCCATGTTAGAGGTCATACGTCATCATTTGTCTCGTCGTCTGTGTGTTCGCGTGAGTGGCACACACCGATGTCGTTTCGTGTGTACACGCAAGCGCGTTGTCGTCATCAATGACCTCATCAATGACCTCAAACATGGCCATTGGGTGTAGGCCTACCAATTTTAACTGTTTACGGGCCAAGTAATCAGTGGCGTAGCCAGGAGGGGGGCCACTTCCCCCCCCCCCCTTTCCCCCCTCTGGAAAATTTGGACTTTTTTTTTGGGGGGGGGGGGGTCTCTCCATCTGTAGTGTGTAGATATGCGTTACTATAGCGTGGACCTATTTAACAAAGTCGAATTTCCCCCTTGAAAATAGCCATGCCCCCGTTTGCAGGAAGAGCCTGGCTACGCCACTGCAAGAAATACAATACGAAACTCCACGTCAGTAGTGGTGAACACCTCATGAAGTCACAGGCTGAATGCCTGGCTTGCAGTGCAAAGTCCCACACCCTAACAAGGAACGTGCTCCTGAATCTAACTTTTGCTGAAAATTCGTCCGGTGAGTTATAGTAATTAAAAATATGTTATTGGTGCCTGTCGTCTCCGTGATGCTCACACTCTCAAAAAGCTGATAGCTGCCTGTTTTTGCTACACGGTTGTATAGGCTTCAAATGTGCTTTCCTAAACTATTCAAAACTGCACCTACTTTAGTTTCAGACTCCAAAAAAATGATTTCGTTTTGGTACTGTACATGCGTAGCTCATCAAAGTTGTCAAAAAAAAATTTCAAAAGAAAAAGAAAAGACAAACACCATGCTTCTCAGATAAGGAGTTATTTCCTCGCTATACGTGGACACTGGAATTCATTTACAAAAGTTTAATACAAAAATAAGTATTGATCCCACAGTTTCCCCCTTAGGGCCTATACGTTATGCACATGGTTCTTACACCTTATATAGGCCTACATGATACAACCTCACTTTAAGTCGATGTCATCTTCATCGACCGATGAGGAAAGAAAGAAAGGAATGCTAGACTTGTCCTTGACTGGACTCCCACTCTCGAAGACCGAGCCCCGATCCTCCGAGTCTGACTGGCTGGACATGGTAGAGGAGGTTGAGGGGCGTCCCAGCTTTGGCGAACGGAGGAGTTTCCCCAGGAGTTCAGCTCGCATCTCTGCCTCGGACTGCGAGGTGGAACTACTGCTTCCAAATCGTGGCGAGCGAGGCCAGGACTGCAGAGTCGATGTGTCCGATCGAGAGGAATCTGATTCAGAGGCTACAGAACTCGACCTGCTGTCCAGCCGCGAGTTACTGTAGAAGACCGAGTCCGAGTGGTTGGAACCGAAGCGCGACCGCGTACCGCCTTTAGACTTGGCTGTCCCCAGGAGTTCAGCCCTTGCCTCCGGGTCGGCACTCTGTGACGAGAGGGTCCGGCGATGCTGTTGCGGGGAATGCAGGCAGCTGAACATCTTTCTTCTTATCTCGGCTGAGTCTTGCGCCGTGCGGAGGGGCTCGTACGGGTAGCCCCGAGGCGCGTCCGCACAGTCGGCGGATTCGAAGGACACGTCAGACTCCGAGTAACCCGAGTCCGAGTACTCAGCCGAGGGTCGTGGTGGGAAGTTGTTCCTCCACGGCGTCAGACCTTCTGGGTTGCTACTATTGTCATTGGCGAAGTTCTTCTCGTAGGCCAAGAGGGCAGTGTCGCTCTGTGGTCTGGTGGTGAGTCTGTTGGCGGTGAGTCGGCTGGTATAGCCCGGGGACGTCTCTGCGATGTTGACGAGTGGGGAGATAAAGGACTTGGGCCGGTTGTTGGTGGATTGGACAGGCCGCTCGGTCATCTGCCCAACTAAACTGATCAAGGGAATCTTAAAAATGCGCGTTGGTGAGCCCATCATCGGTGCAACTATATTAAAGAATAAAAGGAACAAAAATCTTAGAAAAAGGAAAGAAAAAATATTGAAGCTGGACAGTGACGTAAATCCGTGTCGCCGAGTGGGGGGGGGGGGGGGGGGGATGGGGAGTGGGCGGCTGGGGATGTGGGGTGACCCAAATTTCCGGCCGGCCAAAGAAATCCGAAAAGCGGGTTGGTTGGGGGGGGGGGGGAACTGGAGACAATATGACACCAGAGGGTGCTGTTCATGATACAAAGATCTGGTTACCCTATGTACGATGTGTACATTTATTTGTACATCTAATGCAAACTTTCACACGTATGTGGGTCAATCCATAAATTTGGGGTCCAAAGGTGTGACATTTTTTGGTGTCCCTGTTACACCTGACCTATGTAATTGACTTCACACTACTTTTTTTTACTTGTTTGGAAGGTACTTTGCTTTACATAATCACTTTGGAGATAGAAGGCATTAAAGAATGTGTCCGGAATTGCAAAATCACGTCACCATGTAACAGGGACACCAAAAATGTCACACTTTTGGACCCCCAAATGTATGGAATGATTCATGTATCCATGCCTGACAACATAACGGTGCATTTAATGTTTTTTTACTGTTTTAAATGTTGATAAGTTACAAGATAAGCACGAAATCAGCATTTTTTTGTCATGTGGGGGAGGGGGGGGGGGGGGGTTACATACCCCCCCCCCCCGGATTTACGCCCATTAATCTAGACTACCGTTCCTAGTGCTCCGACAACAGAGAGCTCCACAGGCCAACTGGCATTCTCCAAAGTAGTCAACAGGGACATCAACGTCAGCTGTCTGGACTAAGTTCCTGCGTTAATTCTACCTCCTGAGGTATCAAGCCCTATCACTGATGACAGGAACTTGAACCGTTCCTGTGCTCTACGAACTGAGCTTACAAGCCACACTTTAACAATCGTAATTAGCTAAGAGGGACATGAACCTCCGATCTCTGGATTACCGTTCCAGTGCTCTAACAGCAGTGTTTTTGAGCCCTATCAATCAACAGTCAACAGGAACATGAACCTGATACTTCTATACTGCTGTTCCTGTACTGTACCAAGAGCAAGAGCGGAAACAAGGTGGGAAGCCGTGACCCCAAAATAAAACAATTATATACTCTAACAACGGATTGGTTGAAATAACCAATATATTGGTTAAAACAACCAATTTGATTGGTTGGACACATATCTACCGATCCTACCAATATATTGGTTATTTTTAACCAATCCGTTTTTAGAGTGTAGTTAGAAATGGAACACTAGTAAAGTATGTGAAATGGACTCTTGTAATGTAAAGCCTAAAACAACAAGGACGCAGATATACTGACTGAGGCTGGCAGCTTGCCAAATGGAAATCAATGGAAATAAATTCGTCTCTGCGGGCAGGTTGCCATGTTGATTAGTATGCAAATTGCATATAACATATCCAATTTGTAGAAGGAATTAAAAATATTAAGAATATTTCATTCCCTCTGGATTCAGACGACTTGAAAGTTCTTACATCAAGTAAATTCGCAGTTCATTCATAAGGCAACGGTTCATACTGAATGCGAATGCGCAGCGAATTCATTATGCCAATCTTCATGTGCGAATATTCGCCACAAAGGCTTAATGACGTCAAATTCGTTTTGCGTTGACATTCGCGTAAAGTATGAACTGGCTTTTAGACAGCAGTATTTGCAGCAACATTTGCAACAGCATATGCAACAGCATATGCAGCAGCAACATTCGCAACAGCAGTAGCAATAGCAGCAGCAACAATAGCAGCAGCAGCAGCAGCATGCAGCAGCATGCAGCAGCATGCAGCAGCAATAGTAGCAGCAATCGTATACATAGCAGCAATACACTGCAAAAACTGTAGTGTTAATCTAACACCATGTGATGTTTATATTGGGCGAATGACCCAATATAAACACCACATGGTGTTAATTTAAAACCACAGTTTTTGTAGTGTAGTAGCACCAATAGCAAAACAGTATGGTCAGGATGAGGGTTAACAGCGACCGTGCGTGTATACCTGCGTTTGGATTGGTGGGGCTAGCGAGTGGAGTGAACGGGCGGACGGGGTCCTTGGGGCTTGGTTGCAGGCTGTGGAGTAGGTCTGGAGTACCCGTAGACGTGAAGTGCAGATCACACTATGGTCGAGAAAATGTCGTCAGGAAAATCATTTTAAACACTACTCAGACAGTCTTTGGTGTCAATATTACAAACTTACACCAGCGGTGTTAATTTTTCTTTCTCTTCAACTCAGTTACTGTTTAAAGAAATAATAGTATGCTTCAAACAGCTTGTCTTTATACAATGTGAATTGTACAAAATGATACAAGTTAGGAGGGACTGATGTTTCGATTTGTGCAAATTTGTTCTCAAAAAGATGAAATGCTGCTCGTATTAGACATGACGAATATTCTAGTATGAACTCTAGTAGTGGAAAGTTTGCATTTTATGCAGGCCAAAGTAGGAAGGGGGGGGGGGGGGGGGGGGTTCGGGCAATGTCTTTTAAGTTCTGGTCCTCAGTCACTCTTTTCAGGTTCTGTATAGAAATTCAAATCCAGCCGTAGATTAGTGCGATATTTTGTGTCCCCGAGCAAGATTAATTACATCACTTTTTTCGCTAAACCAAACAAACTGGTTTAAAATGAACCTATAAAGAGGAGAGGTTATTATTTTTAATGACCGTTCTCAAAGCCTGATTATTCCAACCCATAATAAGATATGCTTGACATGGATGATATAAAAAAAAACTCAAGAAAGTTTGAAAATTTGTGTTTATCAACGTTGGTGGCGCCATTTATCCTCTGTTTTGTTCTAACCCCTACACGCAAAATAAGACCTTTACATTGTTTTTCGTTTCTGGTTTGCAACTTTAGACGTAGGTCCTGACAAGCAAAGAAAAAATACGGCAACGAGCCGGGGGCCGGGGGGTTCGACCCCCCAAACCCCCTCCCTCTGGATCCGCCCCTACAATGGACAAAGTTTGTGCGTTCACACCTTGGATGATATGAGGTTGAGACGTGGCATGGTCATTGTGTGGACGAGGTTGCCATTGACAACCAGACGAATCTCCATGGAGTCATGCGTGAACGCCAGAATGTATGGGAAGGCACAAACTGTATCGTGGAGATAACAAAATGTTCATGGTCAACTCAGTCATGTTTTACAAGCACCAACGATACTGATCAATTCATACTGTGATCTACATGTTTCTCTTCGTAAGTGTGACGTCATAGTGGTTTCAAATGTGCAGTGCAAATGAGTGCACACGAACAAAGCACCCATGCGTGTAGTCTTACACGCTTTCCACAGAGCCCTTCGTATTTTGTGCCCGGAATTGAAAATAACGCTATACGAAGAAAACAACTGACAATCAAGAAAGGTTGTTTGGACCTACATAAATTTCCAACCATAGACGAATCCAGAACTGACGAAAATAGCACCATCTGCGCACTTGAAAGTGAGGATCTCAGTAAACAACTTCCTATGCTGAGCCTGCCATTTATGGTGCGATTCATTCATGTATGATGCTAGTAATGTAAACACCAAATGTGGCGCTCTCAACAGAGAACAGTCTCTCATTGCAAAAATTAATTTCTAGATTTATATACCATTGGAAAGAACACATCATGAGCTTTAAAATGATGAAAGAATTACTATAATCGGAGTTATGAAAATGTAAATTTTATTAGATGATCCAGCACTATTGTAGAAATTAAGCGATAAAGTTTGCCCTTCATTTCTGCACCGCTGAACCTAGCCATGGTATCTCCTTAAAGTGTCTCTCATTGGTTTATTTGTGGACATATCGGTCAGATCGGCCAATCAATGAAGAGTTTAGATCACAAGCTATAAATTGATACCAAGTTTGTTAAGGTTGTATTAAAAATGGCGATGTACACGAATCGAAAAATATCGAATCTTATGGAGAAAACTAAACACAAATTGCGGTGATTTTCTTGTACTAAAATACAAAAACGAAAACACAGTATGATTTGATTTTACATAAACTAGCATTTTATGCAATACAACGAAAATCGAATATTTCGACCCTCAATTGATTTTTGCCTGTAGCTCAAAACGGAGGAATGCGACTTCCGACTGGTCCCTTATAATAATGGCACAAATATAGGTGAATGCACATACAATGGTAGGAACCTCTTGAATCAATGCATGAAACATAAGACCTTTTCATTCATACATTGTGAATTAGTGGGCCAAATAGTCGGAGAAACCGTAAGTGTGCAATAACTTCAGTAATTTATTATCTCCATGTACTAGGTCTCCCAAAATTCTCCAATAATATATTTGAAATTTGTGTCAATTTTACCGATGGCTTTTGGAGCTGAGTTCCAGTGAATGTCGAAATCAGAGGAATTCTCTCCAGATAACTTCTTGAACTGGGAAACATCTAGAAGGGGTATAATAAAAGACGTTATACTACAGAATAACGCTTGCATCAGTACCAAATCAGACACAGAATCCCTCGAAGGCCATTTCCCTATACGGGTGATTATGACGGGGTCGCCGCTTTGCCCCCAAAAAATAACATTTAATATATAAGTTTTGAGGCTTTGCATGGTGGAATATCGATATCGTTTCGGTTTGCGGTAACACCATGTGTTTATCTCAACTAACGAGAGGTATGGGTTCCGAAAAGAACCTTATCGCACAACTCGTATATCAAACGCACACAATACCACGGTGTCAACCAATCACAACACACACAACAAGAAAAATACCATAGTGGCAACCAACCACAACACATCACACAACAGTGGCACCAATCGGAACGCTTCCCTTTCTACACACAATCCCAGCAAATACTACTTAAGGAGCTGCATCGGCAAACCTCCTCATTCTCCTGACGAAGATTATAGCAGGCTAATCGAAACGTTGAGAACAACCCGAAAAGTCCCCATGGTTCTCCCTGAACCATACCCGTGAAGTCTCCATGGTTCTCCCCTGAATCATTTTTCTCACTTATCGACAATAGAGAAAACGAGTTGCACGAAAATTGGTTCTCCCTTGAACCCTTCTCACTTAACGAAGGTTGAGATACGAGTTGTGCGATAAGGTTCTTTTCAGAACCCATACCTCTCGTTAGTTGAGATAAACACATGGTGTTACCGCAAACCGAAACGATAACATTTAATAAATTAAAGGATTACAAAATTAAAGATACCGTGCTTTTTGGACGTGGCAGTCCAAAAATTAATTTTCAAATTGAACTGCTAATTTGTTAGCATTGGATAAGCTTTCAAGAGAGACATTCCACACAAAACATCGATTGAAGATGAGGAACACAGATAATAAATTGCAATTTTGCAATATGAGCGGCACGCTCCTATCTTACAGCGTTAATGTATAGAGCAATCATCATGCGTAAAATTAAGACCGAATAGATTGCAGAGTGCGGTAATCGGTTTTTTGTTCGTTCAAAAATCGATTCTCCGTTATTTGTTTGTCGGGGGAAATCCATTGAATTGAAATTTTCATCGCAGCTTTAATAAATTATAATATTACTTCTTATAATACGGCTGTCGGGTGCAGGGGCGGATCTAGCTTTCAATATTTTTTTTGGGGGGGGGGGGGGGTTGTACCAAACGATCCCACTAAGGGGATCCGGGGGTATGCACCCGGAAAATTCTGAAATCCAGGGGCTTTTTCCTGCAATCTAAGGCATCTCGGCAGCGGCGGCGATTTCTCGTCAAGGTTGGGGGACGGAGGAAAAAGCGCACAAGCAACAATAATAAGCCAGTTCGGTATTCCAACTGCGCATGTGCACAACAAGATTCGACGATTTTTCTCTGGGGATAAACGTGGCAGAAAAGTTCACACAAGGCTGTGGGGGACGTGGTAACCGAAGATGCATTCTGTGCAATTTTTCGTGAAATCGAAAAGACGATGGAAACTTTGTTTCGAACAAAAGTTTAGACACACAAGATACCTGAAAACACTTTTTTTTGAAAAATGTTATTTCAGAACACGACGATATCGTTAAATTTGTCAGTACCCGCTTTGCCTTTCCACGCATACAATGAAATGTTTCTCCCGAAAGAAAAGTTTGATGCGCACACGCGCAGTTGGAATACCGAACTGGCTTATTGTTAAGCATTTTGTACTTTTTGAAAATGTGTGCTGAACTTTGTGTATTCTGGTGCATTCTGGTGCATGTAAAAGCCAATGACCCATGACCATGGGGAAAATATTGGGAGGGACACTGCCATAGCCGTCCCCTCCCAAAAAAATATTGGGGGGGCACATGTCCCCCCCCCCTTCCCCTGGGATCGCCGCCCATGCATTTCGGGCACCGTTTAAAGCTGCATAATTGTGTGGTTTTTAAAGAAGAATTTGCTCATATTGGGCTGAAAACAACTTTCATCAGCATCCCAGGGGGGAGGGGAAGGGGGGTTGCAACCCCCACAACCCCCACCCTAGATCCGCCACTGGAGTGTCCCAAGCTTCACACAAAACTGGCCGATTTCGTGTGCAAGAAGTAACTTTAATTAGATGCCGTACTTGAGATAGTTGGCATAATAAAAGAGCGTATAATAAGAGTAATATCTTTTAAAAGTACAGTGACTATCATGGTCAATGTCACAACTCCCCCTGGGGTATGAAACGCGGTTACGGGATTGTGTTTACCCCCACAACACTCGGTGCAAACACCGTAAATAATACTTACTGAAAACCTCTGATTTGTCAAGTAATTTTGTTAATATTTACAAATCATCCATTCAGTGTATGTCCACAAATGAGCGACGTTAATTAACTATCAACATTTACACAAATATGTACAAAATGTATTATGAAGTTATATGCAACCGAGTGAATTCTGGTCCGGATGAAAGCTTGAATTAGTATGACCAAAATAATCTATAAATCTAACCTTTACCGGAGTATGGGAAAAGGAATGATTATGGATTAACAAACGAGAATCAATTCCTGGGACAACGATCTGCACGCAGTAAATAAGGTGCAAACTTACGGTTGTAGGACAAGAGAAGCTCCGGTTCTTCGTCTTCGTATATATCCAAGGCAGACACGAGGTTCACTTGCTGTGGGTTTAATAATCAAACACTTGTTTCAATTTAATTTGAACTCGATGAATTTCGCACAGAAACTGTTTACGGAAAGAAAGTATCATTTCACGTAGTTCGGAATAAAAAAAATTACCTTGCTTGTTTCGACAAGATTAAGACGGAATGTATCACCATTCTTCTCATTGATGAGATCGAACTGGTTCCGGAAGGCTACGCATATTTGGTTATCCTCTTTCCCGCCGTCTACCAGCGACATAAGGACGGGGACCTCCGATGCGACAAGTTCCTAATCACATAATAGACAGGATAGATATCTTTGATTCAATAAAAGGCACTCTAAGCTGTAAATACTATACTCTCTTAATGTAAAAGAGTGAACAACTCACTCTCCAAAAGAGTGAATCCCTTAACAAACCACTCCAAAAGAATGAAAACCACTCCAAAAGAGTGAAATTTCCACTCTTTAGAGGAGCTATATAAGGGAACACTCTTTTTTAGACTATATAGTCCCTTATATGAAAAATTCGCTATTTTTGAGTGGTTTTCATTCTTTTGGAGTGGTTTGTATAAGAGATTCACTCTTTTGGAGTGGTTTGATAAGCAATTCACTCTTTTAGAGAGTGAGTTTTTCACTCTTTTACATTAAGAGAGTATAATGATCTTAGTAACCTCAAGTGGTTTATAATGGGGAGGTGAGTTTGTCCCACCAACGGTGGAACTGTGGCAGTTTACCCAGCCCTGGGTCTATAGTTCTGAAAATTGGTATAATTTCTTCTGTATCTATTGAAGATTTATCCTCTATTTAGATTTGACCCAGGGAAACCGTAAGAGTGGTGGGGGCTGGCAACCCCAAATATGGCAAATCCCACCACCTCTATTACTAGCCCTTTACTTTTACCTTTGTACCTTAGCCTTGTATTGGGTGACTTCGATAAAAAAAATGAGTCTGCAAGAATACAAAAAACTCCGAATATTATAAAGTGCTTAATAGCAGGTATATATAATACTATAGCCTGAATTCAATATCAACCTGAATATTTCAAGCAGCACTGTCAATGCTCAGAATTACGGAAACAGCACACCGCAGTATTAATAGGCGAGCGGGTCCAATGTAAACACTAATGAACTACAAACACATTCTACATTTTCCATTCTGAGACAGGTGTGTCTCCTACTACTTCAAAGGGACACAGTATTCTAAAATTCCTGAAAATCTGATCTTATATTAATTTAACGTTAATGGTCTTTAATATTATTTCTAATGTCGCTTTAAATAAAAAAGTTCAAAACACCTCACAGTTTTAAGCATGTTTATCGCGTTCATAATCTGTTCATTTTAACTTTTTAAATCAATAAAATTTAATTAGCAAGTTCTTTCTCAAAGGGAAAAAAAATATAATAATTTCTGCATTTGTTTCAGAAAAATGTTTACAGGCACTATGTTGCTACTTTTCCGTAACATAAAACAATGTTGGCTTGATATCAATTACGTGTAGTATAGCTCGCAATTTGGCCCCGAATAAGGCATAATGATTCACCATGAGTTAAACTTTCATATAGATTTTGCCTCAGGAAAATGTTAAATAGTTAAAAATGAAAGTGTTGAATCCAAACACTAAAAAAAGAGAGATTTCGGTGAAAAACCTTAAAGACTTCTTTTAGTTTTTTAGTCTAATAAACGTCAGAGTGTGAAGCCAGCTTGGTTTCACTACCTACCCTGACGAACGTGAATCCTTCCACGGGGTCGGTGTCAGTGGCCATACACCATGCCGTCCATGCAGCGCTGTGCTTCCACGCCATGACCAGGAGCTTCTTACCCACCGCTACTACCATCCGTAGATGGCTGCCTCCTGGACGACTCAGAGCATACAGCTGACAACCTGAGCAAAATTGAAAGCCAGAGGCATTTTGGGAGAAAATGCAGGGGGTGAGATTTGAGGGAAATGAAAAACCCACGAAACATTCGGAGGCAATTGTATGGCCCTCCTGAAAACTGCATCAGAAAACTGAATCTTCTACTAAAAAGATACCGTTCAAAATTGCCAAAAAATAGGGTCATTAGAACTAAAACAAGACATTTTGGAATGATTGAAACAACTTCAGGACCAAAATATAATCACACAAAAATCATACATTTTTTAGAGAACAATAATTGCCAGATACAGGATTAACGGACAAAAACTACACTTAAAATGAGCAGGAGCGGATCCAGGATTTTTTGCGGGGGGGGGGGGGGGGGGGGGGGGGGGGGGGCGGTTGTGAAATTTGTTTTCGTACAATTTCCCAAAAAGTTGACTCCCAAGAGTTGACTCGCCCGCAAACAAAATTGTACACACTTTCCCAACGTTGGTGGCGCTATTCAACCTCTTTGTTTTGTTCTTACCCGCACACGCAAAGTAAGACCTTTACAGGGTTCTCCTTTTCTTGGTTTGATACGGTACTTTAGGTATGGTCCTTACAAGGAAAAACAAATGGAAACGAGCGAGGGGGGGGGGGGGGGTTCCGACCCCCAAAAACCCTGTGGGTCCGCCCCTGATGAATTAAACTGCTGTTAACTACTAACTGACCCGAAATATACAAATCAACAAAATTAGCTGGCCTAACGTTTCGAATTTCAGCAAGTTCTTTCCCAAAGGCAAAACCACACTTTAATCCACAGCATGGGTGAGTCTGGCTTATTGGAAAAATCGCTGAAGCTGGGATGAGATCCAAGGGGGCTCCACTATTTTGAAACACGACATTACGTTTGTGCAAATCAAAATCACTAAATTCAGGTAATTCACTGAAAAGAATCATCCATGTAATTTGATTTCATGCGCAAGAAGTAACTAAAATCTGGTATTGAGATGGTACAAAAGGGGGAAATGAGTGCATTCAAGTCATCTCAAGACGAATAACTTAGTTACCCCTCTCTTTTGCGGAGGGGCACGTTTTGTAAAACGCAAACTTAAATCAGTAAATATTTTGCTTTCGATATTATCTCGTCCTACATAATACACTGCAAAAACAGTGTTGAGCAATTAAACACTTTTCTGAACACAGTCGTTTTTTGCTATACTCGCGAGGACAATGCTTTGTGTTTCCTATTCTTCCTTTAATATAACCCAACCCCATAGACTAAGCACGTATCCTTACGTTCGAGGACCAATTTTAACAAAAGACCGTCTCTCGAGGACAAGAAAGATTCTTTTGTGTGTTCTTTCTCCTCTTGTCCTCGAACGTAGTACAATACAAGAGCATTGCTGTCAGTTTGTAAACACGTTGACATCCTAAATATGTTTAGCGTATTGATGGACAGTGTTTAACCTTGAACATTGATGTTTAGGAATTGGACACGTAATGTTTAGCTTCTAAACATGTTTACAAACTTATAGCAAGATTGTGTTTAATTGCTAAACACAGTTTTTAGAGTGTAACTCAAATCAAGTCGATCTACCGTCCTTGTAGGTCGTGTTCATCTTTATATTTATAATATTTAACATTATATAACTTTTCTTTTTAAGTAGTGTTCTATTTTTTGCAAAGGCCTTCACACAAGCCTTTACACAAAAATTTGGGCTTTTGTTTTTCGTTTGTATTTTGTATACCTCTTACACTTGCAAATATCGTAATTATTATTACACCATGAAGATCCAGGAAACAAATGTTTTCCAAAGTACAGGACTGTAGTTACCGCTTAGTTACCTCCAAAAAGATATGCCTGATGCATGTTTGCTTTCATCTGACGATCTTTCCTGCGTAGGAATATTAATTCCTACCTCTTGTATCTTTGATTATTTTGTTGTTGTAGCTCCGTACCTTGACTGGTTTTTAGCTTTGCTCGGGGCGAACTTGTATTTAAAAAAAACATATGGTATTTAGAGTGAACTTGTATTAAAAAAAACCATATGTTATTTAGAGTGCCGTGAGTATTAAGGGGTTTTCGAAACGCTGGCTTCGACTTCTGAATAACTGAGAAGCAAACAAATGTACGTATTCTAACTAATTGTGCTTTAATAATCAACCGAATGAATATTCCTGAAGCGGAACAAGCACCAAAAATTTGAATATTTCCATTTGGTTTGCTTCTCAGTTATTCAGAAGTCGGAGACGGAGCCGAAGCCGAGACGAAGCCAGCGTTTAAAAAAACCTTAGTTGCTAAACTACCTATGGCCACTTTCGCACGTTGTCTAACTTTTACCTTTCGTTCGTTCCAACTTATGGTCTTTACAATCGTTCTTGTTCCGTACGACTAGCTCGTTCGGTTCGCCTTCAAAGTCGGTTAATCGAAACACATATACTCGGCTCTCCTTTCCTGAAAGGAGAAAAAGACAAGACATGTTTGAACCTTTCATTAAGAAACTGCATGAACGCGAGGAGGGGTCATCCGAAGAGTTGACAGCCAAATCGCAAGGTCTTCTTGCCAAAGAGATTCTATCCAAATCGCAATGGCCAGTTTGGCAAATTGGGTGCATGGGTGGATTTTGTACATTTAGTCACACAAATCGTGGAAACTTGTAAGAACAAAATTTGAAATTTAAAAAGGAGCCAATGAAAATCAAAAAAGAAAAAATGCCCGGACCAGGCTTGGTTGGTACTGGCTACAAATTCAGACTTCCTATCCATCAAAAAAATCTCCTTTGTCTTAGTAAATTTAAAAAAATAAATTTCGGAGAATGTCTGAAAGTTTACAAAATCTGCCTTTCAAAAAGTTGCTCCCTTCCAAAAGATGATTTTCATTTTTTAGCATTAATATTTTTGCTCTGGAACCGTTCAATGACAAAAAAATACATCAATTCGACGCGTACAAAAATGATCGCATCGAACTCTGTAGGGTTATCTAAAGGGCGTGGTTTACTCGCCAACGGCAACAGATCAATTATCTGAACAGGTGCAGTATATCCCTACCTTTATCTGCCCTGAAGATAAGAAGATCATGCGCTTCAACCACACTCAGTTGTTTGGCAGCCACCGTCCTATCGAAGATCATGCGAGGTGGAAGGCCCTCTGTAAAGAAAAACAAGTTTAAAACCTCTTGAATACGGATGACGGCCATAACAACAATTTGAAAAAGACCACCTGGCTGGTTGTCGTCTATACTGGCATTCCTGCGCGTAATCATTCCATTTAAGTTTCAACTATATTAGATAAGATTTGAAGCTTTGCATGGTGGTTGCTATATGAGAGAGACTGGGATTGCGGGTAACACCATGTGAAATAAATCTCTTCTAGGAAGAAGTGTGGTTCTGAAAAGAACCGGGGTGAGTGGGTAACTCGACGTTTCGGACAGTGTGCTCTGTCCGTCACACTCCTGAGGACGGACAGAGCACACTGTCCGAAACGTCGAGTTACACACTCACCCCGGTTCTTTTCAGAACCACACTTCTTCCTAGAAGAGATTTATTTCACACGGTGTTACCCGCAATCCCAGTCTCTCTCATTTCAACTATAATGTTATTGAATGGGAGTGTAATGAGCAGATGGAGCTTTTATTAAACAAAGCTATATTTTTTTCTTATAAAATACTTTCTGCCGACGTGTATGCAAACTCATGACCATTGTATTTATTGGCCTATTATTAAACTGGGAATACGAGATTCCCGATTTTTGTCAATATATTATTTTACTTAACATTGTATTGATAGCTACCACTTTAAAGCTGATGTGTCCGTGCTTTGGGTCGTATTGCCCAACAAATAAATGTTCAAACTGCATTGCTAATTTGTTAGCATTGGATAAGTTATGAAGCTTTCCTTGAGACACTGCACCAAAAAAGTCGACCAACGATAAGTTACAGATTTGATAACTTTTAAATTTTGCTTATACTTTCTTTGTCTTTAAGAGTAGCAAATAATAAAACAATGTTTTTCAGGAAGACCAAATAGAATACACAGTGTTGTTTTTTGTTCAAAAATATATTTTTCTTCCATAATTCTGCAGTAGACGGAAATCCATTAAGTTGAAACTTTCAGTGAGAGCACAGACAGATTACTTTTAAAAAGACGAGAAAGGAAACCTATACGGATACTTTACCTTCGATGCAGAATATTCCTACTTCTGTGCCCACAATGAGCCGGTCACCTTTAGAAAAGGAAACAAAAACCTTATTTTTATTTATCCTATTTTCGCATTTAATGCCAGTCGCAACTTCTAGCACACACGATAAATCTACATAGTTTTAAAAATTGACACAAGTGAATTTTAAAATTCTGGGGAAATCAAACTAGAAGGAGTAAATACACAGAGATACAGTGGAAGAACAGGGGACCAGATGCGATGTGATTGTAACGTTAAGCAAAAACACAGACCCGGGCTGAACAGAGCCATGGACTCCACATAGACTCCACAGACTGTTTTATGGTAATTTGTATTTTGTATAAGAATCCATCTTCCATGGAACCCCTTCATGTCCGACCCTCTGTTGCTTCATTGAGCCTATTTTATCGATACTATCATGGAAGGTGTTCCAGTGGCCTTTCATCATTAGTTCCCCCGTCGAAACTTTCAGGTACTCTACTCGCCTGGCTGTCTCATCACATCCTTTCATTGTTGTTATTCCAAAGGTTAGTAGGCCCTACTGTGAGATACTCTTCATTTTTTTTCCTCGTACTGGCTCTCTCTCTGGAACGCCTTATACCTGTAACCTGCTTCCCTTCCACCTGATCTTACAAAATTCAAACCGAATACCTTCTATCCCTGTGATTTCTGTCTTTTCTTGTCTTTTGTGGCCCACACCTTGAGTGGCCCTTTCGGCCTTGTGTTGGGCGATACTCATAAAGAAAATCTTTCACCTCTGACCCACCCACTGTTGTAATAACCGGGAATAGTACATTTTGGAGATTTTCCCGTAGAATTGTGACAAAACATTTCGTCCTTACTCTGTTTTAACTCTTTCATCGATAAAACTGAAACTTATGGAATCCTATTATTGGAGAGCATTCCCAACAATTCTAAGCCTCGAACCCATTAATTTTCTATTATAAAGGATACTTGTGCCCTCAGGGTGACACAAAAATGTCTCCCTGTCCCCCTCATAACTTTACTAATTACGCTTCAGTAGATCTCCCCAATGACCTATTTATACTTTGCTGACGTAAAGGCCTAGTTTTATGAATTTATTTTGAATCATACACACAGAGTTATTGCTCAACTTACCCCACGAATCTCCACACAGGACTTCGTGTGCAAAGTCATTATTGATGCACTGTGGTTCCCAGGGCTGTATAATAAAAAGAGGAAGGATATTATCTGTTAATATCACATTTTTCCGTTTTTGTTTACGGCAAGCAGAGAAGTGAATCACCCACAGCAACAAATTAGAAGCGGACATAGAGGGCGCACTTCATGTATAACTCTGGCAGGTTTCCCATCGGCTGGAAGTTCTAGCAAAGGTGAAGCGACCGCGTCCGAATCTTGGGGCTAGAGCTACTATCTTGGTCAAAATGCTTGGGACACCTCAACAGTAGACCGCCACCCCCGTTCTCCCGCTCAATCATCTTGACGTCCGTTGTTGTGGCGCCAGTAACAGGGGTAGTTCTTTATCTTTCCAATTCAAAAGAGTGAATCATGGCTTGCAAATAGACCATTTGCGAGTTAAATTTGAATAATATCTGGTACGCTGACTTGCTCAAAATGCTTTGCACATTTTAACTTTGAATTCTCCAGACCAAAGAGACTGTTACTATATCACGTGATTCGGGGCAAGCCGTGATTCGGGGCAAGCCTTAATGCTAGCAACCCACAGCTCGGGAATGGTCTGGTGTCTTTGTGCCATTCTCACCCATTGTGAACAATGTATTGGTGCTGAGCGTCTCCTACGTAACTATGCAAGAGCTTGCCCCGAATCATGTGATATAGCAACAGTGTCTTTGGTTTGGAGAATTCAAAGTTAAAATGTGCCAAGCATTTGAAGCAAGTCCGTGTAGGCCTACCAGATGTTATTTAACTTTAACTCGCAAATGGCTTATTAGCACTTACCTCCCTCTTAAGGAGACTTGTCGTAGCTAAGCTTGTTGGGGCGTCTCCCTTGACGATGGTTTTTAATTTCAGCAGCTAAAATTGTAAATAATTAAATTAAAATGTTGGCAAATCTTCAAGCAAATCTTCAAAAAGAAATAAAAGAACACCGGGTTTGTTCATTGTGTATATCGAGAACTTCCCATTGTCCTTCTGATGGTTTCTTTTCTTTGTACCTTTGTGCAACCCCTCTCATTGGTTTTGCACGTGTTTTCAAACTGACGACAGTTTGGGAATTCGAACTGAGGACCTTTTGTGCCCTGTCCTCGACATATACCATAAACATGCGCACAAATACCTGGGGCCAATTTCATAAAACTGCTTAAGCATGACAATTTGCTTAAGCACAAAAAACCTTGCTTAATAAAATCAGGTTACCAATCAAAAACTCCATGTAATTGTCATGCTAATCAAACAACAGCTAACCAATACCAATTATACCAAAAAGCAACATAAATCATATGTTTTGGCTGGTAATTTCATAGAGCTACTTATGCATAAACTTTGCTTGAGCGCAAAGACCTTGCTTAGGTTACCAGCCAAAAATCCAGGTGATATATATATATTGCTTTTGTTTGCTTAGCATAACAATCACATGGAGTTTTGGCTGGTAACCTGATTTTTATCAAGCAAGGCTTTTTTGTGCTTAAGCAAATTTTTGTGCTAAAGCAGCTCTATGAAATTGGTTTCAAATTGGAACGTTCGTGCAATATTAAGACAACGAAGTCCTGAAACATAGAAGTTAAAATTGACACCACATGAGAAATGTTGACACAAAAGTGCCACTTGTCATGACAGATCGCCTATTTGCAATGAAGCATTTTCGGACCATATCAAATTCTCCACGCCCACGCTTGCGCAGTTGTGTGAACCAACCTACGAATTTATCACGGTGACAAGCTGCACACTACGGGCTGATGTGGTAGGCCTTACAACTGCAGGCGAGCACTGTGCCATGTTTCAAACCAGTGATTGATGTTGTTAGTGTTTTTCTGTGAATTATTTAGCAGAATTCCGATATTTTAGCACCTGTCCGACTCGAACAAATTCCACTTGTCTCGCTTCTTCCTTCTTGTTCCTCCATCCCCAGACCGGCTCGGGAATGACGTCACTCAGGGATCTCTTGTTCAGCATGTTCTGATTAGAAGTAAAATTAATAAGAACATTTATGAGATGTAGATACATTGATAAGAAGCACAGTAAGATAAATTAAATCACGTTCATTTGTAACTGTTATTTTCCCACCAGTCACTTTCTACTGTTACATGTTACTGTTACCAGTGTATTGGGTTCTTATGTTGTTGTATTTTCCTTTAATATTTGCACTTTCTTTTATATTCCTTTTTTTTCTCATTTGTGACCTGCACGGACATATCCGCTTCATTGCAGCTAGGTGGGTATACTCAACTCTCCTCCAGGATTTTACAGTTTTGAAGAAGGTACGAAGGTACGAGTCGTACGAGTCATACGAATTACAAAACACGTCCATTTTACATCGGTCACTGTCTATTGGAAAGTCACTCATGGTTTGCCATGCATGTATGAATTACTCGGGGCCAAATCAGGCTATGTTGTAGAGGTACTCGACTTTCCTCAAAAGATTTGTGTGTGTACATTTTACCGAAACGCGGCCACTTTGTGCTCTTACATCTTATTCAAAAAGGGCAAAATGAAATTTGACAATTAACAATGAGCGTTTGGTTGATTCCCTTTTTTGAGGGCAAGAGAGATGTCTTTTTTGACTCAGAATTCTCTGTACAGGATATTGCTTTGTTAGAGGCTCTATACACTTACATCCCTAAACACATGCAATATCAAATGTCACCGCACGAAACCTCATGGGGGAAAAAAGGGGTTTACAAGTCGTTCTCAAGAAATTACGTTTGGAAAAGGAGAACCAAAGGAATATGAGGAGAACACTTTGCCCCTCTATATTTACAAACAAATACAAAATGTGTGAGTTCTTAAATGTCATGCCCCGAGAATTATTCTACACCTGTACATTCGATACCCGCTAAGGGGCGGTTCGGAATGTAGCTTGAAATTTTAGACGTTGCAAGGAAATGGGTCCGCATGTCCTCGCATCATTTCTATCAATTTGCTTTCCGATTTTTTTGTGCGGGCCGCGCGAGATTTATTTGAGCCAGCGGGTGTGTTGGAGAAGAAAACAAAGTGCAAATACGACTTCGACTTAGAGTGAAGATTTTTGTTTTGCTCATACAGTGCGCGAATAATGTCACCTTCAATTAAGCCCAATTGTAACGAAAGGTGTCTCATTTAGGTTGATGTTGCTGCCTGATTTCAACATTGAATATCAGAAATAATAGGACTCTTGTTCCGATTCCTGCTGCACTGTCATTGAATTATTCTTCTTGTTTTGCTTTGAAATATAAAAGGACAATACGGCGAAGTACATATTTCGTGTCCTCGCTCTTTTTCTAATTAGTAGCGGCATTTTTTTTCTTCGACTCAGTGGCTGACTTGCACGTTAAAATACGTGTCTTCTGTACTTGCTGTATTGAAATTGCAGCCATTATAGTAATGGACCCTATTCCACTATTTAAAATATTTTGCGAGGCCAACAAATTTTGGGGTACATTTTTGACCAAAATTTTAGAATTTGGTCCGGGATACGCACCCTCCCCACAGAAATTCCTGCGTACGTGTCTATTCAACCCAATGTACACGGTTTGTCAAAATATATCAGGATCGTCAACATGGCAAAGGCAGTGATATTCTTTCGCCTTTTTGAGAGGTAAATGTAATTTTTCTTTTCGAAGTTGACTTGTAATTGCAAATAAGTTCCAAATTGAAGGGTATACATCAAAGTTTAATGTTGTTGTTCTCCATTCGCCAAGTCAGGAAAAAAAAACAGCATCATATTCTGTTTTAGTCTGGGCAATTTACAATTGGAGAAAAGACTTAGAACCATAACTGTTGCATCGAAATCTATGGTATAGCTTTGGCAATTATCAAAAATAGAATGATCAAGTTAAATCTGAAAGCGTACACTGTACAAAATTCCCGTAATTTTTACGGTGAAAAACATTACATTTTACGGGAAAACCCGTAAAAGGCCGCTCATTGGGTAGCAAATGCACGACCAATCAGAAATAAGGAGATTTGGGTTCACAAAAGTCCAGTTTTGCAATGTTTAGTCCAAATATACACTTTCTTGACCACAATATGTTTTATTAAAACAATTCCACAATAGAGTTTTGAGGATTTTATTTACAAACATAGGTGAAGATTCTCATTACATCTCCTTTTGTATTAAAATATTGAAATTGCTCATGGGAAACCATGACTTTATTATCGGTGGGATGAGCTGCATATAAAGCTAAAGCACGCCATCATTCGGTTTGTAGTGTTTAGTAGGTTATCGCATCATTTGTACACCCTAACATATAGTAACGTAGGCCTATAAATACATATGATGCACGATATGGGGCAGAGGGAACCACCCCCCCCCCTCTTTTGTGTTGGTCATTGTGTTCTCGGAATCTCAGGAATTCTTTTGAGATGCCTAGGGGGCATGTGTTAGGTAACAATAGTCTGTAGAGTGTATAGGGTATAGGGACAAAAGGGGGGGTACCCCTCTTGCCCCATATCGTGCTGGGTATATATAAATAAGTTACTTCCATTTAGTCTGGTTCCTAGTTCATTCATTTCTGTTAACTTGCAATAAATGAATGGCAACCTATCTTTCAGTACTATAACTTTTTCGATTTTCAAAAAAACAATGGTGCCCGTAAAGCCCCAGTCTCACTGTCACGATTTTGCTCCCGACAAGCCACGATCTGAAAATTCGGCAGCAGTCGTAGTACCATCGTAGTGGTGTCGCCAGTATTCTTGAGTGTTCGTGGGTCGGGATAGGCTCCCGACTGTTTTGAACATGTTCAAAACTGTCAGGAGTGATCGGCTTATTTCGATTCCAACACTCGAAAATAACTCATGCTTGTGTACAAAATCGTCTCTTGCGTACGGATGACGCCAAATGGCGCAAAAAAACCAGTGGCACCAGGCCGGATGACGCCATTTGCCGCTATTTGTGCAGTTTCAATCCATTGTTGGATTATTGTGTATGTTACGCTTGACTGCACAAGCACATCGTGGTCGTTTCGCTTGGCTGCACAGGCCGCCCCGGCACCTCAGTACGATAACCGTACTCAAGGGGTTGTTAAAACAATGGTTTTTCATTATTTTTTAGTGTCTCAAATGACGGATTGGGCTCCAACCTCTACATGTTTGTTACTTCATGTATACCGAATCACGCAAAATATGAAGACGAGTTGTCAGCTGTATCAATACGACGTCATACCTTTAACACAAAGAGATCATGGTTATTGCCATTTTTTGTCAAATGAAGGCAGGCATCGCTGTCTAATGGATTGCTAATCAGGTATTGCTAAGAGTGCCTCCATGCGAGTCGGTTGTCTCTATCGAGCCCAGAAGTTTTTACATCCTGAGGCTATTCTGTACTTGTATAAGGCAACTGTACGTCCCCTGATGGAATACTGTTCCCATATATGGGCTGGAGCCTCTGCCTGCCATTTATCTTTATTAGATCGGGTGCAGAAGCGATTTATCGTTAATTTGGTTGGTGAGGAGTTGGGTTCATCATTTAATACAAATCCTTTCCCACCGTAGGACAGTAGCCACTCTCAGTCTGTTCTACAGATATTTCCATGGAAATTGTTCCACCAGTCTGTTTAACTTGGTCCCTCCTGTCAGGGTTTTTGAGCATTCAACCAGGCTCTCTGCTTCCTCTCACCCATGCACTCTAGCTGTGCCGAGATGTAGAACAAAGAGCTACTCTAAGTTTTTGTCCACGTTCTGCCTCTCTTTGGAACTCCTTGCCCAGTAGCTGTTTCCCTCCATCCTATGATCTGGCCTCTTTTAAGAGGAATATAAATTCCTTCCTTCAGCTTCAGAATATTTATTCAAAGAAATATATATACTTTAAAAAAATATTTTGCTAACACTGAAAACAATTGAAATGACACTACAGAATGTTTGTGGTATAGACACACGGTTCTGAGTCTAAACGGACGGGGCAACTATTTGGTCAGACTCTGCCCCATGTGCTCCACGCCTACCTTGTTTGTCTCTGGCAGATCCTGTTGTAAGTTTTTTATCAGCATCTCCAAGGTTCGTTGCCGCTTGTTGGCAAACGTAGGCGTGTTGAAGGCAGCTTTTTCACCGTTTATAACTGCGCCAAACAAGATAAACAAACCACATCTTTATGAAAGACCGAAAAGGGAGTTTTTGTTTGTACCCACGCTGTAAACTCCTCTAAAGTTGAAATATCAAATTCATTTAGGCTACCTATGAAATTAGATTAAATTTCGTTAAAACTATACCAGGTTTTGGATCGGGGGAGGGGGGGGGGGGGCGCAAAATTGCTAATTTTGTTCAAAAGGTGACTCAACATTTTGTTGTTATACGGATTATTATGTTTTGTTGGTTTATAAAGGTGACCTAAATTTTTTTGCCTGGAATAAATTGAAAGATGGGGAGGGGGTAGGTACCATTAATGATGCGGTGGCACTTTCAACAAAATTTCGTTCGGGCATGTATTACATGTTTTGTGTAATTGTACATACATGTAATTGGCGAAGGAGCATTTTTCGATTTCCCTGAAAAGAATATGGACTTGTTACTTACGTTTGACAAGAAGAAAGTCTCTGAATGCTTGCGTGTCTTCGAAGACGGAGGGGGAAGGCAGAGGCGGTCCGAACAAAGGCACTGACTCCTCAGAGAACACCCGTAACCTGTGGACGAAATGACATCAATTTAATCACATCTCTCTCACGATCGGCACCGAGTCTCTCTCTTGTCTTTAAGGACTCCTCTTGTTCGAGTTTTGGCATTCTCCTTAGTGATGACGGCCAGAGCAGACTGTAGTGTTAAATGAACACCAGGTGGTATCTATATTGAATCCGGCTCATCCAATGCAGATACCACATGGTGTTACTTTAACACCACAGTTTTTACTGTGCAGCAATATAAGTTTTTATTAAAGATTCATGGTTTTTCTACACTAAAAGAGAAAAGAAATATAAACTTCACAGAATGGAATTTTATGTGATGATGAGTTGGTGAGAATGGCTTGAAATGTGTGAGCCTCGCGCTTAATGCGGGAGGATCTGAGAATCAACAGCTCTGCAATAATAGCCCAATATATATGCTGCAATAACTTGAACTGCAAACTTACACCGGCAGCGTCAAACGACTTGTCCCTGGTGTTTAGATAGGATAAGCGCTTCCACCTTTCCCCCTTCTATTTTCTTTACACAAACTTGTTACACGATTATGCTGAAATCGCACGAACTGTTTGCTCACAGCTTCAAACTCTGAACATGTCCTAAATTGAGTCAGTTTCACTAAAGTTCTACCATATAACAGTCATTATACTAACAATGCGTCACACCTTTGCAATCCACGTTATTCAGACTGCGCAATTTATTGACCACAAATGTCTCTAATGGGTGCGTGGATGTAGTCAGTATATAGTCAATTCCATTTAAATGAATGTAAAAATGACATTTGATTTCTCTTCACATTAAGTATATAGAATTCAAATGCAAATTGTATCAACTTACCTGTACGAATTATTTGACTTGTTATATGTTACTAGAGCAAATATATCTGAAAATGTTCGTTAAGAATATTTAATTACTATTGAATGCAATTTCCCAAACTGACGTAATGATGTATTGTTTGAAAACTGCCGGAAATGAGTTGAATACAGGACCAATCACTGAAGGGCAAATATAATGAAATCGTCCTTTGGATGTAATCATTGTTTTATTGCACAGACTTTTTTTCTTCAAATTTCATTTGGAGCCTGTTTCGATTTCGTAAAATATGCAATTTCCCCAACCGAATTTCTTATGTTGTTATACCCACCAAGATATGGACCAATTGGTACCCCCTCTTGTCCCTATACCCTATACACACTCCAGACTATAGAGCCTGAAAGTAAAAGGTCACGCGGCGGGCTTTTGAGATTCCGCGAACACAATGACAAACACAAAAGGGGTGTCCCTCTGTCCCATATGAATATCCGACTCCATGAATATCCGACTCTTCACCCATGATGCATTGCAACACAATTGCCTTTATAAAATGAACAGGGCTGTAGTCGAGTCCCTGCAAGTCCTTTCACAAGTCCAGTAACAAGTCCTTTCATAAAGCCAGTCACAAGTCCTTTCATAAAGCCAGTCACAAGTAACTGGATGAACAATGACAAAGGAATGCCTTTGTCAAAGCTCATTTGAATAGCTTGTGATTGGAATTAGGACTGGAGGGTTTGTGATGAACTTGCAGGGACTTGTGATGGACTTGTGATGGATTCGACTACTACAGCCCTGAAAATGAACACCGTAATTTTGAGCAATAGTATAACATTTAAACTCATCCTAACCCCAACCCCAACCCGTACCCTATCCTAAACCCTAACCCAAAACATAACCCTATATTTCTCACCCTAATCCACACCCTCGCCCTATGTTTCTCATTGTTCTGGTATACAGGGGGGGGGGGGGCTTACTGATCATGCGCAGTATAACCAACAAGTCAGATTTTCAGGGAGTCTGATAATTACACGACACCGGAAACGAGAGGTCAAAGGATACGAGTGAAATGTGATTTGATCATGGACGGCTTGAAGGTAGGTTCTGCTTCCGGGTCATCCTGGTCCTGAAAGACAATGGTCACTATGTCGTTGCCGATGTGGCGTTTTCTTTCCACCTACAGAAAGTTGAAATAAAGGCAAACAAATGTTAAGCGACAAAAGGAGGAAAGAAAAAGCAAGTTCATTTTCTTCTGCTGTTATTCAGCGACCACTTTCTACATGTATTTTAGAATAAATCACGGTTTTTTTCTAGCATATCTTATTTGGAGGCAATTTTGGTGCTACATTGCAGATAATGTTTCAATATTTACTAAAAGTATCCGCTTTGTGCTCCGATATATTTAAATACACTCGGCCAAAAAGGAAAGTTCCCGCCTTGTACGTTTTTGAATAACTCAAGAATACTGTAATCATTTTAAACACCTAGTCATAAATGCAGAAAAAAACGTTCTGCTTCTAATGATGCGTCATTTATGGCACACGACGTTTGTTTTAGGGGAGAAATAATGACATTTGTCGAATTAGGTGCAAAAATAGAAGTGGCATTTTTAAAGTTGAGTACACAAATTGCATGCAACTATTATATTTGCAAGTAATTTTAAGAATCACATTATTTTTGAGATAAAATGATTTTTTACGTTATTGATCAGTGTATAACACCTCACGATTTCAGCAGCAGTGTTGATAAACCATGTTTAGTGTTGACATTAATGAAAACGTTTGTACACACAGTTTCAATGAAATATTGAGTCTGCATCCTAAAAGTTCAACTTCTATTTTTGCACCCAATTCGACAAATCTCATTTTTTTTTCTCCCCTTAAGCAAACGTCGTGTGCCATAAATGATGCATCATTAGAAGCAGAACTTCTTTTCGGCATTTATGACTTTTTGAAGTGTTTAAAATGATTACAGTATTATTGAGTTATTCAAAAAAGTACAAGGTGTATAATAAAATGCTAAAAGATCCTTCTTGGAAAATATAGAAAACACTCAAAGAAGACAGAGTGGAATGTTCGTGCCATGATGTGAAAATAGGTATACGAGAATTCGTTGCTTTCAGACCAGTTATAGTTTCAGCTTGTAATCATCAACCTGCATGAGCATTCATTTTTCAGTTCGATAATGCATCTCTTCAATACACTGCAAAAAGTCGGTGTTAAATTCACACAATATAGATGCCACACGGTGTTAAATTAACACCATGTGGTAGTCAATATAGATACCACATGGCGTTATTTTAACACCCCAGTTTTTGCAGTGTACTGATATATTGGAAAGAAATTCTATAATGGAAAGAATTTGTATAAGTAGCATTCAAGAGATAAAAACAAATAATTAATAGTGGAGAACTAAATCTTGACAGAATATTCTTCTCATCTCATTGGCCAACATTCCTGCAATTTTGAAAATGGCAAGGGGTACTTCTTGCAACAGTGTTGCCGATTTTGGCACAAAATGGCAATTTCTAAATTTGATTGAAAATATATATATTCAAACATATTGTCATATTTTTGCTCTAAATTTTCTGCCAAAACGTATAACAAAAATTAGAATTCATCAAAGCAAATGTCGACTCCCTACAAATGTTATTGCAGGAATATTCTTTGAGCTCCTTCTATAGTCCCAGAAGAACCAAGTACAATGAAGGCATAATTGCATTCGCAAAGGCCGAACATCCTCCGTACATCCCCCGTAAAAGTTCAACTTGATGATGATCGAGGCTTCCGTATTGATTATAGTGCGGCGTAAACTCAAACTCTAAGCAACATAATGTGTTTACTATCGACATGTCGATAACAGCTGAAGCAGCGCAATTCGTCGTCTTCCCTCCCGCCTAGGGCCAAATACATTACACGGAAATCACCCCAGACGGGCGGATTCCATTGCACCAAAAGAAATATCTAATTCCCGGCTTTGCTTGCGGAGCAAACAGTACTGGAAGATCTAGCATCCACCTGTGACAGACAAGATGCTCGTGGTTGCCGTGGCAACATGTGATTAAATTTTACATCCAATCAAAACGCTGAAGGATCAAAGGAACGTGAGGGCGCTGTTCAAAACAGGTATACATGTCGCTATGATTTGCGCACAAGTTATTGCATTTTTAAATTCACGTTTTGGCGTTTTCGTTCTAAAAACAGACATTTTCCCGGTTTTTGGTGGGGGGGGTGGGGGGGGGGGTGGGGTCGTTATCTTATGGGCCATCCCCTTGTCAAAGGTGGAGGGATACATACCCCACCACCCTTTAATTTACGCCCTTAGGGCGTCTGTCAATGTTTTCACCCACATAATGTCCATATTCATAAGGATGTCAATAATATCATATTATGAAATTGAAGAACAGAAGATGCGCGTCCTAGTGCAAGTAAAAACTAACATGC
Source organism: Hippasteria phrygiana (assembly GCA_037893225.1). Lineage (NCBI taxonomy): Eukaryota > Metazoa > Echinodermata > Asteroidea > Valvatida > Goniasteridae > Hippasteria > Hippasteria phrygiana. The sequence continues at coordinate 314,563 of JAZGUH010000329.1, forward strand.
CAAATCCTTCAGACTCATTTGGTATAGGATGAAGTCGCTTTTGATCTTCCAGTAAAAAATGCGATAAAAATGCAGATATCATTATTATCACTACTTTAAAATAGAATAAATACCTGTTGTCGATTATCTTTCGAGTACGGCAGCATCGTGGAAACGTGGAACATGATTTCATGACCTTCATACATCGTATACACAGCCTCAATACCTGTGGTGTTGTCTGCAACAAAGAGGAAACCACAATGCATGCAGTGTGCCTTAATTTGATGCACTGCGTGTTGTGGCCGATTCATAGGCACCACTGTAACCTTGTAAAGTAGTTGTTCGTCTTGACACCTTGTTTTGAGAAAAATGAGGCTAGAAGTTTGTGAACTTTGCACAGTATGTATAACGTAGGTTTAAATAGAGAAATCTCCATCCCCAAAAAACAATTGAGATTGAATTCAGTTTTAAAACTTATAGGGATATGATAGAAATTGGCTTTTCAAGTGTAAACATTTTAAAATCACAAAATCAACTTTTCAGTGAACAAATGCTGCGTCTGCTTGTAATAACTCATCATGACTTTCCGCTCATTTTATGCTGTCAGGTCACAATTATTCAATTCTTTCTGCTAATAAAAACCATACTAAAAATGGTTCAATTTGAGGCTCTTGCGACAGCTGGCACAGTTGCAACGTCTTTCGCATAGGAATGAATTTCGAACACGTTTTAAGAGTGCCGAGATTCCTCAAATGTGCACGGCAGTGGCCCAACAGCCTTAAGAAATCTGCAGGGTGGACAGTATACAAGCCGGCCTCCTCTACAAATGAGTGAACAAAACGACATTTTAAGCATTGTGTAAAATGATATATTCTAGGGGTTGATATATTGATATATTCTTTGAGAAAAATTGAAAATCCACGAAACATTCGGAGGCATCTATTTGCATGGTAAAACAAAAATGAAAAAATGCATAAGATCACTGCATTTTCTACCACTAATAGACACTGTTCAAAATGCCAAAATTGAGTCATTAAAATAAAAAGAAGGCTGTTTGAGGTTGCAGAGATAATTTTGGAATGATAACAAAAATTTAAGGACCAAGCAAAATCTTCTGGAAATTTGGAAGATGTCTCTCACCAAAAATCCTAAAATCAGGAAAAATGTAAAATAATGATGTTATACCTACTCGTACAATATATCACCCATCTCATTGGCAAATAATATATATTTGACCTTAAACGTAGTATACACCATTTGCAAACATTTAAAAAAATCCTACTGAATTACTATGAAATACCGGACTAGATTAGAAGTAAATAGCAGTCTCAAGCATCCTGTGAAATCATGGCACCTGGTGTGCAGAGTTGGAGTCGAGTCCCTGCAAGTACTTTCGCAAGTACTTTCACAAGTACTTTCGCAAGCCCAGCCAGAAGTCCTTTCATAACTGCATGAACAATGACAAAGGAATGCCTTTGTCAAAGCTCATTTGAATAGCTTGTGATTGGGATTAGGACTGGAGGGCTTGTAATGGGCTTGTGATGGACTTGCAGGGACTTGTGACGGACTCGACTACATCTCTGCTGGTGTGCTGTCGTGTTCAAGAAAATTGGAAATTTATATCGTTTTCCAACGATTGTCGGCCGACAATCGTTTGAAATATCCTAGTTCCTCGACCTGATAATTCCCTGACGTCTATAAATTGCCCCGTTTTATCTAAGGTAATGGTCAGGGAACCAGACTACTGGAACATGTTTTTCTCTCTGTTTTACCAGCACCTATATGCACACACAACTTTAAACAGGTCAGTGTTACAGTATTTGCTAGCACGCTTTATAGAACTAACCCTCAAATCCATTTATTTCAAAAAAATTACAGCTAAAGCAAATTGTGTATACTACCTTTAATACTAGTTCTAATTTTATTCGCCTTTCAACATTGCTTTCTGATGATACTACCAACAAAACATTAAAATGTAAGGAGGTAAGTTTATTTCAATCCACGTGGCATAGAAAGTTGTTTTTTCTGTACATACTTTTGACATCTAAGCCACCGTTGAACTTGTCCCAGTTTTTCAACTTGATGCGGTCACCCAGTAGTTGGACAAAGTTGTAGAACTCTTCGCTGCCATTCTCTACAAAAAATGAAACATAAAGACACTCTAATTGTCTGGAAAATGCTCTTGCCTTCATACATTTTTTTGTTTAAAGATCTTTAGGATTCAAAATGGGTAACTTTTCAGACGCTGGTGGCAGCAGGCCTACCGGTCCTTTTAGCCAGTTCTGAGCATGCGCACGACGTTGGTGGGAACAATGGAAAAGGACCAGTATGTCTGCTGTCAGCAGCGTCTTAAAAGTCTCGCATTAAAATCTCCGTTAAGTCCAAACTTCACTTGGGTAGAATTCATGATTGGGCCATGTTTGACGTCTCCACTGACTCATACAACTAAAACATGTGACTGAATCCCACAAAATTAGCCTTAGACACATGTTTACTTGGATATTGAAAGAGAACAAAGAAAACTGGCAGGAGCAGGATTTGAACCTGCGACCTCCGGAACACCGTACGTGTTAGATTTTTTTCTTGCATAGGCCCACCACTCAGTCTTACATCCTGATAAATATTGACATCACTTGGTAAAACAATTGACAGTTCCTATTAGTTTATTAACAGTAAAAGTAACTAACGCAACTTCCACTGATAATGGCCAGTAAGTAACTCAAAGTAGCCCTAGCGACTTATGGCTCATTTTGTTACATAGGGTCACATAATAGTCATTCTATTTACGTTAATATGCCTTTTGATCCGAAACAAAGTAAAACTCAGACTTTTACTTTACTTGGTCAAAAGTCCAATGTACCACAATCTTAACAACATTGGAAGAATCCATTCTGTTGCCAGGTAAAAAAGTAGGCCAACTGATTAAACTGCAGAATAATATTGAATGTACTCTTATTGGTTGCATTTACCATTGCTGAACATTTCGTCGTCAGATTTTTGCCCCTCTTTTGCGTACAGCACCCCGAACTTGAAGTTGACCGACCCTTCTTGTTCCTCCAGAAGAAGTAATTCCTGTGTGCAAACAAACGTCTATCAATAAGCGTTCAATGGTACAACCTTTCCCTGAGTTTACACACTCAATTTTCCGCGGACTTCGGACACACACCAATCCAAACATCGTTTCAAAGCTCAAACATCATTCGCAGGAATAACACGGCCAAAGTGAGAATGGCGGCTGTCAATTTTGGTAAAGTAAGCTCTTCTTGATCCGTCAATAACACTGTAGTTCACTTACCTCCTGGCCTGTGTTGTCAAGTTAAATGAAATGTAATAATTAAAGTAATATGTAGAGTTCAAATTATATATCTTTATGGGAGGTGTTACAACTGTAAAACTAATAGACCTTATGTGTATAGCAGCATCTTCGATGTAAATTTTCGTCATTCAGCACAACAGGTCTACCCATGCCTGTCCAACGGCAGCAAAGACATTTATCTCGATAATGACTGCTACACATAAGGTCTATAAGACACATCTTTTGCTTTTTTTCTTTATTTTTTACCTTCTGAATATCTGGCGTAAATATCTCTTTCGGGGACTTGTCCATTTTTATATCAAATCGGCTGCATATTGAGAAACAAAAACGAGAGAGAAGAAAGTTTTAAGATCACTTTGCATTGCATTGAAGTTTGTTTCTTACATCTGTTTAAAGAAAAATTGTGGAAGATGACATCATGTGTCTTTAAACCAGAAATCACAAGTAGGACCAGTTGCATTGTACAGTCGAACACCTTTATAACAAGGTCCTTGGGACTTTACAATTTACCTTGTTATAACAGGTACCTTGTATTATCAGTAATGGAAAACAAAGACAAACAAAGACTGGACCTATTTTTGTCCTTGTTATAAGCAGTATGCTGTATTAACAATGCTCTTATTATCAGGGTTCGACTGTATATATAAGAGGGGCACGTGGTTTCTTGACCTCTTGAATACGGACGATGGCCACCTGGCCGGTTGGCATCTACAAGCGCATTCCTTTGCGTACTCAATCCATTAATGTGTCAACTATATTGTTCTTGAATGGAAGTGTAATGAATAGATGGAGCTTTTTCGAACAAAGCTTTCATTCACACAAAAGGGGGATGCTCCAAGTGGGATGAATAGACCATGTGCCCCCTGTAGCTGTTTACATCTAAACCAAATGTACCCGGCGGTAATTTAGTTGAGGGTGGCATCCTCAAAGGTCATATAATTCAAAGGCGATCTGACCTGCAACGTCACTCCTTAAAGGAACCATGATATAGGATTTACATTGCATTATTCCTGCTTAAAACAATAAAGTATTATCTTGACAATGATATTTTGTTACCAGAGTCAATTATTTCCCAGATTAAATATGAAAAAACATTTTTTGAAAATGTTTGTCCAAGCTACTCCGCCCCCTGAGTGGGACCCTCATTAACATAAGTGAGTGACGTAGATCGAGGAACATTACATATTCTGCTCGAGCCAGCACCATTCATCACGCGTAAATTGAGTGTACATTCTTCGTCCAAAAATCTAAGCAAAATATAGCGTTTTTCGGCCATGCCGACAAGGTGTGTGGCTGCTGGATGCAGCAAAACAACGAAGGATGGAGTAAGCCTTCATTTATTTCCAACTGATGCGAAATATCGGAGAATTTGGACGGCGAAAGTGAAGGTGACAAGAGCGAAGTGGTCCGGTCCCAGCAGCTTCTCAGCGTTATGTAGCGACCACTTTGAGCCGTCGTGTTTTGATACTGGTATTTTCAACTCCTTTGGGATGGCCATTAAAAATATGCTCAAGTCCACTGCCATCCCAACAAAGTTCCCAGATGTGGGTAAGGTACAGGCGAAAGCAGTTAAACGGCCCATTCCCCGAGGAGCTGTCGCTAAAAGGGAGAAAATCAGGGTAAGTTCGATGTATAGTTGTTGCAACTTACAATGTACGAAATTGCACGTGTAGACCTAGTGTGTGTGTATACGGGCCGGGTCCAGACTATCGAGTCCATTCATGAATTTCGGTGCCTCGATCTACGTCACGAACAGCGCCCTCAATTTGAGTCTCAACAAATTCCAAAAAGGGGGGGGGGGCAATTTTTGGGCGGCAAATAATCACACTAAAACTTCACTTGAACCAGTTTGGCTTTTAATTCACATTTAATACATATAAATGAATGTATTTATGAAATAAAATGCTATCCGGCAAATTTGAGAAGCATGGTTCCTTTAACCAAATTGTATGCAAAACACAATGCGTGCACATACCGCCGGGCACATTCCAATATAAATGTAAACACGTGACGTCAAAGGCAATTGTTTTTGTTTACGCTTAGCTGCACAGCCCGTTTTGGCATACCAGCCCCCCCCCCCCCCACCCCCCCCCCCCATCAATAACAGCTGGAGGCAAGGGGTTCGGGGTAAAAAGAAAACACCTAACGATTATGGATTCAGATTTTGATGGACTTTCAACATTTAAACTTGGATTGGGCAAAAATGTATGCAAGTACAAATAATGACATTTTCCATAAGCGAAAGGTCTATGAACTCTCGGTAGCGGAACTGTATAAACACACACTGTTATTACAAAGAGTTACTTGATCATCGTTAGGTCAACACAAGGAATAATAAGTGTAAATATTCTTGATGTCTTTGGCACGGCCAGGCATATGATTGTATTATCGCTCGCTCTATGACCTTAATGAGCAGGATATTTCTATTAACAGCGAGAGATGTCTGAAAATCTGACATTGTTTTGACAGTCCGAGTCAAGTTTGAATCACATGAAAATACCATCGACAGTGCATTAATAGACCGCGTTCAGGCCGTTCGAGTGTGTGGGCTATTTTGTCAAATCCTGGGCTGCTCAATCTTCGAGCCGCTGGAGTGGAAATATAGTAGATGGGCAAACCCTGTCCCCTCTTCGATCGATTTGAAAAACAGAGCGAGAGGAGAGGGTGGGTTTGTGCGGGCACCCGTCGAAATAAGGGAGTCGGCACGATATGAGATGAATATTCCCGTGGGAAGAAGACATCATGAATTGCCGGTATATCGTGAAGAAGGGGAAATCGTTAAAACATTACTAGACGCTTGCTGAAAAGGGGTGGGGCAATGTCATGGAACTGCTAAGCACAACAAAATTGTTGATAGTCACAAAACGTGTTTCTCACTTAAATAGTTATTGTGGTGTTCATGCTAAGCAAACAACAACTTAATACAAGTGACTTTTGAGAGCTATTTTTTCTATCAAGCCTAGTGCTAGACACAAAGGGGAAGTTCGTGTTATGACGTCAGATTTGTTTGCTGCCCGCAGCGACGACTTTTAGACAAATAGCACCAGTGGGCTAGAGGGGACTTGATAAAAACAACTCTCAAAAGTCACTGTGTTATTTCATGGCAGAAATAATTCGATGTTGTATTTTACAATACGCAATCTACATACAACTACAACATGACGCAGACTTCTCTCAGCAATCAACATCGTCTTTATTGTGCTGAGTGTGTGTTCCCGTGACGAACGTGCATTCAGCATATAATGCTCAGCTGGGACGGGGGCTGTGTGATGTGCAAATCGTGCAGGCGCATGCACCATTGCACGAACACAAATTGGTCACGAGAAAGAATTCAAAACGCTCAACTGTTTCAGACGCGCCGACTCACTCGAAAGCGAAGCAATATTTGCCCACAACTTAATTCCTCAAGCAACGCTTATGAAAAGAGTAGCTTTGTTTCTGGGGATGTGTACTGACAACACGTGGAAATGGAACAGAGTACAGAGTATACTACAAACTTGATGACGTCACGCTGTAATGTAAACCAGCTTTATTCAGTGATCTTCAAGCCAATGTTTGTGTAATTGGTTAACAAGAGAGTTTCGAAATCACTACGCGTTGGCAACTGACAACCATTTTTACAAGCTTGCCGCTCAGCAGCCTTTCATAGAAGTTCGTATAGAATTGTCTGCCAACTGACGTCACACTTCGGTAGTCTGTATAGAATGGTTCTTACAGATCCAGACATGGAGTCGACGTTTCAGTCAGCATATGGCGGTTTTCATTTTTTGTTTCGCTTTTCTTGATAAGTGTTTTTTTCCCAAACAAAGAAACATTTAGGTTTCTGCTAACAAAGAGTCTGTTTTGAAAAACACAAAGAGTGTAAACATTCGGAATACATCTTCCTTTGGGGAAATCATTCGCTGATATCCCTGTACATGCTACAGTCCTAGGCTCGTGAGAACCATATTACTGATTTGCTACCTTTGACTAATGTTCCAGTTTTAAAAGGCTTAATGACGAATTGTTCCATTTTCTCTGCCGATGAATGTAATCCTCTGATCATTTCGGCTAGACTTGTCATCCAGGCATAGAACATGGCCCAGTTGTGGCATCTAGAGTTTATGCAAATTCAGACTCGTGCAGACACTCTTAGGCCAAGAGTTTCCTTTTTTCATTTAAGTCTTTGGTATCTAACTTCAATGCAGAGTGTGTCCGCATGACCAAAGTAGCCTGAAATGAAAATTGACACTGAACGGCAGGGATTACTTTTTTTCTGGGGCACATTCAGGTACAGGCTTTGCCTTGCACTGGCAAGCCTATAAACCACATGGACACCCTACAGGGACCGTCCAATCAGCCGAAATAACACGGTACTCGCACCTGCTCGCTGTTCTGCCTCGTCATCTGACCTTTTTGTATTACTTGACCGGCGTGAAATGAACCAAAATGACGACGTGATGACTTGCGATCCAAGCACGATGGAAGTGGGACTATTGACGTTTTAAGCATGCTGGAAGCATCCGACTTTCTTTCGAGTGAGGCACGAAGACATAATTGTTAAAAACAGGTGCCCTTAAATGCTGGGCTGCTGAATTTCACATGGACGAATTTCACATAGACGAAAATAGCCCGATCTGCACACTTCTAGGTTTGAAAGCGAAGCTCAGTTTTTAAAGTAAAAAACTATGTTACCGTTATTAGTGTACAATTTATACAAGGTGCGATCAGAAAGTTCCGAGACTGTTCCTGTTGCGAACGAACGGAGCGCAGCACAGTACTGTGCATACAGCAGGTGTAAGCAATAACTTTCGTGAGTAAGTATTCCAAGTTACATCGCTTGATCAACATCAGCACCTGTGTTATACACGCATTTTTGTGACCACTGGTACGTGCGCATTTGCGATTTCACCATGGACCTAAACTTGAGCAGAAGCAGCACCGTGTCAAGTCTGCGAAGATCTCCGTCAACAGGCCCGGGATGACCCAAACTTCTTGTCGAGGATCATCAGCGGTGACGAGAGTTGGGTCTACGGCTAGGACCTAGAGACCAAACAGCAGTCTTCGCAGTGGATCGGAAGAGCCTGCAGTCCCCAAGACCGAAGAAGGCGCGTCAGGTCAGGAGAGCAACCAAGAGCATGCTCATCGTTTTCTTTGACATTCGCGGCAGGTTGTGCACCGTGAATTCCTCCCCCAAGGTCAGACTGTCAACGCTGAGTTCTACTGCACCGTTCTGAGGCGTCTGAGGGAGAACATTCGGCGCAAACGGCCTGAACTGTGGCGCGCTGCTTCAACATGAAAACGCGCGAGTTTCTTGCCCGTTTTGACACTGTGGAGGAGATCTAGCGAGAATCGCAGATGGCGATCGACGCGCTTACGGAACGGGATTTCCAGGGAGCGTTCCAAGCGTGGCAGGAGCGCTGGGAGCGGTGTATCGCTGCACAAGGGGACTACTTTGAAGGGGATGGCGGCCAGATTTAAATCACGTACGGTTTTTGCTCGTTATACGCGCAGTCTCGGAACTTTTTGATCGTACATGTTGAAATCTTTTGAAAGTCACTGATTTAGACAACAGCAGCAGCAGCAGCAGCAGGAGCATACAACAGCAGCAGCAGCAGCAAAGCATCGTTTACAATTATTGGGATAATTTATTCGGCTACTGTTTATTCCTCTATTTAGATTTGGGCCCAGGAAAACCGTAAGGGTGGTAGGGTTGGCAACTTAAAACATGGCCATCCCTATACCACCTCTCTTCGTAGTCTTTTCCCAAGAGTGACTATTAGCCTTTTATTGGGCGAGTTCCATAAAAAAAATGGTTCTTTTGCTTGTTTTGGGTTCTAAATAATGGTTAGTCTAAGCTTCAAATTTTCTTTCAGTATCACCTGTGGATTATATTTTTGGTAATTATTTGCTGAAAAGTATGAAACAGCATTGGTAGACCTGACAAAACAGTTTCGGGAAGGGTTCTCACTTTCTATAATTCAACATATGCATGATATAACAAACATGTGAAAAGCTTGAGCCGTCATCCGACTTACGAGAAAATAGTGAAAACCTTTTGTGATCTTGGGCACGTTTATCCTTTATTGCTGAGAGCGTTATCCTCCCTGAATGTTGAATTGAATTGAATTGAATGTGAGAGCAATGGTTGCAAATCCTCCCTGAAATATCGACTGAAATGGAACTGGCATAAGTGAATGAGTGAGTCAAGTCGGATGTCTGACAACTCCACCGTTGAGACAAATCTGCTGGTATGTTGCGAAACGAAATTCGATATGCGCTTTGACTTGAACTGATCATATCCGTATCCGTCTCGCAGTGGTGCGAAAACGTCTTTAATGTAGGCTTGTTCACGTTTTTGCTGGGACCGCTGGCTAGTACGGACATGGCGCTTCTGATTGGCCATTGTCTACGCAAGCGCCGTAATAATTTCCCATTTTTAAAGAGCAGGTTGCTGTTTTCATTCTTGTAAAAATTGTTTGAACCATGGAGAAATATATTTTGTTGAACACATGTGTGCTCTGGAATTTTTTTCCCGCTGTTAAGAACAATGCAATGCATTTCTGGTACATAAATTTAAAAAAAAAGCTAATTAGCATAAACTCTGCAGAATAAGCCAATTCGGTATTTCAACTGCGTATGTGCACAATCACATTTTATCCCGAATGACCCGCGTGACCTAACGCGCGCTCGTGAACGCAAAAGGTGGTTGCACAACGCGCACGTGTTAAATTCAATTAGAATGGGCGTTCGCGTAACATAGCGAGACATTACGTCAGCATTTTTATCCCGAATAACTTTTGACCTTTTAGATACCGAACTGGCTTATTCTGCCGGGTTTATGCTAATTAGTATTACGTACTAAAACCGGTCCGAAGTTAGAACGATGATTGAAGAAGCCGGAACCAATCTAGAAAACGAGAGCCCGTGACCGCATGAAGAAACCCAACAATAATAATTTCATTCTACAGCTTTGCAAATTCTGTGATGTTTTTAAGACGATGGTAACCACCTGTCGACAAGTTCTAATATGAATATGCAACATTCGGAATATCCTTGACTTTTAACAAACCACTCCAAACCATGTGAAAAATTCAACAAATTACTCGACGAAATTCTATTAAATCCAGACATCACGGGACCCGACAGAGAACAATTTTCTGGGTCACATTTTTTTTGTAATTCGGAATGACGGGGCTCAATAACGACCCAAATAGATTCTTGACGAGGACGATTAATGTCACCGCGTGATCAGAGTAGACACACGGACTGACGTGGGGTTTGAGCGTGCTTCGGTTTTGTTTGTCAGCATCAATCCGTGACGGTTATGTTTGCTCAAATTAGTATAGCCGAGCGCCAAGACGGCCGTGAAACTTAAAGGTATCATGCACGTTATGACTTGAATACATGAAGGAGAGCTTTCCTACCATTTACTATGAATTTATACTTCCTTTATACTTTTATACTTTTAAACTTTATAATTATTACAAAATTCATGGTCCACAGCATGATGTCATCAAAGGAGTGTCTCTATAACTCTTTTTTGGGGGGAAATATATGTAAAATGTTCTGCATTTTCTAAGTGTCCATGTTGGACTTGATTTTCACGTGAAACAGCTTGTTTGGACTCGACTACGTTAGTAGCCAATATTTCTCCAAAACTTTATTGGCTGGTTATTTTAACCCTAACGACTCGGGCATTAATTTGGGGGTAAATGTACATTATAGCACAAAATATTACATAATTATTTATTTAGATGCTGCAGTACAATACTAAATACTACTACTAAACAATACTACTGATGTACCAGAGTAGTATATAGAGTACTGCTTACTACAGTTTACTACTAGTAGTATTTTGTAGCTTTAGGTCAGGGGTTAGGGTTAGAGTTAAAGAACTGTTTTGCCGGTACTGTTTCTGTGACCAAACAAGAATAGCGCCCTCTTTCAAACACCGAGGGAATTATTTTCTCGGATTAAAAAAAAAAACGACGACATTATTTTCACTCCAAATGGAAACAAGCGTATTGTCCATGTTAGGACATGGTCGAATCTGTGAAAAGAACGGAACTGGACATCCTTGCATGTTTCCTTTCAAGGAACTTCTTGCCTATGGAGGCGAGGAAAAGCATTCGTCCTACAATCGCTATGATAAAAAAAATCATTAAAAAGTAGACTATAGTAATGCGCACAAGCGCCCATTGAAAATGCGCCGTTTGTCTGAAAATCATTGAGGAAAAACTATCCGTACTATCCGATTTCCAAGAGTCCGATTTTTCGGAACCAAATTTTGTTTCATTCAACATTATCTTATTTCCATATGGCTGTTCAATCCACAATAATGTGACAGTTATTGGAGGACCATGCAATAAACATAGGCATTTTGGATGCGAATGTTGAAGTGCGTTGGATTATAAACAAGAGCAATGGCTAAGGAAAGAAATGAAAAGGTATATGTACGCCCCCAAAGTATTTTTGTCAATGTTTTTCAGACAATGCTGCATTTTTTAAGGGATGCATCGTGTTCATGGTTTTATCCTACTTTTTAAATAGGAAGTTCAGTGGTGAGAGACGTCTGCGTCATTTTGTATTTTTATGTAGATTGCGTATTGTAAAATCAAAACAGCCAATTATTTCTGCCATGAAATAACAAAAAAGTGACTTTTTGAGTCCCCTCTAGCCCGCTGGTGCCATAAGTCGTCGCTGCGGGCAGGAAACAATTTGACGTCATAGGACGAACTCCCCTTTTGTGTATAGCACTAGGCATCAAAAAAAGGAGTTCGTTCTATGAGGTCGATTTGTTTGCTGCCCGCAGCGATAACTTTTAGACAAATGGCACCAGCGGACTGTGCTGCGCTAGAGGGACTTGATAAAAATAGCTTCCTTTTTTTGGGTATTTCATGGCAGAAATAATTGGCTGTTTAATTTTACAATACGCATCTACATAACAAAATACAAATGACGCAGACTTCTCTCAGCAATCAACATTATCTTTAACGTAGCCCAATTGGGTGCCAAGGTAATGCGTCCCTTTAATGTTTGGTGCGCCATCACGCACGTCTCTTACCTGAGTATTCTCTTGACTGACATGGGCTTGGCCGGGTTGTACGGGATACAGATTTTCTGCGTCCCCTAGGATAAAAAAAAGAAAGAATGCAAACAAGATCAAAGCTTAATGTTCGTGGTGTAGTCATGTTACAGTTTAAGATCCGCTTGTTAGCAGAAAAGGTTCAGATTGAACCGCGGGCATGCATGCATCAGAACATGTAATTTGGCACAGATGCTATCCAAATTATACTCATTTGAGGTTTTATGATTTAGCATATAGTAAGACAAAATAGTATATCAAACTGGAAGAAATTTCAATTTTTAACTTGATTATGCATTTCAGATATCTATATATTCAATTGAATTTTAATATGATTTTTGTTATTTAATATGAATTTTAATATTGATATGAAGTATAGCCTGCCTAATTTAATTCAGTTCAAATCCAAATGAAAAATAATGTGCATTTACAAACTCTTTCTTAAGTTATACATTGGAGAAAAAAAGAAAAACGATAATTTCTCAGCAACCCATACAAATAATTTCTTCCCCTCCTTTTCAAAACCACCTATTCCCCCTTTGTCCTTACTGGTGTGTTTTCAGACTTGTCAGTTTCTGTATACAGCAGCTGAGGAGGAAGATTCTGTTACAAATCGAATCGTCATGCAGGCCCGCCAAAATTGTATCAATAATAAATGAGAAATTTCCAACTTCGTGCACTGCAGCGCCTGTGTTTAGCAATTAAACACTTTTCTAAACACTTTCGTGCTATTAGTTTGTAAACATGTTTCAATACTAAACACTTTTAGAGTATTGACGGATAGTGTTTAGCCATTGAACACTGGTGTTTCGGAATTGGATACGTAAACATATTTAGCTCCTAAACATGTTTACAAACTGAGAGCAGGATTGTGTTCAATTGCTAAACACAGTTTTTAGAGTGTGCGTAAATCAAATCAAATCTGGTATGTAAAGCACTTGATGAAAATGATGTAATGTGCTAATTATCGCGTCACAAGTGCCAGATATTTGTGTGTGAAATCAGAAACGTTTAGAGTATATTTAAGAAGTATCTTGGTCACGCACGAATATGAAACCCAGACTTTATTTTCTTCTGATATATTTCTGGAATTAACCCAGGCTTATCGTTTATGTTCTGTGGGTCATTATTCTTCTCAACATCTGCTCGAGAAATTCCAATGTCCGAAACGTCATTATGTCGTTTATCCTGATATCCTTGACCTTCTTGTATAATATCAAACACGATACGGCCATTGTAGTCAAACCACTATAGGCCTACACTTTTGAGTTTTACTGCCAAAAACATCTCATCCGTGGGAGTGTTTACAGAGACAACACTCACAGCATTGCCCCGGAATAATGATCCCCGCCCCATTAGTCAGAAATGACTGGATAATTACAAGAAAAATTACAGGTTGTCATAGTGAGGTTGTATGAGGTCACAGATTACGTAAAGACTCACTGTGGTGCGCCATAAGATCGATCGATACTGGGGCACGTTGTGATTGTTAGCGTCCGTCAAGACCACAGACAGAAACACTATCCGTTTGTCCACATCCAAGCCAACGTAGTTCTGATGAACTGGAGGTGAAAAGACAGACCAGTGCACATTTTGTCTTATTCATATTTTTTTCCTTACATCACTTAAGGCTATAAATGACACAAGACATTCAAATTAATTAAAACTGTCAATAATACTATTTACAAAAGGGATTAAAACAAGCTCAACCACTTGTGTAAACAATATGCACCACACTGAATAGATTAGTCCTATTCATCGTATTTGGAACCCCCTTTCGTGTGAATGAAAGCTTTGTTTGAAAAAGCTCCATCTATTCATTACAATCCCATAATTCAAGAACAATACAGGTGTAGTTGAAACATGAATGGGTTGAGTATTGACCACCTTGGACTGATCATCGTTTAAGTATCGTATGGATACGGTTAAACCATGCAGGGGCGGATCTAGAGGGGGTTGTGGGGGTTGCAACCCCCCACCCCTTGGGCTGCTGAACAAAGTTGTAATAAGCAATGCTAAACCACATCCTTGTTACCAGTGGGTATACCGCTGGTCCATATACACTGTACATTGTACCGGTATAGGCGGGTACAACCCCTCCCTATAAAATGAAAGGCTTGACTGGTTTACCTGAATAAGTACTAGCTTCATTAGCCTCACTACCCTATGAGGTCCATGACGACCTGTGAAAAAGGCCTATACTTAATTTTAATTAATTTTCAGCGCGAACAAAGAAAACTGGCAGGAGCAGGATTTGAACCTGCGACCTCCAGGTTACCATAACGGACCTCTACCAACTGAGCTATCTTGCACTACGTTGGCGTTCTCCTCGTGAAGTGATCTCCACAATTGCCACTTCACAGGTTGCAGCACAATGTGGGGGCGTGATCCCTGGCTACATGGCATTATGGGTTAGCCAATAGAGAACGCGAGGGCGGTGAGAGGGAAGGGTTTTTAAAAAGGGCGGCAACAAACGCTACGCGTAGCGGCCATTTTCGAAGTACATTATCATTCAAATTCCATAGCTGCCCGTAGGTAACAAAGACATTAACCTCGAACATGGCCGCAACGTATACGATCTATTTTAAACTTTAAGAGAAAATGTCAAAGTGTTGTTTTACACTTTGTACACGTCATAATTATCATCACATTACCGGAGAGCAGGGTTCCCTTGGTTTGCTATCTGATGCTGTCATCGATAGGTCCCAGGCTAAGTTTTAGATTAGTGCGATTAAAACGATTTTCCAATATGGCTTCTGTCACGCACAGACGTTATTGCTTTGATAATTCTACTGACGATTAAGTCAGTGAACTTCAGAATGAGCAGTACCATGCCATAGGCTACCAATTAATCGGTTGGATTTCCTCATCGCAGGACGGAGAGTGTTGTTCTCGCTTCATCAAGCATGCAGAAAAACCCGATGGGTGCTGGGGAGTAAAATAATCAGAGGGACACCCCGCTGCCAAACCGCGCCCCTAGTTATAGCACACAGTTCAATTCTTTCCAGGGCAGGAAGGTGTAAAATGCGAGGGAAATTACTTATATTAAGTTTCGGCAGACGCAAGGATAGTGTATGGGCCGCTTTCACGATTGGGTTGAAAGAGGCTTTACACAGGCAGGCTTCGGCTATACTTGGATTCTTACGTATTTTTTACGGAAGTCGCCCCAATACAGGGCTAAAAGCCACTACAGCAGAGGTGCTAGGGTTGGCCACATTTTAGGTTGCCAGCCATACCACCCTTACGGTTTTCCTGGGTCCAGATCTAAAGAGACGTTAAATATTCAATAGATATACCAAAGAAATTATCCCAAGTGTATAGCTTAGCATCTTGAGTAATAGCATTATTTGATATTTGATATTTGATATATATATTTCCATGCTTCACGGATACAATACATTCATTTATAGTAGGGCCTATATATATATATATATTACAACAATTATACTTATACCTTCGTAGAATTAACAAGAACTTATTTATGTGTTATAACCGAAAAGCATGGCAGGTCCTCGGTAGAAGCCAAAGGCTTGTGCGAGACCAAGGGCCTTTTCCACTTATAACAAAAGACTAATTACATGATAGAAGATTATATAAGAAAATATAGATATGAAAATGATAATAATACTGCAGATGTACTAATATAAATACGCTATAGTTGGTCCAGTAGATGTTGCTTTAGTAATTAGAACCTACATGTTGTATTGTTTGAGAGTAGAAGTTCGGGAGAAGTTCTTTTTTTTCAAGAATAAGCATATCACTGCAGCAGGTACTACAAACTCAGGGAGGGCACCCTAATTATACAGGCAGTATTTTAGCGGTACCGGTGTATTCACCAAGGAACCGCAGTGAGTGCCTTTGAATGGAAATCCCAACTTTGTTTTGCAAACAGATGTCCTCGCCATTTAGGATCTCTCGACGAATCCACCCATCAAGAAGAATCCACCCGATCCGATCCTAGTTAAGTGATCAGTCAAAACAAATGCAGGATCGGTGATCCGGATTCGGATCTGTGCAAAACAAACATTACACTTGCTATTAACATTACACTTGGAACCAGCATTCTATTACTTAAAGAATTAATTTCATCCATGCAAAGGCGACCGTAAGATCAGACATCTTCTCGAGATACACATGACGTTTTAGACTTGAGATTGGTGAAGTAGTTGTCTCTGTGAGTTTGACTAAACTTGTGCAGTGTGAACACAACATTTCTTAAATTCACTGCCAAAATGTGAGCTAGACATTTATGGCATAAACGCATTTGTCAGTGGGAAAACAAATTTTCGCACTGACAAATTGAGAAACAAATGACCCTCGTTCCTATCGAGAAAGTTCCCCTTTGACATTTAGCCGAAGGCATTACAGGGGTCGCTACACACCCTCGCGCCAATCAATTCAATTTAATTAACTCAATGGCAAGTCAAAGTGTCCATCAATTCGCCTTCTGGACGTTTTTTTTCACACGCAAATTCATCTGACCGCGCCACCTCGGGATGCAATGCTTTAGGAACAAAAAGAGGCACGCAAGCTGACCAAATTCGGAAAAATGTCTTTTATTACGGAGAGATGGTCAGCATATACCACTCAACAAGGCATAATCGCGTCTCGGTTTGGTGGTGTGGATCTGTAGAGTGAAAAGAATGATTGAAGGGTTGACCGTTTTAATTGACTTCTATAATTGACTTTTATAACAGACTGTACGGACTCACCTACTTCCTTTTGTTCTAACGGTTTTAGCAATTGTTAAGTTTTGAAACATTTTTAAGTAATGTGGACTTACTATTATGCAATGAGATTATTCTAATTTAGTATCTTAAAGAGGATGTTGATTGCTGAGTGAAGTCTGCGTCATTTTGTAGTTTTATGTAGATTGCGCATATGGTAAAATATAACAGCCAATTATTTCTGCATTGAAATAACAAAAAAGTGACTTTTGAGAGCTACTTTTATCAAGTCCCCCTCGCCCGCTGGTGCCATTTGGTGCTGCGGGCAGCAAACAAATCTGACGTCATAAGACGAACTCCCTTTTGTGTCTAGTGCGAGACAAACTACAAAATGACGCAGACTTCTATCAGCAATCAAAACCGCTTGTAATTCTCCCCTCCCTCACTGGGAGCCGTGGGAGACCAGTGCTTTTGTTAGCACTGAATCGGACACCCGGTATAAAGAAGAAATGAAGAAATAAATAAATAAATAAATAAATAAATAAATAAATAAAAGAAAAAAATCCCTAAACTGATGGAATCCCTATTAGCGGTCTTGAGAAACAAGGACACAATGTTTCATTCAGTGGTGTGACGAGAATTATTTAGAAATCAATGTCAGGAAAACAAAAGATATGGTGATTGATTTCAGGAGAAAAGAGAACACACATCCCACCACTTTTTTGTCAAGAGTGAACAGATTAAAACAATGTCTGTTTACAACTGAAAATGGTAATCAATACAAACCTGACTCATGTTTTAAGGCAAAATAGAATTTTAAAAATGTGTGTGTTTTTTAGTGTCGATCAGGCAATTTTACAAACGTCTCACACATTAATTTTACAGATTATTCTTACTTTTTGTCTCGTTTATGTACTTGTTTATGAGGTATTTGGATTTTTTTTAAATGGACAAAACGGTAAAACCCAGCTCAAATAGCTCCCTCTTATTGCGTATTCTACCTCTAGAAGGCTAATAATTTTATACGATCGGTTTACTTAACTGAGCGGTATCACAGCCTGCAAGATATTTCAAGATCACTTTTTATCACTTTTTATGTGAACGTCTTGGTGCCAAAAAGTGACTAATCTTTAAGTATGTTGGTTGGAAGTTGAGGTCAAATTTGTCTTTATCATTTTGGTTATGAAGTTGCGAAATTATAAAAATGCTGTAAACTGAAATACTGCTTTTCCTTTACAAGACCACGTTACTGTATTCTGATGTTTTTGTTTATGCGTTTAGTTTAGTGTTTTTCGGCAGTGGTTTGGAACATCGCACTGCATTATGGATCTTTCAATATCAGCACCCTATAATTAGCATAAACCCAGAAGAACTGTGTATGCTAATTTGTAATTACCCAATACTAATTAGTAACTACCCAATATACTAATTAGTAACTACCCAAGTCTGAACGATAATGGAGAGACCGGAAACCAATTTACAGCGTAGCATCATTCACGCCGTGCGAAACTTCACGCATGCATTTCTCAAGCGTTCTTCGGCTTTATCACCTGCGGCCACTCGTATAGGTCACGTGTTAACGACACCAGCGAGGGGCCACTGCAAAACGGCTACAAAACTAATTTCATGCACGCTCGCGGGCGATTCGGCTAGAAAGCTCTCTGGCGATATGAATACATTGTAGCGACGTCACATCGGTGATTGACAGGAGCAGAGGATAATCAATTCACTTCACTTACTTTTTCCCAGGAAGTATTTGAAGTACCACCGCGTCTGATATTCAGGGTTCTCGAGGTGGATGTCGGTCCCGGTGGCCAGATTGGACATCTGTGGAGGAATATGGGATTGGATCCGAATTAGTCTGATGAGATGAAAGATATCCCGTGGAACATATTGGTGTCTCCTGGGAACATATTGCTAGAAAGAATTGGTATTCCCTTAAGGAGCAAGAACAATAGCGCCGAAACAAGAGTGAGAACAGGCTGGACAAATATGGCTTGTAAATCTAAATCGAGAAGTAATACAGGTCTCAGGGTGAGTTTAAAGATGCTGTGTCCGTGCTTTGTGGGCATGGCACCCGGGAATTGTTTGTTTGTTAGATTGAATTGCCAATTTGTCCGCATTAGAAAATTCACGAGCTTCCCTGTGAGACATTTCACACAAAAAATCGGGCTCTGCTAAGTAACAAATGTAATAAGTTTCAAATTTGGAATCGGAGCGGGACGCTATATACAGTGTTTATGGGGAAATCTTCGCGCCTAACGCATAATAAAACGGAAGACCAAAATAGGGTGCAGAGTGTCATGATGTTTTCGTTTAAAAAATAATTTCGTTCTTCCATAATTCGTTCGTAATGGGAGAAATTCCATTGTGTTCACATTTTTAGTCAGAGTAGGGACACACGGCTTTAAAAAAAGAAAAAAGAACATGCCAGTTTTTTTTTTTAATCTGAAAACCGACTTCTGCAGTGTTTTACAGCTGGTACCATACGTATATTTTTCATATTATGCTTCATTGTTTAGAAAAATGGTAAATGAATTATTCCATTGCCTGAGTGTATGGATTAGCGTTTCACATTTGCAGCTCTTCTAGTATCAAGATTGTTAAACTTACTAAAACATCCTATTTTAAAAGTCATCGACTAGTAATCAAATGAGTTACATATGTGTGAAATGAATGCGCATGTGTAGTCTCTGATTTGACTTACATCTAAAAACAAACACGCTGGTATAAGTGGTAAATACAGCGTTTTGATCCTAAAATGACATTAGTCTGGTTTCCTGACTTAAAGATTCCGTGAGAAATCCTGATAAGTCTTAGGTCAGGTAGGCTACATGAGGTCAGCTCGGTTTTAAATAGATCATGGTGTACAATGTCGGTCCAAATGACATCAGTGGTGACATTCAGAAATGCTTTTGCAAAATCCAGACGGCAAAATACAGCAAAAGCGTGGTATTGATTAATCGTCACCGTTTTCACGAAGAGCCACACATGTGGATTTTGAAGAAAAAGTGTTTTCGAGATAATCGCAAGAGAAGTTTCTCCTATTTTAAAACTGCCAAAAATACTACTTTGCAACAACTTTGTGCAGTAAGGAAACATTCACATGATTCTATGAGAGGTGAATTTTTACGTGAACCCAGTAATTAGAATTAACACGGTGGTTAATTAGCCTAAATTAATTAATAAAGATGCGTGTCCCTTCGTGAAAACGAAAATTCAGGTTTTCTTACATTGTGGCCCTTTCTGTTCAATGTGTTTTTCCATATGGAAGGGGCGCACGTGTTTACGTGCGCGCAGCTGAGAATGTAACAAAGATGTGTGGCTCTTCGTGAACACTACTTTTACTCCTTTCCGTGCTATACGTTTTGTACGCGTTCAAGGGGCAGTAATCTTTGCGTCTCTTCGTGAAAACGCAAAATGCAACTATCGAGATGTCTGCTCCTTGCATAATTAATGTAATTTGGAAATTAATGATGTTTTGCTTACAGAAGCATGTCAAAATGGTTAAGTAGAGTGTTTTAAAGCAAAATAGTGAAAAAAATCGAAATCGAAAAAATTGTCATTTTTGACATGCTATTCGTGAAAACGGTGACGATTTGTGAGCTTCGATTTAATTGGGAATTTAAAAATGTCAGGATTGACAACAGGCCTGAACGAAATTTTGTGTGAAGAACATCAACGACAATATCCGAATATTGACAAAAAAAGGGCATTTAAAAAAAAGCAGGAATTCCTATTTGATCGGCGGCTATGCGAACCTATAGTGTCGTTAAGAATAGTCAGATTTGTCAGGTCTGGAAACTAGACTAGAATGACGAAGTACAGCGCCCTCAAGTGTTTTAATGTGGCGTCATCAGTTGCTTTTCCGACACTGATTGGGCGGAAGCAATTTTCCTAAATGCAATTTTAAACAAATGTTACAGGAAAGGTTATGAATACTTAACCTGCCAAAATATTTACACTGGAACGACAGAATGTAATACCTTTCCGCATTTGGCCTTTAAACATATCGATTGAACCCGGCATCACACTGGGTATGCTTATTCATCCTTTGAACGCTTTGTCGACACAGCTGCATTGCAATAAAGTCCCGGACAAAATGTCTTGTTTTATATTCACATCGACACATGAGCACAGATGGTTCATATATAATGACACACGATGGTTCGAATACAGCAAGGCCGGGTATCGATAAATATTTCAACATAGCGAACCATTTAAACGTAGTGTACATGATTGGTCATTGTTGCAATTTTCAGAAATGGGCGGATTTGGGGGTGAGTATTTTGTAGGAAATATCGTTCCACTGACCTGTTCAAAGTTTTGCGTTGTTGGATGGCGAAAAAAACGAGAGAAAAACGGCGCACGTTTCAACCGTCGGGCGGCCTGATAGCTTTTAGTCAAGGCGCGCGTGGCTACGTACCTGGACGCGTGACGCGCCCAGAATATGCCAGCATGTCCAGGGCTAGTCTTGGTTCCAAGACGTTCTTATCGCGGTGCGACGTACAGCGCGAACGGCAGCGCCCTCTAGCTACACACAAACACACGCCAAGGCCAAATCGATAAGAACGTCTTGGGCATTTCGCAAGGGAGCGCGCGCGACCTGCTCATGCATAATTTAACAGGCGGGTCAAACGAATAATCGCGCTTGCGCACTGGAGGAAACTCATGTTTAAGTAATAACTTACTAGTCTGTTAACGTTCTGAGCAGAGTGATTCTGGACTGGCAAACAGGATTGAGAAATCTTCGGATTGTTCCAAAATGTGATCTGGAATATCAGACGTTATATCTGCCGACTTCAGTCCCAGATGTTCAGCACGATGTAACCATGGAGAAATGTCTTATTTCTCCATGATGTAACTGATCAACGGCCAGGGCTTTCAATGGCACGACGACAATAACAAGCGTTTCTCCTGTTTACCTTCGGTTACTTCGTTCAAGAAATCTAAGACCAATGGAGCAGCTTGAAAAATTACACTCTTGCCAAATCCCGTTTGTAAATTAACAAACAAATCATGGCCACGTACAAATTGATGAATGGCACTGATCTGATGACTTTTTAGCTTTCCAAAGCCCAGTTTGTTTGCTGTAAAATCGATCGCTTGGTCCACGCGCTCAGACATTTTTTCCCAACAAACAACGAATGGCTTGGTACTGCGCTGCACGTTCATACGTACGTACACGTAATTCCCACGTGAGTACAGAAACCAGACTAGTGAGTGTTGGCTATTTACATGCGATAATACAGTGACGTCACACGCGCATGCAAATGCCACACAGTTCTGCTCGCGATTTCGCGAGCGGAACTTGCAAAATTCCCTAGACGTTGTTAGCGATTTGGCCTTGGCGTGTGTGTGTGTAGCGAGAGGGCGCTGTCGGCCGCTATACGTCGCACCGCTAAGAACGTCTTGGAACCTAGACTAGTCCAGGGCGAGCCACTCGTCCGGGTAGCCACGCGCGCCTTGACTAAAGGCTTCAGGGCAGTTTTCCCAACGATTTCCAGCTGGAAATCGTTGGAAAACGATATATATTTCCACTTTTCTTGACAACGACAGCACACCTGGTGCCATAATTTCACAGGATGATTGAGACTACTATTAACTTACAGTCTAGTAAGGTATTTCGTAATAATTCAGTAAAACAATTGGAGGTTTACCAATCGTGTACACTACATTTAAAAAAACCATGTAATAGGATTTTCATGACTTGAATACATGTCATGCAGAACAACTTTCTCTACAAGTTGCCTTGAATTTCCATCTTCGTTTTAGAAATTCTACGGAGGGATTTCACCACTTTGGTTTTATGCTAAAGAAAATGTCCATGTTCATCAGCGAAAGTATGATGTCAAAGGCACAACAGAAGGGTCGACAGAGCTATAACAAACTTTCCACATTTACAGGATTTTTGTATGTCAAACAGCCTGTTTGGGTTTTATTTCTTCAAAGCGTTGCTGGTGGGTTTATTACATTTCTTTATCCGGGTGTGCCCAAACAATTTAAACGGGTTTCCAATGGGCCCTGCATACATTCCTAATTAAAAATTAATA
Source organism: Hippasteria phrygiana (assembly GCA_037893225.1). NCBI lineage: Eukaryota > Metazoa > Echinodermata > Asteroidea > Valvatida > Goniasteridae > Hippasteria > Hippasteria phrygiana. The sequence continues at coordinate 337,645 of JAZGUH010000329.1, forward strand.
TTAACACACATACCAAAAATTAATATTTATACGCAAAAATCTTTTTTTGGGGAAAAGGGGAAAATTCCCATCCGGTTCCAAATTACCATGGCAACTAAGTTTATAACTTTGTTATTTTAAAGGACTGATTTTAGTCCTGTTTTTATGTTCTTTCGACAAGGAGTTCCTAGTATTACCAAACAAAAAACAGCGCCTTTTGCATAAACTAATGATTTTTCTGTAAAAAGAAACTTCCTTTTCCATCCAATTACAACAAGCACTTTGGTCATGTTTGTATGTTTACTTTAAGCGGTTTAAGGTGCGACGTGCATTTCGGTGGCAGCTCAATCTCGGCACGTCATTCTACTCATGTCTGGATTGTCATGAATTATTTTGGTCTCATCAAGAATGGAAACGTCTACATTTATAAACAGCTTTAATGCGGATTATGGTATCTGTATGAGTCGGCATGCCATATTTTTTAGCAAGTGTGACGACGCCATTTTGGGGTACAAATAGAATTGAACGCACGGTTATGCCTAGGTCACACTTTGCCGATTTTAAAGCCGACCTCTCCCGACCTTGATGGTCGGGAAAGGTCTTGTAAGGTCGGAGAGGTCAGGAAAGGGCGGGGGCGGGTCTGGTAAGGTCCTGAGAGATCGGTGAACTTGGTCGAGGTGTTGCCGACTATTTTAAACTGTTCAAAACAATCGGGAGTGATCGGGAATGAAGAGCGGTCGTGCGAGGGATCGGGACGTTAGGGGGTCTTGAAAGTCGTTAGGTGGTCGTTAGGTGGTCGTTAGGTGATCGTGAACATATTTGGCGGAAGGCGTGCATGGTCGGGAAAACCTGGGACGGCCAATGTAGCCGACCTTTTAATACTTCATAACGCCTCTCTAACGACCTACTAACGCCTTTCACGCCCCTTCAACGACTTTCCACGTCATATTCCGAACTTTCCAGTCCTCCCAGGGACCTCATAACGACCACACACGACCTACCACGCCTACACTACGACTGCCGGCTGCTGGCGGGTATAAATATTTGAGCACTTTGATGTGGCTCATCATTTGCAACTATCAACATGGATGATGTTAGAAGGCTGGAACTTCTACATGACTATGTAGCACTGGAGGCAGACAATATTCAGAATGATTATACGGCAAGACGGGAGCCAGTCTTATATAGGTCGTACGGGCTAGTCGTGAGGAGATCGTTAGCAGGTCGGGAGGAGGTCGGGAAAGGACGTAAGCAAGGCGGCGTAGGTCGCGTATCTAGACGGTTTTAAGACTGCATTGGAGAGTGAATAAGACGGGAATAGTCATCAGGTCAGCAGTGGTCGGTAACTTTCAGGTCGTGGGAGGACGGGACCTCAAGACGGCTAAGTGTGACCTATAGGCATTATTGAATAGCAGTGGAAGAAATCGAAGATTTCAAAATCTGGTTATCCTAAATGTTTTCAAACCGAGTAGTCACGGTTATCTGATTTTACCGGACGTTCCCATCTATTACGTTTAAATTTGGTTGGTACTTCTGTTTTCATGCTAAGCATTTTTTATGCTTAGCAGCTCCATGAAATCTGTACCCCAAGATGGCGTCATTGCAGCGCCCTCAATGACGAAGTCATCAACATCACTGCAGAATGCTTAAAGATGCCCAATCAGATAAAACAACAAAGTCGCAATTCTTGATTCAAAAACCCCCACCGGCGACAGCAAAAACTGATTGTTTTGACCAACAGACGAATCCCGAATTTTGTTGACTATTGCACCAACGTCGGGCAATTCGTTCGCCCAACATTCTAAGAGTGTACAGCGTGGCACCATGCGGTTGCACCGGAGATGCCATTTTCAAGCAACATACAAGCAATAGTGTAGGCTATACGATTGGTAATCCTCCAATTTATTTTTACTAAATTATTACGAAAAACCTTACTAGACTGTAAGTTAATAGCAATCTCAATCATCCTGTGAAATGAGGGCACCTGGTGTGCTGTCGTTTTCAAGAAAATTTGAAATTTATATCGTTTTTCAACGATTGTTCCGCGCAACAATCGTTGGATTTATTTTTAAATACCGCCCTCTATTGACCGAATGTAGTTAGTCCGCGTTGCGTCTAAAATGGGTTAACATTCCGAAAACGGGCGCAAGGTTGCAATTATAGTACAAAGTGTGTGTCGCGTCGTGTAACCAGTCGGCTCGCGTAGTTATGCAACCAATTGAAAACGATCCCGTTTACAAAAATTGGGCTTATTTTACAAGAGGGCGCTATACAAAATCCAGTTAACTGCCGCCCGACGGTTGAAAATGAACGCCGTTTTTCTCTCGTTTTTGTCGCCATCCAAGAACGCAAAACTTTGAACAGGTCAGTGAAACGATATTTCCTATAAAAAAACCCAAATCTGCCCATTTCTGAAAATTGCAGCAATGACCAATCATGTACTCTACCTTTAAACAATTCGCGCGTATCACAGTACTGGTTTTGTTCGCTTCGTGCACTACAAGGACGCGTCGACCTTTTCAAATGCACACTTTGAATAATGGGTTCTCCATGCAAACTCGTGGTGGCGAACTGTATTGCAAATTGCCCGAAATGTGATAAACTTGCAACCCTTAAAGTTGTACAATTATAAAATCTTCAGACTCGTTTTTATGAGATCATGCCACTTTTGTCTCAAGGTGCACTATGTAACACCAGAGTCGCTTTATTGGTAACAGATCTTGTCACTGTGCACACAATGGCATATACACCAGCCAGCCTATATAATTGGTCTTACTTTGTCCCATGTGGTGTGCTACAGAAAGTGCTTGACCCTTACTCAAGAGTGCATCACCCGGGAAAACTAAAGCCACTATTCGATTATGAAATAACCGAATTGAAGCGGTATACTCGATACTCGCGTCTGCCCTACACTGCAGTGCCGATCGTCACCAATCCCCGGTGTTTTATAAGGAAGTTGTGCCCTGCTTAAAAAAGAAACAGCGTGCGTTTAGGTTAAAGAGAACATTTCTACAAAAACTGCTTATTTTTAAGTGTCAATTTCCATTCTTGCCTTTTAAAAATAATACCGGCATATCAGCACAATATGGCCACTTTTTCAGTAAAGATTTTAAAATCTTTATTGAAAAACGAACCTGCAATACACCCATGGCTTAATTTGACTCAATTAAGACATCCTGAAAAACCATGGGTGACTTTCTAATAAAAACTTATTAGCAGCAGCGTAGCCAAGGGGGGCGTGGGGGGAGCACACCCACCATAACAAAATCGTCTCCCCCAGTCGCCCCCCCCCCACCCCCACTTAAAATTTCGTAAACAGAGAAAACAATATTATTATTAAGAAAACTACACTGCAAAAACTCTGGTGTCAAATTGCTAACACTAAACTGGTGTAAACGTTTTAGTGATTCTTTTGGTGTTAAAATAACACCAATATATTCAAACGTGCAGGCAGAAACTTGAATAACTTGGTGTAAAATAGTTCTGGTGTTAAAATGTTAACGTACGCATGCTCGAAGATCCAGCCATCCGATTGGACGGCATCACTTCTTCGTGTAGTATGGTAAGGACATTTAGTTCACAAAAGTCACGTTAAATTGTGGTGTTTCGTCCAAAAACACAATTTCTTGACCATAATGTGTAATTATTCAAACAATATTCCACAAAAAAATTTAGATTTTGTGTAAACATAAATAAGGAATCGCATTACATCGCCTTTGTATTCAAATATTGAAATTGTTCATGAAAACCATGACGGAACCATGCCAAATATAGAGCTAAATTACGACAATATCCACTTTGTAGTGTAAGTAGGTTACTGTAGCATCTGTACACCCAACCGTAATTATGTATATTAAGTGTATTTTAATTAGTCTGGTTCCCACTTACTTCATTTCTTTAAATTTGCACTTACTTTCTGCCTGGAATTTCCAGTGAAAATACGCCTCTTAATTTTTTAGAGTACACGTAACACCAAGTATACTGCAAATTAACACCGATTTCTGGTGTTATACAGTTACACCATTGTTTGGTGTCAATTAACACCATGGGTGTTGTCCTATATAGATACCGGGAACGAATAACATTTGACACCGTTGGTGTTATTTTCAACACCCCAGTTTTTGCAGTGTACTGTGGGTGTCCCCCATCCCCCGCCATTTCGACCCCCCCCCCCCCCCCCCTATGAAGAGAGCCCTGGCTACGCCGCTGCTGATTAGTGAAACAAAAGACAGTAAAAAATCAACGCGTTATAGAGCACCGAAGTGATGACGTCAATGCAATGTTTGGAACCAGAATACTTTTGTTATGTGTTTGCATGGCTGGCTGTTAACAAGGAAACCGTCAAAATTTACATTTGTTTGGAACCAGTTGTCATGCCAACTGACGTCAGACTTCGGTACTCTATACTCAGATTGGAGGTGACCCTGTTGGGAGCACACTAAATTGTCACTAACAGATTACTGAATTTATAACCTCAATTGGCTATAAAATTACGTTTTCAGGCCTGGATGCGTGTTAGCGTCTGCAATTCAAACCGAACAATCGAGAGTGAAATCGATTGTATTTCAGAGCGTGGGGCGACGTGATTCCTCGTTGGAAGCCAGACAGCGTAACCTTCAAGAGCTTCATGTGTCGAGTAGAATCGCTAATTCAGGTCCTACACGTCGCCCGTATATACTCTGTGTTAAAAATGTAGTTGATTTGAGAGTTATACCATGGATGTTTTCTTCCTCCATGGTTATACATACTACATGTAGTATGTATGGTATGACGTCGCGTTCTTTAGAGAAACCAGTTTCCTTGTGGGGGCAGGGTTCACTGATCTCTTTCAATTAGATAGCGCATTTGCTATTGAGCGCCGTACAAGCTACAGACGCCAGTAGCCCCCACATATTGGCAGTCCTATTTTACCACTGCGATCTATATGTAAGGTGAACAAGAATAAAAGTAGACGTTGGTGCAAGGCTGACAAACTTATTATATTGAGAGTGGTAATATGGCGGACAGTGGCTTCAACTCGAACAGCAGTGTTAACGTATTATCACGCGTAAAGTTAAGGCCGAATCGATTGCAGAGTGTAGTAAGCGTTTTTTTCCTTTATTCCTTAATTATTCGTTTGTAGGAAGAAAACCATTGAACTGAAATTTTCAGGCAGACCACTGTCATTGCAACTTTAAACCTGGCGTTTTACTAGGATTAAAACGCCAGGCCCTCGTAACTTTTACCAATTCCCTATTTCGGGTCAATCCAATTAGCAAGCTGTCATTTGCAGCATAGCTTGATTTGACATCATTATAATAATATATTTATATTAAAAAACCACACTTCTAACGGCTTTTGTAAAGGACAGCGATCCTTAATTGGATGGAGTCTGGCTACACTTTAACGGTTGATAAAGCGCAGTACCGAAGAAGTGTCTGCGACGAAGGTAAACGACTCGGGATGCTGCAGGCGGCGAGATCAAACAAGAGCCAGCAACCGGGAACTTTTAATATGCCATTCTGAATACCGCCTGGCCACCAGACCATTAGTAATCGAACTAGATGGCTTGCACGGTTGATGAGAAAAAGGCAAGAGAAGGCAGGAACCCGCGCCAACATTCCCTCTATTTACCGGGGTTATTCATGTTGTTAAAGACGGGTGGCAGTTTTTCGATGAATATCGGATCCTGAGATAGGCTTCTTTTGATTACCTGCGAGGGAAGAGACTTTTTACTGATATTGAGTAAAGAGGCCTAAACCTTAGTTGGCAAACCCCAGCAGTGTTTTTAATGGGACAGTGGTTATTTTCATTGGCGTTTTCACTGCATACCCAATTACCACTTAAGTCGCTTCTACATCTCAGTTTTCGCAGGGGAATTTATTTAGAGGGTCAAAGTTTGAATTGTCAAGTACATTATTCGTAAACTGACTCAATGAATACACTTGAGCACTTGGAATTGTACAAGTTTCGCAGTATTTGCACAAAAAATCCTGATTCTTTTTAAAAGCAATGTGCATTTTTTTACAAAATACAAGATGGTAACTAGGTATGCTTATTGTACTGTATTTCTTTTCGTATTAATCGCCACAATGTCAAGAAGATACCTTGGAAAGCCGGGAACATATCTTTAAATGTGGCATTATCACAAGTTGGACCCGTGGGAATCAAAATATCTTATGTCTGTAGACTATGCCGAATCCATTCTAATTATCTTCGTGGGGTCTTGACTTCCTCATTTGGTGTAAAATCTCTCTGGTTGCAAGCTCACACTCTACCTCAAGGCTGTAACGCTATACGTCAACCTCGAGTCTCACAAATACACCAAAAGGCAGCATGCGAATCGGGAAAGCAGTTTTTCTCGGGGTCTTTCCCAAATATGACAATCTATCTGTTACAAGCTCACCATATTGAATGACAAGACTAATGGATAACACTATGCCTCAACTGAACAAACCCCAAAGAGACACTGAAAGGCAGAATAGTATTGGGGGAAGACAGTTTTCTCGGGTTTTTCAAACATGGGCCAAATTTGTCATAATGTGGTGCTAACATGTATCTGGTTACCAAATCCCAGATTGCACGACAAAGCTGAGAGATAACACTATGCCCCAACTGAACAAGTTTGAAGAATACACCAGGCAGATCGGCAATGGTATAATTATAAACAGTTTTTCTCGGGTCTTCCCAACACTGGAAACAAAATCCCAATTACGAACACAAAACACAACCTCTCTTAAGAGTTTGATTGGAATTGTGGGTCTCTTTTTTATCGTCTTGTACCCTACCTCCGGGGATAACTAGGCCCACGTGATCAATTCATTTCGAGCCCAACACTCGGGGGCCCATGGCTTCCTCCACCAAACTTATTATTCGACACCGATCTCATTACCCCCAGGAGAATCCGACCAATTACATAAATTGCCCAATTTCATGTCGAAAAAAAAGTGCAGCAGCTCAATTATTACAGTTGCTTGTCCGCCTCTAGTGAACAGGGGAGAGATCGTACACGAGCGGGTTATTTGCGGAGTTAGGGCAGGAAGCAAGATGTATAATTATCTACATTGTGTACTGGGTGCGGAATCGAAAATACATTTTGTAAACCCGGCAAATATCGTTCTTGAGAGCATTTTGCGAACCTTGCAGTTGATGGATTGTACAATCCCAACTGGGGAATTGTGAGCTTTCAGTCCTAAGCATTTTTGGATGAAATGTCATGGGCATTTATTTAGTTACTTCCGGGTCAAAGGCTAGAATATTTACTGTGTAAAAGCATCTACTTTTTTTTCCTTGTTTTTACCCTCATCAAAAGTATAGGGGTGAGATTTGAGCAAAATGAAAAAGAAAACTACGAAAGATTTAGAGGCATTTTAAAATGTGTATGGCATTGCTGTAAAATGCACAAGAAAACGGCATTTTCTACCAAAAGATATGGTTCAAAACTGCAAAAAAAAAATGGCGTCATTAGAATTAAAAGAAGACCGTTTTAGGTTGCAGAGGTCATTCTGGAATGATAAAAACAACCAAAACAATCTTCTGGAAATCTGAAAGACGTCTCACCAAAAATCCTGAAATCAGTGCGGTATGCGCACGCATCGTGTTTTGCATAAATTTGGTTAAGGGTGACATCAAAAGACCTGCGACGTCGCTCCCAAACCAAATGTTGTGCACAAAAAGATGCGTGCGCATACCGCCAGGCACATTTCAATACAGATGTAAACATGTGATGTCCGAGGGCACATCGTCTATAGAAATAGTTTTTGCAGTTGGACAGATTTTTTGGGAATGTGCAAAGCCGTAATTTCCGAGGAAGCCGAGCTAACTTCAGTTTTACTATAAAGTTATTTATGTCCACACTGCAGCCGCAATAGTTGGTACTCCTTTTTGATGTCCCCGTTATGAATATTTTAACGAATATGAATATTTTAGGAGAAAATGATGTAAACATCGTGTGAAATAATACAGTTCTTCCTCAAGTTCTGATTCAAGTTCACCAAATGCAAAATCTGCAAAGATATAATACCACATTGCTAATGGTGTCCTAATTAGAAAAAAGCGTACCCATGCATTCTTGCTGTGTGCATAAACAAATTTGTTCCTACCTCGTCTCGTTCACCGTCCTCCACCCGAAATCTTCCTGAGGTACATCCATCTCGGTCACAGGTTGTTAGCTGAGAAAGTAGTAAAGAGATTGATAAATCCTGTTAAAAAAGTAGTCATCGAGACGAATTGCTGAGATGTTTAATAACAGAAGGTAAAAGAAGAGACAATGATTAAATTGTATATTGAATTGAATAAATCTGCATAATTATTACAATTTGTGCTTGCTTTCACATTTAAGTTGCATGGTACAGTTGTAAACATCCAATCATGTTTTCTTCTCAACCTCTATCTTATTCTCTTTTAATTACTTTTTGTTTGGATTTGGCTCAGATCAATTTACTTTTGTTGGGATCCAATATTCAGTGCTGGTCAAAGTAAATGTGAAAACATAATATCTTGGTGAAGTCGTAATACATTTTGTTAAATTATAAATTTTTTTTACAAATAAGAAAAAATTGTTAAAGACGGGGTTAGGTAGGCCTATAACCTACAACTTAAAATGTAATTTGAGCTAATAAGCTGCTGGTGCATACACATTTTGATAAGTTGGAATTTGCTTTGCTTCCAAAAGGCCGAGTGTAATCTCGAGAGAAAATGTGTTTACCCTCATTTGTCGAAAACATTTATATCAAATTGCATTTTTAAAGCTGTGTATGCGTTTGGGCATCGCTCTATGTAGTTCCATGGCAAGCAAAATAACAGTAAAGCCATCACACGTGTAAATAATGTGCTTATCCAAAAAATTGAATAACGTAAGTTACGCCTCCCCAGAAAATGCTATTTGAAGGGAAAATGTCGACTAAAGACTCGCTAAGATGCCAAATTTAATAAGTCTGGACACGCTCAATAACTCTCATATACTACAAGTGGATTTAGACTCAAGCTGCATTCAAAATTCGCACTGTTCCTCGTGTCCAACTCGTTGTGAAGGTCTTGACGAGACTCAGTTCTCACGAAGTAAAAGTCGATTCTAGACTCTAGCTTAACCCAAAACGTAAATTGCTCCTGGATTCTGAATCATGTCAAGTTTCTCAAAACTCAATGGGAAGCCAAAGTCTGGACAAGACTCAAGACTCAAGTCTCAAGTAGTAGGCCTAAAGCTCGATTCTGACTCAACACACTGCAAAAACTGTGGTGTTAAATTAACACCATGTGGTGTCTATATTGGCAGGCGCGGATCCAGGGGAGGGGTCGAACCCCCCCCCCCCCCCCCACCTGTTCGTTGCCATATTGTTTTGGCTTGCTTGTAGGGGCCTACACCTAGAGTTGCAAACCAGAAAAGCAGAACCCTACAAGTCTTATTTTGCCTATGGGTAAGAACAAAACAAAGAGGCTAAATGACGCCACCAACGGTGAGAAAGTGTGTCAGCCCCCCCCCCCCCCCCCCCCCCGCCCCTTAATTTTTTTTCACATGAGAAACATTTTGGGAGTCACTTTTCTGGGCAAATTTCAGACCCCCCCCCCCTTGCAAAAAATCCTGGATCCGCCCCTGATTGGACCATTCGCCCAATATAAACACCGTATGGTGTTATATTAACACCACAGTTTTTGCAGTGCAGGAGTCAGGAACATTAATCATTTTCCCGACACTTGTTTTGTGATGAAGACTCCAACTAGGGAAGCTATTTACAAGCAGAGACTTTAATCTGAAGTAAATTCGAAGTAGGCAGGTGGCACAACCGAGGGAAATCTGAAGCCCTCTTGTCGGTTTGAAAGCCGAGACATTCACAGCGGAAACAGCGAGCTATTCCACCGTTCGACGTATCGGTGAAAGGAAGGAAGACCAAGGCTGTCATTTCCGAAAGTTTGGAAAGATAGCAGGACTTGAAAGAAGAGGCAGATGATCACTTTCAGAAGAAGACGAACACAATTTCGCACACACGAGTGTGATCAAAATAATTCAGTTTACATTAGTGGTCATTCGAACTTTACAATAAAGATCCAAACCTTCCTTTGAGTTTAAACTGTAATACGGAGGCTTGGGAAATAAGAAGGTAAACTAAAAGCCAAACAGACACTTTAATTTCATAATGAACAAAGGAAACTAGCAAGATAACTGTACCAGGGCGCTACTGACTGATGCCTTGTGTAGGCGATCTCGCAATTTGTCCGACAAACTTCGAAACATGAAAATGAATTAAACTGCTGCAAATTGCCGACTGTTTTGACCTAAAATACACAAATTAACCAAATTAGCTGGCCTAACGTTTCGAAGTTAAGCAAGTCCTTAATTGCAAGACATCTCGAACGAGATGCCTAACGTTCGAAACGTTACGCCAGCTAAGTTTTTAAGCTTCAAAACATTTTACAAGTCATAATTATTTGCATAGCCTCTCAAAAGATTATCAGCAGAGGTAAAGCTGTTCCTTTAAGAAGACAAGTATTCACTTTGCGGTGTGAAAACTATTTGTAATCGTATTTTGTCTGCAGCATTGTGTAAACTGTCTCGACCAAATATTACCATTATAAGTAAAAAAAATCTAAATTCGGCTTGCGGTTTGCTGGTAATACAATGTAGCAATTCGCTGAGCTTATTTTCCTCGTTCGAGTAGCAGAAATGACGGATGCATGCATGAATCCTGCCTGACAGGTTGACTAGCTTTAATTCTAATTATGCATGCTAAGTACAGCGAGGGGTCAGTCTATGTTAAACGACCCAAAACAACTATGGGACTGACGCAATGATGAAATCGTTATTCTAAAACAACTTTACTTCATCCACTACACGGCCAAAAACCAACACGCCCCCAAACCAACACGCCCCCAAAATGTCCAACTAGAACGACTTTTAAGCAAACGGCACCAGCGGGCTATGCTGCGCTGGAGGGAACTTGATAAAAATAGCTCTCAAAGGTCACTTTTTTGCTATTTCAAGGCAGAAATAATTTGTTGTTTTTATTTTACAATAGAGCATGTAAGTTGACCCTGATACCGTACGAGAGTTTACGAGAAACCGAACTTCCGGGCACCTCGAATAGGAGCTTCAACGTGTAAAGCGAGTAGTTTTCTTGAAATAATTTGCTTTGACGCTTTTCTTTTTACTAAAAGGTAGGTACTAACTTTTAGAATTTAGAAAACAAAATCAACCACACGTAAATGTCCTATAGCCGGCGGCTCGGAGGTGCCCGGAAGTTCAATCGTGACCTTTATGCGCGAGACGTACACGGTCTATACGCAACTACATGAAAACTACAAAGTGACGCAGACTTCACTCAGCAATCGACATTCTCTTTAACGGAAATCTGATACTTGTGCCAAATGAGATGATAGAAATGAAATAATTTGCTCCTTTGAATCACCAAAAATGCCTCCAGTACCAGATTTTAGCGATCTGATGCACATGGAATTGATCACGTTCTCCGAGTGTTCCTATGTCCAATCCATGCGAGGGTCTGTACGTTTGTCCGTCCGTCCGTGTCTTACTACGTGCTACCACGCCGTGTACGTCCCATCATCCGGTCTCCACCCATCCAATTACCACACACCCATGCATACTTAGTGTTAAAAAACAGCCATCGTGTTTTCCATCTTCCGAGTGACTAGCCCGTCATCCCCAATCGAACAAAACCCCGTCTTAATTCATCGATGATGAGCGAAGTACTAAGAACGGACGTTCGTTTACGGAATTAGACAAACCTTGACCCCGTTCTACCCATGTGCAAAGGCCGACTAGTCCAGGGAAATTTTCACTGAAATGCACTCGCAGTTTGCTGATAAATCGATTGAAACGTTGACCCAAACTGGCAAGCCACTTCCAGTAATGGCAGCAAAGAGTCTGTAAAAGATAACCTGTAGATTTTTTTTAAAGGACCAAGTTATCGATTTAATGAATATATATGGCACTTTTGGAAAGACTACATGCTTGTGTTTAGTGGTGAGTTAAGGACTGAATCTTAAAGGCTGAGGCTATATGTACGTGTCCAACAGTGAATACTTGTAGGGTGAAATTTCGTCTGGCTTTATAAAGTATCTTCGAATAACCTTTGAACCCTTACTCCCCAGGGTGTCTGGAATTAATCATAATAAAATTGGAGGATTCAAGACCGTTTGGGTTAATGTCAACATATTTATCGACAGTCGATGAAAACAAACCAATTAACATTATGAATTATTTTTAGAGCTTACATCAACTAATTCAGTCCCTCACGTCCTATAAAATTATAGGCATTAATTTGAGGGTGAAGACCCGTGTACTACACAATACAATAGTACTCTGTAGCACTGTGTCTCTCTGATTGGGTGTACTGTCATGACAGCAGTCGAGATAATTACTTACAACAATGGGCGTCGCCAGGACTTTTTCTAGAGGGGGGAAATCACTCACCAGAAAGCAGCAAAGAGAGAAATCACCGGCCGTGGAAAAATCGAAAGGGGCCGGGGGTGCTGGACATCACTCGACGTTTTTGTTCAAGACCGCGATGCCCAGGCCTATTGTACCGTATTTATAGGCGCATTTTAGGCCCATTTCAGCAGGTTTCGAGTGTTTTAAATATACATGTACATTCAATAAGCCATTTGCGAGTTAAATTTGAATAACATCTGGTACACTGACGTGCTAAAAATGCTTTGCACATTTTAACTTTGAATTCTCCAGACCAAAGAGACTGTTACCATATCACGTGATTCGGGGTAAGCCTTATGCTAGCAACCCCCAGCTCAGGAATGGTCTGGTGTCTTTGTGCCATTCTCACCTATTGGGAACAATGTATTGGTGCTAAGCGTCTCTTACGTAACTATGGAAGAGCTTGCCCTGAATCATGTGATATAGCAACAGTGTCTTTGGTCTGGAGAATTCAAAGTTAAAATGTGCCAAGCATTTGGAGCAAGTCAGTGTACCAGATGTTATTCGAATTTAACTCGCAAATGGCTTATTGAGTACGACATTGACTTCGACCCTCTTTTCTTTGTTTATACAAAAAAAATCTTTTTTGTTTTAAATTTCCGGGGGGAAGTGCCCCCCCCCCTCCCCTCGCGACGCCCATGCTTGCAAATACAAAATTACTAGGCCTACTTCAATGTAATACAAGTACCGTAGTTCATGCTGTTTTTTCCGTCTACATGATTTGCTTTTGCTGTAATTTTCAGAAATACATGGATTGGGTGGTTAGTATTTTATAGCGTGCTGGCAAATACTGTAATACTGACCGGTTCTAACAATTCTGGTAGTCTGGTTCCCTGACCATACTTTAGACAAAATAGAGCAACTTATAGTTGTCAGGGAAGTATCAGGTCGGGGAACTAGACTATTTCCAACGATTGTCGGCCGACAATCGTTGGAAAACGATATATAATTCCACTTTTCTTGAAAACGTAAGGTGCCATGATTTCACAGGATGTTTGAGACTGCTATGTACTTACAGTCTAGTACGGTATTACGTAACAACAGTTGTATTTTTTGATGTTTGCAAATGATGTATACTACCTTTAACAGACATTTTCTCTCCAACTTCAGCAAACAATTTACTACAAACACTGTACACAAGTAGGCGAGAGTACGGCATACTACAGATTACTATTATGTGAAATTAGGGTTAAACCATGTCTTTAACAATCATATACATGCAGTCATTCTCATTGTGTCTCAATGATAATGCAATGATGTCAGTATATTTATCTTGCTTCACGTTACCGTGTAGAGTTAAATCTACAATAACATAATGTAGTATACTTTTAACTTTGATACATGTATCTTGGATACCATGTATTCTTCAATGTTATTCTTGTACTAAATTGTCATGGTGCTATCCTTAGTTTTTTTATGGAGAAGTCTTTATTTAATTCTTTAATTGTACTCCATTTGATTTTACCTTGCTTGACCATTCTATGGTTGTCTATGAATGGAACCTGTAGACTGTTTTATCTATACTGATCTGAACATTTAAGAACTCCCACTTGAAAAGCTTTGCTTTGTGTGGGGTCCACTCCATCTCACTGCTTTATACATTCTTGGATCGCGGTTTAATTTAAAGAAATTGTAATGGCCAAAAGTGAAAACTCCAAAACATCGTTTCAAGGTATTTGACAGATTGAAGACAATTCTGCTTTCTGTGTTTGCTGAAATCAAATTAGCCTTTTAGAGGTATGGCGGACACAATAGGAGAGGGCGCTATTTGATTTGGGTATACCTTTTGTTAAACCACAGGAAATTTCAAAGGTGAAGATTAGGCATGATCTATGGATTGTACTATGGATTGTACTTTAACTCAAAACAATATCTGATTCTGACTTTCACTGGAATTTGTGTTTTCACAAAATGTTTACCCAAATGAAATAGCGCCCTCCTATTGTGTCCGCCATACCTCTAAAAGGCTAATGAGATTGATTTGTTTTTCTGACAAGAACCTTTACTAGGCATTACGACTTGACCCAGTTTGCTAAATTCGTTCAAGACATGAGTGAAAGCAAATCAAATAATGACTGTACATTGAGTTCAAGAGTGCAAGCAATCTCAGTCAACTAGGTTACATAATTGAACGCTTTCGTCGAAATGTAGGATGTATCCAGGCTGCGTAGTGCATAACATCTATTCGTGGTTTTTTTCTGAACCCTCTTTTGCCGAGAAAATCGAATTTAAAAGGTATGGTTCAGCGCCGAAACACAGTTTGGCATGTCGGCTCAGCTGTATTTTCGCTCTTGATTCAATTTAAACATCAAAGGCGAAAATGTGCTTTTCGTATAGTTGTTCCCTTTGCACTGTTTGATATTTCAGCCCCATTTCCCCTCGTTCTATTTGCTCACAACCGACGCTTATTCAAAAACATCAAAAATTCCTCGTGGCATTGATGAATTATTTACAAGCCAGACTTAATCTGAAAAAAATGGCAGATGGCTTGAACGGAGACTACATGTACACCATACAGTGACAATACACTCAGAAATAGTGACGTCACCAGCCCTAGACGTGTGTGCGCTGAATATGAAAGGAGCAAGAGCAATTTTATGAAATTGAAGTATCGCATTGCCCAGGTAACCATTATCTGCGAGTTCTCCTGGTAGATGACTGCAACAGCGTACGTAGTGTGTTGACAAAAGTGATTGAAACTCGCAAGCTAATGCCGTGACGCATGATTCACTGGCATTGGCGAGTCGATTAACTCAATCCAATACCGAATACATATCTGTGTGTGTGTGGATTTGTGTCTGACAAAACTGTTCTCTGGCATTTCAAGTTGACGACCATACTACTGGCCAACAGTACGCTCGGTGCTTGGTCGCGCAGGAAATGCCATATCGTATTTATGCATTCCAATAAGCGAAACGTTAGCCAGCAGTTAGCTTTATTCAAAGTTCAGGATGTTATAGCTAAACGAAGTTATAGCTATAGGCCTAATAGCCCGTTCTCACTTTAAGGATTTTTTGTACAACTGCGGTGCGACTACAAAATCGTACAGCCGTGCAATTTCCGTACGAATGTCCCTGTTTCTCAGTCTTCTCTGGTTGTCTTCCATCTTGATGTGGATACCTTGAACATCAGGTGGCGAATGATTTTCAGGCCGCTGAGGCCGCTTTTTATATGTTTGTTGGTGAGATCCGCCCAGGGTTGGACGGCAGCAGCACAGCGCTCGCATGGGGTCGCATCGCACTTGCATGAGATTCCTACAGCTTGTACAGCAGTCTGATGGCAGTCGCACCGGGCTCTCATGAGATTCGCAGATGTTGCACGGCAGTTGCAAGGCAGTCTGATGGATTTCGCACGGGAGTAGCACGGGGTCTGCTGGGAGTCGCACGGCCGAGCCGTGCGACTCTCTTCAGACTCCCGTGCGACCTATCAGACCGCCGTGCGACTGCTGTGCGACCCCCATGCGAACAATGCGAACCGTGCGACAGCCGTATGTACATTTCCAATATTTGAAAAAACTCGCACGGGCATGCGACCAGTCTGAATTACACACGACACACCTGCAACATGTGCGAATCATCAACAGACTGCCGTGCGACTCCCGTACGCCCTGTGTGATTTGGTAGTCGCACGACCTTCGCGTAGAACATTTTTCAAGTGAGAACGGGCTATAAGATTGACAACCCGGCTAAAACAGACAAGCAGAGCAATTTATAGACGTCAGGGAATTATTAGGTCGGGGAACTAGACTATTTCCAACGATGGTGGGCCGACCGTTGCTGGAAATTGGTGCTAAAATTCCACTTTTCTTGGAAACGACAGCACACCAGGTGCCATGATTTCACAGGATGCTTGAGACTATCATTTACTTACATTAAATTAAAGTATTTCAGAAATATTTCAGAAGTTTTGTTTTTGATGCTTGCAAATGTTGTATATTACCCATAACTGTCGTCTTTTATCGGTCACTTTCTGTTGGAGAATATTGTGCTTTCATGTCCTAATTGGGGCCAGATTGGAAGATATCTTGCCAGTAATTTAGTTTCTGTCTGATGCTTTTGACTTTCCACTGAAAAGCAGCCAGTGTGCAATTATGTCTGTTAGCCATACAAAATGAACGTGTTATACACGAAATCACACAGAGGAATTCAATTTTACTGAATCAAAACACGTTTGGATAATACAAATACACCAACAGAAGACTAACGACTATACATGTCTGTTACTTTCCATCGATTACCTCAAACTAACCTTAAGCAAAAAGGCAGAGCCCAACCAAATAAATATTGTTTTACCCAATCCCACCGTAATCTTTCTCTTTTCTAATCCAGTCGGAGGTTGCATCCTGGCTCATAGCAATTACTTAATGCATTGGACGGTTTTGTACAGTTTCTCCCAAAGGAGAGACGGCAACTCACCGACATATTAACTTCCCCGAGTGCCTAAACGCAGGGCGTGGGAGTGACTGATATGGTTTTTCATTAGTATCGGCTGTATATTCCTGTCTCGTTAAAGCGTTTTCTCAAGAACCCATTCATCTTCTTTGGTGACTCGAGTGCTAAGAGCAAAAGTTTTAAAATATAATAATGAAAAATCCAAATATCAAGCAGCACGAGAAAAGCGCATGTCACCAAGCCTTAACTCTGCGGTGTGCCATGGCGCTGTTTTGTTAAGTAGGTCACCATTAGCCTTTTAGAGGTATGGCGGACACAATAGGAGGGCGCTATTTGATTTGGGTAAACCTTTTGTGCCAGACAAAAGGTTTACCCAAATCAAATAGCGCCCTCCTATTGTGTCCGCCATACCTCTAAAAGGCTAATGGTGTAACAGTGCGTGCATGTTGTCATGGCACACCGCAGGGTTAACAAAGAAATCACAAGTCGCCAGAGCTACTTTTGAGTTTAACACACGCCCCTTAAGCATTACTTCTTTTTTTACCCACTTCGGAGTCCCAACTGCGCATGCGCACATCATGAATCACGATTTAGTTGCGAGAGATAAACTGTTCGCCACACGCGTGCAAAATCATAGCGGGTTACCAACAAAATCGAAGAAAAGTTCTTATTTTGAAGTAATGCAAAATGTTATTTTTTTTTTTTTTGAGAGAGAGAGAGACTGGGATTGCGGGTAACACTATGTGAAATAAATCTTTTCTAGGAAGATGTGTGGTTCTGAAAAGAACCGGGATGAGTGTGTAACTCGACGTTTCGGACAGTGTGCTCTGTCCGTCCTCAGGAGTGTGAGTGATGTGATGCGGAGTTGCTGCAGCTTTTTTTTTTCTTTTTTTTTTCTCACAGCTCGGTGTCACTCAGTTGGGATGGTGGAATGGGGTTCTTTCATGGAAAATTGATGGAATTAGGCCTAGAACTTTTTTTTAACTAAGACATGACTCAACATTTTTGCAGGGAAAGATTTGACTGATTCCCTCCCAGCAAACGGGGTCAGAAACAGAAAAATCTGACAAAATAACCGCCAATTCATTTGCAGAATCGTATGAATATTTGGTACAACATTTAAAGGTAGTGTACACGATTAGTAATCGTCCATTTTTTTACTGAATTATTATGAAATACCTTACTAGACTGTAAGTTAATAGTAGTCTCAATCATCCTGTGAAATGATGGCACCAGGTGTGCTGTCGTTGTCAAGAAAAGTGGAAATTTATATCGTCTTCCAACGATTTCCAGCTGGAAATCGTTGGAAAACTGCCATGTAGCCTTTTGTCAAGGCGCGCGTGGCTACCCGGACGAGTGGCGCGCCCCGGATGATGGCATTGGGGGCGCGTCACGCGTCCGGGTAGCCACGCACGCCTTGACTAAAGGCTATCATCCGCCCGACGGTTGAAAACGAGCGCCGTTTTCCTCTCGTTTTTTTTTTGCCATCCAAAAAAACTTTGAACAGGTCAGTGGAACGATATTTCATATAAAACACTAACCCTCACTCCCCAAATCCGCCCATTTCTGAAAATTGCAACAATTATGACCAATCATTGTATACACTACATTTAAAGGTAGGCCTATCTGTTCATATTCGCCTTGAATGCGGATATGCCAAATATAGAAGAAAAACATTATTCAGAGAGGCCGGGTTCCACAAGGCTGTGCCCTTACAAAAATCTCCGATGCAAAACGCCATGGGAATAGCATGGTGAATTGGACAACATGGGAATCCCATGGGAGGTGGGGTGATCCCATGGGAGGTGGGAATCCCATGGGAGGTTTTTGTAAGGGTGACCCCAGGGCAAGCTAACAGCGAGCAGGTCTGGATAGCCGAGTATCACACCCGAAGTGCTTGAACGGGAGAATCAACTCAGACAGACCCAAAGAGTACTGAACGGACACATATCTGTAGAATAGGCTTTCTGAAGCCACGGCCCTATGCTGAGCAAGTGGAGCTAGATAAGAGCCTACCTCTTCATTCACAAGGTTAGACAACCTCTTCTGGACACTTATATCCAGAAGAGCAATGTGGTAGGAAGATGTCCTGGCCAATATATGTATTTGCGAGCAGTACTCCATGAGAAATTGGAAATCAGTATAGAACTGTCAAGGTTTTCAATGTTCACATTCATTTGAACGTCAAACTGAGAGATATATAATTGTGAAGAGCCGAGTATGCAAGCAAACATCTTAAAGGTCAAGAATATCCGTAAAACTCATTTCACAAATTTGATTAAAACCAAAACACACAAACATACATACTGTCGACATACTGACCGAACCACGATTGTTTCTGTGACACCTAAAAATAGCTCAAAGCAAAGTGTAGTACAAATGTATGCACCTAACTGCATCATCAATGGGGAGGTGAGTTGTCTCTATCCCGCCTGGATCTATCCATGTACATGTAGGTCTAACAACTGGGATCTACTAAAGATTAATATTTTATTTTAAAATCTGGAGCGAGGAAAACTGTCCCGAATATACCGAATATTCGATTATTCGATCGTGAACCGAATTTTCGAATACCTTTTTACCGGTTCGAATATTCGAAAATATATATATAGACTAATCCGACGAGCAAAATTAGAAGCCATCTTTGGGTACCCAATCGAACGATACCATACACGCGCGCTCGTCATAAGCGCGCACTCATTGCGCCTTTGACCAATAGGATTGCTAAAGTAAACACGCGCCTCAAACGTAAGAACGCGTATGACGCGCGCGCGAGCGCAGTACCGCCCGATTGGGTACCCAAAGATGGCTTCTAATTTTGCTCGTCGGATTAGTCTATATGCATGTACAGATACGACTCTGATGCTATTTTAATAGAAAAGTTACGGCGCTTAGCAGTGTCTAATGCTACTTTGTGTCGACGGTTTCTTTTTGTGGAGGGAGGTTTATTGTTCCCGTCCGTAAAACCCTCGACACTTTACAATTATTGCAAAGAGGCTGTAGTTTGGTTTCTTGTTATCAGAACGTTATACGTACCCGTAATTATCTTTATACAACAGGCGCAGGCAAAAAATGTCGATTGGGCGGTCCATAATATCGATCGCCGCACGTAAAACACCACCGTGCTTTGCGTGCAACTCTTTATCGGCGCGGCATGTAGTTGCATGCAGCTGACGCATGAAAAACTTGATCGGCGAGTATCGAATATTCGAATATTCGGTCAAACAAAGTTTTGAATAATCGAATACTTAATTATTCGAAAATGAACACCCCTGGGTAGGGCTGGCAACCTAAAATGTGACCAATCCTACCACCTCTAATTGTAGCCCTTTACCTAGAGTGGCTTTGGGCGACATCAATATAAAAATAGTACCTAAATGTAGCCTCAACTACGTACCTAAATGTAGCCTGGTATACCTATATGTAGCCTGGTACCTATATGTAGCCACAACCACGTACCTAAATGTAGTTCGAACCCTGTACCAAATATAACCCTAGCCCTGCATCTTAGTGTAGCCCAGACGTGCCTAAATGTAGCCCAGACGTGCCTAAATGTAGCCCAAACATGTGCCCAAATGTAGCCCAACCCTTAGTGTAGCCTAATACAGGGTTGGGATTGCATTTAAGTCTCGTGCTACCGTTGGTTACATTTAGGGAAACACACCAGTCCACTGTGAAATCTACCGACCAACCAGCTGCCAACTAACAAGTGCAAGCAAGCAAACACCATCGCACTTAACATCAAATTTTGGCTCAACATAAACTACAAAATGCCAGAAACAATCTTTCCACAAGATGTACACTTATGCTTGTTTACACCAAAATCTGACTGAATGATTTATACTTTGGGAAGCCCGCATGGGCTGTACCTGCTTTAATGAGGTCCCACCGAGTCAAATCATCGCCTACATTGTTAGGTCTGTTTTTATATCATCATTCAGGCAAAACAGAAAGTTTGCACGTACTATTTTTGAATAATTCAGTGATTCCTTTAGAGCTGTTTTCGTCAGCAACGGTCCCAACAGGTTACGCAGTTGGTGAAATATTTGGAAGGTGTGAAGCCTGCTCAAAACTGACAGACGTATTTTCTCGTACTTGACCTTATTTTCCCCCAGGTCAAAGCTACTGTACATGTACGTGTAGTCATCAATTCAAGTATTTTCGTACAATCACTTCATGCGATGATATATTTTTAAGGGACTGCCAATTTGTTCTAAAACAATTTGAACCAGGAATTTTTTAACATTCTTATTTTCTCTCCATACAAATTAAGCGCAGAGTTGTTAATTTAATTTAAAAACTATACCTTAAGTTCCAAACACATATTCTGCACGTCCAGTGGGATCTTTACTCTTAAAGAAACTATCCAATAAATAATCTTACAAAGCAAAAATTGCTCAAGTTGTTAAGTTGGAAGTACGTTTTGTTTCTGTGTGGAAGAGCATTCGATTGCTGTATTTTTCTTGCACTGAGCTGTTGTGATGTCTAATCGTGCATAAAAATTGCATTGTTAGATCTTGATGGGGTCTGAAACTAATGTCTTCCACTTTCTCTCGTAATCATCTGAATGTTTCATCAATCTTAATCTTTGTTTTATTATCCTCTTCTCTTTCACTTGTTAGATCTTGATGGGCTTTCATGTTTCCCACGTATTCCCCCTTATTCATCTACACCCTTCATCAATCTTCATCCTTTGTCTGCATTGCTATCCTCTTTGATAAGTTGGGTCATGGTGGATTTTGCCATTTTCCCTCTGAATTAACTAAACCTTTCGTCAATCTTCAACTCTGCCCGTTTTGCAGTTCTCTCTGATACGATGGCCTTTCCCTTTCCGTTTCATACAATCAAGCGATCCTCTCATATGTGACCTGCCACCACAAAATGAGCTTAAAGTCGCACTTTGGCTTTCTGTGTTACAAGCAGAAACAACAATTTGTCACTGAAAAGTCAATATTGGGATTTTAACAACTGTATATTAAAAAAAAAATATTCTATCATATCCCAAAGTTTTAAAACTGAATCGTTTCTTGAAATATATTTTTGAGGGGAATTTTTTAAAACTCCGGTTAAAGTGTGCACAGATCACAAATTTTGAGCTTCATTTTGTTCAACACAAGGAGTTAAACCCTGATAACTCTAAAAGGTTGTATCGGGGGCTGGAAATGCGATACCACAACACACAAAATGTCAAATTAAAGCTCTTAACTTGTACTTTCTGGAAATTCCATAATTTTGATTTTCAAATTTTGCGACTTTAAGCTCATTTTGTGGTGGCAGGTTCCTGCGTTTCCAGTTTTTATAAATGACCTTGTTAGAAATTGCTTTCCGCCGCTCTACGAATTAATGCCTTCATTCATTATCCACCTGGAACATTCCTCTTGCTCACAATTGTTTATTCTGTCCACGTGACTGGTCATCAAGACGGAGTCATTAACGTTCTGTGTATGCTAACCTCTTATCATAGATACGATGCTTGCTCATCTCTGGAAATTGCTGAAAGACTTGATTGTTTGCTCACAAAAGTGTTTCTGATTATACTCCAGTCGCAATTCCCTCCGGTCATATTCTGATATGCATGTAAATGCCGATGTTCAAAGTAATTTTGGCCATTTTCTATAGCACTATAAAGGTTTATAATGCTTAAGAACTAGTATGTAAATAAATTAAAATGTAGGTATTATTGTCATGTATACCTGCGTTTAGTTCGTATTATTAAATGAGCACAGCAAAGCAGAACAATTACTGTTCCTTATATTGGAACGGAAAGGAAAGGAACGGAACGGAAGAAAACAGAACGAAACAGATAACATTTGGTGTAAACATGTTAACTCTATTGAGAAAAATAGACTCATGTGGTAACGCATTCACATGCCTCTACTTTTAAAGGCACACATTGCCCTGAAATCACCCCACCCCCCAAAAAAAAAACAATAATAATAATAATCTCTTGGTTATAGTTATTTAACCTATTTCCAAGGTCTGAGTGTAAAAATTCTGCCATAAAGTGTAATATGGGAGAAATGAGGGGAAAACACGAAGCATCGACATCCACCGGTCCGATTTTTCTGAACCAAACTGGCGTCACCGAAATTATTTTCGTCAATGATTTTCAGACAAACTGGATTTAGATACTCAGCGCTGTGTCCTACAGTCAGGAGGACTTTTCAGCGCCGAAATATGGCGGGAAACCTTAAAGGTCGAGACAGTACACTTTGATGTTCCTTGGGGTTTGGTTCCATTTAGTTTACTACTAGCCTAGGTAATAATAAACAATAACGATCAGGAATCATTCGATCCACTTAAGCCCCCGAGTCCCCAGCAAACTCCGACAAAGGCGCGGTTTGACGTGGTTTCCTTATTTTTGTGTTCAATCTTTACAACCATGCTAGATTAGCGATACATGCCAATCAAAAGCAGACTAATTTTACACACATAGAAACATGGCAGCAAATATGAAAAATGACGTTGATTCCCATTCACAGCGAAGCAGGTTTCCAGTACACGTATGGCCAGCCCAGCAGGTGAGATATCAGATACCAACAAACTATGGACGAGGTGAAAAGGTGATGCATGCGGAAAGAAGAAGATGGGAACCTTGAGTGCCATGGTCCATAGGTACAAGTCTACACTCTTCTGAATGACAGAAGCTTGAAATTAAATCGTATCCAGTTTCGCGAATATCCTCATCAAATTCAAGTATCATAATATGCTTCCTTGATTGTACACGTAAAACTACTTGTCTATAGGTGTAAATGTAACATAATACAGGTTTCCCGGCTATTTTACAACGTTTTCATTCGAATTCACCAATGCTAATGTTCAAATTCGTCCAAGACGAATTTCACCTGCTTTTGGAAAAAGCAATTTCGTCATTTACCATTCAATTTCAAATTCGATGGCCAAACACCGGGTCGAGAATATTCATCATTACATATTAAATTCGTCTAAGTTGTTGCAGAATGGCAGCATTCAGAGATCGAATTCATCTTATACCAATCAGTCTTGTTAAGTAATAGTCTGGTCTGTACTTAGGCATTTTCCTTGCATCCCCAAGCTCAGTTTGGCACATTCGTTCACATGTTATCAGGCCAAGTAGGTATACTGAACTGAGAGAAGAGTTACCATTTTAATTTAAATATTTATGTAATTTAAATTGCAGCATTAACAGCAGAAGCTAACAAGAACAACAAATTATAAAGTGAAGAAATGACTAAAAAGGAGCCAAAAAATTTAAGACGAAAATTTCCAAAATGTAATTTTTGTGTGCTGAAAAATGAGTCTAATGTATTTTAAAGAAAATTAAATCAAAAGAAACAAACAATAAATTTATGAATAATAAGGAAAGAGAAGAAAGAAATATTTTGATTTCTGAACAACACGCTTCTGCTGGACGATTTCGAATATCGATTTATAGCCGGGAAAACCTAAGAATGAATGCCTCCGTGACTTATTGTGAATAGACGAATCTCGAATCCCGATCTGCGCACTTCCGGGTTTGAAATATGCTGAATGTGCACTGCTCTGCCATTTTATGGTGTGATTTATTCATGCATGAACGAATTTATTGAAAAGCACTGTGTTTGTTCAGCACTGAGAGCCTCTCTAAATAACGACTGTAGGCCTACACGATTTCACCAATAGAGAGGGCCAACAACATATACACTGGAAAGGTTGCAATGATGTAGGCACGAGTGGGAACCAGTGATGATTCATAAGCCACAGTCTAGTCATGTAATAGTGTCTGCTTACCAATTCGACTGATCCATAATGGCGTCGGCTGAATACTCCCCGTCTTGCGGCCAAATCAACTGCCGATGAACTGCAAAGAAGAAGAAAAAAACAGAGCTGGAAATGAGTTTAAATTTCAGTTTTCCATTTCTCAACGTCACACATGGTTGACATTGACACTGAATATCGATTCCTGCGAATCAGCATGAAGTTGAAATAATATCTGGGACAGTGGTGACACGAGACACAGGAAGCATAGCTGCATGAATGTCACATCAGTGGATGAAGTATAGCTGGGGATTTTGGTCAGTAATGGTAAATTCACACCAAAAAGAGGAAATTGGGCAAGAGTTGGTTTGTTTGTCAGCCTTTCCGGTTTTATGTTCAGTTGGGCAAGTAATTATGGCCTTAAAATCGTGTTTTTGTAGCACTAAGGAGCTAGAGGATGCTTTTTCGATGCAAATAGAATCTTTCTAGAGAGCTCGGAATAAAGATTCTGCTGGAATCGAACCGTCACGCCCTCCTAACTTCTATTCATTAGGCTACACATTGCAGGTCAGTTCATCTAGCAAGCAATTGTTGTAGGAGCATAATTCTCATTATTTCATTATAGTCTTTTTGTAACTATCATTTTACTTTATTATAAGGCTTCATGGGGAGAGTATACCTTGTTTGGAGAATTTGGGGGTTGGGGTCTAGAGTTGACTTTTTTATATGATTTTATTAAAAGACGATTTTTTTTAAATCGGTAAGTAAATTAGTGCAGTAATCAATTGGTATGTCTCCCAAATATGCAATTCTTCACATTTAATTGGTGTTTATTGTGATTAATAATTTGTTCGTCTTATGCATGGTCTTCAGAAATTCTTTGTTATTTTCAAATTTTAGCTTAATAAAGCGTGTTTGTGAATGCTTTATTGATTGTGTGTGAACTTTTCCACAGAATTCAATGCTTTACCAAACCCAATCACCCGAGTCTTGCGATAAGGTCGGTGGCGTCATTCTAAACCCGATTGCCAATTACTGCGAGTGATTGCAGTTATTGGATACACAATATCAGTTATCTGAAAAACCATTGGAGACCAATTTCAAATTTCAGTGCAAGTCATTTCCATCTAAATTAGCGGGAGACGCGGTAAGCATTTACCTTTAGAGTTCCTGTCGTTAGATAGAATTTCCAATCGAGGAAAAAATCCAATCTATCCTTATATGGGTTGTACCTGTAGGGAGTGGAGGGGAGGGGGGAGGGGAGGGGAGGGGAGGGAGTACAAAACTAGTTTCATATCAACACCATGCGGTATCTACATATATACTAGTCGAATAGTTCAATATAGATACTGCTTGGTGTTAATTTAACACCACAGATTTCACAGTGTAGCCTAGGCCCTAAAACTTCAAGATAGATGGCAATAATCTTGCAGAACGAATTGACGACAAGATAAATCAGCATATAGGCCATGTAATACTCCCGTTTTTCGTGTCACCTGGTAGTACCTGACCGGGAACTGATGAAACTAATCACTGAAAATCACTGAAAATCACTGAAAATCAGATAATCCACGTTGTCATTGCAATCGAATGGAACAAGGGGGTAAAATCAGGCCTCGAAATTCCCCTCTTGGGCCCTTTAATAGTACGTCACAGGCGACCGTTTCTTGGCACGTGTGGACAGCCATTTGAAAAAATCAAATATGACATTAAGACTCTAAGAGTCTTTTACGTTAAAAAACATAACTTTCACAAATTAATATACAATTGCATATTTGTTCTGAAAAGAGTACATTCTTAAAAGGCAACGGAGAATACTTTGTTAATTCTCCTAGTATTTACACGTGAACCCACTGCTTTTATTTTTTGGAAGATGCGGCGTTCCATACAAGGGTGTCCACAGTGTCGTAGACGCGCTATCATGCAAACAAAATCAGCCCCTGATGATCTGCATGTTAGTCCAATTTTCTCGTTTTACAAAAGTCATGTTTAAGTTGAATATGCGTCGGATATGGCCTAAAAAGTAGGTCATGGTCCCTTCTATTCCGCTAACAACCTTCATTTTTTGATTCAGGACATCAAACTGAGTAGGAAAACATAAGTTAACCTAGTTCCCAACCGGTACCAGGGATGTCACTTTTGGAACGTTTTTACGGCAGTATAGCCTAATAAACATTTTTTGCCCATTATAAGCCAAACGCTTGATTCACACTTTCTGCGAATTTGATACAAAACGAATATATTGTAACAGCGAAAGGCACACGAAAACAAAATTCGCTTCGCTTTCCAAAGGAGCTTACGACTTCACGGTCACTTTGTATCACTTTGTGTGAACGTCTTGGTACCGCACTGACTACCGTAGTCTAGCAACGGACTTTGGTCCGTTTTTGCCCTATAGAAAAACTGAATGATGATCATGGAAGTTGAGGTCAATTTGTTTTCAATATTCTTTTGGTCATCATTTAGCTATAGGTTACAAATTTTGTGAGGTGATTATGCTTCTTCCTTTACAAAACCACATTATTGTAGTTTACCAGCTCATCCAAATCACAAAAGAGTATTTTCATAAAGTAGTACGCCGCATACGTTGTAGCTCCTATGCAGTCCGGAAGAATGTATACTCTCATCAAATGTTCCTGAATTTTGAAGTCAAGTTGCACGCTCTATTCGCGTGAGTTATGACCGGGCCCTAACGTTGGTTTGCATTACTGCACTCAAAACTGTAAGCGGATATTTAGGGTTTGTCGCCTGTTGACAAGTTTTATTTGAAGACGCAGGAGTCCAATTTCCTCGTCCGTTTCCACTTGTCAAAATCATAAGATTTTACGAGACAGATTATACCTCGAGGGGGCAGACTTGTGCCTATAATAGGCCAGGCGGAAAATTCTCAATATTACATGACCCATGCGGAAGCCTTTTCTTGCCAGGTCTTTCGTGCATTTTTTTTCATTACAATTAAAATGCATAGCTTATGTGCGGCGCTAGTCTGAATGTCCGGACGTCAATGCTCGGTGTTTTCATTTTTCCTTAATACACTATGGTATATTTTTTTATACTAAGACCTTGGAAATAGGTGAGGTAACTAACCAATGAGATTCAATTTCGGGGATTTTCAGAGCAATGTGTACCTTAACACGCAGCGCACTCAGTTTCGATAAATTTGGCGCGTGTTTTTCAGCCTGCGTTTTTCTTGAATAGAACGCGATCAGCCGACAGATATTGACTAATCAACAGCTTTCGTCACAAACTACCGAAGCATGAATTTACAACGGCTGTGATTGGCTGGTGTGCAGTGTTGCATAAATTAGTGTATGCACGCATACATCAGCGCTCGTATCGAAGCACGGCTGGCTTCGTCAAACAAGGTATGATCGGGCTTCCGTATGAAATAGGAGCTATAAATGCAGTGATTGTTCGGATTTTTAAATCGATTTGAGACCTCCAACAAAGTTGGGGTGTATCATTCGATGATTATACCCTTTTAGGCATTGAAGCAGGTAAATCAGGATGTAGTGTCAGAACGAGGGTGAGGTCGGCACGGGGGCAAAGTCAGCACGGGGCTGATTTCAACACTTGACACTGGCATCCGGGTATGATCTATGACATTATTAAGCCAACAACATGAAACAAAAGTGGTGTGGTATGGATCCGTACAGTTTCGCTTGCACACGACCACCGGAATTTGGAAGGATTCGGTTTCCGTAAAATAACCCCGTTTGCCGAGCGGTGTGGGTTCTTTTCCTGCCCCAAAGAGGTCGGTACCTGGCCGCGGGTGTCTTCGTGAGAACCACGAAGCAATCACTCGATATTGTTAAGTCCCCGTTAATTTAGCGGGTGAATCTTTGCGGCCAGCCCGGGGAATTAGCAGCATCCGAGATCCCCATTTTCCGGAAAACTACTCGGCCAGATAACGATCATGCCGGTCTGGTACCTCAGGGTCCCACGTGTGTTGCACCTGACACCACACTGGCTTATGTTCGGCTTGATTAGTGTAGTTTGCTTTCAGCTGCTCAAGTAAGTAATTCCAGACTATTCTAGAGAGGAAAGAAACAACGCCCAGGGCAGTGAGCTCACCGAGTGAGAGGAGCACGTAGTAATGTTCCGGCTGGCAAGAAATCGTAAGGATGAACTGATCAACAGACGAGATTTTTCCACATAATACATCTGGAGTTTGTCAGTTGACAGTGATTGATTAAAACCGCGCGGCGATGAGGAGATACAATAAAATGTATGTACATGTATACTGCATGAAAACATTCATTGCGGACGTGGTATATCTATACTGATGCCTCAACACGTGTACATTCCCCGATGATGATCACAATTTATAATTCGGCTTACAAGACATGCCGCGTATACAAATGAACAACCGTATCCTCGCAACAAAGCTTACAGGCAGCGGCGGCGATTTCTCGTCAAGGTTGGGGAGACGGAGGAAAAAGTACACAACCAACTATAATTGTTAAGCATTTTGTACTTGGTGTCTCTTGTGTATCCTGTGAAATTTTTGAAAATGTGTGGTCATCTTTCTATATTCTGGTGCATACTGGTGCATGTAAAAGCCAATGACCCATCAAATGTGTATGGCAAGGGGGACATTATTGGGGGGACACTGCAATAGCCGTCCTCTCCCCAAAAAATATTGGGGGGAGGTGTCACCCCATCCCCCCGGGATCGCCACCCATGCTCACAGGAGGAACTGTGTATACCAAAAGCCACACTGTCAAAAATAAATTGTATTCATACAGTAACCTCTACTTCTCTGGCTTTCAGTGCAATGGCATCAGCCAACCAAAGAGATGAAAAATTCCCACTATAAATCTAAAGTTTCATTATTTGGAAGCAATATATTTGTAGCCCCTATACAGAATAAAAGCCACGTACCCTGCCAAACAAAACAAGAAAGACTGCCTAAGACGTAATGTAACCATTTTCCATAACTTTCAGTGCAATGACACCAACCACGCACATATCCCATCACAGGAATGGTGGAAGAAATTCTCACCCATCTAAAACCCTTTTCACATAAGACAAATCTCGGGGTTGACGCGGGGTTGAAAATATGCGACGTTTCGCACTTGAAAATTGTCAACCCCGAGATTGAGTTCAACCCGGGAGTTGAACTCAACCCTGCTCCAGACCAGGGTTGAGACTTTTTCAACCCGGATTGAAATTCTCGCAAAAGGTAGTGTGAAAAAGCAGGGTTGGCTTCGCCCCGGATTGAGAGTCGTGGGATTCTTTTCCTGTGGGGTACAAAGATCCTGGCATAGTGCACACATCCTCACATATGGGGGTACCTCTATTGTAGACTTCTCTTTCCTTCTTTTATTCTCCTTTGTCCCTATTGAAATCTCAAAACCCATAGCGTTAACTTTGTGGGGTACCTCGATTTATAAAGACTCCCTCGTGGGGTACCATTGTCCCCATTGTAACCCGGTACCATTTCTTCCCGGTACCCCGTAAGAACACAATTGTAAATCCTTCATGCTCACCTCCGGGTTGAAGTCGCCCCGGGGCGAAATAAGCTCGGTTTCCACGAATCAAGTGTGAAACGACGCAGGGTTAAAGGTACACATTGCTTTGGATTTTGCGATTTGGGCTATAAAACTGAAATGGATATGGTTGGGAAGCTTTTTAAAAGTAGAATATAAAGATTCACATAACTATCCCTTCAAATTGCGTGGTTTTTGTTTAATTTCGTGACAAATAGCAGTCCGCCATTTTGTAGAACCAAATTTTTGACTCCACAAAATGGCGGACTGTGTTCACCAGTCGTATTTCCAGTCGCATCTGGTTGAAGTACGTTCTGTTAATCCATTTTGATGTACTGTGGCACGGCGCGCAGCACTGGCGATATATGTCGAGAGGTAGAGAATTGTACCTGGCGATCATCTGATAGGTTCACAAGGCCACTGGCTGCGGCGCCAGCCTAAAGACTCTTACAGCGTATTTTGCGCATTATTTAGACGGTGGTATTTAGTACTGGAAATACGTCTATGTATCGCGGGTCAGATGTCAGGGGTAAGCGGCCAATTTTTTTGTTTCGTAATCACTAATCACTAATTACAACACATTATACGTGTTTTTTTGCATGAACAACTCTTATAAAAGATAAGGAACATTTCCAAACAGTAAAATTTCATGACATTTGAAGGCAATGTGTCCCTTTAATGAGCGCGGGGTTGAAAAATCAAAAACTTAGTAGAAAAATACAGCCCAAGGAATAAAGCAACCGCTATGTCCATACATTGTTATTATTGCAAGGACATTAACTTATCGTACTACATAGATGACCAGAAATTCTCTCCAATCTAAAATAGCTTCATCATTTCAGCTTCAACAGCCACTTACCTGTCAAACGTGATAAATGACATCTACGTATATATAAAGTACATGTACTATGCACTTCGTTCAACACTTTTCAGTGCAACGACACTACACACAATATCGTATTGCAGGGATGGTTAGAAAAATTATCACCAATAAAGAAAGTTTCATTATGGTGGCAATAGAAGTGTAAGGAGCAGCAACAACACCTCCATGGTCAAACATAGGCCTAAGTAGCAGCAATAATAGTGTTCAATACTTCAGGGTAATGACAGCAACCAAGCACATATCGTATTACAGGGATGATAGAAATATTTTCGCCATTAGAAAGTTTCATTATTCTTGGCGGCATCTCAAGTGTAAAGACAATAAAACGTGTCTGTCCGCTTCGTGCCGGAAACGCCTTTAGTTTTACGAAATACAAATGCAAGGAAGTTTATACAAGGTGATATTAATTGTTGATTTATTACGACCTTGGCCTTCCCTGCCATCTAAGAAGGCCAAGAAAGTCTCCAAAAGAAAATTGACCAATTTGCGAGATTCCTGGCGATCATGAGAGCGGAATGGAAGCACATATCGGCCCACGCATAACGGGAGGAAGCGAACGAAATGAGAGTACTATATCAACATTGTCTCTCAAGAGCTTCGGGTGTTGAAAGGCAACCGAATGCTGGCTGCGGCATCAGTTGCTCCGGAAGTAGAGTTCACCCGTGGGGCTTTCATCGGGACCGCTGACCAGACAGGGGTATCTGCCAGTACATGCCCTGCTGGTAATTGTGAATTAGCCTACTTTGGGGTGGATTAAAGCTGCAATTTTAACGCAATGACACAGTGCACCCGGCGCGTTCTAGTTAGCTGGGGCCTAATTCTCAAGTATTCAAGTTATAAATTAGGTTAACATCTCAAGATGTACCGTAAATCAACGACGTGGACGCGACGCGACGTTTCGAATGCACACTACTATAGTCTCCATCAGGCGCGCGCTGAAGACTAGCAGTGTGCAGCCTCGAAACGTCGCGGTCCACATCGTTTACTACATCGTGACGCGTGATGCTCTCGTTTTTTATTAAAACCATGAATAACATTCAATTTTAGGTTAACATTTTCAGGCAATATTAAAAACATGTAGGTTTCGTATTTGCACAATTCAAAAACTGTGATGTTAAACCCAGCACCATTTGTCAATGTATAGATACTATATGGTGTAAATTTAACACCACCGATTTTTACATTTTAACTAGTGTGGTGTTAGAGCCAAAATGACTTCAACCACCTGCAATCAATAGGACTAAGCTCTCAAATAAAAACGCGGAAGCCATTATATAATTACTTTGAAGGAAAAGCCATTTTTTTTGCAACTGGATAAAATGAAAATGGGTCATTCCATGAAGTTGGGTACATAAAGTGTGACATTTTGCAAAAAAGGGCAATATTTAAACCCTAACAAATAAATGTTCTACCTTTATCAGTTTTTTCCTGATCTGGATAAGTTGTTCATGCACACTTAGTAGTTGCACTAGTCCAATAAAGGATTCGTTTGATTGTTTTTTCACACTCGATGAAGATATAATAGTGAAAATGTGTGTGTGACATTCCTCCAAATTTGGTGTCCTGTTACATGTGAAACAAGTACCTTAAAATGTCATTTTATTCTTTCTGCTTTTATTAATTTGTCTAATTGTTACTAATTTTATAAACTTATAAGTACATGTCTTATTAGGATATGAAACATGCGATTCTTCTAAGAAAGCTGGTAGATATAGGCCTATGGGTCATTCTGTGAATGAAAAAAAATGGTGTCCGTGTTACATGTGAAACCGTAAAACACATTTTCTGACATATTTCCATTGATTTGCCTTGAACATGTCTGCATGTTATGAACTAGTTAATGATATATATCTCTAATGGAAAGATATGAAAATCAGACCTCTTTAGTAGATATGAGGCATAAAATATGATTTTTTGTGTGGATTTCACATGTAACAGACACCGGTGTCCATGTTACATGTAAAACCCATAGCATATTTGTACCATATCACTGTAAATTTCAATTGCAAACGTCTGACTTCCATTTGTTTAATATTTCTGTCTGTAAGTACACAGAATGTGGTTTAGTAAAGAAAGTGTTGAAGAAAGTTCTTAAGATATGGCAAAAATAAGGTACTGGTTTCACATGTAACAGGGACACCAAAAGACTTGGAGTCCTGTTACGGTGTGATAGTTTATCCTTATCGTAATGAAGAAAATACATATGATTTGTAAAATTCATGTTGTGAATTGGGTATTAGTGCTGCTCGGACACACATAATCTGTTTTGGGTATATAAATATCTGTGAATGTGAAGAAATCCTCAAAATTTCACAACTTGTGTGAAAAAGTGTACCAACTTCATGGAATGACCCAAATACAAAGTTTCCCAACCTATCAGCAGTAACAATGCGCATTTTTATAAAGCACAAACTTCCACCATGATAATGGGTCAAAGTGATGCACTTTTACCCCTGCTCGTCAGGCCCATAATGATTCCTGAACGTTTTGGTTTCAGCTTTTTCACTGCCCACTATGGAGAATGTGCAGCACCGGCTGTAGAATAAGAGCAATGGGTTAATAAGCCACCATTTCCCTTAAAGGTACCCCTGTACTCCTGGGAGACACAGTCAAGTTGTGACAAAGTGTCTTGCTCAAGGACTCGAAATCAGATCATCCAGATATTGAGTCCACTGCACTGCACGGATATCTCAAAGACACAACTACTGATTGAGCTATAAAGTATTATTTTCATAAAGCATATCTATTAGTTTTTTGACAAGCATTGACGGTTTCTTCCAGGATGGAGTAGTGTGGAAAAAACGCGCATAATTGACCCATCTCTAAGTTTGGAGCTGCAGGCTGCAAGGAGACGTGACAGAAATGCTAAATGTGCTCCATGCCGCATTTAGGATCCTTGCTGGACTGATACACTGTATTCTATATATCCAGGTGTGTCTTACGATTGCCCGCTCCGGTGGTACACCTGCCAAAAATATAGGTAATGAAAAAGTCCATAATTCTTGAGCCAGACCGTGATGTCATCAAAGGCATAAGAGCGGTGTCTCCATAGAAATGGGTATTATATTCATTTTTTATACATTTCCTTGGACTGGGTTTGATGTTTGACTTGATCGTCATGTTAAACAGTTGTTTTGACTCCAAACTTTGTTAATGGGTTACTTTAAAGTACAGTTCGAATTATTCTTATACTTTTTCTGACAAGGAGTTCCCGGCGTTACGAAACAAAAAACAGCGCTCCCTACTTCGTTCATGCTTTCATTTTCACAACACACTTTGTTAGAGGCATGACACTAGTTGAACTAGATATCATTACGATTCCTCTAAAGCAGATATTCTGTGGAATGTCATTCGAAAATATTTCTGGAGTTTCAGGATAGGAATCTTCTCTTGTGACGCATTCTGGTATTAGCTAATAATCGGCAAACACGGGGGAGGGGGATACCAAAATGCACAGATAACCGGTATGCCAGCATTTAGATCATTAATGACGGCCACGATGCTGTTCGGCGTCTCCCGAAAAACAAAGGTCTATATTTTCCTTCGCCTACGCATTATTTTTTTTCTCCCGGTATTAACTTTTTCCTAAGCATTTTGAAGCCCTGCATTGCACCTAATAAAATCAGCGCCATCTGTCAATATTAGACGGACCTATTTCTGTAAGCCAGCCATCTAGTAAAAATGACGCAGATCCTTTATGGCCAACGAAAAACCAAACAGCATATCTGCCGTGAATGCTTGCACAATCTTTACGGCTGCAAATATAGCGGTTCGCTTCACGCGCACTCCGTCCATTAAGAGGCCACAAAGAAAAGGCCATGCTGGATGACTTGATAGCCGTGAGGATGTACCTGCAAATAAAACTCAATTTGCACGGTACTATGACGGGGAATGTTTGATGCTGCCGATCTGAACGATTCCGGCCAAGGTATATAGGCCTTACAGTAGGAGCGTATTTTTCTTCGAGTGCCAGCCAAGGTTTTTCTACGCTTAAGTGAACGGAGCGAAGTCTCAGAAACAAGGGCTTCAGAATCGCGACATTTCGTCGCCGGGTTGTACCTGGCGCTGTAAGAATTCCCCCAGTAGCTTTTGCTTAGTAAGCAATGCATGACACACTCTTGAAGTCGAGTGTTACGTACGCGCTGGCCGTGGATATTTCTTACGTATGCATGAGTCGAAAGTGGCAAAAGTCCACCTGAAAATCTAAGGAGATTTGGCGAGAATACTGTAGCCTATCCGGGCGCACCGTTTAGTGCGGGGTCCTATTTTATGAATTTGTTTATGAGTGGGCTGAACCTACAAGAACGTGGTCTTGCAAATGAAAAAGAGCCATTTCAGTTCGCAACTTTTTAAAGTATTGTAAGTTAAGGAGTAGAATATAAATTCACAAACTGACCCTAACTTCTAATCACCTAGCATTAACATTGCAATTGGGGGTGATATAGAGTAAAGAGTCCGTCGCTAGACAAGTCAGTGTTTGGTACCCAGACGTTCATATGAAAGCAAGTGATCCTGAAGCTGGGAGCCTCTCACGCTCGATGCTAAGGTTTCATTGATATGCTGGAAGGAATCTTGTAAAGCAAAATGCATGCCTATATAATGCCCGTCTTTATTCACCATGAACAAGGGCACAGCCAGGCTAGACAGCGCATGTATGAAATATACAATAGTCTAGCGTCCTCGGTACGGTGACCCGGTTTCTCTGATCTTGGTCGTGGCCTTCCCGAGGCGTGTAACAAAAGATAGTCACTTCGTGACCAAGGCCTTGCGAAATAATCTCAGGAAATGTCACCGCCACCATGGATTTCGATTCCCTGCTTTGGATAACACATATTCCCCGACCCATACCGGTGCATGCCTGGTATGACTGATTAGGTCTGTGACGAGAGCCGGGCAGGGAAATCTAGACTTTCAACGCCGAAAGCTACACTTGAATAACTGCACCACTGAGGGCTGATTCGATTTAAATTTCATTCTGAAATTATTGTTTGGAGAAACCTTTCAAAATGGATTCCCGGATCTGGAAATCATTTTTGCTGCGCGAAATCTTAGTGCTTTTATCATACAATCCCATGTCCAAGTCAAATGAGCGTAGAGAAAACGGGCACACCAACGCGTTACTTTTTGTAACCCTCTCGTAGATTTTGTCAAAACTATGAAAGTATTTAGAGTCACCCGACAGAGCAACTAATCGAGTTACACTTGCAATGGCATGTAGAAAATGGCTTAGAACAGGTATATGAGTTTTGTATTTGACAAGAAAGGTAAATAAACGTAAATATTTGTTTTCCAATGGGGGAAACCCCTTTCTCAAACTAGACTATCCTTGATAGGCACCGCGACCCCTCTTTAAGATCAGAACATTATAACGTGGAACTATCGACTTTCTACTCAGATCATAACCCCAAGTGCATACAAATGCCCAATTTCAGTCACTTCTGAGGCATAAAGAGGAATGCTCCCAAAGACCAGTTTTCGAGCAATCTACACTTGAAGTCATGCATTCATAAAAAACAAAATAGTCGCGGAATCAATTTTGAGAGTTTTGTATTTTTTGGAAAGTGTTTGTATCATTTTAAACTCCATTTGTAATTTTGCTAAAGACGGGGAAAATTGACGGTTTTTGATGATCGCTTGATTATTGTCGTTTCTTTAACGGCATATTTTCAGAATGGAATAACTTAAGGTACAGGCATCAATTTGGTATCATCAGAAAGCCCCTTAATTTCTCTTTAACCTGCCGAAACATAGGCGGATCCAGGATTTTTGCAAAGGGGGGGTCCAACTTTAAAAGTGGGGGGGGGGGGGGGGGACATACTGTGCTCCAAACTAATGCGAGCGCGAAGCGCGAAGCGCGAAGCCCTTGCGGCGTGGGGTTCGGTGCATCTAGAATTTGGATTCTAGATGCTCTGCGGTGCGATCTGAGGCAATTTCTGACCACTTAAAAAAAAAATTGGGAACAAAAGATCATCATTATTAAACAAGTTGGATTTCCCCAGGAAATTAATGTATTTTTTGCGGTAAGCTTAATTTGTACCAGTAATGTATGAAGCTTTCCCAAAGTCTAGAGAGTCACTGTAAGATTTCTTTAAAGGTTCTTGTGTGTTTGTATACGTGAGTAGGCCTCCTATTCCTTGTGTATTTTTGTAGGCTTTTGCTTTTTTTTCGTAGGCCCCCAATTATTTGGTAGGCCCTAGGCACACGTTTTATGTGCCTATAACTGGATAATCTGGTGCTTGGGGGGGGGGGGTGTTAGTTGTATGTTTTTCCAAAATGATTCCCGAGTTTAGGTCAGGTCCCCCCCCCCCCCCCAAAAAAAAAAAAAAACATTAAAACAAAAAAAAACTAAAACATTAATTAAATTAAAACAATTAAAAAGAAATTAAAAAAAATTACAAAAGACCCCCTGGACCCCCCCCCCCGGATCCGCCCCTGCGTAACAATCTCGAAAAGTCAAGATTGGGGGACTTTCCTCAACATGAGTGCAGTGCGTGATACTGAGCTACATCCACTGCTTGTGATAAAGTCATTGTATACTGACCGGGTAGTTTGACCGAACCTTCACAATAATTTAGCGCACAGTAATGCTTTGCAGGGACGTGTCTATCCCCCAAGATTGGTTAATTTCACTCGGATGAGCAATGAGTAGATGAAAATCTGCGTCTGCTGCTCGCCATCCTTTAGTGAACTTTGCAATGAACGTCGGCGTTTTTGTGCGCTCCGAGAAACACATTAGCACCAACTGATCATAAGTTATGAAGCCTTTTAAAGCTTCACAACACCATCGGTGTTTTATTGCTCTTGTTAAAAAGGCTTCTGGTTGCTAATGTCCTCGCAATCACTAACTATGAGACTGATGGGTGCTCATTCTTTATATGGTTACTATTTAAAACATACTATTGGGTTCTTCTTATCCAATAAATGCCAGCACCATTTCTCAAAAGGAACATAAACACGGGATACAAAATTACACCTCTCGGGACAACACTGAGTATACAGTGTTTATAAAATACGTCGGTGAAGGGCAAACCCCAATATTGAATGTACATCACCCCGACGCAAATTCCATCTGATGAATAGTTTGGCTGCGGTACCCGCCGCTATTTTAGATTTGAACCAGCCAACCGACTCCGACAAGCTCGGTGGTCGAGTGGTAAGACATCTGCACTAGAAAGCAGGAGGTCGTGGGTTCAAGTCCCACCCGAGTGACTTTTTCCAAATACTGAGTATACAGTGTTTATAAAATACGTCGGTGAAGGGCAAAACCCAATATTTAATGTACATCACCCCGACGCAAATTCCATCTTATGAATAGTAAAATGAAACCTCTTATTCGGATCTTTTCCATGATAACAGCATTTTCCTATCTGCTATACTCAGCAGGTAACAATATGGTATGGCTCGACTGAACGATCAAAGCCTAATTTCTTCCTGAAGACACAGGATTTCAAAAAAACATATGATCCTGTAAAATATTTGTTTTGGATCTGTGATGAAACAATCTTCTCTTTTATTTTTTGATCGTTGAAATCGGTGCACGAACAATGGAAATCCAGATTTTGTGAACGATGTGGCCGCACATGAATTCCTGTATGGGCTTCCCAAAGCAGATCCGACAGGGACAACATGTTGGCCACAGAGGACAGACTGGCTACCATGGGCATCGCGAGGGGGGGGGGGGGGAGGGGAACCCCCCCCCCCCCCGGAAATTCAAAAAACGGAGAAATAAGTAAAATACAAACACTGCTGTTTCAGGAATTATTTGAAAAAGTCAATTGCTCCCACAATTCTGCATATACAGGGCTTCAAAATGTGGACTTTCAATGTTATGTTACATGAAGCCTGATGACATCATCATGACGTCACATTAATTTTTATGGGGTTTATTGAAACGAGGTGAAATGAAGATCGAGTATGAGCAATTTATACTATTTAAATATGAACTATTTTTTATGTCTCCGGGTGTAACCTGTTTCGGAGAAAAACAAAATTAATGTCTGCGACACAACAAATATCTTAATGTGAAATGCTGTCCTGTTTTAAAGAGGTTACCATCCAGTTGACATGCTATCTACCATATCTGGTAATTCCGGATGGAAATGAAGGACATTTTAGGATAGATTAACTGGAATGCTATCTACCGGAAATACTACGCATTGTTTAATCGAAGGAACCTGTAGTAAACCCATTTTGCCAAAACATCCTGGACGATACCACGTCCGCCTATGATTAAACATGTTTTTTGTTTTGTTCATTTATCCTGATGAGGACACTGCTCTTCGTTTGAGCGAGGTCAAGGTAAACACAATTTCAATTATGCTCAGAAATGGGTGCAATGTACCTTCCGTAATTACATTTTCGTCATACATGGCTTGCCGGCCGTATACATCAAATAACATTGTGATTATTTTACAAGGCAGAAATACCGGGTTGCAAGATTAATACCGTATACGTCAATACATTATTCAGCAAATACTGATCATTCATTACACATTATAATAATACATGAAGGTTGGTTTGCACGGATGATGCACAAACGTTGAATCTTTAACATTCAATTTCCATTTCTGAGTTTGTTAAATGCTTCTCGGTAAAAATTTGAAATGTTATAGGCCCAATTTAAACGAGTTAAAATGAACGTGCCAACGATTTTTACACTTCGCAATCGAGTCTCCCAATCTCTCGTTATCATACACGTAGCATAACGCGGCAACAGAATGCATTAATTTGTCATGCAATAAACATCTTCCACATAATCGTTGCGAGGTTAAAAGGTACAATGAAGTTGCAGAGATCTGCCGTCAACAGATTTTCAGTACCCGAGACCAATTAGGTAATCGTTTTTGACAAGCAATGTTTTTGTATCATGGAATAATTTATATGAGACAGTGTGCATGCCGTGATCCCTCTTTAAAACCCCTTGCCACCGGTTGCCCCAAATACGTGCGGATTCAAAATTACCACCTGGCCGGTTGACGTCTATGTGTGCCAATCTCTGCATTTTCAATCATCAGTGGGGTATTGTGTACGTTATGCTTGGCTGCACAAGCCTCTTTTTCCGTTTCGCTTGTCTGTATGCACAACCCGGCCTGGTGTCTCGAGTTCTCCCATGTAATGCCCGGCGGCAAGGGGTAATAGTAAAACAGTACGAGCTTCATATTCGCGTTTTTGCCCAAGCCTGTACCAATACTTCAGCCTTCCCCCATCTGCTATTTACTAGCAGGGAACACTCAGTATGGCTTGACTGACTGACTGACCGGTTGCTGCCTAAATCCTTGCTAAAGACAGATGGATTTGAAATAACATAACATCCAATGAAATATTTGTTGGTCCTGTTATGAAACAATCTTGTTCTTTTTCCTTTTTTTTTGATCGTTGAAATCGGTGCACAAGCAATGGAAATCCACATTATGTGAATGTTGTGGCCGCACATAAACAATGCCTGTGCAGAGAAGACAGGCTGGATACCTGGGATTAACCAAATATATTTCCAGTGAGCTCACTCAAAATATAACGAAATCCTGGAATGAAAAATAAGGCTAATTTTGTTGTAGAAAATTGCGAAGTAGGGTTCAGTGAAACAATGAAAACACGTCCATTTTGGCCCCTTTTTTTTATAGTATTCATGCACCTGATACTACACCGAGTTTGTTTACGTCCTGGTAGCCCGCTTGTTGAGTTGTGACGTCAATACGAATTTCGGCTCCTTCCTTTAAATATCGACCAGACCCGTTTCCCTGGCTTTAATTGCAAGTACACAGACGGTAAAAAATAGAGGCAGCCCAGTATGGGTTTTTGCTTGGATAACACCGCCCCTAAGGTTCTTGCGTTCGGTGCAGAGGGGCTACGGGAAAAAGAAACCTTGTGACTGCGATGGGAGCTCCGTATCTTACAATTATGCATGCGAAGTGTATTGATAAAATGGGTAGACATGCCCCCGGGTTGGCTTGGCCGTGTGTTGGAGTTGTCAACACGAGCATAGTCCCAGCACGTACTAACCACACCGTGCAGTTTGCGTGCCTACGGTGTATTATACATTAAAGCACTTTACTTCAGCACCCGGGCGTGTTTCGTGACCAAGTCGGCGTCAAAATTGAGGAAAAAACGTGCATTCTTTCACACGTCGTGTTCGTCTGTGCCTTTCCTCCGATATTAAATGGGTTCTATCTCCGTCAAAATTCAATAATAAACCTATTGTATTCGCATGAGTCTTCTCGCATCCAAGGTATCAATTAGAGCATAACAGACATGAAACTATATTGATTTTTTTATAAGAAATATTACGTGGTTTTCTTTAACTGGGACACAGCCCCGCCCCCCCCCCCCCCCCCACCCACCGAAATAAGCTTTATATTATGTAAACACTTCGAAGCAAACAGACGTACGTTAACTGACTTTAAGCCTTTGAGGAAGATCCGCTAGGATCGGAACATCAGGCACCCATAACTTGGGAAGATTTTCTGAAATTTTCGGGATGGGGATATGCCCGGTAACCCAACCACTTTTTGACC
This sequence comes from Hippasteria phrygiana, assembly GCA_037893225.1. Taxonomy (NCBI): domain Eukaryota; kingdom Metazoa; phylum Echinodermata; class Asteroidea; order Valvatida; family Goniasteridae; genus Hippasteria; species Hippasteria phrygiana. The sequence goes on from JAZGUH010000329.1 coordinate 379,041, forward strand.
GGGGCGATGGGCCATTCGACCACCACCGCTCCAACCCACCCCACCCCCGATTTTTGTTATAAAAAAGAAGACGGAAAAGAGAAAAATGAAAAGAAGAGGCTATGCGCCAATACAGAAATGGAAATTTCACATAATATTCCCAGTGCACTGTACAGAATTGCCCGTGAAATTAACGGTCGAAAGGCGTGCAAGCAAGGTGCCACCCAATTACCGTATTTTTTATGGTCGAACCGTATTTAAATTTACTGATAAACCGTACTTTTTACTGTGAAAAATCTGTAAATGCTGCCATTTTTACGGGTACCGTTTTTCTAGAAAAACGGAAAAGGTACCGGTACTGGAAGCTAGGCTGCCATTAATTAACTGCAAATTAACAGAAATTAATGAAGTGGGAACTAGACTAAACGGAATGTATATACATTACTATGGTAGAGTGTACAAATACTACGATAACCTACTAAACACTACAAACTGAATGATGTCGTGCTTTAGCTTTATATTCAGCTTATCCCACCAAACTAAAGTCATGGTTTCCCATGAACAATTTCAATATTTGAATACGATAGGAGATGGATTGAAAATCTTCACCTATGTTTGTAAAATATAAAAATTATAGGGATTGTCGAATTGTTTGAATAAAAACATTATGGACAAGAAAGTGTATTTCTTGTATTAAACACTGCAATTTAACCTGACTTTTGTGAACACAAATGTCCTCGTTTCTGATTGGTTGTGCAATTGCTCCGTAATGAGCGGCCTTTTACGGGTTTGCCCGTAAAATGTAACGCGCAGTCCATTTACGGTTATACTCACAGTGAATATTTACATGTACATGCTTTTTACCGTAAAAAAATACGGGAATTGTTTACAGTATAGAATTGTCGAAAATTAAAATGCGGGTATGTACCGTACCTGTATAAAATTAATACACAGGCAGTGTCTGCTAGTGTTCGATGTCCGTTGCCCACCCCCCCCCCCCCCCCCCCCCCTTTCAAAATTTCCACGGTCGGCGGGTTTCGGGAATTTCATCATCATCCCCCACGTGTAGACTCGAATCTACGCCCATGATTCATAACATGTTTGTATTATCGTAACACATGGTGATACGCGTGGAAAGTTGAACTGAATTTCCATGGCATGTTTCGTTTACATAACCCACCAGTCTTTCCACTAGGATTTACTTCACTGCGGATGTACATTCCGTAATGTTAGGCCTCCAAAGCCGACTAGAATGCATTTAGCTACATGTTAAGAGCGTGGGGCTTATGTCTATAATGTAGGACATTAATCATGAAGTCTGCGCGGCGGATGGACCAGTCTACGGCCGCTATTGGGCCCAAAGGACCTTAACTTTGGTACCTGGGAAGATAGTTGCATTATACGAAGCCAACATGCTGCATTAGGTACACGTTCAATTATAATATTAGACATGGATCGGATAATGCATTGAACTTTCAATTAGGAACGTTCTTTCAGATGCTCTGGAACATGAGTTAGCGGTATGATACAGCTTTGGTAGTGATAAAAAAACAAATTCATTAGTTTCAGTCTGAAAACTTACTGTTTTTATAAAGATGGCACATGTAATTCTGCTGGGAAATCTTCCTATTATCTGAAATGCTGCTATCTTCGAGAAAATTGTACCTGAATAGCTCAATATGCCGTGGCTTTGATTTCAACTATCCAAATGAGTTCATGTTTTATACACATGAATGTGCACAAAGTCATGTTACAACAGAACGGTTTTTCACATTTTCAAATGTTTTACAGGTTTTTATATTATTTAATATAATGCTGTTTTGTAAGCCCTACCAATGCGATATCACACCTTTAAGATGTTGGACGTAATATCTTGTTTTGAAGATTCTGGGGACTTAGAAATAGTCTGGTAATCATTGGTTTGACTGATTTTTGTTTGTTTTTAATACAGCATGCCGCTAAACAAAATTAATACACTTCAGATTATCATAAGGATTTTGAATATTTCAATGAATGTCAGAGTATAGAGCACCGAAGGGATGTCATCACCATGCAATGTCTATAGAACCAGACGAAGTGAACGTCATACCAACATTTTTGTACTATGACTCGTTATCAACTCGTTATCAAATCCACGATGTGTTAACCAAAGAAAACCATTTTCCAAAAGCTTGGCACGCAGCACCCATAATATAAGTTTGTATAGAACCAGTTGTCATAGAGACTTGCGTCACACTGCTATAATGTCACAAATTTGTACTATAAACTCGTAGCTTACCGGTATCTTAAAGGCAGTTGACTTGGTTGAAACAAGCAGAATACTGTATGACCCATGGCTAGAATCAAGTATCAAAATATTATATTTATCTCTAGTGCCTACTTCTATCTCTGTACCATATCTTCGGGCTATGGGTATGTATATCTAGTTCATAATTGTAATGCAAAAGAAACACGTTATCTGGTGTATCTTCGTTATGCGTTGTTGGCTTAAGGGTTATTATTTCACGTTCAATTTGAAAATCACGTCTGTGCGACACCTAAATGTAGCCCGAGACCTAAATGTAGCCTGAGACCTGAATGTAGCCCGACCCTACAGGGTCAGGATCGGGGCTACCTTAGGATTGGAGCTACATTAAGATTAGGGGTACATCTAGGTACAGGGTCGGGGCTAAGTTTAGGATTGGGGTACATTTAGGTAGTTTGGGGCTACATTTAGAACTGGGGCTACATTCAGGTACAGGGTCGGGGCTACATTTAGGATTGGGGTACATTTATATAGGTACAGGGTTGGGGCTACATGCATGGTTGAAGCTATACATTTAGAATTTTTGTTACACTGAGGTACATGGTTGGGGCAACATTTAGGTTCGGCAGGGGCAGATCCAAGGGGGGGTGGGGGTCGAAACAGCCCCCCCCCCCCTGCACGTTACAATTTTTGTGCTTGTTAGGGCCTACGCCTAAAGTACTGTAGCATACCAGAAAAGAAATGAAAAACCCTGTAAATGTCTTATTTTGCGTGTACGGGTTAGAACAAAACAAAGAGGTTAAATGGCGCCACTAACGTTGATAAAGTGTGTGTCCCCCCCCGTCCCCCCCCCCCCCCCCCCTCCTCCCCTCCTCCCCTCCTCCCCCTCCCGCAAACAATCCTGGATCCGCCCCTGTTTGGGCTACATTTAGGTACATTGTTAGGGTTACATTTAGGTTCGGGCTACATTTAGGTACATGGGTTGGGGCTACATTTAGGATTAAGACTACATTTAAGTCTCGGGCAACATTTAGGTACAGGATCGGGGCTACATTTAGGGTTCGGGCAACATTTAAGTGCCACACACACGCCTTTCATATTTGTGAATAATGGTTTACCATTTCTTAAAAAAAATTATACGATGCGTCTTTCTAAACTGAGAATGTTAGTAAATATTCAAGAAAATACATGCACTGGATGAAAACCAACACCAGCAAAGAAAATATATTCATAAGCCTTTCAAGGGTCGTTTTCTCGGCACAAATTTCACAAACAACCGTCCGAAATTGTCATTGATTGTTCGAAGATGTTATTGATTTTGGTAGGCACGGTGCGTTCCGCTGAACGAATTCGTCGCATTATTAAAATCTTCAGTGCACTGTAATCGTTATCATAAGGTGTAGGCTTGGTCGTCGTGCGTTGTCATTTCTCCTAGGAATAACAACATATGTTTATTCTGAGATAACACAAGAACGAAATATCGATAGAATATTGTATAACTAAGGATCGCTGTGTGCGTATTAAAACCAGATACATGACGTCTAACTAGAATTACTGCCAAATGTTATATTGCTCTTATAGAGACCAAATTTGAAAATGTGGTTCAATTTAAGACGAATATGAAACATTTTTAGTCAATTACAAAAGTTACCCATAAACCTCGTCCGGTAATGGAACTTGTAAGTCTTGCGACTTTACGATCAGTTTTGTTTACGGGGACGTCTTGGTACCAAACACTGACTAGTCTAGCGACGGACTCTTTAGTCTGTCCTTTACACAATAGCGATGTGAACGAACAGCGATCGGAACTTAAGATCAAATTTGTGATTTGTATTTTTCTCATCAAATTCCAATATTTTTTAAAATTAAATTAAATGCCCCTTTGTCCTTCAAAGTTTTCAAACTCAGCCAGTCAGAAGGCAAAATAATGTCATAAAATAGGTCGCCGCACACGCTGTAGCTCTCATACAGTTTGCCAGAAAGTTCGGTGCTCTAACCAAATCGCCTTCAATTTTGCGCTCTATGGAGCAGAAATATTTTATTATGAACATTTAATTTGATATTTTCGGCGAAAGTCAGTGTGATAATTATGATAGTTCAAGTGACGAAGATGCGGCATAAAGAGCAAGACCTGTCGTAGTCAATCAGAAAAAGCCATTTGTATGAGTAATGCACCCACGCATTACAATTTAGGCGGGAAAATGGTTTCCATGGAGACCTAAAACCCTCCGGATCTGTGCACATACACAAGCTCAAGCGTGGACCAGTCTGTATGTTTGTGATAACACACAATTTCTAGTCCTTTGTAATTACATAAATGAAGTACATGGTTAATATTTTATCAATTCGTAGTATTAGAACGCAAACAAAAGCTTCTAGAACGCGCCACTCTACCGGAAGTGACGTCATTACAACAACAACGATTAGTTTTAAGTTTGCAGCGATTTCAAGTACAGGGTTACTTATCCAATTCAAGGATATTCTAAGGATGTCGTACGTTTTCAGCAGCAATTTGCGAGCAAAGTTCACAGCATTATGTTTCTGCTCCCGGCTATTACTTGTGCTAAATTACAAGCTGTTTTATTGTTTGCGGGCTACTTGCGATGATCTTGCACGCATTCTGGGAAAAATGAACGAATTGACAAAATTTACTGCAATCAATCTGTCCTAATTGAAATTAATTCCAGACTTGTTTGTGCCTTTCAGAAAGATTCTATACAATGATGGAAAAGACGGGAACTTGTATATGGTGTCAATGATACAGTTCAGGTCATGCAGGTAGTTTGTAGCAATACATTACTACTTCAAGTTAGTATTGCTAAATTTAATGGGACAAAATGTCTTGATGTCTAGATAAACGTTTTGGTTCATATTTGTCCGAAGACGAAAGATTTGCTTTACTCCGACTAAAATGATGCTTCACAAATTTGAATGACTTAAGATGCATGAGTGACGATCTATGACAGTCAAAGAACGTACATTAAGTTTGTGCGTATCGCGACTAGATGCATCTGTTGTTTTCACACATGGGACATGAATATGCATTAGCCACCACACAAAATGGTAGTATACAAATACAGCATGGTTTGAGGGGAAGTAGTGGGAATTACTGGTCCCGAGGTGTAAGTCAACTCGACTACCTCCCGACGCGAAGCGGAGGGAGGTAGTCGAGCTGACCTACACCGAGAAATAAGCCATGCTGTATTTGTTTTACTACACCTCATAAATATGACGGAAATGACGGAAATCAATCACGGTAATATTACGTTACTCGTAGACGCCATTGTTGTTTCTGAGCTCAGCTGCAGAGTAGTTACGTGTGTCATGGCAACAGGGTTGAAATAGTCTGGTGCCAACACTCTTTAATGTGCCTTTACTGCAGTATTTACAAGGACTACAAACAACAGCCTGGTTCCGTAAAGATTACATGCCATAGACTACATGTTTACGAGGCGGGTTCCAGAGGGAATTGTTGGTGCTACCAGAAAAAGTACCGCACGGCAGCGAGCTGGATACTCACCGGGGTGACGTCACCTGGCAGCGTATCATTTTTACTTCCCGGACGCGCGGCGGAATCGGCCAATGACGTGCTCCAATTTGCTCATGAATATTTATGAGATGTATAGTAATAAATTATTACCGTACATGTTGCTTACTTTTTTAATAATGCAAACTTATAACACTGACAAAATAATATCTGAATTTAATAACAGAAACAAGTCAACCGCAAAATGACCATGGGAACCACGGTAGTAATAATAAAAATAACACAAAGCAACATAATTCTCAATCATCTTTAGTTGTCAGAAAAAATGGTCAACTATTAAAGGTGATATTTGTTACACTTCAATATGCCTACTGTAGCGTAATAAACGGTACCTGGATTCTAGCTTGTGCAAATTGTGCGGGGGAGGCGCTTGCTTTCGAACTATATCCCACGTACTATTTGACACTAACCATTCAGTTTAGAATTTTCTAGTTTTCTGAAAAAGCAAGTTCATAATTTTGACCCAGCCCAACAAAACGAGTCACAGGTTGCCTAATCTACTTTTGAGTTACAACCCATTAAACACGACTTTCAAAGTGGAAATGAACAGGAACTATCAAGGTTTACACACCCATAATACCCATTATATTCATCTGGATGTCAAACTGAGTGATATATTAAAATGAGAAGACAAGTATGCGCTTTCTTATGCAAACAACAACTAGTCAAAAATGTCGTCAAGACTCACTTCGTAATATCCGGTCAAAATTCCGTATAGTCCAGGTGTTCCACGTACGTATACAAATTGCCAACGTTGGCCAACTCATGCGAATTTGCCATTAGATGTGCACAAAAATTGGGCGAACGTTGGAGAACGTTCGCGTTGTTTGCGTGAGTGGAACGCACTCCCAGAACACAATCTGCCAATGGCCTTAATGCGACTGTATCCGATCCAAAACTGAAAGCCTTACAATACCTGAAAGCCCGACGTCGAACCAGGGGGCTAAGCTGATCCAAGGCCTCCAGCTCTGCCTCCTTGAGGCGCAAGGAGCCCGCTGACCCCGAACAACCCTGCTTCATAACGGCAGTGATTCTTTTATCAACCCGGAAGATATCCATAGTTTACTTCAGGTAGGCAGTTTCTGCTCAGGTCCGTCTCCTACTAATCCCACGGCCACACGCGTGCAATTCTAACCAGCGGTCGCGGACGCACACTTGTTATATTCAATTGTGTACGTACAATACGGTCGACAGCCAATCACAGCGTTATATCATGAGGTCGCCCATCGCTCAATAGTGAAGGCCTTATAAAAGACGGTGACGTCAAAATTTGACTCATTTCCCAATGCTACGCATGACTCTATCCTACCATACAATTATCGTGGTGTTGTTCCAATGCCCAACAGCTTGTGAACAATATATTTATCTAACGTCAATTCACATAATTACTGATATGTATTTTGTTAAAATATGAACTTGTATGACACCAGTTCTTTTTCTTTACGCTCGGTACTGGATTCAAACAGCTTTCATCGTGAAAATAGAATCGGTGTTGTTTCCTGAAATGATTTCCAAGATTTTCAAAATGATATGTGAACAATTATAGTTGAATGTAACGTATAGGGTTGTCAATTATTCACACCCGAAGTAGATGGCTTTTAGCGCCAGTGGCATTGATTGCCTGCAAGTGGCATTCAGTGCAGAGGCATATTTCACGGCTAACATTTTTCTTTGTACTATGAACATACGACAGACACTAGATCCAGACCACATTTAGGGGGGGGGGGTTGTGTTTTTTGTGGGGTTTTTTGGCTGCTTTTTGTTTGTTTGTTTGTTTGTTTGTTGTTGTTTGTTGTTGTATTTTTTTTGGGGGGGAGGGGGGGTTAAGTGCTTTTTTTTGGGGGGGGGGTCATTTGTTAAGGTACCCTGAAATATTTAATTCAAATTTTAATCAGTAAAATACCTTGATAAACGGTGGGGGGGTAGGACGCTATATGACGTTGGTGGTGCGATTTTGATGCTGCATTCTGGGCGCCAGAATGAATTGATGGGCCTAGTGGCGGCGTACGCAACAGTTTCTGGCATTCTCAATTATCTTACTATAATCTTACTATAATTTCAGGATGTGTGTGTGTGCGTTTGTATAGCTATTCAGACCGTGGACCTTTAACAAAGAGGACAATAGGGTTCGCGATTGTGTCAAGGTCCACGATTGAAAATCGTGTGCAAAACCAATGGGAGGCCTTCCGAAAAATAAACAAAAGAGGGACAATAGGAGGTCCGCGATTGCCGGTGTTTACGCACTTGGGTGTGTGCATGTGTGTACATATGTATGTGTGTCTGTCCGTAATTCGGTTATCTCCAGAACCGGGCACTGTATGAAGTTGAAAATCGGCAGGTGTAGGCCTATTCCTCAGAACCCAAGAATGTGCAGTGTCAAGTTTGAAGTTGTTTGGATGAGCGGCTTTTTAAAAAGCTGCAAAAAAGCAGCAATACCGGAAGCCCAGACCCGCAAACGTGGAGTATAGACCGCCACGCACTGCTGCACATTTTGAACGGGCACTGCACTGTATCCCGCCACGGGTATAGACCGCCACGATGCAATGGGCGTGATCTAATATGCAAATTATACGCATGCGCATCAGTGTTCAAAAAACCAGCTCTTCCCAAGAAACTCACTTCCATACACGTGTGGCATGGAAACACACACCCGTGGCTATTTTTTTTACGAAAGCCAAGCAATTTGTCCGTTTCGAACCTGGGCACATTTTGAACGGGCATTGCACTGTTATTACTAAAGAAAAGCGGATTGTTTCTTTTTTCGGGGGATAGCCCGCGTTGCTTCCCCTGGATGCGTCGAAAGAATAACGTATAGGAGGTGGGGTTTGTTTACCATGTCCGAATAACTTAATAATTTATTCGTTATGTAAGATTTAATGCCGTTTCCCTATTTTAAACTTGTTCACTCGATTGCATATAATTTTGTGTAATACAGGGAGATGTATCAGGTATTGAAAATACTAAAGCTTTAATAAAACTTATAACATGACCCTAAACCATTTATATATTATATCAATGGTGTTGGGACACGCATACGCTCCAGCTTTTCCCCAGCACCTCACGAATCTCCCCTAATGTTAATTTCCAATATCATTTGTGTCTTTTCTTTAAAACTTCAAGAACTTTAATTCCCAGTTTCATTGAGATGTATGGAATCAAAATATACTACCTGAAACCACCTTAAATACAAAGAGTTTGACAGAAAAGTGAAACTCCTCACTACTTGAAAAGCTTATTAAATTTTGAATTGTGATAAATTTAGTAAACACCTACTAAAAAAGACAATAACTTGCATTCACAATCTATTTTGAACCATATGCAAGCCACTTAATCAGCACTGCGGCGTTTTGATTCGTAACTTAATCCTGATAAATCTTGCTGCATTACAGCAACGAGCTCGCCATCTGTCACAGAACTAGTTGTCATATGCTTGACACAGTTAAGTATATGATTATGAGGCATCGAATCTGTAGTACACAACTGTGACTTACAAGGGTTTTGTCCCTGGAAACTAATTAAACTGGGAAGACAGAAGATGTTACTACCGGCTGGTGTGCCTTTTTTTCTCTAAAATAATAAGGTACACCATTGCTATCAACACACCGATTAGGGAAAGATTTTAATTTAATAACCCCACCAAAATCGGTCAGGAACAGCAAAATCTTGGAATATAACCAATTCTCCTTGTTAACAACTGTCTAAACAAGTGACAACATGTAGTGCTAATTCAAGTTTATGTTATACAATCCGTAAAATATGAGGCAGAAATCAACATGTATGTGAACACTTTGAGTGATCCTACACTGTGCCAAGAACATCTAACACAGAAATTAACAAGCCTTTCTTCCCCTACATTGCACACAATTTTCCTGACTTAATTCTCGAAAGTAAATTATCTGCCAAGTGTTTATACAATTCTGAACACAAATGGATGGTTATTTTTAAGAGATTTGCTGTTCCTGACTGATTTTTAGAGAGCTAATAAAGTAGAATCGTTCCCAAGTCAGACAGAGAAGGGGGAAATTCGCACTGAAAAATAATGGGGGTTAAATTTACCCAATTGTTGGTGAAAACTGCAACTACCCAAAATGTGGGTAAATCTATTTGAACAGAACCGGATGAGAGTTTGTTTACCCAAATTTTGGGTAGTTGCAGTTTTCACCAATATTTGGATAAATTTAACCCCCATGAATTTTCAGTGCGGAGTAAATTCCGTCTATATACCAAGTCCCAAAAACCCTGCAATCTTTGAAAATTCGTTCATTCCTCGGACTACCAGAGTCTGGAATCTTCTACAATCTCCTATACAACATATCGCAGAGATTGTCTATCACATAATCCATTTTAACTTCACATTCGACCACTATTAAAGCCAGACAACTCTCATCAAAACCTTCTAGTTATATTCCCTTGTGGAAATCTTCTGGAGGACAACTACTAAGCATACAAAATAAGTATTAAAATATCTAAAGAGTTCATTTTGTTCACGCATTCTGTGAAAGGTCAATGAATTGTGTTGGTTTTATGCACAACTGCCAAATATAGAAGTAGCAGGTACACTGTACAAAAATACCTTGCAGTTAAAAAGAAATGAGTAATCGAGTAAATTTCTTTTGTAACTCGCAATGGATTCGATAGTATCTGTCAATAAATAATTATGCTGACGTCAAAACAGCAAATAATGACAAGCACACAAAGCTGACATCACGCGCGTGAAGACAAAGACGTTGTAAACAACGGCTTCTATTACTACACTGCTATTGATAAAATATTCACTTGTACGAACAACAAGGCAAAATGCTTTTCAAGATTGATACAGCTGCGTCATTCCCGAGTACTGTTTACAAAATTATTTAACGCGGTTCTCACATCAAACCATACCGCCAAAATTAAGTAAATGACACACGCCTATTGAACAAAACGTTAAACAGAAAAAAATATTTTTGCTCACAAATACCTCTCAGAATAATATTCTTTCTCAAAGTGGCAGGAGCGGGATTCGGACCTGCGACCTCCGGGTTACCGGTATGAGCACCATTTGAAATTAAGCAACAAACATTAAGGAACGGTTTTCATGCAATGCATGCACTACCAGGTAGGCCAATATAGGCCTACCTAACACACAAGTCATTAACCGGTCTGCAACAAAGTTTTAGAATTCACTTCAGTGATTGTATAGTCCACACGTTCGCAAATATCAACCAGTCTCAAGAAAGACTGACGTTTTATTCACCCACAATCTTTCGCTTATTCTCGAAGGAACACACACAAATTGTACAAAAAGACCGCTTTACAACCATGGACGTGTATAAATATCCTGGACCCGCAATGCGACCGTGTGGTTGAAGCCAATTGAATCCATCTTACCGTGCTGGAAACAATACGTTTGACAACCTTGTTTCTGTGGTTTACTTACATCCTCGTTTCTCAGTAGTACTCGTTAATTAAGCACTATGTACTATAGTCACGGCAATAATTATGGCTTCAATTAGCTTCAGTAGTCTTACAGCTGCGTACTGCGGGCCCAAAGAAAATTGTTATGCGTCCGTGTTTACCACAAGCCTGCACCAACAAGCGCCCTCTTAGTTAGAAGCCAACCAAAGTGGCTGAACACAGCGCCCTCATCGTCCTCGTAGCTTACATGCAATTTACCTGCACGCTGGATGGCGCTCTTCATTATTTTGGTCATTGCAGTAGGGTGCACAACACTAAATAGGCCAAAAATTGCTGCGCCAAGCTGATTACCATAAAATTAATTGTAAACCCACAACGTTTTTTGAATAATAAATTTGGGGGGGTCATGCCATTGATAGGTGTAATTATGATCAGCTATCATAACCTGGGGGTTCTGTGCTTCAACTTTTGCGCAGACTTGATAAATTTTGGCTTTAAAATTGGTCCTATTTGGCTTATGAAGTGGAGGGATGCTTTATGAAAAATGGCAGCTAGCCGGTTTGGGAAAAACCACATTTTTGGGGTGGTACTTTCTGGGGACAAATAGCAAAACAAAAAAACAGCTGACCTGCCAAAAATTGAAAAGAATTTGACAGAATAATAATCAAACTATAATTTTCAGTTGTGTCACAAAAACTGAGAGACTCCTGGATAAGGATTTTTTCAATGGGAGTTTATTTAGTGTGGAGCACCCCATGAACACAGCGCCCTCGTCGTCCTCGTAGCTTACATGCAATTTACCTGCACGCTGGATGGCGCTCTTCAATATTTTGGTCATTGCACTGCCATTACATCCGCGATAACTTGAAGAAGCAATCTGGCACCCTCTGTATGTTAAAGCTAGGAGCAATTCGGTTCGGGGCGACTGGATTCGTCTAGACTTAACCACTCAGCGTGTTTGATTAGGCTACTCACCCGCGCTTACCAGTGCCTCTAAATCGGGGAAGGTTGCACATGCGCAGTACGTTAGAGTAAACGAACGATCTCGGGTCACTCGAGTGACGTCATAGCGGCTTGTCAACATATCTGTAGGCCTGGTGGCGCTATTTGCGATGCCCAATTTTCTGTCAGTGCTGTGACCAGCTGATCAGTTCTGATCAGTTCTGATCAGCTTATTTCCGCAGGTCGAACGGTATATCGGGTTGTTTTTGTGCAGAAACGGTTAAAAACAATTCGTGCGAGATCTATGTGGGAAGATTTTCCAATTATAACAGCTGTCGAGGAATATTGAAACAAGTTATGAGATACAAACACATATTTGGACGAAATTGGGATTTTATGCAACTAGCTGACTTTAACCGTTACACAATATCATTTGTATGCATCTTGGGACCATGATAACAAATGTTTAAATCCTTTCTTTTAAAAACGTTTGGTGGGTTTTTTAGCAAGCAAGTATCCTTATATGATCAATTTGCTTTTGTAAGTGAGAGTCATGAACCCTCCAATCAGTACACTTTGCAAGACATTCAGAGTCAGTCACGTTTCTGCTAACAACATAATTTTTACGCATCTTGGGACCTTAATAACAAATATTTTGAAACCTTTCTTTAAAAAACCGTTTCCATACATAATGTGTTTTAGCCAGCAAGTATCCTAAAAGGATTAATTTGCTTGTAAGACATTCAGTCAGTCATGTTCCTGCTAACAAATAGGCATAGGCCTATTCATTTCATTAAATGTATACATTCGTGCTGGTGAACGGAGATTTCCCCAGCAGTCAACAGCTTCTTTAACTAATACGATCATCACTGTATACTGTGGAGCAGTTTCATTGTTGTTACTGGTAAGTTTCGAAGGTGAAAAACGGGGTCATCCGACTTACAACATTTTCTTTTGCTGTAATTTTCAGAAATAAATGGATTTTGGGGTTACATGTAGTATATTATAGCAATACTGTAACACTGACCTGTTTAATTTCAGTGTGCATAGGTTATGGGAAAAACCAATGGAAAAATTATGTTCTTGTAGTCTGGTTCCCCGATCCTACTTCAAACAAAACAGAGCAATTTATAGAATTCAGGGAATTATCAGGTCGGGGAACTAGACTAGCTGGCTTGCACGCATTCAGGGATGAGTAACCAATTGTCAAACAAAATGTGAACTAACTACAGTTGGTAAATTGGGGGCAGTATTTCAAAAAGGGTCAGTTTTTTTCCAACAATGGTCGGCCGGCCATCACTGGAAATTGATACGAAAATTCCACTTTTCGTGAAAATGACAGCACTCCAGGTGCCATGATTTCACAGGATGCTTGAGGCTATTATTTATACATTAATAAGGTATTTCATAATAATTCAATAGTGGCGATTGTGTAGTGTAGGGCCCTGTTTCCTATGAGGGAACAAAAATCAACTTTTAGGTTATTGGAATTTCCAAACTAGTTAGCGGCATTACAAACCAACATGTATGCCGTAGATAAAGGGCAGGGTTTTAGTTTTTCATTAAAAAAAATGGGTATAAAAGCGACAATGAAGACGACAAAACGCAACGCGAAAATAGAGATAGCGATCACCGCGACGCACAGTAAACACGCAAAACCACGTTGATTCGCTTGGCAACTGCCGTAAAGCGCGTAAGAAAATTGTCTACCACAATAAACTGTTCAAAATTACAAACAAAATATTCAATAGAATTAAGAGAAGTCTGCTTTAGGTTGAACAAGTCATTTTGGAATGAGAAAAAAATACCCTTGACTCTAATTTGATAAAAACTAGAGAGGGGCCCTACACTACACAATCGCCTCAGTAGTTTTTTTTATGTTTGCAGATGTTGTATATTAACTTGAATAGACACTTTTTGTTGCGTACCAATACTTGCTTGCATTCTATGGGCATTTTTTCAAAATGGCTTTGGCTTGGGCTTCGTCTCCAGCTATTCCCCAGCCACATTGCCAATCTGAAGCCTTGAATACGTAAATAAATAAACACGTTTGGTTCTGGAGTAAAACATAACACTTTGATGTGCATGTAGCAAAAAGAGTGTACCAGATCTTGCCAAATCAAGGGACAGAACATTATGCGAAGCCGAAGCCTATGCCCCATGCCAGCTCTGTTTCTGACCGATGTTAAAGAAGCTGCTATTTGAGGACAGGTTATTCGGAGTACTGTGTACGCTCTGAGAAATACTGCAGGGCGCCATCTGTTGTCAACATTTGACAAGATAATCTCCCCTTGCGAATACGTGCATGACGTGTGGGTACGGGTGATTATGAGATAAGCTGCCACGCTAGATCGGCTTTATTATGGGGCGACGACACTCTTTCCCAGCAACAGCACGTGTTGTCGTTAACTACTTTGGTTCACGGGCTCTTGTAACATTTCTTGTGAGAAGCTTGGCATGACTAGGTATATATGCTTGAGAAGTGCAAGTCAACCAATTCGTACCATGAATGTTTTAAATGTAGTACACGACATTTGCAAACATCAATGTAAGTTAATAGCAATCTCAAGCATCATGTGAAATCATGGCACCTGGTGTGCTGTCGTTTTTAAGAAAAGTGGTAATTTATATCTTTTTCCAACGATTGTCGGCCAACAATCGTTGGGATTGAAATAGTCTAGTTCCCCGACCTGATAATTCTCTGACGTCTATAAATTGCTCCATGTTGTCTAAGGTGTGGCCAGGGAACCAAACTACTAGAACAAATTTCTTTTCTCTGTTTTCGAAGCATCTATGCACACGGAACTTTAAACAGGTCAGTGGTACAGTATTTGCTAACACGCTATAAAATACTAACCCCCAAATGTATTTCTGAGCATACAGCAAAAGCAAATGATGTATACTATCTTTAAATGATGTATGCAATGGCTACCCCGTTCAACATATTCTCACGCCTATTACCATGTCTTACACAAATACAGACACGATCTTAATGCTCGTTTCATAATAGAAGGGCCAGAAAGGTGGTTTTTCAATTCTTGAGAAAAAAATGCCCTTTTGTTTGGTAATAAGCCTTTTCGCAATTCCAACGCGCGTACGCACATCATGATCCACTGTTTAGTTTCGAGAGACAGCTCACCACACTCGTGCAAAATCATAGCGGGTTACCAACGAAATCAAAGGAAAGTTCTCGTTTTGAAGTAACAGCATGGTTTAAGATGTTTTGTACGCTCCAACTTTTGTGCAAACAAAAGTTTCCATCTTCTTTTTGATTAGATGAAAAATGGCAGAATGCGGGTTCGGTTTGTTTGCAATTATCTGTAAGCTTTGTTTATATCCCGAGACTAATATGGGGGGATCAGGTTGGTGTATAGGTGCTTTCCTCGCCTTCCACCACTGTGACCCATGTTCGAATCCCGGCTGGGGCCAACATGTGGATTGGGTTTTCAGTCCCTATATACCTGATTCCGTGGGTTTTCTCCAGAATTATTCTCTGGGGTTTTCCTCCCACGTCTAAAACTGTAACTTCCTTCCTCATCTTCTATCAGGGACACCCGACTGGAAATGCCGAAAATTAAATAACAAATAAATACATAAATAAATAAATAAATGTGCATATTATAAATAAACGCAGCTGAATTTCTAAAAAGGATTAATGTAATGAACTCCTTATAAATTTAAAATAAGAACAGTTCAAAATCATTCCTTCAAAGGTCAAAGTGACACACAAACAAAGTCTACAGTGGTTACTAATGTAGTCCAAACAACATGTTTAACACAAACATTAAGTCCAACATGAAAACTACTCCTTAGAAAATGTACCGGTACATATTGATACATCTGTATACGTAAAGCCATTAGCCTTTTAGAGGTATGGCGGACACAATAGGAGGGCGCTATTTGATTTGGGTAAACCTTTTGTATGGCACAAAAGGTATACCCAAATCAAATAGCGCCCTCCTATTGTGTCCGCCATACCTCTAAAAGGCTAATGGAGATACTGCTATTGAGCCTGGGTCGATGAATATGACTCATAAATATGCAAGTTTTATTAGCATACAAATACATTTTCAAAGCGAACAAATATAACTGGCAGGAGCAAGATTCGAACCTGCGACCTCCGGAACACCGTACCGGCGGCGATATTTTTTTCCGTACCACATATTCGCATGAGTACCGGTATTTTGTTTACTTGGCTATGTGAGCTGCAAGATAGGTTCTCAGATTTGTTTTCCCTTGAAATAAAATCCTCCATGCTACCAATTAGAAAGGAAAAACAAACCCTGCAGAGGATTCTAACCCATGCCATAGCTCTACCAATATGGCCACTGAGCCACAACAGAAGCTCGATTGAATCGGTTTCCTGCAACCTTAAGTAGTTGTCTGAATGACGTCACTATCTATCGCCCTCTATTGATAGCTTCAATAGCATACAATATCATACAAAAACCATGCAAACGTACTGCCATAGCGAATAATACGAAAAAAATCGCGCGTACCGGCGCCCCACCAACTGAGCTATTTTGCTCTATGCTGGCGGTCTCCCAAATTGTCAATTTTCTTTGATCGGGGGCGCTAGTCAGATGTCACAAACCCAGAATGCCGTCTAGCAAGGGATCACACCCAATTTTTAATATAACCTGGGAAGCGACACTGTGGGGGTCACTCAATGAGGATAGGACTTTGTAACGTATAATTCTTCAAACAAACCACAGGGAAACTGACCAGGTAAATTTGAATACATTTTCAAAGTCAACAAAGATTCCTACCTGCGACCTCCGGAACACCGGAGAATTGCTTACTAGAAATGCTTCCTAGAATTGCTACAAATGAGGTGGAAATTCATATAGTTATTTGGAAAGCGTCTATATACTTGTGTTCAAGTCATAACAATCCCACTGCATGGTTCCATTATTGGATCAAAAGCACGGTGAAAATGAAAAATAGTTTGTAAATAAAAGTTTCGAATAGAATTCGCTGAACCACTGCGGTTCGATCGTAATGCAACGGGATCACAACGTAGTTTCCTTAAATCGTAAGCATGTGAACATGAAACAGTCGTCCCAAATTATCATCGAATGTTTGTCGCTGACTTAGAAGACCAGAAACAAACGTAGGCATCAAACTCTTCAAAAAGGAAATTTGTACGATTTTTAGGTACAAACATGCACAGACTAAGGGCAAAAATAAACTACCCTTTAAACCGTCCCAATAAGCCTTCTTGAGGTATGGTGGCCACGATAGGAGGGCGCTATTTCAGTTAGCTAAAAGCCTTTTGTATCACACAAGGGCCATTCTCAAACCCTGGCTTCGTCTTTGGCTTTGGCGTCGCATAATTTTAGGTCCCCAGATTTGGCAAGATCTGGGACACTGTTTTTGCTACCTGTACACCAAAGTCTTACATTTTAATCCAGAGCCTAGCCAGAACCTGTGTATTTTATTTGCTTATTCAAGCTAGGCTCCAGATTAACAATTGGACTGAGGAATGGCAGGCGACGAAGCCGAAGCCGTCGGCCAAGGTTTAAGAAATGGCCAAGGTTTACCCAAATCAAATAGCGCCCTCCTATTGTGTCCACCGTACTTTAAGAAGGCTAATTTGCACATTTTGGGGGACCTCTCACAGCTGGAGTGGGGGTGGATTCCGCCCCCAGATATAGGTAAAACAGTTACAGATTACTATGAAATTAATATGCAAATAAGGACACCCATGTACGATAACTTTCTGTGTGAAATTTTATTCCAATTCGTTGGATAAAAAAAGTTACATTGCGCAAGAACGGTAACCCAACTGTCATAAATTTTGTGAAAATTGGGCTCTAGACTTTAGCCGAAAAAGTCAGAAAGGCTGGACGCGAGAAAAGAAAACACTGCGACAGAATCGGAAAAAGCTATACGGGCGGCGGATTCCACCCCTGGCCCTTTGATAGTTAACAACACTAAATGTATCCATTTGCAAGACCTTCATACACAAAAATGTGTGGGGCTGTGCATCCAACCGGTACCCGAGTACCCGAGTACCCGAGTACCCGAGTACCCGAGTACCCGAGTACCCGAGTACCCGAGTACCCGAGTACCCGAGTACCCGAGTACCCGAGTACCCGAGTACCCGAGTACCCGAGTACCCGAGTACCCGAGTACCCGAGTACCCGAGTACCCGAGTACCCGAGTACCCGAGTACCCGAGTACCCGAGTACCCGAGTACCCGACCTCTAATGTCAGGAACCGGTTCCAGATTATGGAATCGAGTACCCGCAACCGAATTAACATATTACTTGGTAATGTTTTCAGACATTGAAAAAGAAAGTGTTTGAATGTTATTGGTGGGGAATTTTCAAAATAAAAAACCAGGGTACATGGAAAAACCAAACAGATTAAGGTTTCTGATGCGTGCGAAAATGCAATTTACACTGTAAAAGCTATAGAGGAATTTCACATTAGCCCCGTCTGCGCACTTCCGGGTTGAAAGCGAGGATGTCAACGCTAAAAAACAGTGCTATTCAACAAATTCATGAATAAATGAATGAATCACGCCATAAATGGCGGAGCAGCTCACGTTCAGCATAGTCAGCTGTTTCCAAACCCGGAAGTGCGCAGATAGGTGCTATTTTTGTCAATTTGGAATTCGTCTTGAACCTTCCAGCATGCACTGATGCACCGATGTGGTAGTATTAACGTGTGGACCTTTACGAACAATATGAACAGCAATTTCCGAGATTCAATTCTTGGGATTGCTTTCTATTTTCAATCGGGTACCGATTCCCGTATACTATACGCGTAAATGCACACCCCTAAACAGGTGTACCAATCTTTTGAAAGTCATGAAACTTTCTGAAAACGAACAACAAGAATCCAACAAGAAGAATCTAATACTGACAAATCGTGCTGTTGGCACAAAGCAAATGCCTTCCGTCTTACATAAAGAGATCGTAATTAATATAAAGTCGGATTGACAGCCACAGTACAAAATGTTCACGAGCACCGTACAGCAATTATTGCAACATGATGATTAATGCAACTTCACGCTTGGTGGCCCCAACCACACAGCACCACACGTCTAATTTCTCTCATTTATCAAGGATGTAATTACCCTACATATTGCATTACCGCAACGCAACACACCACGGCGTGGCAGCCTCGTAAGACTACCTCGGACCCCGGGATCTGTCCAAAAAAAAGACTGCGGGCACTGTAAATATTTCAGTGGGGGAACATCTCCGGCCCGGGGGCGAATTTATTTAAATTAAATTATGTTTGCTTCGTTAATGCAATTTCTGGTCTGAATCAATTAAGAAGAAGCATTCTGTTCCGTGGGATACAGTTGATGGATAGCCGCGCATGTTCCCTTGAATAATTGTACTCGCTTTCAAAAACAGGTCAGAAAAACAACAGTACTGACTCTTCACAGTAAAATGTTCTGCTTGATTGTAGATTTCAACATCAGTCTTGAAATCGTAGTGAACAAATTGCCAGTGAAATAGGTCACGAAAGTAGGGTTTTAGCTCTTCTTCGTAAAATGTTCAGCTTAAGTACGTATAGATAACAACACGCGAGTGCACTTAATTGATAAGATCAGTCATTAATTCGGCATTGCAGAAATTACTAATCTAGTCACAAAAGTGGGGGGGGGGGGGGGTGGTTGGTCCAAAATCCAACTGTATGACCGGATTGTCAAATTTAATGACCTCCTTAAGAGCGAATATACAAATACGTCAACATGAAATTCTTACTGATTTTTCTAGTATTACATTATGGAAATCTGACGAATGAATAGAATTAAAAACTTAAAGGTATCTCGCAACATGACGTTGATGGCGTAAATACATTACACACTACTTTAGTGGAAATATATTTGTTTAGGGCCTAATTACAGGCAGCAATTACAAATATTTTGGTTTTAACGTAGTTAAAAGGTAGTATACACCATTTGCTTTTGCTGTAATTTTCAGAAATAAATGGATTTGGGGGTTGGTACTTTATAGCGTGCTAGCAAATACTGTAACACTGACCTGTTTAAAGTTTTATGTGGATAGATGCTGGGAAAACAGAGAGAGAAAAAATTGTTCTAGTAGTCTGGTTCCTTGACCATACTTTAGACAAAACGGAGCAATTTATAGATGTCAGGGAATTACCAGGTCGTCGAAGTAGACTATTTCCAACGATTGTCGGCCGACAATCGTTGGAAAACGATATTAACTCCCACTTTTCTTGAAAACGACAGCACACCGGGTGCCATGATTTCACAGGATGATTGAGACTGCTACAGTCCAGTACGGTATTTTGTAATAATTCAGTAGTTTTGTTTTCGATGTTTGCAAATGTCGTATACTACCTTTAATACAGATTGTCACATTCATGAAACAAAGTATGAAGCTATCCGAGAAACAATAGTGGTGTCTCCACAGCATTGTGTACAAAAACCCAAACACTTTTACTTTTTTTCCTGGGAAGGTTCCACAGTTTAGTTAATTTCCATTTTAAATAGCTCGTTTGAAATCCATTAACATTAATTCTTCAAAGCACTGTGAATGGGTTATTTTCGAGGAATGATTGCTGCTATTATGGTCTTTTCGTGAAGAGTTCCTATAATTCTATTCCTACAAAGTACCCTTAGAGACATTTTGTTGTCATTTTCTATACCTAAGGGAGACAAGTGGGTGTCTTCCTAATTCCACAGCTCCTATTTAGAGGCAAAATTTTGCAGTCGCAAATAGGTTATACCGATAGATATTGGTCCAAAACATAAATATACCAAAGTTCGTGGGGGTAGGGATAAGGCAAAGTGGGGTTAGGCTTCATGAAAGTTGAACCAAAAAATTTGCACGCGTCTATGGCAAAGTGACCCATTCCCGGTAAACAAAATAGCGCCATTTTACAATGCCAAATTGCCAAGATTCGAACCCTTGAGTACGTTTTTACGGGAGACGTCGGGGTGTCGCGGCGGTTCTAGCAGCCAAGCGAACCGCTACAATGTGTTTGTGCAGTCAAGCGTAACATAAACAATAATCCAACAATGGATTGAAACTGCACAAACAGCGGCAAATGGCGTCATCCGGCCTGGTGGCACATTTTTTACGGCATATGGCGTCTTCCGTACGCAAAGGATTTAAAAAAATAATATAGACCACTACTTTCTCATACTTCAAATAAAAACAAGCACAGGGTCTATAGGTCTGAAATTTGGGGTAATTTCTTTGGTATCTATTGAAGATTTATCCTCTATTTAGATCTGAAACCAGGAAAAGTGCGAGGGTGGCCAACCCCACCACATCTGTTGTAGCCCTTTACCGAGAGTAAGATCATGTTCGTATTGCTGTCATACATTTCTATTATGTGAAAGCAGGTTGAATTGTATATTTATTGCATGCTTCCCCTAATCTGACAATAACGTTATTGTGTGAAAAACATCAACTCTCTGGTTAATCAAGTGATTCTTATCTTCCTATCCAAAACCCAGGATATGTGCCGGAGAAGAAAGAACTCCTCAGTATAAGAACATCAGTTATACGGCCGGTCCTTATCTTACAAAGTCCGAAATTCAATGTATTTATAGTTTAACGTGATAGCATCGGAGGCGCAAGGATTGACGACCAAACGCACTGCACTCGTCCATGTGACTTGATAAATTCTGTAATTAGCACGGACCCGTAAACACCGAGACTTAATTACAGGGAGCTGTCGCCAGAGAAGGAAGATCGTCTTGGTGTTGCCCTGCTTGATTTAAGCCCACGTACGCCCCGTGTCAGGAGTGTGCTAACTTGAAAGCAAGCCGTGTGGCTGGTTTACCTCAAGAAACAATGTATATATGTACGGTTGTAAGCTTCGTTTCTGTGAAGTATCTTCTTCTATATTGGGGGTCGTGGTATGGCAGATGATTTGTCTTTCTCTGAAAATGGCATTTATCTTTTCTTGCATTGTTTATTGAGGACAGTTGGTTATTTTTCTACTGGAAATTGTAGTATACAAATACAGCATGGTTTGAGGGGAAGTAGTGGGAATTACTGGTCCCGAGGTGTAGGTCAGCTCGACTACCTCCCGACGCGCGAAGCGGAGGGAGGTAGTCGAGCTGACCTACACCGAGGGACCAGTAATTCCCACTATTTCTCAGAAATAAACCATGCTGTATTTGTTTTACTACACCTCATAAATATGACGGAAATGACGGAAATGACGGAAATCAATCACGGTAATCTTACGTTACTCGTAGACGTCATTGTTGTTTTTGAGCTAAGCTGCAGAGTAGTTCCGTGTGTCATGGCAACAGGGTTGAAAAAGTCTGGTGCCAACACTCTTTAATGTGCCTTTACTGCAGTATTTACAAGGACTACAAACAACAGACTGGTTCCGTAAAGATTACATGCCATAGACTACATGTTTACGAGGCGGGTTCCAGAGGGAATTTTTTGTGCTACCAGAAAAAAATACCGCACGGCAGCGAGCTGGATACTCACCGGGATGACGTCACCTGGCAGCGTATCATTTTTACTTCCCGGACGCGCGGCGGAATCGGCCAATGACGTGCTCCAATTTGCTCATGAATATTTATGAGGTGTAGTAATGTTTAATACCGTGTGGTATCTATATTGGGATATAATTATTCTTTAAGACTGCTGTCTGGTTGGCTGTTTTGCTTCAAGAAACCTAAGCAATCAGTTGTGTGTCATTCCATAAATTTCGGGTGCAAAAGTCTGACATTTCTGGTGTCCCTGTTACATATTGACATGTATAAGATTTTGCAATAATTTTCCTAATTTTACATTGTTAATGTACAGGGCAATCGTCGCGCGTAAAGACCAAATAGATTGCAGAGTGTAGTTAGCGTTTTTCGCTCAAAATTAGTTGTCCCTCCATTATTCGTCTGCGGGGTCGAGGAAATCCATTTAATTGAAATTTTCAGCCAGAGCACAGACATTGCAGCTGTACTGAGAAGTACACACGGTGTGCTCGTATTGTATTAAGCAAGGCAAACTTGAAAATGTAGAGTTAAAAATAAATGTGTTATATTAAGATTATAATCAGCAGCCGATGTCACGAAACTGTGCACAACCATTACCGGTACGCCATGGCGTAGGACTTGAGCTATGAAAAAACATCCTTGCGATCCATTTCACGAAACGGTGCGCAGCCGCACAATGTTGTATTTGTTTTATACATCGCGGACGAGGCTGAATGCCGCTTTTACACTGTTTCGTAACAATACAAAAATACATGGAACAGTCGTAAAATTGAACTGTGCGGCGCCATTTTGAAACTTTTTACTTTTGAAACTTCGCTCCTAAAAACAAAAATGGTGGAAACTTTCGGAAGAACCTGACAGGTAAACCTGCAGCGGATGATCATTTCATCATCTCTCTGAAATATTCTAGTGAATTTAATAAATAATTGGAGCAAATATAAACGGCTCTACTATATGCTCACGCTCAGCTGGCTATTAAAGTCATCACTCCGGTGTTTTTGCGGACAACCTAAAGGAAACATGATATAGGATTTATATTGCATTATTCCTGCTTAAAACAATAAAGTATTATCTTGACAATTATATTTTGTGTCCAGAGACAATTATTTTCCAGATTAAATATGAGAAAAAAATTCTTGAAAATGTTTGTCCAAGCTACTCCGCCCCCTGAGTGGGACCCTCATTAACATAAGTGTGTGACGTAGACCAAGGCACATTACAGATTCTGCTCGAGCCGGCCCCATTCATCACGCGTATGCATTGAGTGTACATTCTTCGTCCAAAATCTCAGCAAATAGCGTTTTTCGGCCATGCCGACAAGGTGTGTGGCTGCTGGGGGCAGCAAAACAACGAAGGCTGGAGTAAGCCTTCCTTTATTTCCAACTGATGCGAAATATCGGAGAATTTGGACGGCGAAAGTGAAGGTGACAAGAGCGTTATGTAGCGACCATTTTGAGCCGTCGTGTTTCGATACTGGTATTTTCAAATCATGGGATGACCATTAAAAATATGCTCAAGTTCACTGCCATCCCAACAAAGTTCCCAGATGTGAGTAAAGGTACAGGCGAAAGCAGTTTAACGGCCCATTCCCCGAGGAGCCTTCGCTAAAAGGGAGAAAATCAGGGTAAGTTCGATGTTAGTTGTTGCAACTTACGAAATTGCACGTGTAGACCCAGTGTACGTGTCCATTCAAATCCGGTATCCATGAATTTCGGTGCCTCGGTCTACGTCACGAACAGCGCCCTCAATTTGAGTCCCAACAAATTCCAAAAAGGGGGGGTCAATTTTTAGGCGGCAAATAATCACACTAAAACTTTACTTGAAGCAGTTTGGCTTTTAATTCACATTTAATACATATAAATAAATTTATTTATGAAATAAGATGTGATCCGGCCAGTTTGAGAAGCATGTTTCCTTTAAGCTACCTGAAACGAGTGCGAAAGTTACGCCATAATTTGTGGCGTAAGTAGAGTTACGCAATTGCGCAAGGTTTCGTGAAATTGGCTGCAGGTTGGTTAAAGCAAAGGGACACGTTCCCTCAGGCGCCTAATTGGACTACAAAAAGAGTTAGTCCTAAAAAAAATACCGGTACTGTGTTTGGAAAGATAATTAAAAAGTGGAATATAATAATGCACACACCATGCCTTGGAAAATGCTCCACTTGTCTGCATTTCAGTGACGAAATTCATTTCGGGGACGCCAGTTTTAGTTCGGAGAAGTCGGACCGGAAAGCCCGCATACCACTCACAGTTTTTCGTGAATGGTTTGTATATTTCCCCCAACACATCACACATAACGCATGAAAGCATTTCAATTTCACAGAAGGCGTCGGCTCTTCTCCTTGACTTGCAATTACTTAGCTAGAAAATATTATTTACATCTGAATGTCTCGTCTAATAAATCTGGCTTTAATACACGGCCGACGTACGTCAAAACCTCCCCATGAGTGTAACACCCAAAGGATGTTTGATTGACTTGGCAAGGACGAGAGACTCCGAGGAAGATCGCAGTTTTCTGAAATGCTCTTTTCTCGATCTTGTCAATTTGTGACCCAACCCAACAAAATGAGTCACAAGTCGCCAGAGTTACTTTTGAGTTACAGGCCTTTAAACATGACTTATACCGTGGAAACCAATCGGAACAGTCAAAGTTTTCACCCACATAATGACCATATTCATCAGCATGTCAAACTGGGTGATGTATCAGAATGCGGAGCCAAGTATATGCTCTATCCAATACAAGTATAAAACCAACAAGTCAAAGAATGACCTTAAGACTCATTTCGTAGGATCCGGTCACATTTGGTAATTTCGAGAGGCCACGACACGAATACAGCGAGAGGGTTGCGAGATCAGTAACATGAAGTAGCCTATAATATTGCTTTGTGGCATGGCGTTTTTCAAACTTGTCCGGAGATAAGTTGACAGTGACTAACTTACCCTAATGTTCCCGGTTGGGTTTATGAAATGACAAATGAGAATATTAAACAAATTAAAGGTATAACAATGGCACAGCTGCATGACGAAACAGCTGTTTTGTCAGACGATGGTTGTTCTTTTAACTGATTTGTAAATACTTATTAAAACGTATTTACATCTGAGATTCGCCCAGATAAGCGAAGCTGCAGTAACGATGAACAACATGGTAAAGAGAAATTGTACAAGCGGATAAATATATATAGGCTGGAACCAGGGTATATTCAGTCGCAAAATTATACACAGATATCAAAGAAAATAGGAAATAAAATATTCATAAATTAATTGCACACAGCCACAGCCAAGCGCCAAATATAGACGAATTAACGATTCAAGTTGCGGTCTGCTTATACATAAACAATAGGCCGAATAAAAACCAGCAGTTGGCAATGATAATTGCATAGTTACGCTGAGTAAATCGGCATACATGACGGACAGAAAGCCATGGGAAGATCTACGTGCAGCTGCATCGCAATGTGACGTCATGGGTTCCCGGTTGCAAATAGGCCCAATATTGCCTGCGCCGTTCAGTTCACATGAACAGTTTGCCTGTCCTGAAAATGTTTCTCTCACGAGTGTTTTAAGGCCTATGTAATTGTGCGATTTTAAAGGTAATATACAACATTTGCAAACATCGAACAAACCAAACTAGTGAATTATTATGAAATACCCGACCTGACACTAAATAAATATATAGTCATAAAGCATCCTGTGAAATCATGGCACCTGGGGTGCTGTCATTTTCGAGAAAAGTATAATTTTTGTATTAATTTCTCCTGGGACATCGTTGGCAAAAAATGCAAAACACTAGCCCCCAAATACATTCATTTCTGAAAATTGCAGCAAAAGCAAATATTGTATACTATCTTGAACGATATACAGAATTCCACCTTATTCCTCCAGAACTGTGATCGTCCAATTCCGAGTATTTTGGATACATTGGCCAGGAGAATTGTTCCAAGTTTAGCATTATAAGTGGAGGGATCTATTTTGAAAATGGATGCTGTGGAAGTTAGGAGGAAGCTCTACTGTTAAGGGTGTTCTATTTTTTGGAATATCCTCCCCGTAAATTGAAAAGAAACTGAAAGATAATCATTATTTAACATTTGTTCAGTCACCTACGACAGTGGTATAGCCAGAGGGGGCGGGGTGGTGGAAAGGGGGGAAAGAGGGGGAAAGAGGGGGAAAGAGGGGAAAAACTTCGCCATGAAAACTCTTGCCCTCTCTGGAAATTTAGGATGATATAAAGAGAATGTTGAAGCTGTCGCCACGTCATCTGTTGTGTGTTGATATGCGTTCAGTTTGGATATAGGCGTATGTCAAGGCATTTAAGAACTGATTTCACTACTGATGTGTACAACGTTTCATTTGAAGTTATGCACGCTCACGTATTCATCATTGGTTTATCACCATTTGTTAAAAAAAATTCCTCATTTTCTAATTGTGATGTGATTGTTTCTCACTTGGTGTCTTTTTGATTAGATTATATGAATGTGATTATAGATATTATTCTGTATTTTTGAATTTGTATTGCGGATGTGTTTTTTGTTTACTGGCGCGTGTCTGTTAGAATGGGGACAGAGGAAATGACGTAATACCAAAAATAACCTGACGTACAAATCCGTCGTGAGGGTAGAAAATAAAAATCGGTTTTGTTTTCCTCTGAAATCAATCAAAGTGGCAAAAATATCGCTTGATTACTTGTACTGACCATAGTTATGTGATAGTCAAACCATCTTTTGCATCATAGATCCGACAGGTGTTGTTTGTTTTCTGAGCGGAAAATTCCCCCGTTATTTTCCTTGCAAGTGCCCCGCGTATCTGCGAGTAATTAGCCATAACCTTGTGGCTGTCATTTCCCGCTATACACGGGAAACTGTGCCGCGTGCATGTCATAACAAGTTGTTGCCGAATGGAATAATGCCTGCGATTCGCATGCAGGTGGCACATTTGTTGTCGCATCTGTACGTGCTTTGGGTAAATGATGCTGACAAACCGATTTTTAATGGCTTGCTCGAGGATCCGCGTCTACTCTCTACGAAAATAAAGCACCACGTCTGGAGCTGTTAAGCAAGAAACATTGTTCTCCAAATTTACTTGCTTAGAAAAAAATCAGCCATGAACCAACAATTGCAATCTTCATTAAATGATATTTCGGCTAGTAACCTGTTGTTGCTAAGCAGCGTCGCTAAGCTAAACATATGTACTTAGTTAAGCTGTGTTCGTGGCATCTATACTAACATGAAATAAGACACTTCTTTTACCAAGTAGTCGAGCATGTAATGCAGAATTCTAAGTAACAAAATAGCATAGCATACGGGAGATAGATTTTCCAGCAACCCCTCCGAAAATACACTTATACGTGTCAGACAGTTTGTATTCAAACCGTGGACCTTTAACAAAGAGGACAATAGGGTCCACGGTTGAGTTGAGGTCCACAGTTGGAACTCAAGTACCAAACCAATAAGGGTCCTTCCCAAAAAGGTATGAACTATTAGAAAGACAATATAGGAGGTCCTCGATTGCAGACATATACAAGTTTAATTGGTCAAAGATTATGTCACAGTGTGAAACAAAATAGAGGTTACGTCATATTCGTTATTATTTCCTGATGGTAAACCACCCAATGCTTTCTACTGCCGTTATATACTTTCGTGTACAATTTCAAACACACAACACACACACATTAAAGGATCAGATATTTGCGTTTGAAAATTTTAGCCTGGTGTGTACCTCATTTTTTCTTATTCAGGGGTGAGATTGGCCTAAAATGGAAAATTCCACAAAATATATAGCGGTATTTTAATGCAAATCGCCCATCACAAGCCCAAGGGCACTCGAGGTGTGAGCTACAAACGATTATGTGGAAGAACCAGCCCCTCACACTGAAACCAAGACCAGCTAATCTCTTCACAGTATGAATAGGGTCGGGATGGGTAACTAGTCCACTGCAAGACATTAATAATGCCTCTACCCATATTAAGCGTAGAAGTGCCAAAGCCCAGGACTGGGCTCGAATCCACAACCTGCAGAATTACCCACAGACCTTGAATTCAATGTGCCAAACCACTAGGCCACGGCACTTTCAGTGTTTGGGGTCACTGAGGATCTTAGAGCAACATAATAGGGTATACGGTTTGTACTTGCCTAAAGGCATTCCTTAAAATACCTGTTTCTATTGGTCTAAATCCACTTTTACAGGTAAAAACACCTTTAGGGTAACACCTCGGGAATTCCAGATTTCAGAAGAGATTCTTATCAAATTCTGAAATCAGTACAAATCCCGACTAAAAATCCTGAAATCAGGAAAAATCCTGACAAGTATCACCCCTGCTTATTGCACACTGCAGCGTATTGCACAGTTTAGTCAAGTACCATAGAGTGCACTGCGCTGCCAATTATAGTATGATTCATTCATGCATGAATGAATTGGTTGAATAGCACTGTGTTTGTTTAGCAATCTAATCCTCACTTTCAACTTGGGAGTGCGCAGACGGGACTAATTTCTTAGTAGTACCAAACATACAAGTTATAGCAGACAAGCCAGTTCATTCAAGGCTCTTCGCAAAACAATAGAGCGTGTAAGTTGACCTCGAGAACGTACGAGAGTTTACGAGAAACCGAACTTCCGGCACCTCGAATAGGAGCTTCAACGTGTAAAGCGAGTAGTTTTCTAGAAATAGTTTGTTTTGACGCTGTTCTTTTTACTGAAAGGTAGTTAAAACGTTGAGCAAAATATTATTGTTCATTTCAATTTACAAAATGTGAACGATATATCAAATTATGGAAAAGGAGAACGAAAAAGTCTACTACGTCATACGTACGTCATTCGCCATTGTTCTGATGGTTCACGCGCCAGTCTTAATAGCGTAGACCATAATGCAGTATAAGGCGGTCGTCGCATTTATGTTTGTACGTTAATACGTCCGCAGCGGGCGCATGCATACAGGGGTTTTGGGGGCCGGGCGTTCTCTTCCCGACAATGAGCCAATCACCTTGCAAACCTGACGCTCAGGTGAAACATTTTTTCCTACTTTTCTTCAATAATTTAGAGAGTCGTTCATGTTTTCATATATTGTAAAATCAATTTTGAATTTATCATCTATATTTATGTCCGTTTCATAGTTCAGATCTTCGTTAAAACAAAGTATTATAGAAAACAAAAACAACCACACGTAAAAATCCTACAGCCGGCAGCTCGGAGGTGCCCGGAAGTTCAATCGTGACCTTTATGCGCGAGACTTACACGGTCTATTATAGCCATGGGCGTAAATCCCGGAGATGGGGTAGAAATTCCCCCACTTTTTGACCAGGGGGATGGGCCATTGGATCCCCCTCCCCCCACCGGATTTGTATTGTGAGAAACAAAAATAATACCGATTTTGAGGTTATCTTGTATCTTTCCAACAGTCAAAATGTATAAAAAACGGAGAACAAACAGTACAAAAGCATTAAATGCACCGTTGTGTTGTCAGGCTTAGGGACACAAGCCTGCATGTTTACATGGGATGTACACAGCCTACACAGGGTGGCCAGATGCAAACTGTACAATTTTACTCGATGCATTTCAAAATTCTGATAGATTTGTCAAAATTTGCAACATTACGTATAGAATTACTCGAAATATACTCGCATGCAGATGTAGACTTGATGTAGACTTCTTAAAAAAAGTTGAAAATGTTCCTAAAAGATTTTCTTGATTTCCCAAAAAAATCTGCCTGATCTAACAGAATGTCTGGTAACATGGTCACTCTAGATGGTCACTCTTGGTCACATGCTCACTCTTTTGGAATTTCTTTGACTGACCGGCCGGGACTTTGGTCATTCCCCTTCCGTCGACACAGATTTACGCCACTGAATACAGCGCAGCGTGGGGAGCTTTTCAAGCACATTAACATTGGGAAGCATCGTAAGCACGAAAAATTTGTCAAAAGGTCAAATTCGGGTTTTTCGGGTACTATGTAATCGAGAGTATTGAAATATCATTTGATGTGCATTTCGTCTCAAGTGGCTACGTCATTCTGACGTTAGAATGGAAAGGACGGAAGTGGTTTTGCATGTTTTTACCCAGCATAAGGACGTTAGCGTGTAATACCATTGTAAAGTGCGTTCACCTCTCCACTTCAGTCGGACGTAAACGCACCTGGAGCAGTGGCGTACATCCGTGTCGGCGAGTGGGGGATGGAGACAATATGACACCAGGGGTGCTTTTCATGATACAAAGGTCTGGTCACCCTACGCTGTGTACATCTAATGTAAACTTTTACACGTATGTCCCTATGTCTGACAACACAACGGTGCATTTAAAGCATTTGTACTGTTTATTTTCCATTTTTTATACATTTTGACGGTTGGAAAATTACAAGTTAATTTCGAAATCAGCATTTTTTGTGTTTCTCACCACACAAATCTGGAGGGGGGGGGGGTTGATCCAATGCCCTCCCCTGTCAAAAAGTGGTGGGGGATATATATATCCCCAATCCCCCGGGTTTACGCCCATGACTTGGAGCAAAGTTTATTCCCGGCAAAATATCGTTATGATTCCAAATGCTGCTTAAACGCACGTTAGCGTAAATATTTACATACATGTATTATAAATTCAGTAATATTTTTATTTAAAAATGCGCAACGTTATTGGAAATAACATTTGACAAAAAATCAGCCTTTTTTTATTCTTAATTTTAAAATTGAAAAACAAAAACAATTTAAAGTCGATTTTCTCAAAATGTGATTTTTACGTGACTGAGCCCCTAGCGTCTTTTTTCAAGCACACGATGCATCAGATGATGCAACCTCGTACGCTTAGAATTAATGTGGTATAACAATAGTTATGAATTACCAGAGGCCAATTTCATTGAGCAGCTAAGCACAACAAAATCGCTCAGAACAAAAAGTCTGGCTCAGTTAGAAACAGGTTACTTGTCAAAACTCCATCTGATTTTCATGAAAGTGAAAAACAGCTGGATACCAAGCAGTATAATCATATGAAAATTCGGTGAGTTATCCAGTTTCTAGCAAGCAAGGCTTTTCATGCTGAGCAAATTGTTGTGTTATTCGAACACCAACAGTGTTATAGTAGTGTAGGAAAACCTGACTTATCGACCTGGGCAGAATCTCTCTCAATGGCTGGTTTCTACAGTGGATATGAACTGATATTGAGGTCTTTCAAACCAAACTGTACAACCTACCATTTCAGACAAACTGCTGTTTCATGTGAACATTTCTGCATGATTTATGTCATGATTACGTTTTCTTCTGTTAAAGTGCAAGTACGCCATTACCAATTCAATAATTTTGTTCCCGTTTCGTGAAATGATTAATACGGACGGGTATTGTCCATAATGATGACTGTAACGACGTGGAATGGCAGCGCAGCATTTAACGAGCGCACGATTATGGCCACTGTCATCAGTTATCCTATCCAACCAGGCGTCATTGTCTGTGGCGAGCACGACCATGTAGACATTACAAAGATGCAGTTTTCACGATAATGGAAACGGGGATTTGCAGTAGATTGCAAGCCTGAAAAGAATATTTATTACATTTCTCATGTACATGAGAAATATTCAGGTTTAGAAGTGGGAGAAAGCACACGGAATCGGGTACGACTGAAAGCCCCATCAAAATCTTTCTGCTAGCATATAGTTCTTTCTGGTAATGAAATCATGTTTCCTTAAGAGCCCACTGTAGCTCGAAAGCCCGAAGAAACTTGTGACGAGAACACAAAGAAATAGTCAGTTTTAGAGGTGGGAGGAAAACCCCGGAATGATATTCCGGAAAGGGACTGAAAACTCAATCCGCGCGTTGATTCGGGTGGGATTCGAACCCGGGCCACTATAGGTGGAAGGCTATGACTGGAATACTGCACTTTAGAGTTCGAATACAAAAATACAGTGAATATCAACTTTAGTAAATTCGTTGTCAATTACATTTGCAATGTGCATGCCATTTGAAGCATAAAATAAGAAAATATTCAGCTTAATGAGTTCCGAACTCGTTACGAAAGAGCGGATTACGTTGTGTGCATCCAGATTTAAAACGAACGAGCATTTACCACTTGGTATACCACCTTTACTTTTCATTTTCTAAAAGGGCATTTGCCTTATTAATGATAGGAGATAAGTAAAGGCCATTAGACAATAGCGCAGCTCAATTAGCTCCCTATAGGCCCATTTGTGCATCAATTTTCAATGAAGGACGCGCAACAAAGTGCTCTTTTGGGTCCCTAACTTTATAGGGGAAACCCCCGTGAACCATTACAGTGTATTAGCTTTGAAAGTGTATTATAAAGCATTTATGATAGTGTCAGAAGTCATTTAAAGCTCTGTACCCCGTTCCCGTGTTCAGTCAACACGTGTCAACTGAACACGAGAACGGGGTATCGAATTAGCCTTTTGGCTATATGGCGGCAGTGGCGTAGCCAGGCTCTTTCTAGAGGGGGGGGGGGGGGGGGGACGGGGGGCATGGCTATTTTCAAGGGGGAAATTCGACTTTGTTAAATAGGTCCACGCTATAGTAACGCATATCTACACACTACAGATGGCGACACCCCCCCCCCCCCCAAAAAAAAGAAATCCCAATTTTCTAGAGGGGGCAAAGAGGGGGGGGGGGCAAGAGTTCCCACAGGGGGGGGGGGGGGGGCAGTTGCCCCTCCCCCTTGGCTACGCCACTGTATGGCGGACACAATGTGAGGGCGCTATTTGAATTGGGTAAACCTTTGTGTGGCACAAAAGGTTTACCCAATTCAAATAACGCCCTCATATTGTGTCCGCCATATCCCAAAATGGCTAATGTCGAGAACCAACACGCGAACACCGTTCGCGAACAGGATTTTCACTCCCCGCTATATGCGGGAGTGGATGAAGAACAAGAAGAACAAAGATGGCTGACAGCGCAGGATATTCGTATATCCTCGGATCCTGGAACGCTTTTTCGAATAAGAGAAGTTGTAGCAAACGGAAATATCGGATCATCATCATCTGTTTTCAATTCGTCTTCTTCATCCGAAGAATCAAACAACATAAAAGCTGTGAAGATTGTTTCGACTTTTGCTGCGTCGTTCATAGGCGTCGCCATCTTGAATGGCGCCACCCAAACACTTCGAAATCGGCGACCAGAGAACACTGTACTCGAGTAACTCGAGAACGGGGTTTCACTATACGCCCTGTGATTTTGTAAAGTAAGCAAACAGTTTTTACAAAAGCGTAACCCTAATCGGAGGTCCCCGATTGAAGGTGTTTACACACTAGTCTTGTGTGTTCCCACATATACTGCCTTAGGAGGTACCTCACACAATGGGTAACAAATAGGGACAATGGTGTTCGACGAGGAAGTCTTTAGAAATCTAGGTGCCCCACGAGGAAAACGCTATTGATATTTTAATAGGGACAAAGGAGAACTAGACGGACGGTGTTTGTGGACAAACACAGGGCTGTTTCGTTTTTTTTTTTTTTTAGTTTGGATGTGAAATGTGAATACAATAATTAAACTTCGTCAAACAATCGCGCTCCTGCCAGTTTTCTTTGTTAGACTTTGAAAATGATTAAAGTTGTTTGTAATAGTCACTTGTGATGACGTCAAAATAACGTAATGTAAATTTTCATCTGTAAACTTGCTGACCTACCTAGATATTACATTTAAAATAATCAAACTTGTACTTTTGTAGATATACAATGTATGGCTTCAAAAACTGCCCCTTTAAGATAACGTCACGTGACATGTGATGACGTCATCATAACGTCATGTCAATTTTCATCTATAAACCTGCTTGCCTACCCGACTATATATTACATTTCAAATAAATCGGACCTGTACTTTTGTATATTTATGGCTTCGAAAAATGCCCCTTTAAGATAATGACACGAAACAAGTGATGACGTAATCATGACATCATCATTTTTTTATTTAAAATACCTACTGGGCTACCTAGATATTACTTTTGAACTTAATCGGACTTGTACTTTTGTTTATATATGGCTTCAAAAACTGCACCTTTAAGATGACGTCATGTGACATGTGATGACATCATAATAATGTCATGTCAATTTTCATCTATAAACCTATTGGGCTACCTAGATATTACTTTTCAACTTAATCGGACTTGTACTTTTGTTTATGGCTTCAAAAACTGCCCCTTTAAGATGACGTCACGTGACGTGTGATGACATCATCATCATAATGTCATGTCAATTGTCGTCCATAAACCTGCAGACCTACCTGGATATTACATTTCAACTTAATCGAACTTGTACTTTTGTTTATATATGGCTTCAAAAACTGCCCCTTTAAGATGACGTCACGTGACATGTGATGACGTCATCATAACATCATGTCAATGTTCATTTATAACACCCGGTGGCATACCTAGATATTACGTTTCAACTTAATCGGACTTGTACTTTTGTAGATATATGGCTTCGAAAAAATGCCCCTTTAAGATGACGTCACGTGACATGTGATGACGTCATCATGACGTAAAAGTTCGGCACACATTGTGAGCAGTTGGTGTAAGTGTCTGCCAAGTTTAAAAGTAGCCAAAGTGGCCGGTAAGAAAGAAAACGTTTACAAATGCTATGTGCAATATTCTAGCGACTTGAAAAAAAAAAAAATTTTATGACGTCATCATGACGTCACACAATTTGCGCTTTTTATGGCATATCTTTGAGACATACCAAACCTATAACAAAAAGAATTTTGAAAATATCTTGTTTTGTTCGCTAGATATATTGAAAAGACTGTTACGATTCTAAAACTTCAAAAATTTAGCGACTTGAAAAAAGACTAGAAATCAACCCCTTTTATAAACAGCAAGCACAAAATACCCATGGTTATCAGCCCTTCCTAGAATTCCTTTGTGTTATATTGAATTTGGTCAAAATTTTGAAATGGCTCCTATTTCTTACTTGAGTGAGCCACGATCATCAAATTTTGGAATTAGGTACAGGAAAATTCAATATATACATTTTTCTAATCGGATTGACCCTCACATGCGTTTAAAAAAAAAGATTTGTTGATGACGTCATCATGACGTCACACAATTTTCGCTTTTTAAGGCATATCTTTGAGACATACCAAAGCTATAACAAAAAGAATTTTGAAAATATCTTGTTTTGTTCGCTAGATATAGTGAAAAGAATGTTACGATTATAAAACTTCAAGAATTCAGCGACTTGAAAAAAGACTACAAATCAACCCTTTTTATAAACAGCATGCACATTTATGCCATGGTTATCAGCCCTTCCCAGAATTCCTTTGTGTTATATTGAATTTGGTCTACATTTTGAAATGGCTCCTATTTCTTACTTGAGTGAGCCACGATCACGAAATTTTGGAATTGGGTACAGAAAAATACAATGTATACATTTTTGTAATCAGATTGACCCTTACATGCGTTTAAAAAAAAAAATATTGTTGATGACGTCATCATGACGTCACACAATTTTCGCCATTTAGGGCATATCTTTGAGACATACCAAAGCTGTAACAAAAAGAATTTTGAAAATATCTTGTTTTGTTCGCTAGATATATTGAAAAGAATGTTACGATTTTAAAACTTCAAAAATTCAGCGACTTGAAAAAAGACTAGAAATCAACCCCTTTTATAAACAGCAAGCTCATAATAGCCATGGTTATCAGCCCGTCCCAGAATTCCTTTGTGTTATATTGAATTTGGTCTAAATTTTGAAATGGCTGTCATTTCTTACTTGAGTGAGCCACGATCATGAAATTTTGGAATTGGGTACAGCAAAATTCAATATATACATTTTTGTAATCAGATTGACCCTTACATGCGTAAAAAAAAAAAAGCATTTTTGATGACGTCATCATGACGTCACACAATTTTCGCTTTTTAAGGCATATCTTTGAGACATACCAAAGCTATAAGAAAAAGAATTTTGAAAATATCTTGTTTTGTTCGCTAGATATAATTTAATGAATGTTACGATTTTCAAAATTCAAAAATTCATAAAAAATCACGTGATGACGTCATCATGACGTAAAAGTTCGGCATACATTCTGAGCAGTTGGTCTAAGTGTCTGTTAAGTTTAAAGGCAATCGGCTGCATAAAAGTAGCCAAAGTCCCTGGCAGAAAGAAATCGTGTACAAATGCTATGGGCAAAAAGTCTGAAAAAGAAAAAAAAAAAAAAACTAGACGGACGGTGTTTGTGGACAAACACAGGGCTGTTTCGCTTTTTATTTTTTTTAGTTTGGATGTGAAATGTGAATACAATAATTAAAGTTCGTCAAACAATCGCGCTCCTGCCAGTTTTCTTTGTTAGACTTTGAAAATGATTAAAGTTGTTTGTAATAGTCACTTGTGATGACGTCAAAATAACGTAATGTAAATTTTCATCTGTAAACTTGCTGACCTACCTAGATATTACATTTAAAATAATCAAACTTGTACTTTTGTAGATATACAATGTATGGCTTCAAAAACTGCCCCTTTAAGATAACGTCACGTGACATGTGATGACGTCATCATAACGTCATGTCAATTTTCATCTATAAACCTGCTTGCCTACCCGACTATATATTACATTTCAAATAAATCGGAGCTGTACTTTTGTAGATATATGGCTTCGAAAAATGCCTCTTTAAGATAATGACACGAAACAAGTGATGACGTAATCATGACATCATAATTTTTTTAATTTAAAATACCTACTGGGCTACCTAGATATTACTTTTGAACTTAATCGGACTTGTACTTTTGTTTATATATGGCTTCAAAAACTGCACCTTTAAGATGACGTCATGTAACATGTGATGACATCATAATAATGTCATGTAAATTTTCATCTATAAACCTATTGGGCAACCTAGATATTACTTTTCAACTTAATCAGACATGTACTTCTTAATATATATGGATTCAAAAACTGCCCCTTTAAGATGACGTCACGTAACATGTGATGATGTCATCATAACGTAATGTCAATTTTCATCTATAAACCTACTAGGCTACCTGGATATTACTTTTCAACTTAATCGGACTTGTACTTTTGTAGATATATAGCTTTGAAAAAATGCCCATTTAATATGACGTCACGTGACATGTGATGACATCATCATGACGTGAAAGTTTGGCACACATTGTGAGCAGTTGGGGTAAGTGTCTACCAAGTTTAAAAGTAGCCAAAGTGGCCGGTAAGAAAGTAAACGTTTAAAAATGCTATGGGCAATAATCTAGCAAGTGCCCCTTTAAGATGACACCACGTGACATGTTATGACTTGATCATAACGTTATGTCCATGTTTATCTATAACACCCGGTGGCATACCTAGATATTACGTTCCAACTTAATCGGACTTGTACTTTTGTAGATATATGGCTTCGAAAAATGCCCCTTTAAGATGACGTCACGTGACATGTGATGACGTCATCATAACATCATGTCAATGTTCATCTATAACACCCGGTGGCATACCTAGATATTACGTTTCAACTTAATCGGACTTGTACTTTTGTAGATATATGGCTTCGAAAAAATGCCCCTTTAAGATGACGTCACGTGACATGTGATGACGTCATCATGACGTAAAAGTTCGGCACACATTGTTAGCAGTTGGTGTAAGTGTCTGCCAAGTTTAAAAGTAGCCAAAGTGGCCGGTAAGAAAGTAAACGTTTAAAAATGCTATGGGCAATAATCTAGCAAGTGCCCCTTTAAGATGACACCACGTGACATGTTATGACTTGATCATAACGTTATGTCCATGTTTATCTATAACACCCGGTGGCATACCTAGATATTACGTTCCAACTTAATCGGACTTGTACTTTTGTAGATATATGGCTTCGAAAAATGCCCCTTTAAGATGACGTCACGTGACATGTGATGACGTCATCATAACATCATGTCAATGTTCATCTATAACACCCGGTGGCATACCTAGATATTACGTTTCAACTTAATCGGACTTGTACTTTTGTAGATATATGGCTTCGAAAAAATGCCCCTTTAAGATGACGTCACGTGACATGTGATGACGTCATCATGACGTAAAAGTTCGGCACACATTGTTAGCAGTTGGTGTAAGTGTCTGCCAAGTTTAAAAGTAGCCAAAGTGGCCGGTAAGAAAGAAAACGTTTACAAATGCTATGTGCAATATTCTAGCGACTTGAAAAAAGAAATTTTTTTATGACGTCATCATGACGTCACACAATTTGCGCTTTTTATGGCATATCTTTGAGACATACCAAAGCTATAACAAAAAGAATTTTGAAAATATCTTGTTTTGTTCGCTAGATATATTGAAAAGAATGTTACGATTCCAAAACTTCAAAAATTTAGCGACTTGAAAAAAGACTAGAAATCAATCCCTTTTATAAACAGCAAGCACATAATACCCATGGTTATCAGCCCTTCCCAGAATTCCTTTGTGTTATATTGAATTTGGTCTACATTTTGAAATGGCTCCTATTTCATACTTGAGTGAGCCACGATCATGAAATTTTGGAATTAGGTACAGGAAAATTCAACGAATACATTTTTGTAATCGGATTGACCCTTACATGCGTTTAAAAAATAAAGATTTGTTGATGACGTCATCATGACGTCACACAATTTTCGCTTTTTAGGGCATATCTTTGAGACATACCAAAGCTGTAACAAAAATAATTTTGAAAATATCTTGTTTTGTTCGCTAGATATATTGAAAAGAATGTTACGATTTTAATACTTCAAAAATTTAGCGACTTGAAAAAAGACTAGAAATCAACCCCTTTTATAAACAGCAAGCACATAATACCCATGGTTATCAGCCCTTCCCAGAATTCCTTTGTGTTATATTGAATTTGGTCTAAATTTTGAAATGGCTCCTATTTCATACTTGAGTGAGCCACGATCATGAAATTTTGGAATTAGGTACAGGAAAATTCAATGTATACATTTTTGTAATCGGATTGACCCTTACATGCGTTAACAAAAAAACACATTTTTGATGACGTCATCATGACGTCACACAATTTTCGCAATTTAGGGCATATCTTTGAGACATACCAAAGCTATAAGAAAAAGAATTTTGAAAATATCTTGTTTTGTTCGCTAGATATAATTTAATAAATGTTACGATTTTCAAAATTCAAAAATTCATAAAAAATCACGTGATGACGTCATCATGACGTAAAAGTTCGGCATGCATCCTGAGCAGTTGGTCTAAGTGTCTGGTAAGTTTAAAGGCAATCGGCTGCATAAAAGTAGCCAAAGTGCCTGGCAGAAAGAAAACGTGTACAAATGCTATGGGCAAAAAGTCTGAAAAAGAAAAAAAAAAAAAAGAAACTAGAGGCAAGTGTTTGTGGACAAACACAGGGCTGTTTCGATTTTTTTTATTGTTAGTTTGGATGTCAAATGTGTATGCAATATTTAAAGTTGTTTGTTAGTTAGCAATGACGGAGGGATGAAGATGTTGTTATTGGATGTGTGAAGGATTGGTTTAAAAAAAGGAATCGTGTACAAATGCTATGGGAAATAGCCTAGCGAATGCCCCTTTAAGATGACATCACATAACATGTAATGACTTCATCATAACGTCATGTCAATTTTCATCTATGACACCGGGTGGCATACCTAAATGGTGTGTTTCAACTGAATCGGACTTGTACATTTGTAGATATATGGCTTCGAAAAATGCCCCTTTAAGATGACGTCACGTGACATGTGATGACGTCATCATGACGTAAAAGTTAGGCACACATTCTGAGCAGTTGGGGTAAGTGTCTGCCAAGTTTAAAAGTAGCCAAACTGGCCGGTAAGAAAGAAAACGTTTACAAATGCTATGGGCAATAATCTAGCGAGTGCCCCTTTAAGATGACACCACGTGACATGTTATGACTTGATCATAACGTCATGTCAATGTTCATCTATAACACCCGGTGGCATACCTAGATATTACGTTCCAACTTAATCGGACTTGTACTTTTGTAGATATATGGCTTCGAAAAATGCTCCTTTAAGATGACGTCACATGACATGTGATGACGTCATCATGACGTAAAGGTCCGGCACACATTGTGAGCAGTTGGAGTAAGTGTCTGCTAAGTTTAAAAGTAGCCAAAGTGGCCGGTAAGAAAGAAAAAGTTTACAAATGCTATGGGCAATATTCTAGCGACTTGAAAAAATATTTTTTGTTATGACGTCATCATGACGTCACACAATTTTCGCTTTTTAGGGCATATCTTTGAGACATACCAAAGCTATAACAAAAAGAATTTTGAAAATATCTTGTTTTGTTCGCTAGATATAGTGAAAAGAATGTTACGATTATAAAACTTCAAGAATTCAGCGACTTGAAAAAAGACTACAAATCAACCCCTTTTATAAACAGCAAGCTCATAATAGCCATGGTTATCAGCCCGTCCCAGAATTCCTTTGTGTTATATTGAATTTGGTCTAAATTTTGAAATGGCTGTCATTTCTTACTTGAGTGAGCCACGATCATGAAATTTTGGAATTGGGTACAGAAAAATACAATGTATACATTTTTGTAATCGGATTGACCCTTACATGCGTTAAAAAAAATAATATTTTTGATGACGTCATCATGACGTCACACAATTTTCGCCTTTTAGGGCATATCTTTGAGACATACCAAAGCTATAACAAAAAGAATTTTGAAAATATCTTGTTTTGTTCGCTAGATATATTGAAAAGAATGTTACGATTTTAATACTTCAAAAATTCAGCGACTTGAAAAAAGACTAGAAATCAACCCCTTTTATAAACAGCAAGCTCATAATAGCCATGGTTATCAACCCGTCCCAGAATTCCTTTGTGTTATATTGAATTTGGTCTAAATTTTGAAATGGCTGTCATTTCTTACTTGAGTGAGCCACGATCATGAAATTTTGGAATTGGGTACAGAAAAATACAATGTATACATTTTTGTAATCGGATTGACCCTTACATGCGTTAAAAAAAAAAATATTTTTGATGACGTCATCATGACGTCACACAATTTTCGCCTTTTAGGGCATATCTTTGAGACATACCAAAGCTATAACAAAAAGAATTTTGAAAATATCTTGTTTTGTTCGCTAGATATATTGAAAAGAATGTTACGATTTTAATACTTCAAAAATTCAGCGACTTGAAAAAAGACTAGAAATCAACCCCTTTTATAAACAGCAAGCTCATAATAGCCATGGTTATCAACCCGTCCCAGAATTCCTTTGTGTTATATTGAATTTGGTCTAAATTTTGAAATGGCTGTTATTTCTTACTTGAGTGAGCCACGATCATGAAATTTTGGAATTGGGTACAGCAAAATTCAATATATACATTTTTGTAATCAGATTGACCCTTACATGCGTTAAAAAAAAAAAGCATTTTTGATGACGTCATCATGACGTCACACAATTTTCGCTTTTTAAGGCATATCTTTGAGACATATCAAAGCTATAAGAAAAAGAATTTTGAAAATATCTTGTTTTGTTCGCTAGATATAATTTAATGAATGTTACGATTTTCAAAATTCAAAAATTCATAAAAAATCACGTGATGACGTCACCATGACGTAAAAGATCGGCATGCATCCTGAGCAGTTGGTCTAAGTGTCTGTTAAGTTTAAAGGCAATCGGCTGCATAAAAGTAGCCAAAGTGCCTGGCAGAACGAAAACGTGTACAAAGTCTATGGGCCAAAAGTCTGAAAAAGAAGAAAAAAAAAAAACTAGAGGCAAGTGTTTGTGGACAAACACAGGGCTGTTTCTAATTTTTTTATTGTTAGTTTGGATGTCAAATGTGTATGCAATATTTAAAGTTGTTTGTTAGTTAACAATGACGGAGGGATGAAGATGTTGTTATTGGATGTGTGAAGGATTGGTTTAAAAAAGGAATCGTGTACAAATGCTATGGGAAATAGACTAGCGAATGCCCCTTTAAGATGACATCACATAACATGTAATGACTTCATCATAACGTCATGTCAATTTTCATCTATGACACCGGGTGGCATACCTAAATAGTGTGTTTCAACTGAATCGGACTTGTACATTTGTAGATATATGGCTTCGAAAAATGCCCCTTTAAGATGACGTCACGTGACATGTAATGACGTCATCATGACGTAAAAGTTAGGCACACATTCTGAGCAGTTGGGGTAAGTGTCTGCCAAGTTTAAAAGTAGCCAAACTGGCCGGTAAGAAAGAAAACGTTTACAAATGCTATGGGCAATAATCTAGCGAATGCCCCTTTAAGATGACACCACGTGACATGTTATGACTTGATCATAATGTCATGTCAATGTTCATCTATAACACCAGGTGGCATACCTAGATATTACGTTCCAACTTAATCGGACTTGTACTTTTGTAGATATATGGCTTCGAAAAATGCCCCTTTAAGATGACGTCACGTGACATGTGATGACGTCTCATGACGTAAAAGTTCGGCACACATTGTGAGCAGTTGGTGTAAGTGTCTGCCAAGTTTAAAAGTAGCCAAAGTGGCCGGTAAGAAAGAAAACGTTTACAAATGCTATGTGCAATATTCTAGCGACTTGAAAAAAGAATTTTTTTCATGACGTCATCATGACGTCACACAATTTGCGCTTTTTAGGGCATATCTTTGAGACATACCAAAGCTATAACAAAAAGAATTTTGAAAATATCTTGTTTTGTTCGCTAGATATATTGAAAAGAATGTTACGATTCTAAAACTTCAAAAATTTAGCGACTTGAAAAAAGACTAGAAATCAACCCGTTTTATAAACAGCAAGCACATAATACCCCTGGTTATCAGCCCTTCCCAGAATTCCTTTGTGTTATATTGAATTTGGTCTAAATTTTGAAATGGCTCCTATTTCACACTTGAGTGAGCCACGATCATGAAATTTTGGAATTAGGTACAGGAAAATTCAACGAATACATTTTTGTAATCGGATTGACCCTTACATGCGTTTAAAAAAAAA
Source organism: Hippasteria phrygiana (assembly GCA_037893225.1). Taxonomy (NCBI): domain Eukaryota; kingdom Metazoa; phylum Echinodermata; class Asteroidea; order Valvatida; family Goniasteridae; genus Hippasteria; species Hippasteria phrygiana. Next base: position 422,483 of record JAZGUH010000329.1, read on the forward strand.
AAGATTTGTTGATGACGTCATCATGACGTCACACAATTTTCGCCTTTTAGGGCATATCTTTGAGACATACCAAAGCTATAACAAAAATAATTTTGAAAATATCTTGTTTTGTTCGCTAGATATATTGAAAAGAATGTTACGATTTTAATACTTCAAAAATTCAGCGACTTGAAAAAAGACTAGAAATCAACCCCTTTTATAAACATCAAGCACATAATAGCCATGGTTATCTGCCCGTCCCAGAATTCCTTTGTGTTATATTGAATTTGGTCTAAATTTTGAAATGGCTGTTATTTCTTACTTGAGTGAGCCACGATCATGAAATTTTGGAATTGGGTACAGCAAAATTCAATATATACATTTTTGTAATCAGATTGACCCTTACATGCGTAAAAAAAAAATAGCATTTTTGATGACGTCATCATGACGTCACACAATTTTCGCTTTTTAAGGCATATCTTTGAGACATACCAAAGCTATAACAAAAAGAATTTTGAAAATATCTTGTTTTGTTCGCTAGATATAATTTAATGAATGTTACGATTTTCAAAATTCAAAAATTCATAAAAAATCACGTGATAACGTCATCATGACGTAAAAGTTCGGCATGCATTCTGAGCAGTTGGTCTGAGTGTCTGCTAAGTTTAAATGCAATCGGCTGCATAAAAGTAGCCAAAGTGCCTGGCAGAACGAAAACGTGTACAAAGTCTATGGGCAAAAAGTCTGAAAAAGAAGCAAAAAAAAACTAGACGGACGGTGTTTGTGGACAAACACAGGGCTGTTTCGTTTTTTTTTTTTTTTTATTTGGATGTGAAATGTGAATACAATAATTAAACTTCGTCAAACAATCGCGCTCCTGCCAGTTTTCTTTGTTAGACTTTGAAAATAATTTAAGTTGTTTGTAATAGTCACTTGTGATGACGTCATCATAACGTAATGTAAATTTACATCTGTAAACTTGCTGACCTACCTAGATATTACATTTAAAATAATCGAACTTGTACTTTTGTAGATTTATGGCTTCGAAAAATGCCCCTTTAAGATAATGACACGAAACAAGTGATGACGTAATCATGACATCATCAATTGTTTTATTTAAAATACCTACTGGGCTACCTAGATATTACTTTTGAACTTAATCGGACTTGTACTTTTGTTTATATATGGCTTCAAAAACTGCACCTTTAAGATGACGTCATGTGACATGTGATGACATCATAATAATGTCATGTCAATTTTCATCTATAAACCTATTGGGCTACCTAGATATTACTTTTCAACTTAATCGGACTTGTACTTTTGTTTATGGCTTCAAACACTGCCCCTTTAAGATGACGTCACGTGACGTGTGATGACATCATCATCATAATGTCATGTCAATTTTCGTCCATAAACCTGCAGACCTACCTGGATATTACATTTCAACTTAATCGAACTTGTACTTTTGTTTATATATGGCTTCAAAAACTGCCCCTTTAAGATGACGTCACGTGACATGTGATGACGTCATCATAACATCATGTCAATGTTCATCTATAACACCCGGTGGCATACCTAGATATTACGTTTCAACTTAATCGGACTTGTACTTTTGTAGATATATGGCTTCGAAAAAATGCCCTTTTAAGATGACGTCACGTGACATGTGATGACGTCATCATGACGTAAAAGTTCGGCAGACATTGTGAGCAGTTGGTGTAAGTGTCTGCCAAGTTTAAAAGTAGCCAAAGTGGCCGGTAAGAAAGAAAACGTTTACAAATGCTATGGGCAATATTCTAGCAACTTGAAAAAATAATTTATTTATGACGTCATCATGACGTCACACAATTTTCGCTTTTTAGGGCATATCTTTGAGACATACCAAAGCTATAACAAAAAGAATTTTGAAAATGTCTTGTTTTGTTCGCTAGATATATTGAAAAGAATGTTACGATTTAAGAAATTCAAAAATTCAGCGACTTGAAAAAAGACTACAAATCAACCCCTTTTATAAACAGCAAGCACATAATAGCCATGGTTATCAACCCTTCCCAGAATTCCTTTGTGTTATATTGAATTTGGTCTAAATTTTGAAATGGCTGTCATTTCTTACTTGAGTGAGCCACGATCATGAAATTTTGGAATTACGTACAGAAAAATTCAATGAATACACTTTTGTAATCGGATTGACCCTTACATGCGTTTAAAAAAAAAGATTTGTTGATGACGTCATCATGACGTCACACAATTTTCGCTTTTTAGGGCATATCTTTGAGACATACCAAAGCTGTAACAAAAATAATTTTGAAAATATCTTGTTTTGTTCGCTAGATATATTAAAAAGAATGTTACGATTTTAAAACTTCAAAAATTTAGCGACTTGAAAAAAGACTAGAAATCAACCCCTTTTATAAACAGCAAGCACAAAATACCCATGGTTATCAGCCCTTCCCAGAATTCCTTTGTGTTATATTGAATTTGGTCTAAATTTTGAAATGGCTCCTATTTCATACTTGAGTGAGCCACGATCATGAAATTTTGGAATTGGGTACAGCAAAATTCAATATATACATTTTTGTAATCAGATTGACCCTTACATGCGTTAAAAAAAAAAAGCATTTTTGATGACGTCATCATGACGTCACACAATTTTCGCTTTTTAAGGCATATCTTTGAGACATACCAAAGCTATAACAAAAATAATTTTGAAAATATCTTGTTTTGTTCGCTAGATATAATTTAATGAATGTTACGATTTTCAAAATTCAAAAATTCATAAAAAATCACGTGATGACGTCATCATGACGTAAAAGTTCGGCATGCATTCTGAGCAGTTGGTCTGAGTGTCTGTTAAGTTTAAAGGCAATCGGCTGCATAAAAGTAGCCAAAGTGCCTGGCAGAAAGAAATCGTGTACAAACGCTATGGGCAAAAAGTCTGAAAAAGAAAAAAAAAAAGAAAAAAAAAAAAGAAAAACTAGACGGACGGTGTTTGTGGACAAACACAGGGCTGTTTCGTTTTTTTTTTTTTTTAATTTGGATGTGAAATGTGAATACAATAATTAAACTTCGTCAAACAATCGCGCTCCTGCCAGTTTTCTTTGTTAGACTTTGAAAATAATTTAAGTTGTTTGTAATAGTCACTTGTGATGACGTCATCATAACGTAATGTAAATTTACATCTGTAAACTTGCTGACCTACCTAGATATTACATTTAAAATAATCGAACTTGTACTTTTGTAGATTTATGGCTTCGAAAAATGCCCCTTTAAGATAATGACACGAAACAAGTGATGACGTAATCATGACATCATCAATTGTTTTATTTAAAATACCTACTGGGCTACCTAGATATTACTTTTGAACTTAATCGGACTTGTACTTTTGTTTATATATGGCTTCAAAAACTGCACCTTTAAGATGACGTCATGTGACATGTGATGACATCATAATAATGTCATGTCAATTTTCATCTATAAACCTATTGGGCTACCTAGATATTACTTTTCAACTTAATCGGACTTGTACTTTTGTTTATGGCTTCAAACACTGCCCCTTTAAGATGACGTCACGTGACGTGTGATGACATCATCATCATAATGTCATGTCAATTTTCGTCCATAAACCTGCAGACCTACCTGGATATTACATTTCAACTTAATCGAACTTGTACTTTTGTTTATATATGGCTTCAAAAACTGCCCCTTTAAGATGACGTCACGTGACATGTGATGACGTCATCATAACATCATGTCAATGTTCATCTATAACACCCGGTGGCATACCTAGATATTACGTTTCAACTTAATCGGACTTGTACTTTTGTAGATATATGGCTTCGAAAAAATGCCCTTTTAAGATGACGTCACGTGACATGTGATGACGTCATCATGACGTAAAAGTTCGGCAGACATTGTGAGCAGTTGGTGTAAGTGTCTGCCAAGTTTAAAAGTAGCCAAAGTGGCCGGTAAGAAAGAAAACGTTTACAAATGCTATGGGCAATATTCTAGCAACTTGAAAAAATAATTTATTTATGACGTCATCATGACGTCACACAATTTTCGCTTTTTAGGGCATATCTTTGAGACATACCAAAGCTATAACAAAAAGAATTTTGAAAATGTCTTGTTTTGTTCGCTAGATATATTGAAAAGAATGTTACGATTTAAGAAATTCAAAAATTCAGCGACTTGAAAAAAGACTACAAATCAACCCCTTTTATAAACAGCAAGCACATAATAGCCATGGTTATCAACCCTTCCCAGAATTCCTTTGTGTTATATTGAATTTGGTCTAAATTTTGAAATGGCTGTCATTTCTTACTTGAGTGAGCCACGATCATGAAATTTTGGAATTACGTACAGAAAAATTCAATGAATACACTTTTGTAATCGGATTGACCCTTACATGCGTTTAAAAAAAAAGATTTGTTGATGACGTCATCATGACGTCACACAATTTTCGCTTTTTAGGGCATATCTTTGAGACATACCAAAGCTGTAACAAAAATAATTTTGAAAATATCTTGTTTTGTTCGCTAGATATATTAAAAAGAATGTTACGATTTTAAAACTTCAAAAATTTAGCGACTTGAAAAAAGACTAGAAATCAACCCCTTTTATAAACAGCAAGCACAAAATACCCATGGTTATCAGCCCTTCCCAGAATTCCTTTGTGTTATATTGAATTTGGTCTAAATTTTGAAATGGCTCCTATTTCATACTTGAGTGAGCCACGATCATGAAATTTTGGAATTGGGTACAGCAAAATTCAATATATACATTTTTGTAATCAGATTGACCCTTACATGCGTTAAAAAAAAAAAGCATTTTTGATGACGTCATCATGACGTCACACAATTTTCGCTTTTTAAGGCATATCTTTGAGACATACCAAAGCTATAACAAAAATAATTTTGAAAATATCTTGTTTTGTTCGCTAGATATAATTTAATGAATGTTACGATTTTCAAAATTCAAAAATTCATAAAAAATCACGTGATGACGTCATCATGACGTAAAAGTTCGGCATGCATTCTGAGCAGTTGGTCTGAGTGTCTGTTAAGTTTAAAGGCAATCGGCTGCATAAAAGTAGCCAAAGTGCCTGGCAGAAAGAAATCGTGTACAAACGCTATGGGCAAAAAGTCTGAAAAAGAAAAAAAAAAAGAAACTAGACGGACGGTGTTTGTGGACAAACACAGGGCTGTTTCGTTTTTTTTTTTTTTTAGTTTGGATGTGAAATGTGAATACAATAAATTAAACTTCGTCAAACAATCGCGCTCCTGCCAGTTTGCTTTGTTAGACTTTGAAAATAATTAAAGTTGTTTGTAATAGTCACTTGTGATGACGTCATCATAACATAATGTACATTTTCATCTGTAAACTTGCTGACCTACCTAGATATTACATTTAAAATAATCGAACTTGTACTTTTGTAGATATACAATGTATGGCTTTAAAAACTGCCCCTTTAAGATAACGTCACGTGACATGTGATGACGTCATCATAACGTCACGTCAATTTTCATCTATAAACCTGCTTGCCTACCCGACTATATATTACATTTCAAATAAATCGGACCTGTACTTTTGTAGATTTATGGCTTCGAAAAATGCCCCTTTAAGATAATGACACGAAACAAGTGATGACGTAATCATGACATCATAAAAAAAATTATTTAAAATACCTACTGGGCTACCTAGATATTACTTTTGAACTTAATCGGACTTGTACTTTTGTTTATATATGGCTTCAAAAACTGCACCTTTAAGATGACGTCATGTGACATGTGATGACATCATAATAATGTCATGTCAATTTTCATCTATAAACCTATTGGGCTACCTAGATATTACTTTTCAACTTAATCGGACTTGTACTTTTGTTTATGGCTTCAAAAACTGCCCCTTTAAGATGACGTCACGTGACGTGTGATGACATCATCATCATAATGTCATGTCAATTTTCGTCCATAAACCTGCAGACCTACCTGGATATTACATTTCAACTTAATCGAACTTGTACTTTTGTTTATATATGGCTTCAAAAACTGCCCCTTTAAGATGACGTCACGTGACATGTGATGACGTCATCATAACATCATGTCAATGTTCATTTATAACACCCGGTGGCATACCTAGATATTACGTTTCAACTTAATCGGACTTGTACTTTTGTAGATATATGGCTTCGAAAAAATGCCCCTTTAAGATGACGTCACGTGACATGTGATGACGTCATCATGACGTAAAAGTTCGGCACACATTGTGAGCAGTTGGTGTAAGTGTCTGCCAAGTTTAAAAGTAGCCAAAGTGGCCGGTAAGAAAGAAAACGTTTACAAATGCTATGTGCAATATTCTAGCGACTTGAAAAAAGAATTTTTTTTATGACGTCATCATGACGTCACACAATTTGCGCTTTTTATGGCATATCTTTGAGACATACCAAACCTATAACAAAAAGAATTTTGAAAATATCTTGTTTTGTTCGCTAGATATATTGAAAAGACTGTTACGATTCTAAAACTTCAAAAATTTAGCGACTTGAAAAAAGACTAGAAATCAACCCCTTTTATAAACAGCAAGCACAAAATACCCATGGTTATCAGCCCTTCCCAGAATTCCTTTGTGTTATATTGAATTTGGTCTACATTTTGAAATGGCTCCTATTTCTTACTTGAGTGAGCCACGATCATGAAATTTTGGAATTAGGTACAGGAAAATTCAATATATACATTTTTGTAATCGGATTGACCCTTACATGCGTTTAAAAAAAAAGATTTGTTGATGACGTCATCATGACGTCACACAATTTTCGCCATTTAGGGCATATCTTTGAGACATACCAAAGCTGTAACAAAAATAATTTTGAAAATATCTTGTTTTGTTCGCTAGATATATTGAAAAGAATGTTACGATTTTAAAACTTCAAAAATTCAGCGACTTGAAAAAAGACTAGAAATCAACCCCTTTTATAAACAGCAAGCTCATAATAGCCATGGTTATCAGCCCGTCCCAGAATTCCTTTGTGTTATATTGAATTTGGTCTAAATTTTGAAATGGCTGTCATTTCTTACTTGAGTGAGCCACGATCATGAAATTTTGGAATTGGGTACAGCAAAATTCAATATATACATTTTTGTAATCAGATTGACCCTTACATGCGTTAAAAAAAAAAAGCATTTTTGATGACGTCATCATGACGTCACACAATTTTCGCTTTTTAAGGCATATCTTTGAGACATACCAAAGCTATAAAAAAAAGAATTTTGAAAATATCTTGTTTTGTTCGCTAGATATAATTTACTGAATGTTACGATTTTCAAAATTCAAAAATTCATAAAAAATCACATGATGACGTCATCATGACGTAAAAGTTCGGCATGCATTCTGAGCAGTTGGTCTGAGTGTCTGTTAAATTTAAAGGCAATCGGCTGCATAAAAGTAGCCAAAGTGCCTGGCAGAAAGAAATCGTGTACAAACGCTATGGGCAAAAAGTCTGAAAAAGAAAAAAAAAAAGAAAACTAGACGGACGGTGTTTGTGGACAAACACAGGGCTGTTTCGCTTTTTATTTTTTTTAGTTTGGATGTGAAATGTGAATACAATAATTAAAGTTCGTCAAACAATCGCGCTCCTGCCAGTTTTCTTTGTTAGACTTTGAAAATGATTAAAGTTGTTTGTAATAGTCACTTGTGATGACGTCAAAATAACGTAATGTAAATTTTCATCTGTAAACTTGCTGACCTACCTAGATATTACATTTAAAATAATCAAACTTGTACTTTTGTAGATATACAATGTATGGCTTCAAAAACTGCCCCTTTAAGATAACGTCACGTGACATGTGATGACGTCATCATAACGTCATGTCAATTTTCATCTATAAACCTGCTTGCCTACCCGACTATATATTACATTTCAAATAAATCGGAGCTGTACTTTTGTAGATATATGGCTTCGAAAAATGCCTCTTTAAGATAATGACACGAAACAAGTGATGACGTAATCATGACATCATAATTTTTTTAATTTAAAATACCTACTGGGCTACCTAGATATTACTTTTGAACTTAATCGGACTTGTACTTTTGTTTATATATGGCTTCAAAAACTGCACCTTTAAGATGACGTCATGTAACATGTGATGACATCATAATAATGTCATGTAAATTTTCATCTATAAACCTATTGGGCAACCTAGATATTACTTTTCAACTTAATCAGACATGTACTTCTTAATATATATGGATTCAAAAACTGCCCCTTTAAGATGACGTCACGTAACATGTGATGATGTCATCATAACGTAATGTCAATTTTCATCTATAAACCTACTAGGCTACCTGGATATTACTTTTCAACTTAATCGGACTTGTACTTTTGTAGATATATAGCTTTGAAAAAATGCCCATTTAATATGACGTCACGTGACATGTGATGACATCATCATGACGTGAAAGTTTGGCACACATTGTGAGCAGTTGGGGTAAGTGTCTACCAAGTTTAAAAGTAGCCAAAGTGGCCGGTAAGAAAGTAAACGTTTAAAAATGCTATGGGCAATAATCTAGCAAGTGCCCCTTTAAGATGACACCACGTGACATGTTATGACTTGATCATAACGTTATGTCCATGTTTATCTATAACACCCGGTGGCATACCTAGATATTACGTTCCAACTTAATCGGACTTGTACTTTTGTAGATATATGGCTTCGAAAAATGCCCCTTTAAGATGACGTCACGTGACATGTGATGACGTCATCATAACATCATGTCAATGTTCATCTATAACACCCGGTGGCATACCTAGATATTACGTTTCAACTTAATCGGACTTGTACTTTTGTAGATATATGGCTTCGAAAAAATGCCCCTTTAAGATGACGTCACGTGACATGTGATGACGTCATCATGACGTAAAAGTTCGGCACACATTGTTAGCAGTTGGTGTAAGTGTCTGCCAAGTTTAAAAGTAGCCAAAGTGGCCGGTAAGAAAGTAAACGTTTAAAAATGCTATGGGCAATAATCTAGCAAGTGCCCCTTTAAGATGACACCACGTGACATGTTATGACTTGATCATAACGTTATGTCCATGTTTATCTATAACACCCGGTGGCATACCTAGATATTACGTTCCAACTTAATCGGACTTGTACTTTTGTAGATATATGGCTTCGAAAAATGCCCCTTTAAGATGACGTCACGTGACATGTGATGACGTCATCATAACATCATGTCAATGTTCATCTATAACACCCGGTGGCATACCTAGATATTACGTTTCAACTTAATCGGACTTGTACTTTTGTAGATATATGGCTTCGAAAAAATGCCCCTTTAAGATGACGTCACGTGACATGTGATGACGTCATCATGACGTAAAAGTTCGGCACACATTGTTAGCAGTTGGTGTAAGTGTCTGCCAAGTTTAAAAGTAGCCAAAGTGGCCGGTAAGAAAGAAAACGTTTACAAATGCTATGTGCAATATTCTAGCGACTTGAAAAAAGAAATTTTTTTATGACGTCATCATGACGTCACACAATTTGCGCTTTTTATGGCATATCTTTGAGACATACCAAAGCTATAACAAAAAGAATTTTGAAAATATCTTGTTTTGTTCGCTAGATATATTGAAAAGAATGTTACGATTCCAAAACTTCAAAAATTTAGCGACTTGAAAAAAGACTAGAAATCAATCCCTTTTATAAACAGCAAGCACATAATACCCATGGTTATCAGCCCTTCCCAGAATTCCTTTGTGTTATATTGAATTTGGTCTACATTTTGAAATGGCTCCTATTTCATACTTGAGTGAGCCACGATCATGAAATTTTGGAATTAGGTACAGGAAAATTCAACGAATACATTTTTGTAATCGGATTGACCCTTACATGCGTTTAAAAAATAAAGATTTGTTGATGACGTCATCATGACGTCACACAATTTTCGCTTTTTAGGGCATATCTTTGAGACATACCAAAGCTGTAACAAAAATAATTTTGAAAATATCTTGTTTTGTTCGCTAGATATATTGAAAAGAATGTTACGATTTTAATACTTCAAAAATTTAGCGACTTGAAAAAAGACTAGAAATCAACCCCTTTTATAAACAGCAAGCACATAATACCCATGGTTATCAGCCCTTCCCAGAATTCCTTTGTGTTATATTGAATTTGGTCTAAATTTTGAAATGGCTCCTATTTCATACTTGAGTGAGCCACGATCATGAAATTTTGGAATTAGGTACAGGAAAATTCAATGTATACATTTTTGTAATCGGATTGACCCTTACATGCGTTAACAAAAAAACACATTTTTGATGACGTCATCATGACGTCACACAATTTTCGCAATTTAGGGCATATCTTTGAGACATACCAAAGCTATAAGAAAAAGAATTTTGAAAATATCTTGTTTTGTTCGCTAGATATAATTTAATAAATGTTACGATTTTCAAAATTCAAAAATTCATAAAAAATCACGTGATGACGTCATCATGACGTAAAAGTTCGGCATGCATCCTGAGCAGTTGGTCTAAGTGTCTGGTAAGTTTAAAGGCAATCGGCTGCATAAAAGTAGCCAAAGTGCCTGGCAGAAAGAAAACGTGTACAAATGCTATGGGCAAAAAGTCTGAAAAAGAAAAAAAAAAAAAAGAAACTAGAGGTCTATGTTTTTAAGAACATAGGGCTTTTCCATATGTTTTTATGATGTCACTTCGAATTTTGTAAACTAGTGACAAATCTACCTAACCACCAAGTTTCGTGACGATTAGACATGGTCTATCCATATGTCTTTCAAGAAATCATGCCTTTAATGACGTCATTATGACTTCAGTAATTTTTCGCATTTATATAAAAGAATGTACGAGCTAACAAAGCTATTACAAAAGGAATTTTGAATTGAACATGTTCTGTTGATGAGATGTGGTTTTAAGAATCTTTAACGTTAAAATTTTGAAATTACCATAAAAATCAGATGATGACGTCATTATGACGTCACCTCAATTTTGATTTATAACATGTACTTGTTTAGCCAACATACCAGGTTTGAATGCAATTGGACTTACGGTTCTCTTGATATGGGCCCTTGAAAAATGAGCCTTTAAGATGACATCACGTAACACATAATGACGTCATCATGACATCACTCTTCGGCACACAATTTCAGATTAGGGTCTATGTTTGGGTTAAGTTTGCTTAAGATCTGATGTTGTTTAGTGACCAAAGTGCCGCAGACAAAATTCGTGTTTAAGAAGAAACCAAAATAGTGGGTATTGTGTAGTTTAGGATTTCTGTATTAATTGTGTTCATGTTAGCTTCTGGAGTATTTGATTATTCCAAAAGCCTTTTTTTGTTACTAAAGTAGACTTCTCTGAATCCCAATGACACGTGCTTTTGTGATTTGGAAAGGTTTTTTAAGGCGGAAAATACGATTTTCTTACGTTGTGTCACGTTTTGGCTCGGTCAACTACTCTCCCACCAGCTATATATCCGTGTAAAGCTGGGTATTGCGCAATCACGTATTTTGTTACCTCTTAGCTAACGATTTCACTCCAAAAAACCCCTGCAGATGTTCTTCGACGTGGCCCTTTGTTCTGAATGTGGCAAAACGAACAATTTTCAAGTAGATTGTGTTCATGCCTGGGCGAAAGTGTACTAAACTACACAATCGCGCGAACAGAACAAAAACAAAGGCTTTCCTGCTGTAGCGGAAACGCCAAAAAATGTGCGTCTGTTGTAAACATACGCATGGCTTTTCCTTTTTTTCTTTTTTATTTAACATAAAGTATCAGAAGGTCTATGTCTTTGCTAAGTTTAAGATCTGAGATTATTTTATGATTAACATTTCGTACTCCAAACTTGACCTTTAAGTTCATGTTACATGCCACACGAAGACGTCATTATGACGTCACTCTTCGCGGCACGACTTTGCATCAGGGTCTATACCTATGCTAACTCTGACTAAGATTCGATGTTGTTTGATGACAAAAGTGCCGATCAGAAAATCTATGCACAAAGTCTATGGGATTTGGGATAGAACTAAAATAAGAAGCAGAAAAAAAATAGATATAGGGCCTTCAAAAATGCAAATTTAAGATGACGTCACGTGACATGTGATGACGTCATCATGACGTCATGATTCGGCACCCATCTCGAGTAGATAGTCAATGCATATGCCAAGTTTGAAGTTCATGGCATTTGAAGAAGTGCACAATTTTAAGAGTACAATGAAATTTGAAACATTTACAAATTCATAAAAAATCAGCCGATGACGTCATCATGACGTTTAGTGACCAAAGTGCCACTTACAAAATTCGTGTACAAAGTCTATGGGATTTGGGATAGAACTAAAAAATTCACAGAAAATCAGCCGATGACGTCATCATGACGTCACCTCGGATTGTACATGCTATTAGCACTATCTACCTACCCACTAATTTTTATGACGATCGGACGTACCCTTATGTGTGTTTCAGAAATGCACATTTTTGATGACGTCATGATGACGTCACACATTTTTCAAATGTATGTGAAAGAATATAGGAGCTAACAAAGCTATTACAAAAAGAATTTTGAATTTAGCATGTTCTGTTGGTGAGATATGGCTTTAAGAAACTTTGAAGTTCAAAAACTTTAATATTACTGTAAAATCGTATGATGACGTGATCATGACGTCACCTTAATTTTCATCTATAACACGAGCTACCATACCAACATACCAGGTTTGAAGGCAATCGGACCTACCGTTCTCTAGATATAGGCCCTAGAAAAATGCACATTTAAGATGACGTCACATGACACGTGATGACGTCATCATGACGTCACGTTTCGGCTTACATTTTCAGCTGAGGGTCTATGTTTGTGTTAAGTCGGATTAAGATCCGAGGTTGTTTAGTGACCAAAGTGCCACTTACAAATTCGTGTACAAAGTCTATGGGATTTGGGATAGAACTAAAAAATTCACAGAAAATCAGCCGATGACGTCATCATGACGTCACCTCGGATTTTACATGCTAGTAGCACTATCTACCTACCCACTAATTTTTATGACGATCGGACGTACCCTTATGTGTGTTTCAGAAATGCACATTTTTGATGACGTCATGATGACGTCACACATTTTTCAAATGTATGTGAAAGAATATAGGAGCTAACAAAGCTATTACAAAAAGAATTTTGAATTTAGCATGTTCTGTTGGTGAGATATGGCTTTAAGAAACTTTGAAGTTGAAAAACTTTAATATTACTGTAAAATCGTATGATGACGTCATCATGACGTCACCTTAATTTTCATCTATAACACGAGCTCCCATAACATACCAGGTTTGAAGGCAATCGGACCTACCGTTCTCTAGATATAGGCCCTTGAAAAATGCACATTTAAGATGACGTCACATGACACGTGATGACGTCATCATGACGTCACGTTTCGGCTTACATTTTCAGCTGAGGGTCTATGTTTGTGTTAAGTCTGAATAAGATCCGAGGTTGTTTAGTGACCAAAGTGCCACTTACAAAATTCGTGTACAAAGTCTATGGGATTTGGGATAGAACTAAACAATTCACAGAAAATCAGCCGATGACGTCATCATGACGTCACCTCGGATTTTACATGCTAGTAGCACTATCTACCTACCCACTAATTTTTATGACGATCGGACGTACCCTTATGTGTGTTTCAGAAATGCACATTTTTGATGACGTCATGATGACGTCACACATTTTTCAAATGTATGTGAAAGAATATAGGAGCTAACAAAGCTATTACAAAAAGAATTTTGAATTTAGCATGTTCTGTTGATGAGATATGGCTTTAAGAAACTTTGAATTTCAAAAACTTAAAAATTACTATAAAATCGTATGATGACGTCATCATGACGTCACCTCAAATTTCATCTATAACACGAGCTAGCCTACCAACATATCAGGTTTGAAGGAAATCGGACCTACCGTTCTCTAGATATGGGCCCTTGAAAAACGCACCTTTAAGATGACGTCACGTGACACGTGATGACGTCATCATGACGTCACTCTTCGACATACTATTTCAGCTTAGGGTCTATGTTTGAGGTAAGTTTGGTTAAGATCTGAAGTTTTTTAAGACCTAAAGTGCCGCGCAGAAAATTCGTGTACAAAGTCTATGGGATTTTGGTCAGAACTAAAAGAAGAAGAAGAAGAAGAAGAAGAAGAAGAAGAAGAAGAAAAAACTAGAGGTCTATGTTTTTAAGAACATAGGGCTTTTCCATATGTTTTTATGATGTCACTTCGAATTTTGTAAACTAGTGACAAATCTACCTAACCACCAAGTTTCGTGACGATTAGACATGGTCTATCCATATGTCTTTCAAGAAATCATGCCTTTAATGACGTCATTATGACTTCAGTAATTTTTCGCATTTATATAAAAGAATGTACGAGCTAACAAAGCTATTACAAAAGGAATTTGGAATTGAACATGTTCTGTTAATGAGATGTGGTTTTAAGAATCTTTAACGTTAAAATTTTGAAATTACCATAAAAATCAGATGATGACGTCATTATGACGTCACCTCAATTTTGATTTATAACATGTACTTGTTTAGCCAACATACCAGGTTTGAATGCAATTGGACTTACGGTTCTCTTGATATGGGCCCTTGAAAAATGAGCCTTTAAGATGACATCACGTAACACATAATGACGTCATCGTGACATCACTCTTCGGCACACAATTTCAGATTAGGGTCTATGTTTGGGTTAAGTTTGCTTAAGATCTGATGTTGTTTAGTGACCAAAGTGCCGCAGACAAAATTCGTGTTTAAGAAGAAACCAAAATAGTGGGTATTGTGTAGTTTAGGATTTCTGTATTAATTGTGTTCATGTTAGCTTCTGGAGTATTTGATTATTCCAAAAGCCTTTTTTTGTTACTAAAGTAGACTTCTCTGAATCCCAATGACACGTGCTTTTGTGATTTGGAAAGGTTTTTTAAGGCGGAAAATACGATTTTCTTACGTTGTGTCACGTTTTGGCTCGGTCAACTACTCTCCCACCAGCTATATATCCGTGTAAAGCTGGGTATTGCGCAATCACGTATTTTGTTACCTCTTAGCTAACGATTTCACTCCAAAAAACCCCTGCAGATGTTCTTCGACGTGGCCCTTTGTTCTGAATGTGGCAAAACGAACAATTTTCAAGTAGATTGTGTTCATGCCTGGGCGAAAGTGTACTAAACTACACAATCGCGCGAACAGAACAAAAACAAAGGCTTTCCTGCTGTAGCGGAAACGCCAAAAAATGTGCGTCTGTTGTAAACATACGCATGGCTTTTCCTTTTTTTCTTTTTTATTTATTAACATAAAGTATCAGAAGGTCTATGTCTTTGCTAAGTTTAAGATCTGAGATTATTTTATGATTAACATTTCGTACTCCGAACTTGACCTTTAAGTTCATGTTACATGCCACACGAAGACGTCATTATGACGTCACTCTTCGCGGCACGACTTTGCATCAGGGTCTATACCTATGCTAACTCTGACTAAGATTCGATGTTGTTTGATGACAAAAGTGCCGATCAGAAAATCTATGCACAAAGTCTATGGGATTTGGGATAGAACTAAAATAAGAAGCAGAAAAAAAATAGATATAGGGCCTTCAAAAATGCAAATTTAAGATGACGTCACGTGACATGTGATGACGTCATCATGACGTCATGATTCGGCACCCATCTCGAGTAGATAGTCAATGCATATGCCAAGTTTGAAGTTCATGGCATTTGAAGAAGTGCAAAATTTTAAGAGTACAATGAAATTTGAAACATTTACAAATTCATAAAAAATCAGTCGATGACGTCATCATGACGTCACCTCGGATTTTGCATGCTAGTGGCACTATCTACCTACCCACCAATTTTTATGACGATCGGACGTACCCTTATGTGTGTTTCAGAAATGCACATTTTTGATGACGTCATGATGACGTCACACATTTTTCAAATGTATGTGAAAGAATATAGGAGCTAACAAAGCTATTACAAAAAGAATTTTGAATTTAGCATGTTCTGTTGGTGAGATATGGCTTTAAGAAACTTTGAAGTTGAAAAACTTTAATATTACTGTAAAATCGTATGATGACGTCATCATGACGTCACCTTAATTTTCATCTATAACACGAGCTACCATACCAACATACCAGGTTTGAAGGCAATCGGACCTACCGTTCTCTAGATATAGGCTCTTGAAAAATGCACATTTAAGATGACGTCACATGACACGTGATGACGTCATCATGACGTCACGTTTCGGCTTACATTTTCAGCTTAGGGTCTATGTTTGTGTTAAGTCTGATTAAGATCCGAGGTTGTTTAGTGACCAAAGTGCCACTTACAAAATTCGTGTACAAAGTCCATGGGATTTGGGATAGAACTAAAAAATTCACAGAAAATCAGCCGATGACGTCATCATGACGTCACCTCGGATTTTACATGCTATTAGCACTATCTACCTACCCACTAATTTTTATGACGATCGGACGTACCCTTATGTGTGTTTCAGAAATGCACATTTTTGATGACGTCATGATGACGTCACACATTTTTCAAATGTATGTGAAAGAATATAGGAGCTAACAAAGCTATTACAAAAAGAATTTTGAATTTAGCATGTTCTGTTGGTGAGATATGGCTTTAAGAAACTTTGAAGTTCAAAAACTTTAATATTACTGTAAAATCGTATGATGACGTGATCATGACGTCACCTTAATTTTCATCTATAACACGAGCTACCATACCAACATACCAGGTTTGAAGGCAATCGGACCTACTGTTCTCTAGATATAGGCCCTAGAAAAATGCACATTTAAGATGACGTCACATGACACGTGATGACGTCATCATGACGTCACGTTTCGGCTTACATTTTCAGCTGAGGGTCTATGTTTGTGTTAAGTCTGATTAAGATCCGAGGTTGTTTAGTGACCAAAGTGCCACTTACAAAATTCGTGTACAAAGTCTATGGGATTTGGGATAGAACTAAAAAATTCACAGAAAATCAGCCGATGACGTCATCATGACGTCACCTCGGATTTTACATGCTAGTAGCACTATCTACCTACCCACTAATTTTTATGACGATCGGACGTACCCTTATGTGTGTTTCAGAAATGCACATTTTTGATGACGTCATGATGACGTCACACATTTTTCAAATGTATGTGAAAGAATATAGGAGCTAACAAAGCTATTACAAAAAGAATTTTGAATTTAGCATGTTCTGTTGATGAGATATGGCTTTAAGAAACTTTGAATTTCAAAAACTTAAAAATTACTATAAAATCGTATGATGACGTCATCTTGACGTCACCTCAAATTTCATCTATAACACGAGCTAGCCTACCAACATATCAGGTTTGAAGGAAATCGGACCTACCGTTCTCTAGATATGGGCCCTTGAAAAACGCACATTTAAGATGACGTCACGTGACACGTGATGACGTCATCATGACGTCACTCTTCGACATACTATTTCAGCTTAGGGTCTATGTTTGAGGTAAGTTTGGTTAAGATCTGAAGTTTTTTAAGACCTAAAGTGCCGCGGAGAAAATTCGTGTACAAAGTCTATGGGCTTTTGGTCAGAACTAAAAGAAGAAGAAGAAGAAGAAAAAAAAAAAAAATCAGAACAAAAACAAAGCCTTTTCCGAAGGATTTCGGAAAAGCCAAAAAAAAAGAAAAAACTAGACGGACGGTGTTTGTGGACAAACACAGGGCTGTTTCGTTTTTTTTTTTTTTTAGTTTGGATGTGAAATGTGAATACAATAAATTAAACTTCGTCAAACAATCGCGCTCCTGTCAGTTTGCTTTGTTAGACTTTGAAAATAATTAAAGTTGTTTGTAATAGTCACTTGTGATGACGTCATCATAACATAATGTACATTTTCATCTGTAAACTTGCTGACCTACCTAGATATTACATTTAAAATAATCGAACTTGTACTTTTGTAGATATACAATGTATGGCTTTAAAAACTGCCCCTTTAAGATAACGTCACGTGACATGTGATGACGTCATCATAACGTCACGTCAATTTTCATCTATAAACCTGCTTGCCTACCCGACTATATATTACATTTCAAATAAATCGGACCTGTACTTTTGTAGATTTATGGCTTCGAAAAATGCCCCTTTAAGATAATGACACGAAACAAGTGATGACGTAATCATGACATCATAAAAAAAATTATTTAAAATACCTACTGGGCTACCTAGATATTACTTTTGAACTTAATCGGACTTGTACTTTTGTTTATATATGGCTTCAAAAACTGCACCTTTAAGATGACGTCATGTGACATGTGATGACATCATAATAATGTCATGTCAATTTTCATCTATAAACCTATTGGGCTACCTAGATATTACTTTTCAACTTAATCGGACTTGTACTTTTGTTTATGGCTTCAAAAACTGCCCCTTTAAGATGACGTCACGTGACGTGTGATGACATCATCATCATAATGTCATGTCAATTTTCGTCCATAAACCTGCAGACCTACCTGGATATTACATTTCAACTTAATCGAACTTGTACTTTTGTTTATATATGGCTTCAAAAACTGCCCCTTTAAGATGACGTCACGTGACATGTGATGACGTCATCATAACATCATGTCAATGTTCATTTATAACACCCGGTGGCATACCTAGATATTACGTTTCAACTTAATCGGACTTGTACTTTTGTAGATATATGGCTTCGAAAAAATGCCCCTTTAAGATGACGTCACGTGACATGTGATGACGTCATCATGACGTAAAAGTTCGGCACACATTGTGAGCAGTTGGTGTAAGTGTCTGCCAAGTTTAAAAGTAGCCAAAGTGGCCGGTAAGAAAGAAAACGTTTACAAATGCTATGTGCAATATTCTAGCGACTTGAAAAAAGAATTTTTTTTATGACGTCATCATGACGTCACACAATTTGCGCTTTTTATGGCATATCTTTGAGACATACCAAACCTATAACAAAAAGAATTTTGAAAATATCTTGTTTTGTTCGCTAGATATATTGAAAAGACTGTTACGATTCTAAAACTTCAAAAATTTAGCGACTTGAAAAAAGACTAGAAATCAACCCCTTTTATAAACAGCAAGCACAAAATACCCATGGTTATCAGCCCTTCCCAGAATTCCTTTGTGTTATATTGAATTTGGTCTAAATTTTGAAATGGCTCCTATTTCTTACTTGAGTGAGCCACGATCATGAAATTTTGGAATTAGGTACAGGAAAATTCAATATATACATTTTTGTAATCAGATTGACCCTTACATGCGTTTAAAAAAAAAGATTTGTTGATGACGTCATCATGACGTCACACAATTTTCGCCATTTAGGGCATATCTTTGAGACATACCAAAGCTGTAACAAAAATAATTTTGAAAATATCTTGTTTTGTTCGCTAGATATATTGAAAAGAATGTTACGATTTTAAAACTTCAAAAATTCAGCGACTTGAAAAAAGACTAGAAATCAACCCCTTTTATAAACAGCAAGCTCATAATAGCCATGGTTATCAGCCCGTCCCAGAATTCCTTTGTGTTATATTGAATTTGGTCTAAATTTTGAAATGGCTGTCATTTCTTACTTGAGTGAGCCACGATCATGAAATTTTGGAATTGGGTACAGCAAAATTCAATATATACATTTTTGTAATCAGATTGACCCTTACATGCGTTAAAAAAAAAAAGCATTTTTGATGACGTCATCATGACGTCACACAATTTTCGCTTTTTAAGGCATATCTTTGAGACATACCAAAGCTATAAAAAAAAGAATTTTGAAAATATCTTGTTTTGTTCGCTAGATATAATTTACTGAATGTTACGATTTTCAAAATTCAAAAATTCATAAAAAATCACATGATGACGTCATCATGACGTAAAAGTTCGGCATGCATTCTGAGCAGTTGGTCTGAGTGTCTGTTAAATTTAAAGGCAATCGGCTGCATAAAAGTAGCCAAAGTGCCTGGCAGAAAGAAATCGTGTACAAACGCTATGGGCAAAAAGTCTGAAAAAGAAAAAAAAAAAGAAACTAGAGGCAAGTGTTTGTGGACAAACACAGGGCTGTTTCTAATTTTTTTATTGTTAGTTTGGATGTCAAATGTGTATGCAATATTTAAAGTTGTTTGTTTGTTAACAATGACGGAGGGATGAAGATGTTGTTATTGGATGTGTGAAGGATTGGTTTAAAAAAGGAATCGTGTACAAATGCTACGGGAAATAGCCTAGCGAATGCCCCTTTAAGATGACATCACATAACATGTAATGACTTCATCATAACGTCATGTCAATTTTCATCTATGACACCGGGTGGCATACCTAAATAGTGTGTTTCAACTGAATCGGACTTGTACATTTGTAGATATATGGCTTCGAAAAATGCCCCTTTAAGATGACGTCACGTGACATGTAATGACGTCATCATGACGTAAAAGTTAGGCACACATTCTGAGCAGTTGGGGTAAGTGTCTGCCAAGTTTAAAAGTAGCCAAACTGGCCGGTAAGAAAGAAAACGTTTACAAATGCTATGGGCAATAATCTAGCGAGTGCCCCTTTAAGATGACACCACGTGACATGTTATGACTTGATCATAACGTCATGTCAATGTTCATCTATAACACCCGGTGGCATACCTAGATATTACGTTCCAACTTAATCGGACTTGTACTTTTGTAGATATATGGCTTCGAAAAATGCCCCTTTAAGATGACGTCACGTGACATGTGATGACGTCATCATGACGTAAAAGTTCGGCACACATTGTGAGCAGTTGGTGTAAGTGTCTGCCAAGTTTAAAAGTAGCCAAAGTGGCCGGTAAGAAAGAAAACGTTTACAAATGCTATGTGCAATATTCTAGCGACTTGAAAAAAAATTTTTTTTCATGACGTCATCATGACGTCACACAATTTGCGCTTTTTAGGGCATATCTTTGAGACATACCAAAGCTATAACAAAAAGAATTTTGAAAATATCTTGTTTTGTTCGCTAGATATATTGAAAAGAATGTTACGATTCTAAAACTTCAAAAATTTAGCGACTTGAAAAAAGACTAGAAATCAACCCGTTTTATAAACAGCAAGCACATAATACCCATGGTTATCAGCCCTTCCCAGAATTCCTTTGTGTTATATTGAATTTGGTCTAAATTTTGAAATGGCTCCTATTTCACACTTGAGTGAGCCACGATCATGAAATTTTGGAATTAGGTACAGGAAAATTCAACGAATACATTTTTGTAATCGGATTGACCCTTACATGCGTTTAAAAAAAAAAGATTTGTTGATGACGTCATCATGACGTCACACAATTTGCGCTTTTTAGGGCATATCTTTGAGACATACCAAAGCTATAACAAAAAGAATTTTGAAAATATCTTGTTTTGTTCGCTAGATATATTGAAAAGAATGTTACGATTTTAATACTTCAAAAATTCAGCGACTTGAAAAAAGACTAGAAATCAACCCCTTTTATAAACATCAAGCACATAATAGCCATGGTTATCTGCCCGTCCCAGAATTCCTTTGTGTTATATTGAATTTGGTCTAAATTTTGAAATGGCTGTCATTTCTTACTTGAGTGAGCCACGATCATGAAATTTTGGAATTGGGTACAGGAAAATTCAATGTATACATTTTTGTAATCGGATTGACCCTTACATGCGTTTAAAAAAAAACATATTTTTGATGACGTCATCATAACGTCACACAATTTTCGCTTTTTAGGGCATATCTTTGAGACATACCAAAGCTATAACAAAAAGAATTTTGAAAATACCTTGTTTTGTTCGCTAGATATATTGAAAAGAATGTTACGATTTTGAAATTTCAAAAATTCATAAAAAATCACGTGATGACGTCATCATGACGTAAAAGTTCGGCATGCATCCTGAGCAGTTGGTCTAAGTGTCTGCTAAGTTTAAAGGCAATCGGCTACATCAAAGTAGCCAAAGTGCCTGGTAGAAAGAAAACGTGTACAAAGTCTATGGGCAAAAAGTCTGAAAAAGAAGCAAAAAAAAAAAAAAAAAAAAAGAAAAAAAAAAAAATCTTAACGAAAACAAGGGCTGTTTCGTAAAACTACGAAACAGCCAAAAAAAAAAAGAAAAAAAAAAAAATCTTAACGAAAACAAGGGCTGTTTCGAAAAACTTTCGAAACAGCCAAAAAAAAATCTTAACGAAAACAAGGGCTGTTTCGAAAAACTTTCGAAACAGCCAAAAAAAAAAGAAAAAAAAAAAAATCTTAACGAAAACAAGGGCTGTTTCGAAAAACTTTCGAAACAGCCAAAAAAAAAAAGAAAAAAAAAAAAATCTTAACGAAAACAAGGGCTGTTTCGAAAAACTTTCGAAACAGCCAAAAAAAAAAAAAGAAAAAAAAAAAAATCTTAACGAAAACAAGGGCTGTTTCGAAAAACTTTCGAAACAGCCAAAAAAGAAAAAAAAAAAAATCTTAACGAAAACAAGGGCTGTTTCGTAAAACTACGAAACAGCCAAAAAAAAAGAAAACTAGACGGACGGTGTTTGTGGACAAACACAGGGCTGTTTCGTTTTTTGTTTTTTTTTATTTGGATGTGAAATGTGAATACAATAATTAAACTTCGTCAAACAATCGCGCTCCTGCCAGTTTTCTTTGTTAGACTTTGAAAATAATTTAAGTTGTTTGTAATAGTCACTTGTGATGACGTCATCATAACGTAATGTAAATTTACATCTGTAAACTTGCTGACCTACCTAGATATTACATTTAAAATAATCGAACTTGTACTTTTGTAGATATACAATTTATGGCTTTAAAAACTGCCCCTTTAAGATAACGTCACGTGACATGTGATGACGTCATCATAACGTCACGTCAATTTTCATCTATAAACCTGCTTGCCTACCCGACTATATATTACATTTCAAATAAATCGGACCTGTACTTTTGTAGATTTATGGCTTCGAAAAATGCCCCTTTAAGATAATGACACGAAACAAGTGATGACGTAATCATGACATCATCAATTGTTTTATTTAAAATACCTACTGGGCTACCTAGATATTACTTTTGAACTTAATCGGACTTGTACTTTTGTTTATATATGGCTTCAAAAACTGCACCTTTAAGATGACGTCATGTGACATGTGATGACATCATAATAATGTCATGTCAATTTTCATCTATAAACCTATTGGGCTACCTAGATATTACTTTTCAACTTAATCGGACTTGTACTTTTGTTTATGGCTTCAAACACTGCCCCTTTAAGATGACGTCACGTGACGTGTGATGACATCATCATCATAATGTCATGTCAATTTTCGTCCATAAACCTGCAGACCTACCTGGATATTACATTTCAACTTAATCGAACTTGTACTTTTGTTTATATATGGCTTCAAAAACTGCCCCTTTAAGATGACGTCACGTGACATGTGATGACGTCATCATAACATCATGTCAATGTTCATCTATAACACCCGGTGGCATACCTAGATATTACGTTTCAACTTAATCGGACTTGTACTTTTGTAGATATATGGCTTCGAAAAAATGCCCTTTTAAGATGACGTCACGTGACATGTGATGACGTCATCATGACGTAAAAGTTCGGCAGACATTGTGAGCAGTTGGTGTAAGTGTCTGCCAAGTTTAAAAGTAGCCAAAGTGGCCGGTAAGAAAGAAAACGTTTACAAATGCTATGGGCAATATTCTAGCAATTTGAAAAAATAATTTATTTATGACGTCATCATGACGTCACACAATTTTCGCTTTTTAGGGCATATCTTTGAGACATACCAAAGCTATAACAAAAAGAATTTTGAAAATGTCTTGTTTTGTTCGCTAGATATATTGAAAAGAATGTTACGATTTAAGAAATTCAAAAATTCAGCGACTTGAAAAAAGACTACAAATCAACCCCTTTTATAAACAGCAAGCACATAATAGCCATGGTTATCAACCCGTCCCAGAATTCCTTTGTGTTATATTGAATTTGGTCTAAATTTTGAAATGGCTGTCATTTCTTACTTGAGTGAGCCACGATCATGAAATTTTGGAATTACGTACAGAAAAATTCAATGAATACACTTTTGTAATCGGATTGACCCTTACATGCGTTTAAAAAAAAAGATTTGTTGATGACGTCATCATGACGTCACACAATTTTCGCTTTTTAGGGCATATCTTTGAGACATACCAAAGCTGTAACAAAAATAATTTTGAAAATATCTTGTTTTGTTCGCTAGATATATTAAAAAGAATGTTACGATTTTAAAACTTCAAAAATTTAGCGACTTGAAAAAAGACTAGAAATCAACCCCTTTTATAAACAGCAAGCACAAAATACCCATGGTTATCAGCCCTTCCCAGAATTCCTTTGTGTTATATTGAATTTGGTCTAAATTTTGAAATGGCTCCTATTTCATACTTGAGTGAGCCACGATCATGAAATTTTGGAATTAGGTACAGGAAAATTCAATGTATACATTTTTGTAATCGGATTGACCCTTACATGCGTTCACAAAAAAACACATTTTTGATGACGTCATCATGACGTCACACAATTTTCGCAATTTAGGGCATATCTTTGAGACATACCAAAGCTATAAGAAAAAGAATTTTGAAAATATCTTGTTTTGTTCGCTAGATATAATTTAATAAATGTTACGATTTTCAAAATTCAAAAATTCATAAAAAATCACGTGATGACGTCATCATGACGTAAAAGTTCGGCATGCATCCTGAGCAGTTGGTCTAAGTGTCTGGTAAGTTTAAAGGCAATCGGCAGCATAAAAGTAGCCAAAGTGCCTGGCAGAAAGAAAACGTGTACAAATGCTATGGGCAAAAAGTCTGAAAAAGAAAAAAAAAAAAAAGAAACTAGAGCTCTGTCTGTCTGTTGGTTAACAGAACAGAGGGCTTTTCCGTTATTTTCACTATTTCATTGGATATCATCTTGTTTATTATCAAGAGAAGACAAAATACAAAATAGGGTAATTTTTTATACGGCGAATGTGTATGGTAAATGTACAATGTAATAAAGACCTTAGGTTAGTAGGACCTAAAATTCAAACTAAAAAATTTAACGGGGAAGATTATGTCACTTTACACACACGATGACGTCATCATGACGTCACTCTTCGGCATACAATTTCAGCTTAGGGTGTATGTTTGTGTTAAGTCTGATTAAGATCTGAAATTGTTTAGTGACCAAAGTGGCTCTTACAAATGTCGTGTACAGTCTATGGGATTTGGGATAGAACTAAACAATTTATAGAAAATCAGCCGATGACGTCATCATGACGTCACTTTGGATTGTACATGCTAGTAGCACTATCTACCTACCCACTAATTTTTATGACGATCGGACGTACCCTTATATGTGTTTCAAAAAAGCACATTTTTGATGACGTCATGATGACGTCACACATTTTTCACATTTATGTGAAAGAATATAGGAGCTAACAAAACTATTACAAAAAGGATTTTGAATTTAGCATGTTCTGTTGACAAGATATGGCTTTAACAAATTTTAAGGTTCAAAAACTTTAAAATTACTATAAAATCGTATGGTGACGTCATCATGACGTCACCTCAATTTTCATCTATAACACGTGGTGGCCCACCAACATACCAGGTTTAAAGGCAATCGGACATACGGTTCTCTAGATATGGGCCCTTGAAAAATGCACGTTTAGGATGACGTCACGTGACACGTGATGACGTCATCATGACGTCACGTTTCGGCATACATTTTCAGCTTAGGGTCTTTGTTTGTGTTAAGCCTGATTAAGATCTGAGGTTGTTTAGTGACCAAAGTGCCACTTACAAAATTCGTCTACAAAGTCTATGGGATTTGGGATAGAACTAAAAATTTCATAGAAAATCAGCCGATGACGTCATCATGACGTCACTTTGGATTTTACATGCTAGTAGCATTATCTACCTACCCAGCAATTTTTATGACGATCGAACGTACCCTTATATGTGTTTCAAAAAAGAACATTTTTGATGACGTCATGATGACGTCACACATTTTCCCATTTATGTGAAAGAATATAGGAGCTAACAAAGCTATTCCAAAAAGAATTTTGGATTTAGCATGTTCTGTTGATGAGATATGGCTTTAAGAAACTTTAATGTTCAAAAACTTTAAAATTACTATAAAATCGTATGATGACGTCATCATGACGTCACTTAAATGTTCATCTATAACACGTGGTGGTCTACCAACATACCGGGTTTAAAGGCAATCGGACCTACGGCTCTCTAGATATGGGCCCTTGAAAAATCATCTTTAAGATGACGTCACGTGACATGTGATGACGTCATCATGACGTAAAAGGTCGGCACACATTGTGAGCAGTTGGGGTAAGTGTCTGCCAAGTTTAAAAGTAGCCAAAGTGGCCGGTAAGAAAGAAAACGTTTACAATGCTATGGGCACTATTCTAGCGACTTGAAAACATATTTATTTTGTTACGTCATCATGACGTCACACAATTTTCGCTTTTTAGGGCATATCTTTGAAACATACCAAAGCTATAACAAAAAGAATTTTGAAAATATCTTGTTTTGTTCGCTAGATATATTGAAAAGAATGTTACGATTTAAACAATTTAGAAATTCAGCGACTTGAAAAAAGACTAGAAATCAACCCCTTTTATAAACAGCAAGCTCATAATAGCCATGGTTATCAGCCCGTCCCAGAATTCCTTTGTGTTATATTGAATTTGGTCTAAATTTTGAAATGGCTGTCATTTCTTACTTGAGTGAGCCACGATCATGAAATTTTGGAATTGGGTACAGAAAAATACAATGTATACATTTTTGTAATCGGATTGACCCTTACATGCGTTAAAAAAAATATATATTTTTGATGACGTCATCATGACGTCACACAATTTTCGCTTTTTAGGGCATATCTTTGAGACATACCAAAGCTATAACAAAAAGAATTTTGAAAATATCTTGTTTTGTTCGCTAGATATATTGAAAAGAATGTTACGATTTTAATACTTCAAAAATTCAGCGACTTGAAAAAAGACTAGAAATCAACCCCTTTTATAAACAGCAAGCTCATAATAGCCATGGTTATCTGCCCGTCCCAGAATTCCTTTGTGTTATATTGAATTTGGTCTAAATTTTGAAATGGCTGTTATTTCTTACTTGAGTGAGCCACGATCATGAAATTTTGGAATTAGGTACAGAAAAATTCAATGTATACATTTTTGTAATTGGATTGACACTTACATGCGTTAAAAAAAAAAAATTGTTTTGATGACGTCATCATGACGTCACACAATTTTTGCTTTTTTGGGCATATCTTTGAGACATACCAAAGCTATAACAAAAAGAATTTTGAAAATATCTTGTTTTGTTCGCTAGATATATTGAAAAGAATGTTACGATTTTCAAAATTCAAAAAATCATAAAAAATTACGTGATGACGTCATCATGACGTCACTCTTCGACATACAATTTCAGGTTCGCGTCTATGTTTGTGTTAAGTTTTATTAAGATCCGAGATTGTTTAGTGACCAAAGTGCCACCTATAAAATTCGTGTACAAAGTCTATGGGATTTGGGATGGAACAAAAGTAAGAAGAAGAAGAAGAAGAAGAAGAAGAAGAAGAAGAAGAAATAAAAAAAAAAAAATCAGAACAAAAACAATGCCTTTTCCGACTGGTTGTCGGAAAAGCCAAAAAAAAAAATCAGAACAAAAACAATGCCTTTTCCGACTGGTTGTCGGAAAAGCCAAAAAAAAAAAAAAAGAAAAAAAAAAAAATCTTAACGAAAACAAGGGCTGTTTCGAAAAACTTTCGAAACAGCCAAAAAGAAAAAAAAAAAAATCTTAACGAAAACAAGGGCTGTTTCGAAAAACTTTCGAAACAGCCAATAATAGAAGGAAAGTAAAGTCTACAACAGAGGTACCCTGTGAGGGTGTGGATGTGAGTTTGTTTTTGCATTTAATAGGGGACCTTTAACAATATAGGACAATATTGTCCCCGGTGAAGAAAGGTCTCCGTTTGAAAACCGTGTACAAATCCAATCAGGGTCCTTGCCAAAAAGTTAAATTATGAACAATAGGACAAGAGGTCCCCGATTTAAGGTGTGTACATGTGTGTTCCTAACATTAGTCTCCTTACGGGGTACCCGGAAGAAAACGGGGTACCGAGAAGAAAGGGTAACAATGGGGACAATGGTACACCACGAGGGAGTCTTTAGAAATCGAGGTACCCCACAAAGTGAACGCTCTATGGGTTTTGAGATTTCAACAGGGACAAAGGAGAATAAAAGAAAGAAAATACAGTCTACAATAGGGGTACCCCATATGGATGCATATGTGAGGATATTTGAGTTTGATTTTGCATTCAATAGGGGACCTTTAACATGAGAGGACAATAGGGTCCCCGATTGAGAAGGGTCCCCGTTTAAAAATCGTGTACAAAACCAATGAGGGTCTTTGCCAAAAAGTGTTTAAAGTATGAACAATAGGAGGACAATAGGAGGTCCCCGATTGCAGGCGTTTACACACTTGGGTGTGGGTGTGTGTGAGTTTGTATAGCTATTCAAACCGTGGACCTTTAACAAAGAGGACAATAGGGTCCACGATTGAGTCAAGGTCCACGATTGAAAATCGTGTACAAAACATATGGGAGGCCTTCCGAAAAAGTATAAACAAAAGAGGAACAATGGGAGGTCCGCGATTTCCGGTGTTTACACACTTGGGTGTGTGTGTGGGGGGGGGGGGGGGGGGGGGGGGTAACTCATGGAGTCTGCTTATAACGAGGTCTAATTGTAGCGCGACACCGGTACATAATTGGTTTTCCCATGCAAAAGTTCCGTGGCAATGGAAGTGGACCTCTTAAAAGTGTACGAGTATACATTACAGGCAACCTCCATTAAGGAAAGACATCGACGATAGGCCGGCCAAGAAACGATTGAACATTCGATCCGCAGCTCTCGCCGTATAATCCTGAGTGCTTATTGACCGACATACCGGCAGCAGCAACAACTATTACGGTCTTTCAATTACTTTGTTGATCAGAAGTCTGCATGGTTTGTGCGTTACAGCTTTCGACCTCCCGGCATGGACAAATGTCATAACGATAAGAGTAAATTTAACATCATATACCCCCAGGCCCCAGTACCATTTCTGTGGAGGTAGGAGCTCTGAAGTATGAGGGGCTTATCCAATACTATTGATTATTACTGTAGTGATGCCCCTATTTTATACAATCCAGGTAGATATAGAAGTACGGGCATATCAAGTTGAATCCATTTTGTTTTGATACCCTTCTAACTAAACCTTTGCATTCTTCTAATGATTCAGAAGTACCTTTCCATTCATTTTAAACTGAAGAAGTTCTTTTAATCATTCTTAACATGTCCGACATTTCGTAAGAATGGCGCCAGTTTGGTCCAAAAAGGATCAAATCTGCGATCGCACACTGACAGTTTCCAGGAAATTTCCGATAATGGGAGACTTTTGAGACGCGTGACGGCAGCAGACACATCGGTCCTTTTCCATTGTTCTAACTAGTCGTGCGCATGCTCAGATCTACGCGCGCATGCTCCGAACAAGCAAAAAAGGACCGGTATGTCTTCCAGTACACCCATTTAAGAATTTGCTATTGTTTGATAATAGAAGGAACTTAAAGGTAGTGTACATGATTGGTCATTGCTGCAATTTTCAGAAATGGGCGGATTTGGGAGTTAGTATTTTATAGGAAATATCGTTTCACTGACCTGTTCAAAGTTTTGCGTTCTTGGATGGCGAAAAAAAGAGAGAAAAACGGGGTTCGTTTTCAACCATCAGGCGGCAGTTAACTGGATTTGTTATAGCGCCCTCTTGTAAAATAAGCCAAATTTTTGTAAACGGGCTCGTTTTCAATTGGTCACGTAACTACGCGAGCCGACTGGTTACAACCCGTCGCTTCAGTATACGTGACACACACTTGTACTATAATTGCAACCTTGCGCCCGTTTTCGGATTATTAACCCATTATAGACGCAACGCTGACTAACTACATTCGGTCAATAGAGGGCAGTATTTTTAAAAATCCGTTATTTTTTTCCAACAATTGTTACGCGGAACAATCGATGGAAAACGACATAAATTTCAACTTTTCTTAAAAACGACAGCACACCAGGTGCCATCATTTCGCAGGATGATTGGGATTGCTATTTACTTACAGTCTAGTAAAGTATTTCGTAATAATTCATTAAAAAGAGAATTGGAGGATTACCAATCGTGTACACTACCTTTTCAATGAGAATAGAAATGGTAACCAAGTCTTTCCTCCAAAGTAACTCACCCAAATTAAGTTTTGAAGAAACGTTGGTAATAGAAAATGGAATCCAAACGAAATATTCAATTTGGAAATCAAATAAGAACTGAACCTTTGTTTACAATAGAAATGTAGAAATTGTTTCCGTATGGGCACTCCTATAAAAGCACACAGTCGTGTTTCACTATGGGCTCCGTGCGCTACCAAAAGAGGGCGCTGTCCACATAGCAACCGCACTTCCATGGGGAGTACGTCGCTGGTATTACGCACTGTGCTCCTCGTTCATTTTGATACTCGTATACCAGTGGGATTGCTTTGTCTGTTTGCCGACTCTCGATAATTGTTTTGTTTAATAAGAATATCACAGCGGGAACCAGACACTTAAATTGAAGTCAGGTAAGATGGCGTCGATATTGACCCCCCAACTCGCCTTTTGTTTCCGCTGAGGGGGTAGTTGTGCACGGAGCTCATACTACTGAGGACTCAAGCTGTTCCCTTCCATTGTTCCCATTGTTTGGACTTCTTCTCAACAAGTCCCATAAGGTTTGTACATGAACACTACCGAGGACATGCGCTCAGGTCCTCAGTTGTATTGTAATCACTAATCCCCTATTGTCCCAAGTCCCCGGACGTAATGGATAACCTGTACACCACTGTTGTGCATCTGGTGACATCATGCTTTGGCACATTGATGATATGAACATTTCTATTATTCCAATTATTGCCTAAAATTGTTACAAAGGACCTAGAGATGGAAACAATTATTACATGTTTTCATGTCCTAAAAATTCTACCGCGTGGTCCCTGCATGTAAGCAGCCGAGGCGTTTTTCTTCGAACAGGACACCCATTGGGAATTCATAAATGCCTGAGACAGTTTCACTATTCCTGTCACGTGGGCGAGTAAGGGGCACCAAATCTAAGACCAAGGCAAGGGAGGGCCTGATCCTTTTGGCGTTCGTGTAACCCTAAACCCGACATTAACCCTAACCTTCGCAAATCTATCAAATCCCATCCCCCAATTTGATGGATTTTTGGGACTTGCGCCCGCACGGTTGACGTGTCTGAATATCGATGGATTAAACCCGTTTCGATGCAATTCGATGGGTTTTGCATAGCATCCGGTACTGTTATCATAATGGCACGTGTATGGCAAGTCCATCAAAACCAACCAGCACTTCAGTGGTGGTTGTATTATCCCATGTCCACGTATAATCAGCAGACCGAGTGATATTTTTTTGGCAGAGTTGGTCCATACCTAAAAGGCAGTGGGGAGTTTAGGGTTAAAGGTATTATATAGCACTGGCAGAATTGGCAAAATAATTATGTGAGTTTCAGGATCATGAAAATGAAATAGCCTACGGGATTCTTGAAACGCTTTTACTTTTTCTTTTATTTAATTGTATTCATTTATTTGGATTCATAAGCAGTTTGACTGTGCCTCACTTAACAGATCTCCAATTCCGAATGTACGTGTTTTGTGTATATTTGTATATAATTCATTGGAAAATCTTTCATAGTAAGATTCGTTGCGTTGTTATCGGGGAACATTATTAGCTTCGTCGCTATTTTGTAATAATGCAAATGCTGAGCTGAGGTTCTCAATGCAATGCGTCTTCTTAGAGTTTCAATTTTCAGGCATTAATCTGTAAGAGGGAATTTTTTTTATTGAAATTGTGTATGAAAAAAATACAATGCAGGGCACGTTCTATTAATTCAACGCTGCGCAAAACACGCATATACATTTTAAACCAGCGCCAGAGAATGAACAGCAAGGCAGTTTAATGGCGCGTATCCCACCAAGGACAAAGAGGTCAAAGGTTAAAGCTCAGGGGATGCACTGCACCACGGGGAGCCTTCATTGCCAGCCCCATTCCTCTTCACCGAAATCCTGATTATGATGTAGAGAAGTGAACCATGCATCAACATCTGAATTTTTAATGCTCTGCCGGTTTTTGACGAGCAGTAACTACCGATATTATTACTTCTCCCAAACGACGTGACTTACACAGACCATCAACGCGTTCACACAAACAAAATTAAATGTACTATATATTATGATTTTTTATGACATGAAAACATGTAAGACAGGGTCACTTACATCATGTTACCGTGAATTTAGAGATCATCTGTAAAAAGTAATCTCGCGAGTAATTGCAAAAAAGTGCCCTGTATTCTTTATTCAAGGCGCGCGTGGCTACCCAGACGAGTGGCGCGCCCCGGAAATGCTGGCTTACGGGGCGCGTCACGCGTCCAGGAAGCCACGCGCGCCTTGAATAAAGGTTATCATGCGAATAAAGGCTATCAATTTCCCAGTACCTTCAATCCACGGTTATTTTCAAGGAATGATTTCTGTTCTGTTACTTTGCTCTTCTTTCTGTTACAGAACCAAAATGGTGCCCTCTTGCATGACAAAATTGGAAAGATTTCAACAGATTTTTAAAACCACAAAGCTTCTTTTTACTTTAAAAGTAAGCAAACATTTAAATTACGCTTGCAATGTTAATGTTGTATAAAGACAGCTCGTCGTACTGTTCTATCGTAAAATCAAGTTCAACTGCATCGTCAATTGCATGGTCCTTTTATGGGCTCGCGCGGTTTTAAAAGAAAATTCCGAACACTGTGTAAGCGCAGACTCATGATTGATCCAATAACAGGTAACGTGTTTCTACCGCATATCAAGTAATTTATCGATATAAGGTCCCAGATCCGGTCTGGATATTAGCTCTTGCAGATTCGTGTTTGAGAAGAGGAGCTAAATATTGATTTTTTTTTCTCAAGGCCTGACATACATTTTCCAAAGTCATGGCACGAAACTGTGTTGGCATTGCTGGAGCAAATATACAGCATTATTACTTTATTCTACCTAACGTATCGACACATTATGCTGTAGGAAACCCAAGACTTTATGGATTTCTTTTTTTAATAAAACCTACACAACAGAGGGGCAACAGAGATTTTATAGTCTGGATGGTGTGCATGGCATAGCTAACAGAGACAATTTATGCATTTACATGTACCTGCGGAGTCACGAATATAACAAGCTTCGTTTGGTAATATTGCACGCTGATAGTTTGCATGGAACATTTGGCCTCAAACCCGCTAAAAATAGCAAAATCCGTAGGCAGATGGCTGGTGAACATGCGCGCTATAATGAGTAGATTTGCCTACAAGCGTCGGGACTGGCCGCACAGAAAATAACTGTTGCCAGAAATAGATTCAGAAAGATAAAGAAACCTCCCCCCCCCCCCCCCCCCCCCCCATTTGGAGAAATCAAAATAGTATATTGAAATATAACAGGTTATCATAAGAAGAACGATTTAGGCCTTGGCTGTAATGCACTGCACAGGCATTGGTAATACCCGTACAAATATCATTCTGAGCTTGAATAACGACCCACTTTGCATACTGGTATCAAGGGTATGATGTCGATGCATTGCAAAAACTGTACATGCCCAAAGTACATTATCGTATCCTGTGTTTATTACAAGAGTGTGCGGATGTTCACATGATGCTATGAGTATCATGCTGTGTTAAGGAACGGTTTATGTTCGATGAAGAGTTCAGTAAGAAATTAGAACGCAAATGCTATCACATAAGACAGATAGGCCTAAGTACATAAGACAGATCAATTTTAGAACACAGGCTTTTTACCATTTCTCTATATTTTAATGGCGTGAATCTTTGTTTTATTCATTTTTCTAATGAACTGTATATCTTCCTGTCCTTCCTGTTCAACAGATGAAGTCCTTTTCAATCATTCCTACATATATAACGTTTATAAAGCAGCTAATTCGGTTCAGTATAAGAAAATGGAACGTAAATACTATGGTAAATCACTATGCGACGTAGACAAATGTCATAACACAGTTTATTACCATTTTTTTATTATTGTTTTAACCTTTCAATGCAATAAAAATGTCCATAACTTATTCTTCTAGTGTACAGTAGGCCTTCTTTTCCTTCATTCGAAGCACAAAAGGCCCATTTGTAATCATTCCTAACATGTCGAACTTTTCAAAGCAGCCAATCCGATTGAAAGCGAGGTTCAAAGCAATGCAATTACTTTATGATCATGTTTCGGGGATATTTTTGATATTTTTTCTGCATGACGGGCCGTGCATTTTGTTCTTTAAAGATATGATCTCCGTGCCATGACTAGAAATCCCCATATAACAGATTTTCCCTACTAACCAATTAGAAGGGAAACGATTTTGGAACGAAACAAACCCTTTACTACACTCTGCTCTATATTTAACACGTTCATATTTAAATGTTGATTTTCATGTTTGCCTTTTTAAAGATATCAGATCAAAATGTGGCTACTTTCCCGTAAAAATGAAAAGTCTTGGCTAAAAATCAATATCAGGCAATGTAGCCTCAAATTTTGCCCCAAATAGGACATGCATGCATGCAAAACCACGAGTAACCTAACAATAGAAAAGTATTTATGACAAACGACAGTTAAATGTGAAAGTGTTCTCCTACAATATATTCTTTATGATGTGCAGTAACAATGTAGGAATTAAAACCGTCCCACTTCTGATTCTAAATTTGAAACTAATTTCTTTTTTATGCCCCCCTTGGAAAGCTAATAACATACCTAATGGTAACAAATGAACAATTCAATTTGAAAATACATGTATACCCTTTTTTGGGGCTGCCACAAAAAAAAAAAAAAAAGAAGCACGGACACGGTATGTTTGTGAGGTCAGTAAGAAACTAGAACGAAAATGATATGGCACACAGCATGAGACATGGATCGATGGCTACAGGCCGACAGAGCAAATCCTGGTGTTTCTCCTGGAAATACTACATCACATCGATCAGCAGCATAATGCCCCGCTAGGTCAACACCTGTGCGATTAGTATTTCGAAGAAGAAAACAACAAGCCGATATGGCGCGTATGGAGTGAGAGTTATACAATCTATATACAATTCTGTGTGGGGACGAGTTTCATTTTCACAGTCGGGTGCCAGTATCCAGGCCGATGCGATGAATAAGTGATGGCTGCACCTTGACAAGGTGCGTTGCTAGACCAAAACATTTGGGAGATTTTTATTGTGTTAAAGGTGCTATTTGTATCTTACTGTGTCATAGTAGGGCCTACCTGATTTTTCTTTAACCCTAACTCCCTTCAATGCTTCTTTTCATATGGTCCTGCTAAATCCAATAATTACCAACAAAACTGAAATGAGATGCCTGTTAAATCCAACACCAAATTTTGTTGGATTCTGCAGTGTACCAAATACACACAAGCCATTGGCAGGTCTTTTCTGCTTTCACCTTAATATACGACACAATCCAACGGGTATACTCGGCTAAATACCACAAAATCCAACGGATATATTTAGCTCCTACCCTGCTGAATACAATATCCAACACACCATGTAGTTTGTGTTGACTGCTTAATCCAACAAATTGCCACAGCTTTTTACCATTGTTGGGTTTTGTTGTATTTAGCAGGGTTGGGTTAACGAATACGGACACATGGATTTTCGAGTTCCTGTAAATACCATGGCTGTTAGTGAAAGGTCTGAATCCAGTCCAGTTTTGCTAGGCAGCTCATAGATACACAAATCTCTCCAACTGTCTCCTCGAATTTGAGGATTTGATGGCACAGCAAGCGGCTTGCGAAGACAAAATCTCGGATTTGACAGTCTTCAAGCTGTACGTGATAGTCGGCCAGTACTGGCATTATACGGGGGGGGGGACATTATGAAAAGGAAATTGGAAAGGTTCTCGAGAGCTCATTACTTTCTTGAACTTCCCAATTAAGTTTTCGTGGCAGGCTTCTTCATGAAGTTCCATAAGACCACGTTAGCGTTTCACCAAAAAACGCAAACTGTTTAAATAGAAACATTTATTAATGTTCTTATTATAATAAATCCAATTTAAAGAACGCCATCTGGTGAATTTACCACCATGGATAAACAGAGATAAAAAAAAGGTGAAAGTACACGTAAAGGTATACCAAGGCTATCGGTATATTTTTCTGCAGTAGTTTTTTAGACCTACCACCAGCATGTTCATTTTTGACTGTCGCTTTTCTTTTTCTATTGCAAGAAATATATATTACTGAAAGGGATCTACATTGTGCTGTCCTTTTAAAATGGGCACATATGAAAATTGATAGTTAAAAATGAAAGTGTTGTGTGCGACTACGCAAAATATTATCAGATCCCATCGGTCCCTCGAAGACCATACAAGAGGACCGTCCAATCAGGGCCCGTTTCTTTTCTGAAGTTCACTTATCAAAGAATGGGTCAGAATAAACGGTGTAGTGTTGCGATCCAATCCAATCCAATCCAATCCAATAATTTATTTCTATACTTTCAAAATATCAATCAAAATGGGGCTGTTTATATAAGCCGAGGCTTATAACAGCCTTTACACAGACAATAAAAACAAACGGTCCAGGATAAAACAGGACAAACAGATGACGGTCACAACTACCCATGGGTGTGGGTAGTTTTGATGGCGGCTCACATCGAATAAAGCCACGTTTGTTTCTGCTGTCCAAACAGGCGGAGAGAAATCGTTTATTTTCCTCTCGGCTTCCATCTGTACATCCCGGCGTGACTGTGCAAGCAGCTTTGTGATTAAAACGCGCGGAATTGGCCGTGTGCAGGCGCGCTGGTTTATGAGGCTCTTAAACCGAATGCTCAATCACGAGGATAGTGTATTCAGCGAAGCAGCCAATTATCAAATGATATTGCTCTCTTCTTATGTGGCTGAATTTTACCGGAGCTTTTTTCTTTCACAGCCAACAATGTTTAGGACTTGCCAGAAATTAAGTCTGCCCACGAATAACATTCACGTATGTATGAAGAAACGTGCATTAGAATACATGTATAAATGTTCAGGAGTGATCTGACGAGCTGAATGCACGGAGGTATAGATCGGGGGAGGTGTATATATATCCCTCCTCCCCTTTTGTCAGGGAAGGGTCCATTGGATCATCCCCTCAGAAATTCCATTGCCATTGAAAATAAGAACCCATGCACCAAGGGAAAAACGCCAAAATTTAAGTTTAAAAAATGCACTAAGTTCTGCATGCATGACACATCTGAACAGTGCTCCGTGTTCCTGTACTAATTCTTCTACTACATACAACCCCCTTCCGCTTTTCAAAATATTTTTCAGGCTGACATTTTTCAGGGGTCAATTTTGGAGGTGATTTTAAAACAAATATCTTCATCAATCCCTGACTTTTCGACCGCATTTACTCCATATGCTATTACACGTTGCTATTTTATGGGTCAAAGGCCTAAAACACAATCGATCCGTTCCATGAAAATAGGGTAAAGCCGGCGTGTGTGCAGAAGTTGAGATCTCTGACCAAAGTTTGTTCGAGCATTTTACATGTTTTTGAGGGCCGTCGTTCTTTCAAAGCTTCCAGTAGTTTCCATTTACTGTACATTTGACTTTTACTGGCCATTTTCCCTAGTTATTTCCAAGGTAGACATTTTGTTGCAGTGCACTCTTTTAATGTACTAGTCTTGTGCATTTATTCTTGTTAATGTACTCCGCGTGAATCAAAATATTTCTAAAACAAAATATTTCTAAAACAAAATCAAACACATGACAAATTTCCTAGAAGAAAATAAAAACAAATAACGAAAACTGGCATTCTTGATCAATTAAAAACCTCACAAAGTGTGTGTACATGTACTAAGGTACGGGGGGGGGGGGGGGTGATTTTTGTATTCAATAAAGGGACCTTTACCAACAGAGGAAAATAAGGTCCCCGGTTGATAAAGGTCGTTGAAAACCGTGTACAAAAACCAATGTGCACAAAACCGTATAAACAATAGGAGGTCCCCGATTGAAGGTGTTTACACACTTGGGTGGGTTGGTCCATTTGGGATGTCTGAAATTGGTATAATTTGTGTCTGGCTTCTGTTACAGATATATCCTCTTTTTGGATCTGGGACAGGAAAACCGTAAACCCGAAATGTTGGCAACCTCACCACCTCTACAACTTTACCTAGAGTGGCTTATTGGGCGAATGCCTTAAAACAAACATACAAACAAAACAAAAACATATATAAATACTCACCCGCATCGACCGAGGGATGTGGGATCAGACAGTACCGGTCGAAGTGTCTCCTTAATGGTAGGTAGCCCCGTCTTTCGGTTAGATGGAATCTTGAAGGACCCGGCCTTGCGAGTCAAGACCTGCCCACGGGGGTCGTAGGAGTCCGTGTCCAGGAACCCCTTCTGCCGGGCCTGGGGGCTTTGACTCGGCGGAGCCGATGCCGCCATGCCTGCCAGCTTCTCAGAGTCTGAGACGACTATAATACTCAACAAGGGTTCCTATTCGCGCAACCGGTCGATGCTTAAGTATAGGATCCACTCGAGTGAGCTCCGTTTCCCGGATGCTTTAGCAACGAACGCCGGTAATGTAAACCATGCATTATACGATGAACCCACCGTTTTTTCGTATGCACTTCTCATGCACTGCCGTTGCATGTTATGCATGGAAGACATTAGTACAGATATCAAATGTTATGATGACTCGCCGTACAATGCAGTAGTTCGTGGTAATCAGACCGATTCCGATAAGGGATACTGGTTCGGTTCGAAGGACTCGGTTTTAAATGAATTTCGTAATTATTGGCATGGTGTACCGTAAAGGTTAAAACCATTATTCCAGATGATATGAAACTGAAGCAACGGTACAGACGTACAGGTTACCCGCTCTGAAGTTATTGGCTATGACAAGATATTCCACGAAGAGCTACTTGTGTTGATGAACTCTGTTGCCTGGCTGTAGCGCAGTGAAACATGTTTGATGACACCACCCGATCAGAGGGTATACAACGACACAACCTAGCACCTGACGACTCCAATGGTCGGCCGGCTGACGTGGAAGCGTGACAAATTGAAACTAACCGTCAACGAACAATATAACACGTGACCGCGTCCACGGCCATGTGCGTGTATGATATATGCATGTGTGTGTCTGTGTACATGGGAGCTCCCGATCAGCATAATGTATCCTGGGTGAGCAAGCAGTAAGGGAGACCGATGGAAGCTTACTACGTACGTATTAAGGGACGACCTTCCCCGTATTTAACGGGTGAAAGTCCCCAGTGAAGTCAGTGCTCGCCGCAGGCGTTAATAACTCATCTGCATATCTTCTGACGTGTAGCTACAACACCTATACCGCTATCGTGTTCAACCGCGCATCTGGCTTCTCTAACGCACAGTTGCAAGTGCTTATTGTCTTATCTTGTTCCTTAAAATCCACTCTGTTTTCTTGACACTAACTTCGTCTTCACTGCGGAATGCAATCGATATCCAGTTCAACGTGTTGTTTTATGCACATACCATGAAGGAGTTACAGAATAGGCCTATCAATGATTCAAATGTTTGTTTTCATTGGAAGTAAAAATAAAAGTGGATTTTTTTTTAGAATTCTTAGAACAGAAAATCTCCAATCTGTTAGTGCAAGAGGGTGATTTATTTTCTTTGATAAAACAAGTAACTTGTCACTTGTCAAAAAGGGCACAAGAACAGTACTAAAATAATTCCTAGAAAATAACCCACCACTTGGAAGAAATATTGGCTGTCAATTGAGTCCAGAGTGAAAATCAAATTTAACGTCGGAACATACTCCGAGGACATGTAGAACCTACGGCATA
The DNA here is from genome assembly GCA_037893225.1 of Hippasteria phrygiana. Lineage (NCBI taxonomy): Eukaryota > Metazoa > Echinodermata > Asteroidea > Valvatida > Goniasteridae > Hippasteria > Hippasteria phrygiana. The sequence goes on from JAZGUH010000329.1 coordinate 462,396, forward strand.
TACACAGAACTATGGAGACAGTGATGTTGTGCCTGTGTATGCTGTGATGACATCATTCTGAAGTTGTCTCATGAATATTGAAACCATTAGCATCAAAACCAGAATGTTGAAATAACGCCCTAGAACAGAAGAGTTAATAGGCATTCATAGCAACATGGTAAGAAAGCTGTCCCACCTGTATACAGGTATCACAGGTCCTAAGTTCCCCCAACATGTTTCTGAATGAATAAAATAGTAATGCATGAATTTAAGCAAATCAAATATGTAAATCATAGAGGGCACTCTTCTGCCCATCTTGTAGTGAAATGATAGAAATTCAATCATGCATACCAAAATGAAGCTCAATTGAATGAAAAAGGGGGTCAATAAGAAGAGTTGCAGTAAATAGCATTGCTTCAATGTACTGCTTTCAGTGAGCATGCAATGCAGGGTAGATTTTCATTAATTAATAACTTTACATTACAAGGTTTCCTTGTTTAAAAGGATGGGTAACTGAAAGAAGACGTAATCTCGGTGATCCCACAGATAATTGTAGACTTGAATGCAAATATGGCAAAAATAGGCAAATTAAACATGTTTAATGTAACATTAATTAATTGGGGTTTTTTTTCTTTCAAGTCCAGAGTCTTGTTTACTGAGAAAGTTCAGTTCAGTATTTATTGGGTCCTCCGTTATTCTCAAGAACTTTCAAACAATGCCTCCCGCGTGCTGTTTGCCAAGTTGCGCACGCACTGCTGGTCCAGATTATCCCACGCTGTTATAAATTTTTGGAAATCTACCCTGCATTGCATGATCACTGAAATCAGTATGTACATTGAAGCAATGCTATTTACTGCAACTTTTTATTGGCCGACTTTTTTCATTCAATTGAGCTTCATTTTGGTATGCATGATTGAATTTGTATCATTTCACCACAAGATGGGCAGAAGAGTGCCCTCTATGATTTACATTTGGGATTTGGTTAAATTCATTTCTAAATTACTATTTCTTTCAATCATAAAGTAACATGTTGGGGGAACTTAGGACTTGTGATACCTGTATATTAAAGTCATTACAAAAATATTCCCGGTATTGCGTGGTTCCTTCAAACCTTAAACATATAGTACAGGCATAAACGCATTTTTCAATTTGTTAGTCCGGTGGATTCCAGATATATATAACCTTAGCCGTGCGGGACAAGAAGGCAAATTAAGAACACCAACCTCTAACATGGCACCTGGGGCCCGAGTGTCTCAAGACTCGAAATTCAATTTCCTTTAGAATGCTCCAAGTTAAAACTCTAAGCGTCCGCGATCGAGGAAGGTAAATCCCGAATCCATTTCAAAATTGAAAATGAAAGTTGGAAAAGGAATGATTGTGGACGCTCCAATAGACGGCTGTTTCATGAAGAAATAAATAATGAATGACAGAATGCCACTTTTCTATATGCAAGGTAGTGCTAATTCTGATAATTTCCCACATGAATTATTTTTTTGAAAATCTGAACAGGCAGTTACATTCATAATACAGGTTTCAGTTCAAGGCAGGCCGTCTAATAGTGTAGGGTAGCGCGTGAATTGAACTGGTTCCCGAGTTTAAGCTCATCGTCAATGGAATAATGATTACCCTGTGGCGTCACGACTGTTTGATTAAAACGCGTCACCTTTCTTAATAGTCCGCAGTTTCACCGATAGCGGGCGCTATCCAATAAAACTTTGGGTAATTAAAACTCAAAATAAATCAGGAGTTCACTTATCAATATGTAAACAAAGTTTAGGCAACCTAAAAAATAAATAACTTGTTTCTCATCAGCGGCCGGGCGGATTTTTCGTGCCGGGTGGATATTTTCTTTATATTTTATAATTCTAAAAGTTAAAATACGGACGGACGTCATACACTATTCCGTAATATTCTTTTTATATCCCCGCTAATCGCAGATTCACGAACTAAACATTAGTTACAGTATAATGTCAATATGAACATCCTACATTATTAGAAAGGCAAATTTAGAGAAGTACCGGTAGTAACCTGTAATTTGTTATGCTTAGAGCAGCATTTACTTTTGCGGGCAAGGCTTGGCACACATACACCGTTGTTATATTTGTGACGTGGCCCGATGAAATGAGCGGAACGTTACTCAATGTCACTCTGAGTTACCAGCAGAAACAACTATTGTTTCGCACAGAAATAACTATTTAAAAAGATAAAAACCCTCCTAAAATATACCACAGTTTTATAACCAAAAACGGAACAAGCTGTTTTGTGATGTACAGTATAGCGTGTGTATGGTTCAATGACTTTGAGCTTCATGATCTCAAACAAGGATTCACGACTCTACCGACTTCTAAAGGTTGCAACACACAATACATCGAATTGAAGGTAGTATACAACATTTGCAAACATCAAAAATATAACTACCGAATTATTACGAACTACCTTACTTGACTGTAAGTAAATAATAGTCTCAAGCATCCTGTGAAATCATGGCACCTGATGTACTGTCATTTTAAAGAAAAGTGGAATTTATGTACCGATTTCCAGTTATTGTCGGCCAACCATCGTTGGAAATAGTTTAGTTCTCCGACCTAATAATTCCATGACGTCTATGATAAATTGCTCCGTTTTGTCTGAAGTAAGGTCGGGAACCAGACTGCAAGAACAGCATTTTTCCCTCGGTTTTCTCGGTTTTCCCAGCATCCATAGCAGACAACACTTTAAACAATTCAGTGTTACATTATTTGCTATAAAATACTAACTCCCAAATCCATTCATTTCTGGAAATTACAGCAAAAGAAATGTTGTATACTACCTTTAAAGCTTACAACCTAGTACGTTCAGGAAATACCACAATCACAATCTTCCACGGTTACTGTACAATCCGATCGTTTCGTGGTGCCGGGTTACAGTAAAGAATTGGAACTATACACGCCAACCATAATCTCTGATATAAACGTTCGGTTTAACACCGTTGGATGTTTGCATAGTTTAACCCAAAAACGATCATATTCACACAATTCGTTTTGCTAGAAGGCAGAGCTTCTCTGTAGCCTGTTCGGAATATTATCAGAACAGTCATTAACTTTTATGACATCTACGGGTTTCTTTTAACAGTTTAATCTTCTCGATGTGTCAACGCGTTAAATCCACAAGAAGACTTCAAAGAAAATATTTTTGACGAATCAGTGGAGGTTCAAGTCTATTGGCTTTACGTGGGTTTATTATATCTACAGTGACACGCTTGGAAAATTCCCACTGCGCTCAAGCAGTAAGGAAGTACACTGTAAAAAAACCACCGTATTTTTACGGGAATTTCCTGGCAGTTTGGACGCCAGCGCAATCCCGTTAAAATCGGTGCAAGCTGCGACGCATGAACACTGTTATTTTACGTTGCTGCCCTTAAAATAACCCTGTTATTCCCGTAAAAATACAGGGTCTAAAACATTCACTAAGTTACTGGAAACGTGGTGTTAGTAATCACAAATTTACAGAAATGGGAACCAGACTAAGAAGACGTGATGTATTATACATGCACATTACTCTAGATATCAATTGTACAAATACTACGGTAATTTACTAAACTCTACAAACTATATAATGCTTTAGCTTTAGCTTTATATTCAGCCTTATCCTGCCATCATGAAGTCACGGTTTCAGATGAAAAATTTCAATATTTGAATACGAAAGAAGATGTAATGCGATTCTTCACCTCTGTCCACTATGTGGAATTGCTTAAAAATTAAATATTTTAGTCAAGAAATCGTGTTTTTGGACGAAACACTACAATTCAACCTGACTTGTGTGAACACAAATTTCCTCAGTTCTGATTGGTCAGTTGCTGAGATCCGTGTAGGAGAACATGAGATTTTACGTTCAAAACCCGTTCAAACTAAAATACGGTGATGGTCTGTTTTTTTACAGGGGGAAAATCCCGTGATTTTACAGGAGTGGTTTACAGTGTAGTTTTAGTGTGACAAACGTGCAGTTGTTAATTGGTATTGCTGATCGAAGCATAGCAGTCATTTATTAGCTCAGCTGTTTCAATGGTGTCCGAGAGTTTTCCTATTTAGGCACAAAACAAGTCAAGCATTCGGCTGTATAACAACTTCGTCAAAACTTATAACAGTCTTTTGTTCCCAAGCATTTTATCGCTGTGATCACAAAGCAGACAACAAACATGTACATTTTGGGGATTTTTTGTTTCTAATACTTTGAGCAAGGAAACAAATTGGAAAGACACGGTAATCATTGACATAACTGAATAAATTAGTTATCTGTTAGTGTTAATAATTTGCCAAGAGGGAACGACCGTTATGGGAATATTTAACAAAATACCTTAAACAAAATATTTTTCTCGAAAGATAGTAGAATTGTAAAAGCACAATGTGTTCGAGATCAGTTCGATATCAAAACCAATATTTTGAAATTACTCCATGTAACTGCTCTAAAAGACCAACATGTACAAATTGACAGCAGCATGGGAAAGCAACTCTGTCCTACACGCGTTCATGTCATAAGAATCTAACTGCACGGTCCCTTGCTGTTTTTGGAAGCATGAAAACACAGGCCATTAGAGCACATTGCAAAGCTGATCCATCTTTTCCCAAAGGCGCTGGACAAACAAAGAAATAATACAAAAGACGTACAATGACAACACGTCGAGCTACATGTATTAGTATTAATGTCCTCAATGACGTCACCGCCTCCCGCCCATTAGGCCCTACACAAATATCCCGATGTACTCTAACATAAATTTCTCAAAGAAGTTTCTATCGTAGACACTAAAACACGCCGCTGCATTACGAGTGACCATCTGCGCTAAATTAATCCCACGTCCTGACATTTCCGAAAGAAACAGCGCGCTCCCGAGCGTATGGCCTCAAACGCTTCTCGGAGTGCAGGTACAGATGCGTAAACCTTGTCGGGTAATATTTCACACTGAGACAGTTACGACAGGCGTTGTGCACAGCTTTGATCTTATCAAATAATATACCAGATCACTGTAGTTTTTAGACGCAAAATAAAGTATTGAAAGCATTTGCATCAAGTGTTTCAAAGTACATGTCGAAACGCATGGAAGGTACGTGCTTGGGGTGTGCATTTACAGGTAGTACGGGAATCGGGTATAGGCTACCCGTTGAAGAAAGCCAATGCTGTTCATAGTGTTCGTAAAGGTCTGCGTGTTAATACTACCACACCGGTGCATCAATGCAGCAAGATGCATGTGCGTACAGTGAGCTCTGTAGCTTCAAGGTGTAAATTGCATTTTCGCAAGCATCATAAACGTTAAGCTGTTTTGCTTTTTTCATGTGCCCTGGTTTGCATTTTGAAAATTCCCCACAAACGACAATCAAAAGCTTTCTTTTTCGTTGTCTGATAAATTACTAAGTGTCATGTTAATTCGGTTACAGGTACTCGATTCTATAAACTGGAACCGGTTCTAGACATTAGCGGTCGGGTTGTTTGTTCAATCTTCACAAGCAAACCTGGCGTCTGGCCCCAAAATCGAGCATTGATCCCTTATCCATGCTCTCCTAATCCTTGCTAGACCGTATCATAAGAACTGCGTGTTTGTTCACTGGTTCCCGTCATCGACATATCTCACGCAAAATGGATGGAAACCAGCTGCACTAGTAGTAGGCACTCAGGGCACGATGCCGATGTCAACGACGGATCAATGCACGCGCGTGCGGTACTCATACACGTACAGGAAACTGTATGCGGCGATGCTGTTCATTCTAATTCGTGGTACTTATTTATGTACATGTACTGTATATAGGCTACGTTCGAGGACAAGAGGAGAAAGAAAATACAAAGGAATCTTTCGTGTCGTCGGGAGTCGGTCTTTTGTTAAAATCGGTCCTCGGACGTAAAAATACGTGCTTAGTCTATGGGGTTGTGTTAAAGGAACAATAGGAAACACTAAGCATTGTCCTCGGTAGTATAGGAAAACACGACTGTTTGCATGTGTTCACAATGTTGCGCATATGCCATGAGATCCACTTTGGGGTTTGACGACCACCCCCCCCCCCCCCCCACCCCAGTCTCGGGGCAGGGAACGCGCGTGTTGCGTTATCGACTGTAAGTACATTGTAAATAATAGTCTGAAGCATCCTGTGAAATCATGGCACCTGGTGTGCTGTAATTTTTATGAAAAGTGGAATTTTTGTATCAATTTCCAGCGATGGTCGGCCGACCATCGTTGGAAAAACTTACGTTTTTCAAATACTGCCCCAAACTTTAGTTAGTCCACTTTTTGTTTAGCAATTGCTACACATCCGTGAACGGGTGCAAACCAGCTATAGTCAAATTCCCTGACGTCTATAAATTGCTCCCGGTCGTTTTGTCTGAAGTAGGGTCCGGGAACCAGACTACAAGAACAGCATTTCCTTTCATTGTTTTTCCAGCATCTACAGCACACAAAACTTTAAACAGGTCAGTGTTACAGTATGTGCTATAAAATACTAACCCCAAGTCCATTCAAAACAAAAACCTCCCATGGGATTCCCATGGTGTCCGATTCACCATGCAATTCCCATGGGGTTTTGTATGGGAGATTTTTGTAAGGGAGTCAGCCGGTCAAGTGTGAATTTCAAGCCCTTAAAATGCAAAGAGAGAATTTCACAAGTAAATTGTATACATATCTCTTGAATAATACTTATAGCGTAAAAAAACAACCGAATATATACCCGTAATTTACCGTAGAATAATAATTGGTCTATGTTGTCCGGGACACAATCATTATTAGAGAGAATTTTGATCATTAGAGAGAATTATATGGCTTCAAACATCATTTACAAGAACATTCACTTTTCCATCAACTATTCTCATGGAATGACGACCCTAGTGGCATATATAAAGAGTTCACGCAAGATTATTGACACGACTTGTCTGGAGATACACGGGTGATAATACCCCTGCCGGCAAGCCGCAGCACTTTAAGCCCATAACTCGGAAATGGGAATTAAGTTTCGAGACGCTGGATAATTGCAAGAGACATACCAGTCCTTTTTGCTAGTTCTAAAGATGCGCGCGTAGTTCTGAACATGCGCATGACTGTCGAGAACAACGGAAAAGGACGGGTATGTCTACGGACACAGTGTCTCAAAAGTCTACCATTGGTCCATGTTGTCCGGGACACAATATAAAAATTATATTATTTCAGCGGTAGCGAGAATATGGCTTCCAGCATAACTTACAAGAACCTTCACCTTTACATCAGCTTCTCGCGTGGAATTAATACCGTAGTGGCATAATATAAAGAGTTCACCCACGATTATTGCCACCACTCGTCACGAGATATACGGGTGTATATATAATACTCCTAACGGCAAGCCGTAGCACTTTAAGCCCATACCTCGGAATTTAACCGGCCACAAATTGAAAAGTACTTAAGTTATTACAGAAGTGACATCCTATCTAAAAGATCTCTTTTTCTCTGACCAGTGGCCAAGTCTGTTTTGACAATTTGAAACCTCTAGCAGCTTCTTGTGATATAAGACAGCCCCGGGTAAGGCTTGCGTGTGTCGATGATGGAACTGGCCGAAGTAATACTCGCTTTGTGCATTAAAGAAACGACATTCTGTAACCTTCCCGAACATTATCACTCATCGGTGCCGTTGGTTTTAGAAGAATTGTTTTATGGAAATCGTGGCATTCGATAAGCGGTTGGCGGAGTCATATTTCGGCTTCGTGCGCTTCTCTCAAATGTCAATCTCTTCGATGTGGTTGAACTTAGACTGATAAAACACTACCGGTATCGCATACAGGATTGTTTTCATATTGTTCCATGGCTGAACAAAATGAGCGACAAGTCGCACTACAGTATTCTCGTTTTCTTTAACTGAGAATTCAGTTTTGGGATTTTCACATTTTGAAATCGGACAATTGGGTGTGATTCCTGGCTGTACGGCATTCTGGGTTTATGACTTCTGACTAGCGCCCACCCGATACTGACAATTTGGGAGACCGCCAACATATAGGGCAAGATAGCAGAGTTGTATTCGAGTCCCTGCGAGTCCCTGCAAGTCCTTTCACAAGTCCCAGCAAGTCCCTGCAAGTCCATCACAAGCCCTCTAGTCCTAATCCCAATCGCAAGCTATTTAAATGAGCTGTGACAAAGGCATTCCTTTGTCATTGTTCATCCAGTTACTTGTGACCGGCTTTATGAAAGCACTTATCGTCACCATTTTCACGAAGAGCCACACATGTCAAAAATGACAATTTTTTCGATTTCGATTTTTTTCACTATTTTGCTTTAAAACACTCTACTTAACCATTTTGACATGCTTCTGTAAGCAAAACATCATTAATTTCCAAATTACATTAATTATGCAAGGGGCAGACATCTCGATAATTGCATTTTGCGTTTTCACGAAGAGACGCAAAGATTACTGCCCCTTGAACGCGTACAAAACGTATAGCACGGAAAGGAGTAAAAGTAGGTCAACTGAGATTTTCGTTTTCACGAAGAGCCACACATCTGTGTTACATTCTCAGCTGCGCGCACTTAAACACGTGCGCCCCTTCCATATGGAAAAACACATTGAACAGAAAGGGCCACAATGTAAGAAAACCTGAATTTTCGTTTTCACGAAGGGACACGCATCTTTATTAATTAATTTAGGCTAATTAACCACCGTGTTAATTCTAATTACTGGGTTCACGTAAAAATTCACCTCTCATAGAATCATGTGAATGTTTCCTTACTGCACAAAGTTGTTGCAAAGTAGTATTTTTGGCAGTTTTAAAATAGGAGAAACTTCTCTTGCGATTATCTCGAAAACGCTTTTTCTTCAAAATCCACATGTGTGGCTCTTCGTGAAAACGGTGACGTTATGACTGGGCGTGTGAAAGGACTTGTGAAAGGACTTGTGAAAGGACTTGTGAAAGGACTTGTGAAAGGACTTGTGAAAGGACTTGTGAAAGGACTTGTGAAAGGACTTGTGAAAGGACTTGCAGGGACTCGAATACAACTCTGCAAGATAGCTCAGTTGGTAGAGCGCCGGTACGGTAACCCGGAGGTCGCAGGTTCGAATCCCGCTCCTGCCAGTTTCTTTGTTCACTTTTATGTCAGATCTCCAAACTATGTTCAATATATGCAGAAGTATTGATTTGGGATTTTGTTTGCACTAAGAGTATAATTCGTACCATTCACTAACTTTTCACCTTCATTCTTTAAAAAATAAACAAGGGTAGTCTGCAGGAATGAGCTACAGGAACAAAAGAAGTATATCAAATTAAAGTTTATAAGGCGTACTTTCAGGATATACCATAATCTCAATAAATCTATTCAATGCTTTTTCTACATTCCACTCATTTCGTGGTGCCAGGTCCCAGATTTGTTATTCTGTCCCGACGTACACTGCTTGGGTTGTAGTTTTCTCCACGGATAGCCAAACGCTTTATCATTTAGATTGAACATCGACAGTTAATGTCAATGTTTGTGTTTGGAGAATACACACAAGGAAACATTGTGATCTATAAGGTATGTGTATACATGTACATGTATTAGGTAGAACAGTGCACGTGCAGGCTACGATAGAACACAAAAGAATATCCCAGATAGATTTTATCCGATTGTACTGCACAATCAGGCTATTTGCCCCATCAATGTAATGGAGATTGCCCATTCTAAAAGGGCTTTGTAGACTAGCTTCCTTCATTCAATGGGACAGAGGGAACCCACCCTCTTTTGTGTTCATCATTCTGTCCCCGGAATCCCAGAAATTCCGTTGAGATATTCGGTTGGGTTGCGTTAGGTAACAATGGTATGGAGTGTGTATAGTGTATAGGGACAAAAGGGTGGTACCCCAATTGGTCCATATATTGCGTGGTTAGACGATTCTAATAGCCCCGATCTGTACCCAGCACGATATGGGGCAGAGGGGTACCCCCCCCCCCCCCCCTGTTGTCCCCATCCCATATACACTCTCCGGACTATTGTTACCTAACACCCCCCCCCCCCCCCCCCCTAGAGATCTGAAAAGAATTCCTGAGATTCTGGGAACACAATGACCAACACAAAAGAGGGGGGATGTTCCCTTTGCCCCATATCGTGCATCATAATTATGCCGATCTGCGCACGGGTTTGTAAAAGAGGCTCTCGGTGCTAAGTAAACAGCCGACTATGCTAAACGTGCGCTGCGCTGCCATTTGTGGCGTGATTCATTCATGCATGAATGAATTTGTTAAATAGCACTGTTCTTGTTTAGCATTGACATCCTCACTTTCAACCCAGAAGTGCACAGAAGGGGCTAATGTGAAATTCCTCTATTTAAGCTTCCTTTCCTTATCACCCAATCTCAATCTTCTCAGAACGTGTCAACAGAGGGCGTACTGAAGTAAACCGTTCAACCTCAGACCGCTCACACCGCTAATAAACAAAGTGGCGGTTAGTTGAATACTCAACTGATCCCCAAAATCACAAACAACCTACGGTGTTTCGTGAGTTTGCAGTGATCACGTGCCCGGATCTACTCATGTTGCTTGCCGAATATTAAAACATGAATATGCTACATCACAAATTATGCAGTTTTGTAAGTCAAAATTATTCAGTCAACTTCGCGGAATAAGTGTATCAGTATTCTGATATGCCCTTTTTATATGTTTTCAAAGCATAATACATGTGCATATTTATAGTATTTTATACTGTCTGCAACGACTCATGCATAATACGCACTGGCCAGTAAAACAGTATCCCTTACGCATGCAATATAAAGGATGTTTAGAAAACAGAAACCAAGATTAAAGTGCTAATTGTGAACTACCCAAAAAAATGTATCATAATGCCACCCTATTCTCTTTCTTCTGTACCAAGTACCCGATGCTACTGTCACATTATGATAGAACAGAAAATATAATTCTCACGTCAAAATCGTAATCGTGGCAGGTAACGTGGCGCGTCGTTTAACATGGCGCTCTCTGAGTTCTTCCCACTGGTACCTTGGCTGAGTAACAGTTTTACCTCAAATTGCACAGAAAGAGAAATTCTGGCGAGTTTAACAGAATCTCTCTCCGTCAATCTTGAGTTTACTGACCCGTTTCGAAATTACGAGGAATAATGTCATTTCGACACGATTTCCCGATTGTATTTTCAAATTCGCGGTGAACCCTTTTAAAATGTGCCAAAAAGTCTTCTGACAAACAAGAAGTTGGGAACATCAACGGAGCTAATACCGATAGCTTATAAATTGTCAACTTTAAAACAATCGTATTATAAGTGTTACATTTAGAATTTGTCGAAATTTGTTCAAGTGCGCCACGTCAGACGAACGTCGGCCAAATTTTGTGGCCAATTTCCGGACACCACACGTACTGTGGGCACAATATTACCCTGTTTTGCGAATCATGTGAGGTTTTCCCAGCATCTTGAAATTTAGTCCAGAAGTCACACATGTGCAACTTCATAGGTAACTATTAACTGAGCATGCAACAAAACCACTGGTCTCTATATAAACTGGATAGCTCATTGGCCATTGCGCGCTGTACAAGCAACTGAAGCCAGCACCCGCCATATTACCACTCCCAATTTGCCACTGATCGCTATAGACTGTATAGGCAACGGAGAACGAGGATGAAATGAGACCCTGGGGACAATATTGGAAAACCTGTTGTATTGGGAGTGATAACATGGCGGACGGTGGCCTCAACTCGTACATAGAGATCAGTGAACAAAACCTGTAAAAAACTTCCTTGCCCAAATTTTTGTATAGGCCTATGTTCGTGTAGGCTTAATGACCTGGGCCCAATTTCATGGCTCTGCTAACCACAGCTTTCCGCGCTTACTACGATCACCATTTTGCGCTAACAGCGCTAGCGGAACAATTCTGCGCTAACCCTGTAAGCACAGAATCCTTAGTTACGGGATGTATGCATGCTCAGGAGCCAAAATTCCCGGCTAACGCGTGAAATACGCTTGCCGTAAGCACAGAATTTTCTGCTACAGTAAGCAGGGATTTTTCGCTAACGGTAAGCAGAGCCATGAAATTGGGCCCTGATCTGGTCGAGTGGCCGATTATTATATTTAAAGAGAAGATCTCAGGCCACACAATGATACTACTTTTGTGATATCTGTTTGTTTAATATGGGATACCGGTATATCATTATTAGATTTGATTTCTTTTCTGTTACAATAACTAAACAGTTTACAAATTTGATGGGCCGTAATCTGGCGTAAACCGTCCCTGCTCTGTCATGCATAACAGTATCATCCATTTCTTGATATTAAAAGGAAGAAGATAAGATGGCGTAAGATATGATGTTATCATTTCCGAAAGATACCAATTTGTTTCCGAGATATTAATATTTTAATCGCGGATTCTTTTCTTTCTTTTCTTTGAAACAACACCCCTCGCGCAACAATATGCTGCCCAGAATTCGCGCTGGCCGAGGGTGGCAGCAATTAGACCTATCACGCGCAATCGCGCAGACACATCAACATTTTTATTTTAGGTTCGGTATAATCTCGTGCTGCAATCACGTCGTTGCTTTCCGGCGTTGCGTGTTGACGTAGCTGCATTCAGCTCAGGCGATCACAAGACAAGTGCTGCTGTTTTTTCTCAATAAATAGAGGGAGCTAGATACATGCTCCAGAGGGCGCTAGATACATACATCAATGAGCAAGTTCGGTTGGGCGACTAAAGTGACTAGACTTAACCATAGTCAATCTAGATGTCACTCGAACGCTGCGTGGTTTGACTAGCTAGTCCAACTGGATCAACTTAGCCCCGCGGATCATGGTTTCTCCAGTCAAATTCGCGGATTACGTCACGGTTTCAAGATTGAGGATAATAGGTCAACTGGGCAAGTTTTGCAAACGTTTACGATAAATTGTTGGTTTTGTCTAATGATAATAACTCTTTGAAATAAGATAGTGAATTATTTATTGCACTAAAGTTAATTAGAGAAAATAATAAATAGAAATAAATAATAGAAAATAAAAATGACGTGCCAACATTTGCTTCGTTAACAACTAGCAGACGACATTCTTTGCAGTTTTTGTTGTTGCTACACACTAACTAGATTTGACGTAGTCGATTGACTAGATGCGTTCGAGTGAAAAACAGACCAAGCATGCGTTTTTTAAAATAGCAAATTGACAAAAGGGACTAGGTCTGCAGCACCCGAACTTGCTCAAGGGTGCACCACACTAAATAAACTCCCATTGACCTTTTTTAGTGTAAAATCCCTTAACTTCACAGTGAAAAAATCCTTATCCAGGAGTCTCTCAGTTTTTGTGACAATACTGAAAATTATAGATTGACTCTTTATCTGTCAAATTCTTTTCAATTTTTGGCAGGTCAACCGTTGAGAAATTTTGCTAATTGTCCCCAGAGAGTACCACCCCCCGAAAATGTGGTTTTTCCCAAACCGGCTAGCTGCCATTTTTCATAAAGCATCCCTCCACTTGCCAAGCAAAATAGGACCGATTTTAAAGCCAAGATTTATCAAGTCTTCACAAACGTTGAAGCACAGAACCCCCAGGTTATAACACAAGCTATCAATTGCACGACTCCCAACGATCTATTATTCCAAAAAAAGTTGTGGGTTTACAATTTATGCTAATCAGTTTGGCGCAAAACATCTGACACCACAGCGGGCTGTCAACAGGTTCAGTGCGTTTGGCTCGTGCGCGCGGAAGCAATGTACGCGCACATAATAGGCCTATGTGTATGACTGAGTAAAAGACGCACTAAATTCGAAAATATCGTCACCGTTTTCACGAAGAAATACACATGTCAAAAATTACAATTATTTCTTAATTTCGATTTTCTTTTTTACTATTTTTGTTTAAAACACTCTACTTAACCATTTTGACATGCTTCTGTAAGCAAAACATCATTAATTTCCAAATTACATGATGCAAGGGGCAGGCATCTCGATAATTGCATTTTTCGTTTTAACGAAGAGACGCGAACATGCCTGCCCCTTGAACGCATACAAAACGTATTGCACGGAAAGTCGTAAAAGTAGGTCAACTGAGATTTTGGTTTTCACGAAGAGACACGCATCTTTGTTACATTCTCAGCTGCGCCCAGGTAAACACGCGCGCCCCTTCCATATGGAAAAACGGTCACATTGAACAGAAAGGGCGTCAATGTAGGAACACTTGACTTTTCGTTTTCACGAAGGGACGCGCATCTTTACTAATTAATTTTGGCTAAATAACCATCGTGTTAATTCTAATTACTGGGTTCACGTACAAATTCACCTGTCATAGAATCATGTGAAGGTTTCCTAACCTCACAAAGTTGCTGCAAAGGAGTACGTTTTGCAGTTGTAAAATAGGAGAAACTTCTCTTGCGATTATCTCGAAAACGCCTTTTCTTCAAAATCCACATGTGTGTCTCTTCGTGAAAACGGTGACGATAATGACTCCAGATTGACATATTCAACAACGAAGCTTGAACTTTGATGTGTTATTTTGAAGTCAAATATACACGGAATTAGAACGTCTGTTGCTTATACAATTTTTGTGTGTAGGATCAGACTTCTTGCTCTAGTTAGTAGTTAAGAAATGTTAATGGAACGCCATTATTCGCAACCAATAAACGTGTACATGTTATCGGAAAATGTGTACTCAGTGTCTTGGTGTATCATGGGAAATTTGTGAAAATGTGCGTGTGTTCTCCCAAACAAACGTGGACGTATAACAAAGGGAACAATATCGTCCGCGATTACCAAAATACGTCCGCGATTGAGATCATGTACAAAACCTATGGGAACAAAAGAGGGAACAATAGGACGTCCGCGTTCGACGGTGGATACACACCTGAGTGTGCTAATCCTTGTGTATTCTGGTACATACTGGTGCATGTAAAGGCCAATGACCTATACAATGTAAAGGGGAACATTATTGGAGGGACACTGCCACAACCGTCCCCTCCCCCAAAAAATATTAGGGGAAAAATTACGGAGCGGATCCCCCTGGCCCTTAAAGGGTTTAAAAAGCTTGCTTGACTCTTCCATGAAGACAGTTGACGCTTGAAGTGTACCCCTCTACCCATCCACGATCTCTCTTATCTTAAGTCATCTGTGTCAATGGCAAAGCGATGCAAAGCCTGACTACAGGAGGAACTGAATTGAACTGTCAGCCCCTCACCCTCCCTGTGACGTCAATGTGACGTGAACGCGGTGACAATTCCGAGTTAGATCCTCTTGAGATAGCCATCACGTCCTTTAAAGGTGTGTAACAGCATTGGTAAAGCTGACATAAACGTTGCAGACAGTGTTCATACTTTGTGTGATTCAACATATGCATGGAATAAACCTGAGAAAGTTTCAGCTCTGTTCGTCCTCCAAGTCACGAGAAAATAGTTTTTTAAAGAGTGCAGTGATTTTTGGGCACGCTCATTCATCATGGACTTATTTTGATTGTTAAAATCGAAATGAGCCAGTATGAATCATTACCAAAGCTATATCATCCCTTTAAATTCTCGGAATTTTCCCGTTTAAAGTCCACAGAGCAATACAAATTATTTGTATTCTCCGACATTCTGAATTGTTAAAATGATTATGTTCTTTTTCTTGTTCACAACAAAATATATCCAAATCGGCTTGACGGACTAAACCCTGCAGTTCCGGCTGTTAAAGGAGCAATTTGTTCTATTAATAGATGTATTTAGTATTTGTTTTAAATTGACTGTTAATATTGTAAATAAGCACTATGATATTTTAATATATGCTAATTCTCGAATATTCAACTTGGCACTAAACGGGAAAGTCATACCATTAGGCCAATGCATTGCCGTTCTGACGCAAGCGCACATTTGGACTGTGACCACTTGTATGTTGTTGAGCGCGCCATCATATTAAATAGCGCCCTCTTTTGCCGTAATTATGCCTTATACCTAAGATCGCTATGACAACGGAATGCGGTGTAACACAACGTTTATGCTAAGGAAAGGGAAGAAGGAGTAACAGGGAAAGAAGCTATCATTGTTGAAAAATTATAGATGTCATAACTGGTCGAGATCTTTCAATGCTATATTGTAGAATGACAACATCAAGAAACTAGAATGATGACTAGCAAAAGTTATCTGGGGCTGGCGACAAAATAGATAATAAATAATCAGGGTGATGAGAACGTCTGGCTAAATCACTCCGTCACAACTCATCGGCTTGGGATGTCAACTTCTTTCACTTGAAAGGATGACGTCATGATTTTTAGGAGAGTCGGGTTGGCGCAATGGTACTGTCCCACTGATCTCTATGTTAACTGGATAGCGCATCGGCGGTTCGAGTTGAGGCCACCGTCCGCCATGTTATCACTCCCAATACAACAGGTTTTCCAACCTTGTCCCCAGGGTCTCTTTTATCCTCGTTCTCCTTACATAGCGATCAATGGTAAATTGGGAGTGGTAATATGGCGGGTGCTGGCTTCAGTTGCTTGTACAGCGCGCAATGGCCAATGAGCTATCCAGTTTATATAGAGATCAGTGTACTGTCCTCGCCGTTCCACCAACGGTGACCCGGGTTCGAATCCTACCCGGATCAACGGGTGGATTGGGTTTACAGTCTAAGCGTTTCCCCAAGTATATCACTCAGGGTCCCCCACCTCTAAAGCTGAAAATGTCTTCGCCTTCTTCTTACACGTTTTTTTTAAGCCCTTCGAGCGTCGATACACCTATGCACTTTTGAGGAATCCTTGGGTTCATTTATACCAGAAAGAAATAAAACTAAACTTAAAAGTCATGATTTTTTTTTTGCCGTTACAGGTCGCCAATTGGGCTGCAAAAAGCGGTCGTCCTCAAATTGATTTGGTTAGAAAGGTCATTCAAAAGTAGAATATAATAATGTACATAGCCACCCGTTGAAAATACACCGTTTGTCATTGACGAAAATGTTCGGAAAAGTTGAACAGTTGGAATTCAGAGTGGTGCCTTTAGCGCTTTGGTTGCGTAGAGGCTGCACTATGTGCGGCGCCAGTCTGAATGTCAATGTTTCGGTTTTTCCTCATTTCTCCGTAAATATTATACATTATCGCAGAATTTGTCCTACAAGAAATATAGTTTTCATCTAAATTCAAACAAGTGTCAAAAGAAACGTGCACGGGATAGCCAGTTATAAGCTTGTTTTTATGCATATGACAAAGTGTTGTACATATACACATGATCTAGATGCTTGTTGTCATTGGAAATGACAAGAAGGTGGATATTATTTTTTCAATTCATAGAAAATAAGTTTAAGCAAGGGCACTGTTTTTGTTTGGTATACAAGGACTCCTTGACAAAAGAGCATTATAAGAACGGATATATTAAAATAAATCCTTCAAGATAAGCCACAAACAACGATGTGAAGAGATATTGGCTTCTTATGAAACTCAAACAAGTTGTTTGAAAAAGAAAAAGAAAATCAAATACAACGTGGATCTAGTATAGACAAGTCTGATACATTTATACACAGAGCTAAAGCGTACCGAAGTGATGACGTCAATACAATGTTTGGAACCAGAATACTTTTGTTATTTTGTGTCAATGTGTTTGCACAGCTGGCTGTTAACAAAGGAACAGTCGAAATCTCCATTTGTTTGGAGCCAGTTGCGCCAACTGACGTCAGACTTCGGTACTCTATGGAGACACTGCTTTGTGCCTTTGGTGACATCATATTTTGGCTCATGAATATGGTAATGTATTTTTACTAGCATAGAAACAAAGAGTTGAAATTACTCCCTAGTATGGCTACAAAGAAGGTGGGCATTCATAGTAGCATGGAAAGAAAGTCGTACTTAAAACCTACGTAAAACTTCTCTGACAAATATTGCAGAAAAAAATAACTAACGTTTCAAACTTAAGCAAGTTCTTTCTCAAAGGCAAATGATAGTGGTACAAGAAACAAACGTTTGAGGGATACACAGGCAAGAGGGGGTGGTTGGAGAAACACAAAAGAAAGATTAAGGACCACATGAGTGTTGCTTGCAGTAGGTGAACATCAAGGGGAGTAAAGAGAGGGGAAGGGACAGCAAGGAACAAAGGAGTGTGGTTTGTGCAAATTGTAGAAAAGTTAGATATACAGGGTGGTCCCAAAAAAACGAACGGCATACTTCCGCTACCTTTAGAGTCCAACCACCTGTACCGATGGATGGAGAATCTTTCTAAAAGAAAAATGATACTAAGGACCTCCCGAGATGCTATCATCATCCTCTGTTCTGCATGGAACAAATGGCCAAGTGACCCGACTTTGCTTAACAAAATTGGCTCTGGAGCAAAAACTACTGGACCGAATCGGGAGGTCCTAGTATCATTTTTCTTCTAGAAAGATTCTCCATCCATCGGTACAGATCCGGTTTCTTTTTACCACCCTGTATGTGTGGGAAAGCTCTGAGACACTGAAGTTGTGCCTTTGACATCATGCTCTGGCTCATGAATATGCATGGTAATTTTTAATGGCATATAAACAATGTTGAAATTACTCCGTAGTATCGCTACAATGGACATTTATCATAACATGGAAGGAAATCTGTACTTCATGCATTCAAGTCATGCAAGTCCTATTGCTTCGTTCCTTTAGCTCATCAAGTCGTCCTATGCAACTTCAACCTCAAAACACACAGAACTTTCGGATAGTATTTTGGAATTCATTTTGGCCCCTAGATCCAAGGACCGGATGTGAAGTTGGCAGTGCATTAAACCTGCTTTACTCGCACTGCACATGATCGATTATTTCCAAAATGAGTTACGTGTAAAGTACAGCGATGGACTCGCATCACCCTCAGCTGATCAAACAAGAAACCCGGGGGTATATTAGCGCTTGAAACTTTCAAAATCAAAGAAATCGGGTCCAGAATTGAGCTTCAACGCACGTGCGGGCTTTGCTGAGCACGGCATTCTTTGGACTCTAATTGCTCTCTTATATGGACCCTGCTTGTACGGCAGCTATTTTGGTCTGACTTATACTTCCCTTCAATCTGCACGGCAAATATTGTCGCAGACAGAAAGCTTCGGGAACTGTGAACGGGTCATATCCCAATAGACCTACCTTTTACAGGTCTAGGTTTGCAGAACTTGAGATGAGGCTAAAGGTGTAATGGAGGCATCTTGCGAGGCACGGTAGTATTCTAAAATGGTGGATTTCAAATTGAATAGTAGGCCCTAAGATCCATTCGCGTTCGGACAGAGTTAGTCAAACAAATTTTGAACAATAGTTAATAGTCCTTGATCGAACTATAATGTGTCTGCATCTTACAAAAGACAAGTGCTTACTGGAGTGGATAAGGAAAGTATGCAGATAGCTAGCCTCTTTGAAACCATACACTTTTCATGTCTCCACATGGGTACGGTATATCTCTCCATGATGTCAAAGAAGTGCCCGTGTTCGCTCGTGCCCGCCGCCCAGACAGGGCGCTGGGAACGGCTGATGCGCTTTAAGCTCTGATTGGATAGATTGTGTGTGACCTGTGATCTGCTAGATCACTATTCCGGTGTCGCCATTTTCACAGCGCTGCATTCAATTTGCATAGGTCATGGTACGCTACCCAGAATGCCGTGCATTTTCCTCACAAGAATCTGTGAAGCGCACTAGACGTTTCCAGCGCCCTGTTTTTCTGATGGGTACGAGCGAAGTGCCAGTACGGAAGCTATTTAGTTTGCTGGCACTTTTATCAATGTTATCAATCCTCACTTTTATCAATTATATATTTCAGGTCATGTAAATTAGTCAGCAATCTGTAACAGTACCGTACATTAGTCCAGTAAGAATTTACATGGAAAATGCCCAACCCCGACATTTTAGTTAACAACAGATTTTTTACTCAAAACCTTTATATGGTTGCTATGAACACACACATAAAAATCAACCAAAACATTTCCTTGGGGAAATGTGATTTTTAAGCTCTTAAAAATACCGATTTCTAGCACACGAATGTGCTATTACCCAATTACTAATGCCCAAGTTGGAACAATGGTTAGCCAAAACAGGCTCCGTCATCATATTAAAGTTGGTCAGATTCCAATATGGGCAATAGAGCATGTCACGTAAAACTGATGTAGCTAAGTTGTTACTTTTATTTTACTCGATCACAGACTCGGTTATTGCCATATATTTTAATCGAACTGATGTTATTAACCGGATTGTTAAGGGTCATTGTCAATTGACCTATCGCGGTCGAATCGCGTCAACGCAGCTTGTGAATTATTGTCCAATCACATCAATTATAATTCCACGTGGAACGCGAAAATCTGAGACAAACAAAAATTACCACACAAAATTCCCATAGGGTTGTCTAAGGGGCGTGGTTAACTCGTAAACGGCGATAGGTCAATTCCCAATAATATTGTCATGCAAAGTGAGTGGGTATTGGAATATACAAGCACGTGCTTTCGACTTTTGAACAGCCGGTTCACCCTAACATGATAACTGAGGTCGACGCCACCAATGTGCCTAATGCTGGTGTCAGCCATAACTAAATTAATGTGCAGAAATAAGAGACACAATATATTCTTTTATGTAAAACACTGCAGACGACCGTCTTTGTGCACACAGCACCGGAACACTTATCCCATTAAAAAAAAATGGAATTTCACGCTTGGGATCAGACAACGTTTGAGAACCGATCAAGCAGGGATGTGCAGATTGTCGCTTCAAATGCAACACAATGACAAAGATCTATACAGTATCCATGGTTACCTCTGCTTTTAATGATTCGGATCAGAAAGGAAGATAATTCATTTTTGAAAAAGATACAAATCAGCTGGCAGGGAATTTTGCCTCGAGGCACAAACGGGAGCACAAAAGGTTCCAGCCGGGGGCATTTAATTTCAGAGATGTGTCACATGGTCAAGTTCGGCTGTATTCAATTGCACGGCAGGAGATTGGATTCTCACTTTTACTTTTCGTTTTTTTCTTCCTGAGGCGGGCACAATGACGTCATTGCTGGCGAATGAAACTAATGGCCTCCCGCATGCAGGGCTAGCCTGGGGTCAAGTCTAAATCATGCACCGCACATCAAAAGGCAACTTGCTGTCTAGGTAAGGTCTGTGGGGAATATACCGTGGGTGATAAGCCAGGCTTGTATATAATACACGTCCCGTTTTCACCCTGGTGGCGAATGATTTGCGGACTCTCGGACGAGGCATTTGTGTTGAAGGAAAACAGTTTTGGATGTTTTTACACCGTTCGCCAGATTTGAATTGTGCAAGTGGCATCTCAGGAGACTTAGCTGTCCGATGTATTGGCGACAGGGGGAAAAAAACACGCGTCGCGCCACCGTTTCCCCAGGTACATCAGAGGCATGATGAATTGGTTATTGAAACTTTTACAAAATGTTGATGCATGGTATTCCGCCAAATTTGTGAATTAGTCATGAATTGCGTTATTTTCGGCATTTTTCGCAGCACTGAAAATGAAACCTTTCAAGGCGGGCCAAGACTGCGATCAATTAATTAGAGCAATGAATAATGGAAGTGATAACAAACGAAATAACTTTTGATAGTGAAGAAGTCGTCTGGCACTTGGACATTTTCTGGTAACAAAATGTATCTTTTGTCACATTTATTATACAGATGTTTTATAAGAATTAAAGAGGTTGATGAACTGGAATATCTTGCTACCTACCCATACACATCCTCTCCCTTCTAGCTTTCTTCTTAACCCATCCCATTCACCTGTTTCCTACACTGTTAACAATTACGTAACGGTTGTGGTACAACGATTTACAGAGTTTATTTCTGTATAATCACATATAAACTCTGTTACAAACATTTGTTTGCTTTTTTTAACAAGGAATTCCTTGTATATGAACAACTGCGCAATTGTAAACTGTACATTTACAAAGAAGTTCTGTTATTATACAAGGTTCTTTTATGACCTGTTCGTTCACAAAGAATCTACTGTTATCCTACAAGAATTCATTACGCGGCAGCTGACCGATCAGAATTAAGGAAATTTGTGCTCGCAAAAATCATGTTAAATTGCTGTGTTTTAGTCCAAAAACCCACTTTCTTGATCATAATAGGTAATTTGTCAATCAATTCATGTACAAAATTACTTCTATCCGAACATTATTTTTAAAATGCCATTATTACATCCCCGTTCATGTTCAAAATATCCAAACAGTTGATGGCAAACCATGACTTCATAATGAATGAATATAAAACCAAACTGCGCTTTGCTATCGTATGTATACGTAGTAGGATCTGTGGGCGAATGTACACTGTAGTATGTGGGTGATTCCATTACATTGTGATATTTGTTTCCCTTGTATTACCAACAGTGAAATATATATACAAATGATTTTAGTTGCTCAAATTATAGTACTTGTACCTAAATATCTGGTAGCAAAGGATGAAACATCTGACTAATTTCCTGACAGTATGGTGTCCTAAATAGTTCACGGTTTTACGTGTAAAAGGGACACCAAAGCTGCGACATTTGAAAAACTGCTGTTGAAATACATTGTTTGTTTCTCAAATACTACCATGTGCACATATGTGTATGAAAAATTGCCCTTCATTATGTTAAAGCATGTTAATACTGCTTAAGAATGGCACCATATTTAAATGATTAGTTGACCGAGGTTGACAGTGTGTTAGCCCAAATGTTTCACGTGTGAACAAGACCCACTTTTTGGTGTCCCTTTTACATGTGAAATTTGTGTAATGTTTTTGAGAAATAGAAAGATAATTGGGTTCACTGGCAAATCCAAATCTATCACCATTAATTACATGTCCCACTTGATAAGTGTGAAATCATAACAAAGATTGCATGCTTGGAAATTTGTAATTTTGGGCCATTTACACGTGTAAATGGGACACCAAATGGTGTCCCCAATACGCAATTATGCACCGAATTGTTATTTTTAGTCTAATCAAGTTATTTTCACAATAAACCTTGATGTTTTATCCCGGGTAAGACAAAAAATACATTTTAAAATAAACACACCACATTGAGCATGAATTATCACAAAAATAGCAGAAAACTAATTTGGTGTCCCCTTTACACGTGAAACCGTGAATGGGTTTTGACATGATATTTTGGCATTTCTGGAGTAAATAATGTCTGATTTTGGCTACAATTAATGAGGAATGTCAATATCTTTAAGTTATATTGAAAATTATTAATAGGCTAAATCCCCTGTCAATCAATCTTTCCATTTTGGGTAAAAATGTCACAAGTTGGCACCATAATTTATGGAATAACCCACGTATGAATGTGTAGTATCTAGGATTGCACATTCATCACGCTGTACAAATAATGCAAAACTGGAAAACGCACTCTGCAGATGCGCAGAAAAGTCTACAAATAACCTCTGTGATAGCTCACAATATTTTGTTAGCACACAAAACCACAACGCTTAATCAATGTGGCAAAACAGTGGAATCTCTGTAGGTGTACAGAACCAAACACAGTAGAATCTGCTGCAAATATATAGAGAAAAAAACAACAGTAGAATGTGCTATCCGAAAACAGTAACTTCTGTAATGCCAATTGACAAAAGAATTTACTGTAATTTAACAGATTATTTTTAACAGTGTAACCGCCTTTCCAATTCCACCCATCCCTTTTCCTTTACTGATTCATCTGTCCCTTCCTAATCATGTACTTTTTGACCGTTCCAGCAAGTTATGATTTTAATATACAATGAACTATTTTCGTTGTGGTTATTTTTTAGTTTTACGTGATAATTCCCTTACGTATGAAATAATTGTTATAGTCCAAAGCAGTGATTTAGTCAAAACCATCACAAGACCATTAAAAAGAACGGGGCCCAATTTTATATCGTTGCTTAACCAGTGTTACAACACTGGTTAAGCAACGATATAAAATTGGGCCCCGTCAAGACCATCACAAGACGTACCACACAAGACCCTGCAAGACCAGCACAAGACCAGCAGTCTTAATCCAAGTCTTAAGCTATTCAAATGAACTGTAACAAAAGCATTTCTTTGTCATGGTTTGTGCCTGTTACTTGTGCCTGCAAGCTGGTCCTGTGAATGGTCTTGGGCATGGTCTTGTGCCTGGTCTTGAAATGGTCTCGACTACAACACTGTGCTTAACACACGATTTTCTGCTGACGGAACCCTTGCCCATTTCACTGAGACTGTAAGCAGTAAGCACAGCGAAGAGCCCGCTAACTCCGGAAGCAGGATTTGCATAATTAAATTAGTGACGCAACAATACAAATCTCCATGCACGCGCAAGCGTTAGCACGACTTGGCCATGAAATACGCTAATGCTTAAGCAAATGTTCCTGCTATAGTTAACGTTCAGCAGTGCTATGAAATTGGGCCCAGCTTGTAACAGGCACAAGTAACAGGCATAAACCATGACAAAGGAATGCTTCTATTACAGTTCATTTGAATAGCTTGAGATTTGAATTAAGACTGAGGGTCTTGTGCTGGTCTTGTGCTGGTATTTCAGAGTCTTGTGTGGTCTTGTGATGGTCTACATCGCTGGTCCAAAGTTGTTACAGCCGTGTTAGTCAGCTAGATACAGATAAATATGGAGGGTAGCCTTTAAAGACTAACTGAAATTAAAATGATGGCATAAGCTTCCTTAGCTACACAGCTACTTCATAAGATACAATCACGACTGGGGAACAAATTCCATAAACATTCCATTCCATGTTTATGACAATAAATGTACGTAGGAATTGAGCTGAATTAAAATATGATTAGGAAGAGAAGGGAAGAAGTTTTCTTCAATTAGATTTGTTCGTTTTCCACTCATTAGGAATCTGCTTGCAACGAGTGGATTGATATGTCGTTATGAAACTGCCCCATCGATTCCCTTATCGAATTTCAATCTAAGCAAACATCCACAGTGACTGTGACTTGGTTGCCATCGTTCCCTTTTATAGACAAATATTTGTCGCTTCAAGTTGTCGTCTTGTGTTGATTTCATTCATTGCTTTCTAAATGGCACTCAATGGTAATTACAATGTATCCATTATAACATTTGATTTCATGCATTTTGGAATAACTTTTCGTCTACAGTCCCACGACGGACGTTTATGTCAATACTCGCATCTGTCAAAACACTTTCGTAGCCAACACTTCGCAAACGTGTTTTCATAAAGCGCTGATACGGTTGGAGAAATTTGAGAACATTGGTAAATTCCTACCGTTGGTGCGCTGATTAAAATATGGCGTCTACGGTTTACACGGTGCACTTCGGTCGAGTGTGCAACCTGCAGACATACCCTTGGGGAAAAAATCAAATAAATAGGGACCGGGTGGTAAACCGTTGCGGCTAATGATCTTGCATATAAAGAGCTGCATGGTTTGGTACGTATGGGGTAGGGTGCTGCCTTGGCTCGTGGCCAAGTAGCATGGCGGCGAATATCACAGCGAACCACTGATCTCTATGTAGGCTAAACTGAAAGTGCATCGGCTGTTCGAGTTGCAGAGTCCGTCCGCCATTATTATCCACAAGGGAAACAATCCACAAGGTAAATTTTGAATACATTTTCAAAGTGAACAAAGAAAACTGACTTCTGACTAGCGCCCACACGAACAAATATACTGACAGTTTGGGAGACCGCCAACATCGGGCAAGATAGCTCAGTTGGTAGAGCGCCGGTACGGTATTCCGGAGGTCGCAGGTTCGAATCCCGCTCCTGCCAGTTTTCTTTGTTCATTTTGAAAATGTATTCAAAATGTACCTAGTCAGTTTCCATTGTGGATTGTTTGCGAATTAACCAGAATAATAATAATAATAATAATAAAAATAATTACTACCGACGATGGGTCATTTGGGAGACTTTGCCATAGACGCGTGCACAAAATTGTTTCAACTTTAATGTAACCTAACCCAAATATCCCCTGTCCTACCCCCACGAATTTTAGTATATTTTCGTTTTGGACCCTCCTCTATCGATATAACTCATTTTCGACAGTAAAATTCTCACTCCTTAGGGGGGCTGGGTACTTAGGGAGACACTGAAATGTCTCCATAATTCCACTTGTCTCCCTAAAAGGTATACAAAATGACGACAAAGTGTCTCCTTAAGGGTACTTTTGTCATTATACTCTTTGCCAAGGTGGGATAATAGTTTGTAAACTTCAAAGATTTAAATAGAGTAGGATGTGATTTTTGGATGGCCGTTGTCAAAATCACTAATTGCCCTGTCCACTTTAAATAGAAAATCACATCGGGGAAATCTAAACGTTGAAAAATCCTCTTACTGAAGATTGCGGAGGTCAGTACAATGGCTTTTGTTGGATGAAGCAAATGTAGACGGAGATCCTATTGTGACGGGCTTACCCAATACCATTGACAAGTACTGCAGCGATGACACCCATTAATACAATCTAGGTAGTCCAAAAATATAGAGGGACAGGTATACCATTGAATCTACTATAGCATGAGTATTCCATCTTGACGTAGCGTAATAATTATGCTCTTGTGTCTATCAGTGCAAATATCTTGGAAATCTATTAATGCAGACCAGACATGTAAGATATTACAAACGGATATGTATCTTTTAACTAAGCCAATGGGGGATTGACACAGTGTGTTCAGTGTAGCAGACGATCAATGTGTGGCTCAATTATGCGCGTGGACTAAAATTAATAAGCTGAGAACTTAACATGGCCTCTCTGACTTATGGAAAATGCAGGAGATATAGCAAAGCTATTAAAAGTGTTGCCCGATTTGTCGGGCGTAAATGTTCTAATGCGTAAATGCGAAGGCCCCATATCCGTGACGCATGATGTTTTATCGTGCTTACAGAGGGACGCATTTTCATTAAGGCCCCGTTCTCACTTGAACGATTTTTTTGTCGACTAAAAAATCGTACAGCCGTGCGATTTCCGTACGAATTGATATGTTTGTTGGTGAGATCCGCCCAGGTTGGACGGCAGCAGCACCGCGCTCGCATGGGGTCGCACCGCACT
The DNA here is from genome assembly GCA_037893225.1 of Hippasteria phrygiana. Classification (NCBI taxonomy): domain Eukaryota; kingdom Metazoa; phylum Echinodermata; class Asteroidea; order Valvatida; family Goniasteridae; genus Hippasteria; species Hippasteria phrygiana. The sequence goes on from JAZGUH010000329.1 coordinate 489,206, forward strand.
TGCATGGTATTCCTACAGCTTATACAGCAGTCTGATGGCAGTCGCACCGGGCTCTCATGAGATTCGCACAGGTTGCACGGCAGTTGCACGGCATGTCGCACGGGAGTCGCACGGGGTCTGCTGGGAGTCGAACGGCCGAGCCATGCGACTCTCTTCAGACTCCCGTGCGACCTATTAGACCGCTGTGCGACTGCCGTGCGACCCCCATGCGATCAATGCGAACTATGCGAACCGTGCGACAGCCGTATGGACATTTTCAACATTTGAAAAAACTCGCACGGGCATGCGACCCGTCCGAATTACACACGACACCCCTACAACCTATATGCGAATCATCAACAGACTGCCGTGCGACTCCCGTACGCCCTCTGCGATTTGGTATAGTCGCACGGCATTCGCGTAGCAAATCGTTCAAGAGAGAACGGGGCCTATCGGCAAGGGACGAGTCTGATGTGAATGTCCCTAATCACTCCACTCCTGATTTAGTTGGGACTTAAGCTGGTACGTAGATGAGCCAGTGGTTAAGAAGTGCCATGTAACGCCTTTAAAGTGCATGCTTCGTCGCAGAAATACATTATGTCATGTTCAAGGCAAGCTACATTTAACCAGCCGAGCCGGTGATTAAGGTCATACAACTCCGCTGGGGAAGGACATGGATAACTCAGTGTAACCCGACTTGCTCTTTTCAATTATCCGGTGTAACGGTTGAAGTTTCCTTTGAAATGCTAAGGTTTCTGTTGACATTTCAGTTATGTAATCGTTACCAATAAATATAGAATGTGCACAGGAAAGCCGGTGTATTGATTTTTGGGTTTGTTTGGGGGCTGTCGTGTTTGTTTTTGTTTTGTTTTTTTAAGCTTGGAGGACTGTTAGGTAATGCATCGTCACGTTCGGTCCGAAACAAATGAATTCAATATCGTTTCATTTTACGAAATTGTAAGCATAACACGTTCACCGAGAGTAGCTTTTCACGTTGTCTTATACTTTTAGGCTTGCAAAAAGAAATGATGCAAAAACCATGAGACATTTTCCAATAAAAAGAAGTAACTGATGAAAAATTCCATTTAAGAATAAAGACAAATTATTTGCAGTGACGTACGCTTTAAAGGAAATCAACCATAACGCTACAGGGGTTCTAAGTGCAATCGTGGGGAGAAATGAAGAGAGAGAAATAAACCGAATTTGGAGAAACGACAGTGTAATCTCGCGTGAAGTATTGACGGGCGCGGCTGCATTACTATTATACCCGCATCGTCCATCCGGCGGGAGACATGGAAATGTATTGGTGGTCACGAAATGACTGCCTCGCGAACTATTGTACAAACACAACGATTTGCTTTAATCAATAATATGAGTGCCAGGGTTTGGAGCGAGGCTGATCTGAAGTACCATCTAAAATAAACAGCCAAAAACGTGAAAGGCCCGACAAATTGATATATTGATCGGCAGAGCTCTCTGCCGGTGTTATTCACAGCGTTGTATCGGTGCTAGCCAAAAGCTTTCTAAAACTGATTTGGAGGAAAAACTTGTTGGGACACAAAGTATGACATTGTGCTACATGTCCAATGGATACCATCTATTGCCTCAATTTAATTCAAAATCTATTCTCGATACTGGTCTTGGGTGTTGAGAAAGTTACCGGTGTGTATCGTCTAAACATTGGTTGCCTGAGAAATTTCACATTTAATGGAAATTGTGAGATTGTGATAACGGGAGCACCGTGTTCATTTTACATTTTCTTCGTGATGTTATGAGGATTATGGTACCGTCCAAACCTAATCTGCGTACTAATAACTGACAACATGGAACCACGTAAATGTTTACATGGTTATTGTAGATAAATTACAAGAGAAATGGTGGCAATGTTCCGATGTAACAAATGTCACTAGTGGACAACACAGTGCACCCATAGCAGCGATGTACGTGTATATAGGGTACCGTAAGTACCTAAAAGCTTTGTTGGCGTTATTTCTTCGCACTGTACACCAGGGGTTGAGGAAAACGAAAAATCAACAAAACGTTAGGCCTAAGAGGCATTTGATTTGTATGGTGTTGCTAAAAACTACATATGAAAACTGCATTTTCTACCAAAAGATGCTGTTCAAAATTGCAAAAAATACAGAATGGAAAGAGTACTGTTTCAGGTTGCAGAGGTCATTTTAGAATGATAAAAGCAATTTAAGGACAAAAAAATCTTCCGGAAATCTGGAAGACGTCTCACCCAAAATCCTGAAATCAGGAAAAATCCGGGGAAATCTCTCCCCTGCTGTACTTAGCATGCACAGTAATTGTCCAGTGATATTTCAAGTACTGAAATAAGCTCACAAAACACGTTCATATTTAACTGTTGATTTTCATTTTTGCCTTTTTAAAGATATAAGATCAAAATGTGGCTACCTTTCCGTAAAAATGAAAAGTCTTGGCTACAAATCGATATCAGGCAATGTAGCCTCAAATTTGGCCCCAATATGATATGCATGCAAAACCACGAGTAACCTAACAATAGACAAGTATTTCTGAAAAACGACAGTTAAATGTAAGCGTGTTACAACTAGGGGTAGTACGGGAATCAGTACTCGATTGAAAAAAAGCACGGGTACCCGGATACTCGTTAAAGAAAGTCATTCCCAAAAATCGAATCTTGGAAATTGCTGCTTTTATGTTGTTCGTAAAGGTCCGCACGTTAATACTACCACATCGTCGCATCAATGCAACAAGATGCAAGTGTGTTCAGTGAGCTCCATAGCTTTATGGTGTAAACTGCATTTTCGCAAGCGTCATACACGTTAATCTGTTTTGTTTTTCCATGTACCCAGGCTTTCATTTTGGAAATTCCCCACAAATGACATTTAAAGACATTCTTTTTCATTGTCTGAGAAATTACTAAGTAATATATTAATTCGGTTAGGGGTACTCGATTCCATAATCTGGAACCGGTTCCTGATATTAACGGATCGGGTATACACGGTTCGGATGCACACTCACAACAGGTTCATGATGTAAAAATGTATATCCATTTTTGTGAAGCTGTGTATTTTACTTTTACTGTTCCTTATTCAGTCTTAATGTCAATCAGACAATTACGAACTGCAGGTTAAAGCAGCGGATTGATAAAAACATGATTTGAGGAACATGTGCTGTACAGACATCGATCCAATTCAGTGCCCAGTATGATTCGACACGAAACGAAAGAAAGTATGAATCAGGCTTAATGGAAAGCCCTATATATACTCAACACGATTTGAAATTTGTCAAAAGAAGTATTTGGAATAAAGTAACCTGACACTATTAACATGACCCTAGTAAATAATGGTTCGACACGAACGGGAAACTGGAGTCGTGGCCGTTTTGTTTATCCTCAAAATACAAGTGTCAGAGCCCGATAAGAATTGCAAAGAGAGTTCATCAGTACCGTTGCTGTCTTAGTACATCAATATCAGTACAGGATCTTTAGTACATGCAGCAGGAATCGTTCTTCCCCACAGGAACAACTGTCATGTTTTTCTTAAATTGTATTTCGAAAGTATATTTCCTTTCACAAGAATAGAACCCTTTTTTGGATCGAACAAAAATTGAATTCTGAGACAAAATTTTGACGGGTTGTTTGGATACATGCTAGAACCAAAATTAGGCAAAAAGTATGAAATCAATAAAAATTTAATATAGAAAGGCATCCAAATTCGGTTTCATTTGTGACTTTGAGGTAAATATAATATGCTGCTCTTTTCTGTGCATAGATTTCTAAGAGCTAATTAAAAACACGAAAAACGCTGACGAAAAACATCCACCTTTCAGACTAGTTACCTCAGTTGTGAGATAAAAGCAATATAATATACCGGTACTGCTTAATACCCGTGCAATTTTCTTTATTTTCACTTGTATCCATTGACTGTTTCTTATTGTAATTTGTGTGTACATTTTAGATGAAAATAAGTGTTTTACTTAACTGAATAGGACTACTTCTCTTACAAGATCACATTAACAGAGTTGGAGTCGAGTCCCTGCAAGTACTTTCACAAGTACTTTCGCAAGCCCAGTCAGAAGTCCTTTCATAAAGCCGGTCACAAGTAACTGGATGAACAATGACAAAGGAATGCCTTTGTCAAAGCTCATTTGAATAGCTTGTGATTGGGATTATGGAGGGCTTGGGACTTGCAGGGACTTGTGATGGACTCGACTACATCTCTGCACATTAAATAAAATGAAAAATACGAACTGAGGAGACAAGGCGGCCCTACAATGAGATGAAATGCTGTGTTGACTCAATTTGCATCCGATTTATACTTGAACCCTGGACAGTCATGAGCTCCGACGAGTTCTGGGTTAAGCCTATAGGAATATGAACGACTGAGGGGCATTAATCACCACGGCATATGGATTCCTGTATTACAAGAGCTCAACTCAAACAGATCCGGCTTTGCGTTCTCCGATGCGACCTATTCGCGGTTTCAAAACCCTAGCCGCTGACAGAAGGTATCAGTGCGTGTACATGTATGCACGCGCATTATAAATGCAACATGTCAAGGATATTCAATTCAACTTGTTTTCAAACACATTGTTATGCGTTACAAAAATACAAATTTAAATACTTTTATTCACTGAAAGTGAAAATAATGTGATGGTGTTAAAATTCTTAGAAAAAAAATCATTCCATCAGTTAATGTAAAAGGGAGCTGTTTCTTTGGTTAATAAATAAATCCTTTTCAAAAGAGCAGAATTGGCCATCCCTTAAAAAAAGAAAACCCACAAAGGTTTGAAGAAAAACTGCCTTTAAAAATAATAGAGTCTAAAATAAGCTGTTTAACTTGGAAATTCTGTCGAACATGGAACCTACTCTAAGAAAAATTTACACATGTTTGATAGATGTGTACACATAGATACGGGGAAACTGCTGTTGTGCCTTATAAGTTATGATGATATCATGCTTTTGCTCACAAATATTGAAATGTGCACTAGCATGAAAACCACAATTTTGAGATTACCCCCTATATCGACTGTTACAAAGGAGGTAGAAATTCATAGCCACATAGAAAGAAATATGCCCTGCGGGTATTCAAGTTATACAAATACTAATATATGGTGCTTTTAACAAAACAACAGATGGCCATTTATTGATGGTCTGGACGACGAATTTGATACTGTTCCTGTTTGATAAAACAACACGGTTTGAGGGTTTATTCTTCACTCCTCTGAATTGTACATTATGATATACTAGGTTTAAATTAATTATCGTATTTGTGCTTTACATGAAATTATAATGGCTGTACTGAAGCCCATCGGACTTTTCCCCGACAGACATAGCTTGAAAAATTCCGAAAGGCCTGCGGCCATTTCTTTTCAACTGCCCAACAGAACATGTAGCTCAGTAAATTTAATTCCACAACCAAAACAATATTCGCATAACAAAATTGCAAGCAACTGACATCACATGACTTTGTGGTTGATGGACCTATTTTGCTTAAAGCTCTCCTGTCATTACACTGCAAAAGGTGTCTTAGATTAGCAGCACGCGGTATCTATATTTAAAGAATGGTTCAATATAGATACCGCATGGTGTTAATTTAATACCAGTTATTTTTACACTTCAGAAACTGTGCTGTTAAATTAACACCCCGCGGTATCTATTTTGAACGAATGGTTCAATATGTATACCGTGTGGTGTTAATTTAACACTACACCTTTACAAGCTATAAACCAGGCCGTAGGATTCAGCACTGTTTAAGACCACTGCAGCGTTTTAGTTGTCGCTGTTGGGGTCAGCCTGATGTGATAATTTGACAGAAATGTCCATCGAAACCCAGGATGCCATGTGAGTTCAGTACCAAATCTGGTATTACTTTATTGAATGGATTGATTTAACGATTGGGCACTTGCACCTCAACAGGCCTTCGTGCCTTAATTAACAAAAACTTCATTTTATCAAATATTACAAGCAATCGAAAATGCATCAAGCTCACCAAACTTCTAAAAAAACAGAAAAAGAAAAACCAAGGTTATACATCCGTTCCACAATATAGATATGGTGTTGCCAAGATTAAGCCAAACTATTATTATTATTACCATTAGTTATTCATTAGTTTAAAAAAACACAAATCAAACAACGAATACAGTTTAAAACAATTAAGTAGCGAGTGCATTAATTTACACTTTAATTAATTGTTTATACAAAATTTGTTGCCACTGGCTTCAAAGAAATCAAACCTTTTTCCTTTATACAAATAATTGCCACTCGGTACAACAATTTTTTTTCGAGATAAATTCACCCAGCTGGAAAAGCCGGAAGTGACAATGAATTTCACTTGTCATGCGTGGGTGGTTTTCAATTGCTTTCTTTGAATTCATTTATACGGTGGGTGTCGTGGACTCCGCGTTCAGAGAAAAGCGATTGTGGGAAAAGCATTTGGACCAAAGTCGCGATCACATCAACGTGGTTTTCTTTTCACTCGAATAGTTTGACAGCATTTTGTCACAACCATGTTGATGCACGTGCGTTCTTCACTTACGTTGTCAGAGAGCACTGAAATATCCACTGCATTTGTAATGCTGTATAGATATTTCCTGATTTCATTCTTCATAGTCGGGTGTAATCAAACTTGGAATGTGCTGTGATATTTTTTCATCACACTTGCAAAATCAGAGTGTGGGGATTTGGAGGTTTATTTGTTGGCAACAAACTAGAGGCAGAATCTTTTCCACAAACGCCGTGATCAACCAAACAATTCGTCAGTTTACAGATATTATTTTTTCTACATAGCTTCTTCTCCTCCATTAATTGCTACGTGTATGTGAGCCATTACTGGGTGCGCTTCAGCTCAGTATATTATTAGACATTATTACGTAACATTTGATTACTGCTTCCTTAACACAGAGTTGACTCATTAGTGTCGTGTGAGATATTTTAAATTGTCCCTTCATTTGCGGGTGTACTGTCTGGAACGTTGAACAGCTCTGAGCGCACTGCAAATAAACGAATATGGGGCAAGACAGTATCCTACAAAAGTAGCGCCGGTATTATTTGATCTCGCGTTGCTGTTGTGTTAACAGTGACTTTGTTCTGATGAATTGCTTTTATATAGAGCTTAATGTCTGTGATTTGGCTGTTTGCTGTACGTGTGCTAGGTTTTCTCCTGATAGTATTATAATACATCACCTGGATGGTAATTTAGTTTACATTTTTATGATCCTGCACGGGTTCTACCCTTGGTCTGTCTACTTAAACTTTGTTTGTTTGTTTGTTTGTTTGTTTGTTTGTTTGTTTGTTTGTTTGTTTGTTTGTTTGTTTGTTTGTTTGTTTGTTTGTTTGTTTGTTTGTTTGTGTGTGTTATTCTATATTTTATTTGTTTCTCATGTGTGGGATTATAAGAGATGTTTCGTTGGTTGTTTGAAATTATTGTAAATTTTAATGTAATAAGTGTTTGTAATGTATTTGTTTTGTGAAGCTTCAATGTGTAAATCTGAATACATTCTGTAATTTCTTGGAACTTTCTAAATTGTGACCTTTCTCCTTTACGATTTGAATGGGAAGTAATAGTATACAAATATTTACTACTTCGAGTTTTGTAGTAAAACTAGCCTCCCGAGGTGATCCGTTGAGCATTCTAAAATAGAATGCTCCATGGATCACCGAGGGAGGCTAGTTTTAGCACACCACGAGATAAAGGCAGTAAATATTTGTTGTATAACACCTGACCCACAGATTCTGTTTGATTTAAAAAAACTTACATTATTTAAATCTAAATACAGTCAAAATGGACTTCTATTTCAAAACAAAATTAGTAGAAAATGTATTTGTTCTTTTCAAAACCACCCCTTTGTCACGAAATTAAGTCTTTTGTGTAGTTCTCTGTATACCATACCTTACATTGTTGTCCGCGCACGTGCACCTATGCGTTGCATGCCTTGAATGAATGGTTGCAGCATTAGTGCTGGAATTTGGGGCATTTGTGTTGCTTGTCATAAGGTATAAAAGTGGTGGGAATTTAGGGGTACGGCGGAGTACTCGCTGGCACAGTGGTGGAACACACTTCGTGGGAGACGTCCGGGGCCGTGAAGCAATTACCTACCTGCCTATCGGAGATGAGGGACGCTGGCCGTACAGGACAGGAGTCTTCAAGGAGTTCCGTACCACTGTGCCACTGATCTGTCCGTTTCGCCAAGACTCTGGGGTCCGACCACTACTTTAAAGCCAGAAGGAGTACCGTTGAGTACTCCCACTCTTTCTGTGAGTATTGCTAAAATTTGTTGGGCTTATGACAAGTGAATATTTTGGGGATTGTTTATTAAAACGCCGCTATTGCTTTCACTTTTGCATGCTTGCAGGGCTTTTGTCGGGGGTCCACCTGCTATGACAACTAACTTGCTGAATCCTGGTCATGCTGCTTCTGTTTGCCATATAGCAGTTGTTTATATTTTGCCTTGTTTTGCTCTGTATATATTTTGTTTTTGCTTCGCTTAATTTAATTGGCAAGTCGCAAGCTAAACGTTAACGTTGTATGTTTATCGTAACCAGTTTGCATTGTTTGATTTGGTATTGTGCTTGCGCTTTAATTAATTAATTTTTCTTGTTAGATCACGTGTAATAATTTGAACACCATTTTTTGTAAATGTTTAATGAATCTAATATGACCCAGGTGCTGTCATGAAAAAAAAAACATAAATACGAAAATAGAATAGTGTCCCTTCTTTCATTTGTGAAGTTGTACATTTATGGGTTTTGGATGAGCTTTAGTTTTGAATGAACTCGTGACACCCTTAACGAAATGTTTGAGCCCAGCTCGGTAGCGCTGGCACTTTGGAACAATACGCGTAGCTCAACGCGCACACCCGCATGCATCTGCATACACATACCGCGCCATGTGTATAGTACTTTGGTTGCTACGGGTATAGTACTTTTGGCCGTGCACAGGAAGATAGCAAAAATAGAAAATGCCATGTGACTCGCTCTCGGCCAATCAAGACACAAAATCTGTGGATGAGGTGTTATAAATAATTATATCTGTTTAGTGAAGGCAAGTTTTGGAATACATTGGGAGAACATGACGGAGTACGGTATAGCTTTGATGAGTGATCATTCACTACGGCCAGGAGTAACTGCGAGGGTAGCGGGCTTTCAACAAAAGCATACACTCTGCAATAGACCCTACCGGACTAATAGATACAGGAGAACACACGACAAATATTGACTGTTGTTGAAGACAGATTCTCGTCCGTAATCAAGATGAACACGAAACGACTTGAATTTCACATCACTGCGAGGCCGATCAACAACACGAGGCTGGAGCGAAAGACGGATAATGGAATATAGCAGAGGGAGAAAGTACATGTATATATACCATTTCATTAATAACCTTACTGTGGGTAGATTTTTTCCGGATAAAAGCGAGAAAGAAACTTCTCCGTCTTTCCTCGAGGTTATGATAATTCTGACCAGCTGAGTACCCTGTTTCCGTTGCAACAGTTTCGGGACTTAAACAATTTCGTGTCTCCATGTCTCCAGTTTCTGAGGGAACAGGAAGTTTTGATTGAATTTTCTCCCCAATAGACCTTATGCGCAGCGGCCATCTAAAATGTTTCTGTCATTCAAATTTTGTAACAATGTAAGCACATTGTGACGTCATTTTCCCCGGATGTGCAGTGCAAACGAATAGTCTACTAGTTGTGTATCAACCAAACAACCATCTTATCCTGCAAATTACACATCCACCTGTATATTACACATCAACTACGCATATTAAAAATGTTCTACTGTTCGTCCCTCAAATTACATGAAGTCTTGTGTCTGCAAGTCAAGAAGCTTATCTTGTTTAGTGTTTAATAAGCTCATTTCCGGCTCTGTCTTGATATGTCTGGGTATTTAGCAGCTAACATTTTAGTCAAGTATCAACTAAGCAACCATCTTATGCAACTGTCACCAACGGCTTTGCATATTTTTAGTATTGTTCTGCCCTTAAAATGCCATAACTTGTGCCTGCATTCAAGAAGCTCACGATCTTTAATGCTTTAACCAGCTCATTCCCCAGTGTCTTGATACTTTCTGATGTTTACCGGCTAAAAGCCTCCGAATGTTTACTTAGCAAATGCCATTGCTAGTTTCCCCTGAAGAAATTCGTAAGTGGTTTTAGATTTTGCTAACGTGAAATGTAAGTAAACCACCATCTGTGGACCGCCATCGTAAGGGGCAGCTTAAACCACGTGCGCTCACGCGACATGCTTGACTGGTTTACTTGAATAAGCACTTCATTAGCATCACTACACTGTGCGATCCACGACGACACCTGACAAAGGTCTTTACGATCAAGGGCGGATCCAGGGGGGGGGGGGGGGGCCAAAGGGGGCCATGGCCCCCCAAAAACATTTTAATTTATTTTGTTTAATTTATGTTTAACTGACGTCGCAAAAAGGCAGCCACTGCGTACACCCACCCACAAAACTCAGCCCAACAAAATGTTTGGCCCCTCCTAAAAGAATTGCAAAACAAAAATGTTTGGCCCCCACAAAATTGTGTTCTGGATCCGCCCTTGTTTACGATGTGTACACATTGGTACGCACTGCTGAAAATTCTTGTTATGGCGGAATAATTATTAGCATCAAATCAGGTCAGGTGTCTACATGCGAGGCACGGATAATTCTGATTCTCAGACTCATCTATCGCATTCGCTGTTATGAATTAATAGAAAATGAACCACCGTTTTTGTTTCATCATTCTCATGTATTGCATGTTGTTGTGTCAATAATATTATTTCTCTGACATTAATGTACACGGTCGTATTAGAAATAGTTTAGTCCCCTGTGTGTTAGGCAATGGAAGTATTAAAAACGAATCGTTAATCCTAAAGGTCCCAAATCTTCTAATTTGATTATGACTTTGCATGCACCCTAGGGGGTTAGGGTTAATGTGCGCAGTGCAAGCGGTCGTTCTCATGCCCAAACAATGTACAGTTTTACAGACGAGGTGCAGAGAAAATCGAGAATTAAGAAATATTTGTCCCAGCACAGGTTTATACTCTTTACTGAAAGGTTTTGTGACATCACTCGGTGTGGCTAGAATAAAGGTGCTGGCAGAAATCTTGACATCACAGAAATGTCAAGAAACAAAAGCTTACCGTATGTCTCCTCCTTTAAAGTCGATTAATTGCTCAATTAATGGACTTTGATTTGGAAGAAACGATTTTATGAAAACACAAAGTTACAAACAGTACGCAAAGAAGCATTTCTCAGTTAAAGATTGAGTGCCTGTATGCGGCCACCTAGTTTTAGATGCAAGATACATTTCAACCTTTTTCAGTTCCTAGAAATCGGCGAGTTGGGTTCAGCATATTTGTTCTAACACCTTCAGTGATTTAACACCTTCAGTGAACAGCAGAACATCAAGTCATGGTATTACCATTCCCGCAGGTTTTCTCGCTGTCCAAGAGTATGAGTTATGCACAGACGTAACAACCTACCGTGTTTTGAGCTCGTCAAGACACAATCTCATCTCACATGGGAAGGACAGACATGCATTTCCGGAGTAATTATGCTCCGGAGGCTACCGGTACTGTAATAAGACGTCAGCAACTGTTAGTGTATACACTAACTATTAAAAAGTATACCAGAAAGTATACACAAAAAGCATACTAAATATGCTCCATCAAGATGAAATACCTATGTTATAGGTACTTTTTGAGAAATTCCTTGATATCACCTTGTACACTTATTTTTGTTTATTATTTTTGTTTATTTATTTTTACGATCTTTCCTGCTTCGAAAGGAATATTAATTCCTACCTCTTGCGTCTTTGATTCTTCTTTTTTCTTCTATTTGTAGCTCCATACCTCGAGTGGCTTTTAGCATTGTTTGGGGCGAACAATAGAAACAAATGGGGGGGGGGGGGGGGGGGGCGGCACCTTGCAGTTACTTGCAGCCATACACAGGGTCGTTTATATTGAGTAACTTTCGTGTTGCGCCGTCAGAGGTATTTCCACTATCGGCTTCTACATAGGTGCAATGCACTGTACATTCATAGCTCGAAATATATTGCAATTGATTAAGCAACCTGCTGGGGAAAAAATCCCAACATAGGCCTAATACTCTACCACTAGCAGCAGTGCATGTGGGGGTAGATAGATATGACATTTTCTTTCATGAGAGCTTTTTAACACCAACGGAACGATAGTGCAAGATAACCACTATTCAAAAACGTAGCATATAAGAACATAAATATGACGTCCTTTCAGACCTATTTGGTAATATGATTTTCATATTTATGTTGTATAGTGCCGGGTATATCAAGTGTTTATCAAGTGAGACTATAAATCTGATATCTGATTGTTATTCTGTCGTTCGTATATGGCCTATATATGAACGTCATGTTATGATGATATGTGCTTATTGTATATCACCTGACCAACTGAATTATGTTCCCTTCAACCGAACTGTATCCATAAATATATATGAGTATTTGTGAGATATATTTCCATCAGAACTGTTGTCAGAAAATGGTATCTGAATACCTTCAAAACGATGTGGCGTATTTCGTGTTCAACAATCGAATAAGCACATATGCACAAACGTGAAAAAATTCGGTGTTAAAACATAATGGTTTTTCAGTATTTCTCGTGAGTCGAATAACAGATTGAACTAAAACGTTCACATGTTATTTCGTGTATAGTATTGAATGACACAAAGTGCAATTGTTTGGTCAGCTCAACCAATGCTATATCACATCGTTTATTTGTTTTATTATAGAATGTTAATTTTAATGTTAATACAGGAGAAACGTTATTTTCATCTTAACGGGGACGCACCCCAGCTAATTGTCTTTTTACCTCTGCAAAATGTGCTGTCTTAATGTAAACGTCAACCTGCTATTCAAAGTGTGGCGTCATTTAATACAGTATACTCAAATTATGAAATAATGAATATTTATATTCACAATTATGTTGTGGTCTCTCGTAGTTGCGACAAGCCGCTGCGATCTACCTTAATGTACTAAACCTCACAGCAGGGAACCGCCTACGAGGTTAAACCGCAAACCTCCCACTATACCGTAACTATAAAGCCTCCATGTTTAGAATCTCAGAATCTCGAGAACATTTATTTCCATCTTTTCAAAAACAATTAACATAATACAAAGTAAATAGAAAAGTACTGATGGAGGCATGGTGACAAAAAGCCGAAGCTTATAAAAGCATGCCTTTGAACGGAATATACACAAAACAGCTCATAATTATAGGGTAGACAAACAAAATAGAGGACAAGTACACACCAGCAAACAACGACAAGGACTGGACAAACAAATATACATTAGATTAAGTACATACAAATAAACTTAGGACTCATTATAAGCAAGTGAGGAACGATGGCATGGATGACAAGACGAAAAAGAAGAAGAATAATGCGGTTGCAATGCGGTTGTTCCTTCCTCCATGATGATACAGAGGTTACGGGATAATAATACACTAAACGAGTGACAGTGCATGCATATTTCTATCACTTACCTGGACGGATATTTTCCCTCGAAACTACAACTTCTGAACTCGAATTTCCCCCGATATGAGCTCTTTTTGCTGGACATGGCGATGCCTCCTTCTGGCAAATTGCCCCTGTTTCTGCCGCTGTCCACACAACCACAACGAGAAAGGTCCACGTGCTACCGCAGACAAAGTGTATATATCCCCTCACACGGGGTTCATTTCCATTCATTTAATATAAACGTACAGAGCGAGCCGGAGGTTGGAGCTAATGCAAGAACACGCATAATGCATCTATCTGCATGTTCTTCGGCGTGTCACTCATGAGCGGGGAGTACGGATTTGATGAGCGCGGACGGAACCATTTTGGTTGGAGGACACAACGCGTGGCCGATGAGCGCTTCCGGAAAATTGTTGTTATGAAAAATGATGAATATGGTTAGCTGGAGGCTAAATCAAACATAATAGATTACCGAACGTAGTTGATTGGTTTAGACAAGGCAAGGCCTACACCATTTAGCCTCCAAAATATAAACTTGCGTGTCGGATCCTTCGAAATTAATCCTGAACACTTTTTTGCTTGTTAGTTTTTTTAATGTACATAAGAAGGACCTATACTTGGCTCTTCGTTACTGCTATACCATTCTATTCGACTTCGTGTGGGTGAAAACCTTGACAGTTCCAAGGAATTTCTATTGTGTAAGCTTGTTTAAGGGCCAGCAGTAGCTCTGGTGATTTCAGACTCATATAAATTAAAGAAAAGAAAATTAGAGTGCTTTTTTCCTGTAAAATATCAACTAGTACTCTAAAAACTGTAAGATTTCATGCACAGGAGGTATGTTAGATCTGATATTGGAGACACCCGAGATGATCTGTATCATTCCAAATGTATCAAGTGCCGTTGTCATAATGAATGTCGACTCCCTTGAATATCAGACTCTTTACCCATGATGCATTACAGCGCAATTGCGCTATTATAGTGAACACAACCATTTTTGGAGATTACATAACCTTTAACGTCATCCCAATCCTAGCCCTATAGTCCTATCCTAAACCCTAACCCCAATCCTTACCCTGTTTCGCACCGTAATCCGTACCCTCATAGAAGTATGAAAAAAAAAGAAATATATTTTCGACTATACACTAAAGGAAGTGTAATTATTCATGTCTGCTATCTCTTTTTCAGCTGGTATAGTAAAGAAAAACAATTTTTTAGCATGGTTTTTCAAATGCAAGCCAGCCCCGAAAACGCCCATTGCAACAAATGTAATAAATCCGTCCAACGCACTTTCCAACGAAAAATAAACATTAATCGTTGGGTGATTACGAGGCAGGAGAGGTTCTAGACTGAACAGTCTGCCCAGCAGAGTTTATCAATATCAAATCTGGGCCGAATTTCATAGAGCAGCTTTACGGTAAGCAGAAAAGTTGTGCTAACTATAGCAGGAAAATGTGCTTAAGCATATATTTAGCGTATGTCATTGCTAAGTCGTGCTAACGCTTGCGCGTGCATGGAGATTTATATTGTTGCGTCACTAATTTAAGCAAATCCTGCTTTCGAAGGTTAGCGGGCTCTTCGCTGTGCTTACTGCTTACAGTCTCTATGAAATGGGCGAGGGTTCCGTTAGCAGAAAACCGTGTGTTAAGCAGCGCTATGAAATTGGGCCCAGCCTAAATATATTGGCCGGATGAACTACGAACACGCACGAAGTATGGCACGTGGTGATCATGTATCGTTCGTGATCGCGCCAACCGCGCGTAAACAGATCGGCCAAAGTCCACTGCGGACGTACTTTAAAACGGTCTAATTTATTAACACTATAGGCACATTTATGGTACAAACACGTGTTGTAAGGGACTTGCTGTCTCTAGTTGGTTAGGGATGAACTGCTTCGATGGAACGGTTTCCGATCGAAGGAAAACCGAAGTAAGAGAGTGCCTGACTCGACTGACAACTTTGAGCAAGTTAGACGAAAAAAAATTGGTCAACCAAAGGTCAATTCCTGAAGTAACTTGCACCTGCGCAATGACATCCAAATGCGAACGATAGCTAGACGAACAATGGTGTGACTAGTCCCCTCTTCCCTTGTTAGTTTGGTACTTCCAAATTTGCTGCTGATAACCAGCGCGATCGTTCCCAGTAGTCTGGTTCTTGATAGTCGACTAGACGTGGTCTACTAGCCAGAAGTTATTCGAACAGTAATATTATCGACTACAATTAACTATATAGTCGATCGAACTTGCTGGCGTCGGTAACTTCTAAATATTAAGTCGTGGGATTTAATCGATGCATTTAAATTTAAAAAATTCATTTCAGTAAAAATCGGCCTGCGATGACGTCATGATGACTTCACAATTTTCCCCTTTTTTTGGAAATCGACTTTTCGATAATTACCATACAAAAACAATTTGAAATTTTTTGGTTCAATTTTTTTTTTAATATTAAGACTGAACAATTTCTAATGTTTATGTCTTTCTAAGTGTTTTAGTGCTGATCGTTGAAATTGGA
Source organism: Hippasteria phrygiana (assembly GCA_037893225.1). Taxonomy (NCBI): domain Eukaryota; kingdom Metazoa; phylum Echinodermata; class Asteroidea; order Valvatida; family Goniasteridae; genus Hippasteria; species Hippasteria phrygiana. The sequence continues at coordinate 505,166 of JAZGUH010000329.1, forward strand.
ATTTTGGATAACATTCATGGAGAATCTACTAGTATTAGTAATGTATGGATGCTAACCGTCATTGTTGAAAAAAATGTAGTTATCTTAATCTGACTTGTTAACAATTAACATTAATTTTGCACAATGACAGAATACCCAATGTTTTCAAAACCTGATCGGTTACATGAAAAATAGAAATACTGAAATATATTATAGTCAATTTTGCCATTTGGAATGGCATACCAGGTTTACATAACTTTTTTCATGTGAACACTATTCCCCGGGACCAAAATAATGGTCTTCCAAAGTCGCAATTTGATTTAGTGAAAAACAATCTTCAGGCTGTGATTGACTAGATACAACTCTGCATTAATTGTTCTTTTAGTGAACATTTGCCCACCGTTTCCAAAACATGGGCAGCATTTTTGACATAGATTGCGTAAACTGGTATGTACTAGGGGCCTATAAACCAACACAAAAGTGTAAACCGCCTATTGGCCTACACGTCAATGGAAGCATAATATTTCTTTTTAACGGACAGTCAGCGAGCAGCTGACCTTCGCAGTGAGCGTGAGATAGAAAAAACCGATGGAAGATTGCAAGTGAAGAGTTATTGAGTTGGTGACAGCAAGTACAAAATAAGATTCGCTCGAGACAAATCTTTGAGGTGTCGGTTACACACTAATAGCAGGGGGATCAATGTTACTGTCAAATTAAAGCTTAGTTCCAACTTATTTACGGTGCCATGCACACCTATCTACTTGCTGACCATCGATATCGGACGTCTTTGACGTCATCCCTTAAAATTGTTAAGATCAAGATCATCTTTAAAGGTATATTGTAGCATCAGAGCTGACATAACAGGTGCAGGTAGTTTTCTTTAGTTTTGTGATCCACATGAAATAGCAAACCTGTAAAAGTTTGAGCTCAATCCGTCATCCGACTCATGAGAAGATAGTGAAAACCGGTTCCGTTTAACCCTGATTTTATGCAGGTTTATAATTTGCTTCTATCGGTTTGTGGAATCGAATCAAGCCACAGCATTTTGGGAGGTCTTGGGAGACAACTTTTTCGAGAATGACAGCATTTTAGAGGGAAATATTTCTCAGGATGCTTGGAACTGGTATCGTCTTCGTAAACAGTAAGCTTTCGGATGCAAACCAATGTTTTTACCATGACCAAAGCAATGTTATACCTTTAAATTCAGACGCTTTGAAAAAGTTCATGAGCAATATATTTGACCATGGGAAATCAATATGCGAATTGCCAAACCTTGGTTTTTGTTCGCAATAGCCTTGACACCGCTAATGAACGCACGTCGATATAGTTTCAACCGTTACCCCACGGAGGATGCAAGGAACTGTGTGGATGCAATGGAACTGTGCGGATGCACCTGCAGTGCATGCAGCACATGTCTGGTTAGCTCACTTGCTCCGGTGCTTTGTAGTTCCGGTATAATCCGACGTTTCCCTTCCTAATCATTTATTACTGTCAACTTAATTCCTCTCTTCTCCAAAGGTATCGATTTCTTGCAGGGGGGGGAGATCGTTATCTTCAGACCGGGTGAGGGAGACCATCGTCGGGTGCCGTAGCAGTTTGCAAGATTCATCTTGGCCCATTGTGAAAGTCTTAAAATGAACTGATTTTTGACACCTTTGCTAATTGGGTATGTTTGCACCGACAAGCGTTTACAGCCAACTTGGACATAACTTACAGGAAACATGCAGCAGATATCCATTTCGACTCAATTTCATGCGTATTGTTATACAAAAATACAAGCAGGATGGAAATGCTTGATTTCATTGCAAGTGAAAAGAAAGTGGTGTTTCTCACTTTAAAAAAGATCCTTCCATCCCTTTATGGAAAAGGCTGCTATTCTTGTTTTAGTAATACAAGGAACGCCTTAGCAAAAGAAAAATACTTATCTAATCCTTGAAAATAACAGACTATCAACGTTTTGAAGAAATATTGGCTAGTAATAAAAAGAAGTCAAATATAGAACCTAATTCAAGAAAATGTAGAAGAGTTTGATATATTATTATGCACAATGCTATGGCGACACAGCTGTTCTGCCGCCGACGACATCATGCTTTATGGATACCCAGCAAACACAAAACGTTACAAAAACGTTTTAGTTAGGTTATGTAAAGGTTACTTACGTCTTCGTCTTCAAAAACGTTTTCAAAACGTGTCTTAAACGTTTTAGGTTACTTATAACTCGGGGTCTGAAGTACGTTTTTCCAGAACGTTCGCGCAACGTTTTGTTTACCGACACTTAACGGTTTCTTTTTACGTTTAAAAAAGGTTGTTTTTTCTGGACGTAGCAACTGACCAATCAGAACTGAGGAAATTTGTGTTCACAAAAGTCCTGTTAAATTTTAGATTTTTTGCAAACATAGGTGAAAAATCGCATTACTTCTTTCGTATTCAAATATTGAAATTGTTCACGGAAACCATGACTTCATCATGACGGAGAAAAACATATAAAGATAAATCACGACAGTATCCAGTTGATGTAGGAGATCGGGCGTGGCTATGATAGAGGGTGGACGTGTCTCAGTCAGTGGCGCGAAATTTAAATCCTCTTCTTTGCCTTTGATTACCAGTGATTAACTCTTCGGCCAAGGCTTCATTTTTTCCGGACTTTGGTAAGCAATATTAGTATTTCAGGAGGTGTTACCGTATTTGTTCATCTTTTCTCCCTCCCCTGGTTCCCAAATCGGCCAAAATGGCCGAGGACCGGGACCCAGAATCCGATGAAAACTCTTGGGCGCATTTATCCCAACAAACCCCCATGGAAGCACATGAACTTGAATATGACAAAAATCGCTCAACTCTGGATATCCTATTCAGTCAGGCTCAAAACCAATCTCAATCACAAAATACTAGAAAACGACCACAATCCAGCCTATGTTACAGCGCTGTCTACTCCGACTCGGAAAATGAACTCTTTACCGAACAGCCAACTAAACGCCGGTACGTACAAAACCCCCAAAGCCAACCCACACTAGTCATAATCAACTCCCCTGATGTTAAATTAGCTAGGATAAACCCAATCAGAATTGCTAAAGCACTTAATAATTTTGGAAAAGACCTAATCAAGAGCGTGTCTAGAAACAACCAAGGAGGGATCACAGTTCGCTGCCACACCCCTGCGCAAGCACAGAAAATGAAAACCATAACTCGACTCGACCAATGGACTGTACATACTGACTTCGCGAAATCAGAAACCCAAAGTAAAGGTGTCATTACAGGAATAGATACTGATATAACTGACGACGAACTACTTTCTTCTTGTAAAGAACAGGGAGTCCTTGGAGTTAAGCGCCTTATGCGACGAAGAAACGGTAAACTCGAAAAAAGCCTATCCATCTGTCTGACTTTCAACACGCCTAACCTGCCGTCCGAATTTCAAGTAGGGTACGAGCTTTTCACAGTAAAACCTTTCATCCCTCCAGTTATTCGATGTTTTAACTGCCAAAGGTTAGGCCACACGGCAGCCAACTGTAGAAGTACCACACGATGTGTACGGTGCGGAGGCCCTCACTCGTACGAACAGTGCACTCAAAAAGAAAATGCTAAATGTTGCAGATGTGGGGGCAGCCATTCGTCTGCGTATGGAGGCTGCAATACAATAAAGCAAGAAAGAAAAATCCAAGGTTTTAAGGTAACCTATAATATCTCCTACGCTGCCGCAGCTAAGGCTATAAAAACTGATATCAGTTTTTGTCCCGATAACACTCCCACGCAGACGCAGCAAGCCTACCAACAAACTCCCGTAGCTCAACCCTCCACTAGTTACATTGGAAACAAACCCCATCAACAGTTCACCGAGACTAATGCCAAGAATACCACAAATAACGTGCCCCCAAAAACCACCCCACCGGTAAAAACCTACAAAAATGCCTCAACTCAAACTGCTGAAACGGCACAAACGCAAACCGACCACATACAATGCATCTGTAATGAACAATCCTTAACGGAATTACTGACTGGCACTATGCAAATCTGGGACTCTATCCAAAACAAAGAAGAAAGAATTTCGGCGGTGAAGGCCCTCATATATCACGTCACCCCACTCGGGGCCACTCCTCTACGTAAAACTACACAAAGAAAACAGTCTTCTCAGTTAACAAAGAAAGGTGACTCGAACCATGGGCCACTCAAACCTGAGACCAAATCACCGCCCCGATCAAACAAACAGAAACCGGTCGCCAGTAAGATCTTAACCTAGATAGAAATCAGACTAATAAAGGAAAACCCAATAACGTTTTTCATGATTTTTCTTCTCATGGTTCTTATCCTTCAGTGGAATGCACAGTCACTCACAGCCCATAGTAAAGAATTCAAAAATTCCATTTATTCCTGGGCACAGCAACCTGATCTTATTTGCATACAAGAAACTTGGCTTAAAGAAGGGAAAAACATCACCTTTCCTGGTTATAACATTTACCGCAATGACAGACAGAATATTGGGCCAAAAACAAAGGGTGGAGGGTGTGCCTTCCTAGCAAAACGTGACCTCGCCTTTAAATATATAATTGGTTCCGAAAACTCCGTTGAATACCAAATTGGCAAACTCTATGACACACATAAAAATGCCATCACTCTAGTAAATGTTTATAATCCGTGTAATACTTTAGATGCCAAGTCTCTGAAAGCAATGTTGAATTCAATTGACCAACCTTGCATAGTTTGTGGTGACTTTAACAGTCACAACCCGCTGTGGGGAAGTTCCAAACTAGACCGTAATGGCCAGATCATTGACGACATACTAATTGATACGAATATGGTCTGTATTAACTCCGGCGAGGGCACAAGAGTCGATACATCTCATGGCTCTTTTTCCTGTATTGATGTTACCTTTGTCTCGCCAGGCTTAGCTGCCAAATGTAACTGGTCAGTCCTAAATGACACCTGGGGTAGCGATCATTGCCCTATCCTCATCGAAGTCAATCATCCAATCTACAAAAACCCGATGAACAACACCCCTAAATGGTCCCTTAAGAAAGCTGATTGGAGCAAATTCGAAACTGCCTGCAATAAATACGTTACTAAACCCAGCGAGTTGGATGCTATTGAAGATACGTATGCCAAGTTCATTCACCAACTTGATTCTGCTATGAACTGTTCCATTCCCAAGACTAACCCAAATCACTCCAAAACGCCCTCCTCCTGGTGGAACGACGAATGCAAACAAGCTATTGCCAACAAAAAGGACGCCCTGAAAACGCTTAGGAAAACCTGCCTTCCTTCAGATCTCATCATCTACAAAAGGGCATGTGCAATCGTCAGGAAAACCATCAATAAAGCTAAACGAAAAGATTGGGAGAATTTTTGTAATGGAATAAATCAAAAAACCAACACTAAAACTATCTGGAACAAAATTAAACGTATCGAAAAAACTCGCAATACTAACAGTATTCCTGTACTTCGTCATAATGACACCGACGCCATCACAAATAAAGATAAGGTTGAAGCCCTTGCCGATAGTTTTACTCAAGTTAGTAGTACGAATAATTACTGTTCATCCTTTATTTCCACCAAAACTAAAGCTGAAGATACATTCTCCTTCAACGATAACAATGACAGTATTATTAATGAGCCTTTTAATATTGAAGAATTAAATCATGCCATTAATTCGTCTAAATGCAGTACTCCAGGAAAAGACGGTATAAATAATGCCGTTCTTAAACGTCTCCCTGTGAAAATTCGGGATTACTTGCTTCTTATTTTCAACATGATATGGCATACTTCCTATTGCCCTAAACAGTGGAAAGACGCTATTCTCATCCCACTCCTGAAACCAGGGAAAGATTCCACTAACCCTCTGTCATATAGACCAATAGCTCTGACTTCTACCATTTGTAAAATTATGGAACGCATGGTCAACTCCCGCCTTCTCTGGTATTTGGAAACACACAACTTACTATCTAAATGCCAGAGTGGCTTCCGAAAGGGAAGAAGTACTAAAGACCACATCCTCAATTTAGAATCTTCCATTAATAAAGCCCGTTCTAACAAAGAAAGTACCTTGGCTATTTTCCTCGACATAGAAAAGGCCTATGATATGCTTTGGAGAAAAGGTATAATAATAAAACTTCACTCCTTAGGTATCTACGGCCGAATAACCAAATGGCTGGACAGTTTTCTCACTGATCGGAAAATTCAAGTTCGAATCAACAACACTTTTTCTGAAGAAAGAACAATAGAAAACGGTGTCCCACAAGGTAGTGTTATTAGTCCGCTCCTGTTTAATATTGCTGTCAACGATATCATCAATGAAGTCACTGATGCAAACTTTGCACAATACGCGGATGACATTGCCATATGGAAATCAAACAGAAACATTCCCTACCTACAAAAGAAAATTCAGCGAACCCTTGATAATATCAATACATGGTGTAAAAAGTGGGGCTTCAAGTTATCTGCAACTAGAACAATTGCTGTTTTGTTCACGAACAAATTGAAACACACCAACGTTTCCCTATCCATTCAAAATCTAGCGGTCCCTATCTGTTCTTCGACAAAATTTCTGGGAGTAGTCTTTGACAACAAATTAACCTGGAAACAACATATCGACAGTGTCCTCGTCAGGTGTAAAAAGAGGCTCAATATTCTGAGATGTATATGCGGAAATTCCTGGGGTGCCGACTGCAAAACGCTGTATCAACTCTATTCTGCCCTCATAAAACCCATCTTAGAGTACGGGTGTGAAGCCTTTGATTCTGCCTCCCTGACGATGAAACAAAAACTCGATAGCGTTCAATACCAAGCCTTGAAAATATGCACTGGAGCTATTCATGGATCACCACTCTACAGATTGCAAACCGAATGCGGTGACCCTCCTCTCGCTTTACGCCGACAATTTCTGTGCAATCTCTATGGAATTAAAATGAATGCTCTCGACAACCATCCTAATGAATACTTCAAATTTGATAACTGGCAAAAACATTACTTTGCTAAAAAGTGGCTTTCCTCGACCCGCAGTACCCCTTTCGAAGCAAGGGTCTCTCATTTTCCTTTTACCGTTTTTCCCCTTAACGATCCCTTCCCTTTCTGGCACTACAATAAGCCGTACTTTTCCACGGAAATTTTGTCTCGAGTGGCGCATATTGATAATATTTACGACAAGAGAAGCCTAAGCCTAGAAATTATTAATACTACCTGGAACAACTCTCTTCATGTCTACACAGACGGTTCGTATCACCCTACTCTGGATACGGTCGGATGCGGCGTTGTTATTCCCCAACTGAGGTACTCCAAAGGTTGTCGTCTCAATAACGGTGTCTCTGTCTTTACATCGGAACTTTTTGCTATCCTCCTTGCCTTGGAATGGATTGAAGATGTTCAGCCACTACACACCTGTATTTTTAGCGATTGTCTTAGTGCCTTGCAGGCCATCTCTAAACCATTTCCTCAACACAAAATAGTCTGTGATATACGACACACTCTAATTAATATTCACAATCAGGGCAACATAGTTAATTTTGAATGGGTCCCAGGTCACTGTGGTATCCCTGGAAACGAAAGAGCTGATCAAACCGCTAAGTCAGCCACCTATAAAAGCAACATTGATCACCACATCCCTCTGCTGGATACGGAAATCAAACGCATTCTTAAAGTGCAACTCAAAGAACAATGGGGTAAAACAATTCCTAATCTGGATCCTACAAAGAACATGCTATATGAGGCTTCACTCTCCTTCTCAAGTTGGGGAATGAGGCGTACCAATGAAATTACTATGCACAGACTACGTCTTGGCGTATGCAAAAACCTCCGGAATTTCCTCCACAATATCGGCCAACATCCTGACGGATTATGCGAAACTTGCGCATGTACAGATGATGTCGCCCATTTTCTTCTCAACTGCCAAAAATACAAAACTCAAAGGCAAAACCTCCTAAAATCGCTTGGCCTCCAAAATGCACAAATGAATCTTACACAACTTCTTGGACAAAAGCAAAACTGCTGCCACATCATTAAATATGTCCAAAATTGTAATGTGACTGTTTAAAACTTGCGGTACACCTCTTTGACTTACTTAATATTGTTTTCTTTTGGGGGGTGGGTGGTGCACCGGTACGGTGATGGGGGAGCGAGTGTTTGGCCGGACATAGCGTCACATGTCATCACCTGGAGGTGTTGCGGACCTGCAAATCTACCGGCGGGGCCCGGGCCCTTAAATTGCAGGGGACACGGTCCGACCTCGCAGGACTCTCGTGGCGGTTTTTGTCTGGAGGATCACGGGCTCCTCATGTCACCATAGCACCCCTCTCCTTTTAAATGGTATCGTCCTACCCCCTTTTCGGTAGTATCGACCGCCGCAACGCAGCGCTGTCCGATTTTTGGTATCGACTCCCAAGTCTTTATTTCGAATACTCCACAGACACAGCACGCGTCACCCATCTGGCCACGAACCGTATACTGATTCTACTGTTTATTAACGTACTGTAGCTGCTGATTCATCTTTCGTTAATGGCGCCAAGGACACTTTTGTGTGTGTCATATGCGCCATCTCTCATTACTACTACTACTACTACTACGTATCCAGTTTGTCGTGTTTAGTAGGTTATCGTAGCATATGCACTGTAAACAAAGTTGGGCAAAGTTTGACCAATTCCTTGCCCAAAGTTGGTGCAAATATTAACTTCCCAACTTCTGGTCAGAAACTTCCCAATTATCTTTAGCAAGCCGTTGTGACCAGAAGTTGGCCTGCCCTTTCTTCACCAAGTAGATTTTGACAGGTTAAATCCATTGTTAGCTTAGTTTTGTCCCTTATTTGGCATATTTTAGATCCCCCCTCATGACCAAACGTTTGACACAAACAGACCAGAGAAAAGGTTACCGTTCTTCCCTTACAGGTTGTTCATTTTGTTGGGTCAACTGTTGCCCAAACTGACAAACAAAAATCAGTTGGGGTAATTGAGTTATGAAACATCTGGTCAAATTTTACACCGTTTTTTATCAAACGTATTTCAACCATTTAGAGCACCTGGTGTTGGGTAATATTTTTGGAAAATGACCAATATTTGTAATAAGAATGACCAACCTCTGGGTAAATCATGTTTGCCCAATTTTTTCTTGCCCAACGTTTTTACAGTGTGTATACACTCTACCCGTAGTAATATGTAATAAGCTACTTCTATATTTAGTCCGGTTATAATATACCACTTCATTCATTTCTGTAAATTTGGCAACTTAGCTTAATAGGCCATTTGCGAGTTAAATTTGAATAACATCTGGTACACTGACGTGCTCAAAATGCTTTGTACATTTTAACTTTGAATTCTCCAGACCAAAGAGACTGACTATATCACGTGATTCGGGGCAAGCCTTATGCTAGCAACCCCCAGCTCCGGAATGGTCTGGTGTCTTTGTGCCATTCTCACCCATTGTGAACAATGTTTGGTGCTAAGCGTCTCTTACGTAACTATGCAAGAGCTTGCTCCGAATCGTGTGATATAGCAACAGTGTCTTTGGTCTGGATAATTCAAAGTTAAAATGTGCCAAGCATTTGGAGCAAGTCAGTGTACCAGATGTTATTCAAATTTAACTCGCAAATGGTTTATTCCAGTAAATTTTAGTTAGTGTATGTAAGGTTTTTAATGTTCTGGGGAAGCTCTGAGAACGTCACAAAGTCACGTGTTTAAAAAGTCCAAAACTTTCGTCCTAAAAACATATTTTTGGAAACGTCCACATTAGAGGTAGGACGTTCAGAAAACGTTCAAATGGTTTTCTAGGTCTTCACATTAACATAAAACCAATATGTTGAAATGACTTCCTGGAATTGCTTACAAAAGCGGTGGAAATTCATAGTGTCGTGGAAAGAAAACTGTCGTATAATCCACTCAGAAAAACCTACATGGTTCGTTTAAGCTTCCTGTGAAAATGCACAATATTGATGCCGGCTATATTATTATACATCCTGCACATCATGCATTTTACATGCATTTAATAAGCTGATTATCAATCCCAGGCGTGGGCGGTGCTTCTGTAATAATAGGCTGCAGCTGATCTTATCAGAATGCACTTACGGTAGAAAGCATCGGGAGGTGTTTCACCCACCTTCACTTTGCCTTTCAAAATCTGCCCAAATCTGCACTTTGCTAAAACATAATATTCGAGGGACATCAGAGTGACGAGACTCATTCGGCATTGAATATTTCAAACTCTTATGGGGAGTCAAAGAAGAGCTTTAAAGGTAGTATACATCAATTGCTTTTGCTGTAATTTTCAGAAATAAATGGATTTGAGGGTTAGTATTTTATAGGGTGCCAGCAAATACTGCAACACTGACCTGTTAAAGGTTGTGTGTGCATAGATGCTGGAAAAAACGTTGTCTGCGTAGAGAGAAAAAAAACCTGTTCTTGTAGTCTGGTTCCCTGACCATACTTTAGACAAAACGGAGCAATTTATAGACGTCAGGGAATTATCAGGTCAGGGAACTAGACTATTTCCAACGATTGTCGGCCGACAATCGTTGGAAAACGATATAAATTTCAAATTTTCTTGAAAACGACAGCACACCCGGTGCTACGATTTCACAGGATTATTGAGACTGCTATTAACTTACAGTCTAGTATTTAGTAAGGTATTTCGTAATAATTCAGTAAAAACAAATTGGGAGGATTACCAATCGTGTAACCTTTAACACATTTGGTCTCACCGACGGTGGAAGATCCCCCGCCTCGGTCTATAGGTCTGAAAATTGGGATAATTTCTCTGACATCAGTTGAAGAATCCTCCTCTCTTTAGATCTGTTTCCAGATCGTAAGGGTGATACTGGTAGGGTTGACAATTCAAAATGTCACCAACTCTACCACCTCTGATTGTAACCCTTTACCTAGATTGGCTTCTAGCCTTGTATTGGGTGATTTCAATTAGAACCAAAACAACGAGTAGATCCATGTTAAATGCAGCAAGCTCGACGAAGGTATCATTTACGGTGTATATAGGTCAGGGATAAGGAAATATTCAACAATTATTGAAGGACCAGAACAATGCCAGATCAAGCGCTAACGGAAAGATCAGATCACCTCTCGCAGGCACTTGTGAGTGCTGCCACCAAAACTCTTCATGTAAGAACTGATTTCCCCTCTGGGAAATTTATCTTGCATTTACGTCAATCTCGCGGAAACATTAGAGTCACTCCGGCAATATATTTGTCGTCAATAACACTTTGGGAGTTCAGTAAAGGGTGTTTGGAAATGTGGATTAGTTTACGTGCTTGGATTTCATAGGAATACGAGCAGTATCTCGTCAGCAAGTATGTACATTGTATTAATTTTAAAGGTCCAGCGAGATAAAAATCGTTCTCAGAGATATTTTGCGCAAATGCTTCTGAACCGTGTGGGCATTTAGATCATGTAATACGTTCCTGTAACACATGGTCTAATGAGGTAAAGTGAGTTGAACTGGACTTCCGTCCTTTAAAACCGTATACTGTTTAACAGAATAAGTTTCATTATCGTATCAGTGAGAGAGATATTTTATGGAATGATGTCATTCGAAAACTTTCCGAAGTTCCAGGCAAGGGATCCTCTCTTGTGACGCATTCTGTAACAGCCAGTAATCGGCAAACACACGGGGAAATCAAGATAGGCAGATAGCCGTCCTGCAGTCGCGGTGAGGAAGCAACTCACGTGCAGAATAAACGCGCGCCCTTACTTCGAGATTGAAATCGATGGCCGCAACTACGCAATGTGCGCGTGCACTGAATCGCAAAAGGGAAGTAAAGGGGAGGTTGTTAAAGGGTCATGCAATGGGATTTCTATGGCATGAACACAAAAAGAAAAGCATTACTTTCATGTCATAGCATTTTTAAGGAGTCATTGGAGATATTTTTATATTTTAAATTTTCATATAAACGAGTCAAAGCATGATGTCATCAGTGTCATCAGTGCGTGCTTCGCATTGTGTACTGAATCGATTTCGGCCAGTATTTCTTGAAAACATTGGTGATGGGTTATTTTGGAGGAATGAGTTTGTATTGAATTTGTTATATAGTGCTCTTTCGAACAAGAATAGCACCCTTTTGCATGATTAAATTTGAGAGGTTTTTAAAAAGAACTGGACACTAGCACCTTCTTTTTACTGCAAATAGAAACAAGCAGTGAGATCATGCTTGTAATGTTATAATATATTTCGTCAAACAATCCACAAGGGAAACTGACTAGGTAAATTTGAATACATTTTCAAAGTGAACAAAGAAACTGGCAGGAGCGGGATTCCAACCTGCGACCTCCGGGTTACCGTACCGGCGCTCTACCAACTGAGCTATCTTGCCCTATGTTGGCGGTCTCCCAAATTGTCAGTATCTTTGTTCGGGTGGGCGCTAGTCAGAAGTCATAAAACCAGAATGCCGTATAGCAAGAGATCACACCCAATTTTACGATACAACCTGGGAAGCGACATTGTGGGGATCACTCAATGAGGATACGACTTTTTAACTTATAATTCGTCAAACAATCCACAATAATTATAATATATTGTTACATTAATTATGAGAACAGGAAATGTATACAAGTTGCACTATATGTATATATATCAGGTATCGCAAAGAGTGTTTCCATTCGTTTGGTTGTCTTTATCGAGCTTGGAAGTATCTATCTCCTGATGCTATCCTTTACCTTTACAAGATAACTATACGTCCACTGATGGAGTACTGTTCTTACATCTGGTGCTTCTGCTTGTCACTTATCTCTATTAGATAGAGTACAGAAGCGCATTGTTAATTTGGTTGGAGAAGAGTTGGGCTCATCCTTACAATCACTCTCTCACCGGAGATCTGTTGCTATAGCTTTTCCAGCTTGGTTCCTCCAGTTAGGGTGTTTGAGCTCTAGCTGTGCCTAGATGTAGAATGACAAGCTATTTGTTTTGTATATGAAATATCGCCCCACGCAAGGCTGACGCCACTCTAGGCAAAGGGCTACAAAGAAGTAGAAATCAGGAAAGCTGAAGAAAGGAATTGATATATTGGTGCATGCTTCCCTTTATCTTACGATCGTTCCTACTCCATACCTCTTGCATACCTTGAGTGGCTTTAAGCCTTGCATTAAAAATGGTTCTTTAAATAGTCACAGCTAAGCCAAAGATTCTGAAAAATATATTAAAGGTCAACCGAGTAGTACAAGAGCTATCTTTTTATCAGTCTTGAGTGTTCACCACCCTGGATCAGTGTGTTCCCTATATTTTTGAGTAGCAAACGGGTCTTTCTGTTTTTGTTCTGCCGGTCAGTCACTCCTAGTTTCTTTAAATAGCTTTCAACTTCCTCGCTTTCTCTTCCGCGAGGCAGTTTTGTAAATCTCGTAGAAACCATTGCCATGGTAACAGTCGAACGTCGTCTCTCCCTGTCCAAAAAAAAACGCGACATATAATTACACCACAAGCCTTGGAGCGGTCGGCCTTTCCTCAGTACTTCTCAACCAGACACAGGGTGGTTCAAAATAGCCGGGGAAAAAATATTTGAATATGCTTTTCAAACGTTTTAAAGATTTGTTCTTATGCATTTGTTCTTAAAAGAAACATTGGCATTTTTCGTTTTCAATATAACGTCAGATAATTTTTGTTTTTTTCATGACAAGTATTTATCTCCCATAAATTGCAGGATTATATACAAGACGATAGCAACATAATCGCCCTTCATGCAAGTACGTTCAAGGGCGGATCCAGGGGGGGCCGAAGCAAAACAAAAAACACAATTTTTTTCTATTTTTTTTTTTAACTGACGTCGCAAAAAGGCAGCCACTGCGTACACCCACAAAACTCAGCCAAACATTTTTTTGGCCCCTCCCCAAAAAAATGCAAAAAATAATGTTTGGCCCCCAAAAAATTGTGTTCTGGATCCGCCCTTGAGTACGTTATTAGGTGTTTAGCTTCGTATTGCGTTTTTGGAATGATGTAACCTGCTGCTAAGATAGAGTTACCTGTGGACAATGTGGAATTTCCTTAGTTTTGCTCCATTCAGCAAAACAACCTTATTTCTTCGACCATTTCCATGCGTTTTGCATATTATAATGCACAGAAAAAGTTGAAATACTCCTTGAAAGTATGTGATTCCATCTTCCACCATGCATAACCCTTCAACCATCATTCCAATCTATCCGAAACTTTATACAAGTGTCGGCAGTGTAGCAGACGTGGCATTATAAGGTATAGCACATATAGAGCTAACAGGCAGTGTTTATACTTTGTATGATTTGACATACACATGCAACAACGAACCTGTGAAAGTTTTGAGCTCAATCCGTCATCCGAGTCCCGGGTACTATCTTTATAAACATAAAGCTTTCATACTGAAATTAATTGTTTTATAAATTTAGATCATTACTAGATGCCATACTTTTAGCCAAGAACATTCGATAGATAATTATCAAGAATTATACCTTCACAAAAACATATATCTACTTCATGTTTATTTCGAGTATCCTTGTACGAACGGCAAATATTCATCAAAAAGTCCCAGAGGTTGTTGGTAAAAATTTATTTTTAGCAGAAATGCTAATATAAAATAGCACTATTTTAAAACACAGGGTGATAACATTATACTCAGTATAAAAATACAACATTCTTTTGTTTCTCGTGCTCGCTTTAATAATGATTGAATAATCAAAAAGATTGTCCTCCGTTACAAGAATTGAGATAATCGTGTTTAAGAGAACACGATTGCATACATTTGTTTGGCTTAAATTTGTATTAAATCGATACGATTTTAAGCTTTGCATGGTGGGTGCGATATGAGAGAGACTGGGACTGCGGGTAACACCATGTGAAATAGATCTCTTCTAGGAAGAAGTGTGGTTCTGAAAAGAACCGGGGTGAGTGTGTAACTCGACGTTTCGGACAGTGTGCTCTGTCCGTCCTTAGGATGGCTGGGTACATAATGGCTGGGTGCCATTTCTGACCACAATGAATGCATCGCATGGGTCGTTCTGCTCGCGGTTTGTAATTCACCACCTCCTCTTCGTGTTTGCTCTTTCAAAGGTCAGCCGTGTACAGACCAATTGCAGAGAAAGTATTCGGGAGCGCCTGCAACCATCTGAGAGTTGTGTCAACATGCAGAAATGTGGCAAGTTTATAGTTTGGCACTTGACTACATTCTGTTGAGGCTCCGTTCTTCAAAACATCCATGCAGTTTGGCTATGAAAAGCTGCGTTTCAAAGCGTCCATCGATTGACGGCGAGACTATTTTCACATTCACCCGTCCCAGTTCGGTGTCTTGAGTTATAAAGCTTATACTAAAGTTACATCTGAATCTTCAACCTCAGTTGTTATCCTGTATTACTAAAGCCAGTTAATGCGATATTTTATTGGCACTGTTTTTGGTGAAGCAAATATCTCGCCAAAAAGAATGCTACGCCCAAAGTTTCGCTGTGA
Source organism: Hippasteria phrygiana (assembly GCA_037893225.1). NCBI lineage: Eukaryota > Metazoa > Echinodermata > Asteroidea > Valvatida > Goniasteridae > Hippasteria > Hippasteria phrygiana. Next base: position 520,523 of record JAZGUH010000329.1, read on the forward strand.
ATGGTGCCAATAATATGGAATAATCTGCCTGAGAAATTAAGAACCATGCACTCCTTGGGTACATTTGAATCAAAGCTACGTAAAGCCACCCATCAGTGATATTTCTGCCATTTGCGCTGATCTACGGAGTTTATAAACTTGGTTGCCACAATACTTTGGAGCCGAATGGGAATTTCCCCTTGTTTTTCTCGCCAAAAGGGTTGATTCACGGGTTTTTCGCCCATCCCGTAAATCAGCAATAGGTATCTACTGGAGAGTTGAAAATATATTTATTTGTGTAAATATTTTGTATGTGTGTTTAAATATTCAGTTCTATTTAAAAAGTATGCAGGGCCCCAATGAAAAGCAGTTTTAAATTGTTTGGGCACACCCTGGGTAAAGAAATGTAATAAATAGATACATACAACAATAGCTTTAATCCAAATAAAGTTGGTAAGCGTTTCTTTGAAATGGAACTTTGATTACACTCTAAAAATTGTGTTTAGCAATTAAACACAATCTTGCTATCAGTTTGTAAACATGTTTAGAAGCTAAACATTACGTGTCCAATTCCTAAACTTCAGTGTTCAATGGCTAAACACTATCCGTCAATACGCTAAACATGTTTAGTATGTAAACGTGTTTACAAACTGATAGCAAGAAAGTGTTTAGAAAAGTGTTTATTTGCTAAACACTGTTTCATTTTCACTATGCACCCATACATCCCAACCAAGAGCGTTGTATGGCCTTTTAGAAATCTCTTTGAGTTTATGCTTATGTGAATTTCCATATTTATTAGTGCAGGAGTGATGTCAGACAATGGGAAGGCTTCAGTACCATCCAATTTGTACATGAAAATATATATATATATTTTACTTTCCCAGGGTAAATTTTTGTCATGTTGGTGTTTTTGCCTTAGTCAGTTACCAAATTTAACGTACAAACTGGTAATTTCTTATTAAGAAGATTCTTAATGTCTTATTTTCTAAAGAGAATCAGTGTTTTATCCTAAATCTAGAGTTAACACTATGAACCCCTTGGATGTGATTTCCTATTAAGAATGGACAGGAGGATTAAAAGAATGTGATTTTAACAATGAGGGTCCAAAATCACACACCCAGAGTCCAGAATCACAATGCGGTTTAAGCTGTTAAACCCAGAATTCACAATGTACTCTTTGTCAGGGTGGGATAATAGTTCACAGGCTTCAGATGTGATTTTAAATAGAGTAGGATGTGATTTTAGACCCTCATTGTTAAAATCACATCCTCTTAATCCTCATGTCCATTTTGAATAGGAAATCGCATCCAAGGAATTCGCAGTGTAAGGGCATTTCTCAAACTTTGGCTTCGGCTTGGGCTTCGACTTCGTCTCCAGCTATTCCCCAGTCCCATTGCCAATCGGAAGCCTTGAATACGTAAATAGAATGAACAGGCTCTGCCTCTGGATTCAAATATAAGACTTTGATGTAGCAAAAAAAGTGTCAAAGATTTTGCCAAATCCGGGAACATAAAATTACGCGAAGCCGAAGCCCAAGTCGAAGCCAAGCTTTGAGGAAATGCTCTAAGACGACTCCATATAGTGGCTGGCTCGACCAGTGTTAAGATTGTACTCTTTCGACTCCCTTCAGGTTTCACATATATGACATTTGAATGTTTGCAAGTAAGTCATTGGTCTTCAAGACTTTACAAGAAAGGCCAAGATCCCAACTTTCAGTGTTGTCTGAAAAATTGATCCGTCGCTTGCAATTCATAATGCACTACAGACAGCAAAAACCTGCATAGGGATATCAGTCGGGAGAGATCAACTATGTACGATCAGCTATGCAGTAAACGGCCGTCGGGCTGTGTGTCTGTCTGTCTTTCTGTTTGTCGGTCGGTCTGACGAAACGTAGAGAGAGGTACCGGTAGGTGTTTTAACTGGCATTGCTTTATATTGCTGCTGCGGTGATGGATCGCTTAATCAGTGTATACGATACAAGCTGGCTAGAAATAAATCTTGATTCCCCGTTGGTATCTGTAGTCACGAATTACATAAGCCAGACCCAGAGACCAGATGGGCTCATGACGTAACTCGTCCAATCCAATTTTTTAATATCCGGAGTCTTGTTCTGCTGTCGCATGAACTCCACGACTAATTACTGGACAAGAATGTTGCGTCAAGACTTGAGTCGTGATGTGAATAAGGACACAGGTTTCCGAAATTGATTTTTGGGAATGACCATCCATAACGGTCAGACCTGTCCTGTCAATGGCGATCCTTAACGAGTTCTGAGAACTGGGGCAAATATTATAGAAAGTCTGCTAAACACTAAAAAAACAATCTCAGTACAAAAGGATTCGGTTAGTAAAAGCAGGTTACCAATTTAAGTGTGATATTTAAGTGCGTTTTATGTATACGTATAGGCCTATCCAAAGCGTGCACCTGTTACAATACAAGACAATAGGGTACACAGTTGGGAAAATGTTTAAAGTATAAACAATAGTACAATTGGAGGTCCACCATTGAAGGTATTTGCAACTCTAAATTCTCTACCTTATGGATACCGAGAAACAATAGAGGACAAAAGGATGAAAAGGTCTCCACAAGGAAATTCTAAAGAGGATGTCTCCACAAGGAAATTCTACAGAGGATGTCTCCACCAGGAAATGTGTGCACAGTTTATGGGGGAATGCTTAAGTATAGGAACAAAGGAAAGAACCAAGCCATGTCTCCACAGCGATATACATTTTGGAAATAGCAAAGTTGCTCTAACCTTGAATACTCTACACTGTTATTCTCCTGTGTAAAAAACCGCTGTGTAGAAAAGATTTTAAGCAACCATGTGTAATTATTGAACAAGGTTGTGTGATCATATCTGTCGCAAGATGAAGGAGAATACTTAGGCCTAAGGGGGTCACGATCACAATTTTGGGGTTAAAAGAGCGTTCACATTGCGAGTAAAACCAGTCTTTGTCTTCATTTTTCTCATACATGAAAACAAAGGAATGTCCACACTAGGTATGGAACGTAAAACTTTGTGTATGTGTGAGGATGAGTATGTAAATACCGGCAATCGTGGACTAGGGACAAAACGGTTAGGGCATAGACAAAGGGTCCACGATGGACCGAACGTCCACGATTAAAATTCGTGTACAAATCATATGGGAGGCCTTCCGAAAAAGTACAAACAAAAGAGGGACAATAGGGAGTCCGCGATTACAGGCAAACGTTGCCTGTATCATAACCTTGTAATGACGTGCATTTGTGAAGACTATAGATTAAACATGCAAAACTACTATACCACACACGCACACCCAAGTGTGTAAATACCGTATTTACACACTTGGGTGTGCGTGTGTGGTATAATAATTTTGCATGTTTAATCTATAGTCTTCACAAATGCACGTCATTACAAGGTTATGATACAGCCAACGTTTGCACAAGTGTTCATAGAAGTGTTAACCCTTGAGTACGGTATTTTACGGGAGACGTCGGGGTGCCGCGGCGGTTATGGCAGCCAAGCGAACCGCTACAATGTGTTTGTGCAGTCAAGCGTAACCTATACACAATAATCCAACAATGGATTGAAACTGCACAAACAGCGGCCGATGGTGTCATCCGGCCTGGTGGCACTGTTTTTTTGCGCATATTTGCGGCATCCGTACGCAAGGGGTAATTAGTTATAATATTCCACCTTTTAACATTAACGGCTTCAGCATGCAGATCTAGCACCGCTTGGGAAAAAATAATCTATAGGCACAAATTGTAAACGAATAACATGAAACATATTATAATATATAAAATTATTATATAATTTGTGTCCGTCGATAAGTAATGCATTTTGTGAACGAGATTTGTCATCTTTGCCCTGCTTTCGAGGTTGAGGTTTGCAGGCTGACAGCCGGTGCGTGCAAGCCAGATCGGGCCAAACAAGTCAAGTAAATGTAATTCAATTTAGCTGTCCCTTTGTGAGTTTTTTTTCCATTAGACGAGATGTGAGCGCCGTCCTCCCCCTGTGTTGCCTGCCTCGGCTTTGGGGTAAAATGGCTAGCTGACCTCGCGGCAGGCCGACTAAGGAGAATTCCCTGGGGTAATTAGCTATTCACTGGCTGTGTTTTGACAAAAAGGTTGGCCGATGGAAGGTAATGTAATAATAGAGAATACAACATTAACCAACCATAATTGCCAAGGTATATTTGCGATGATGCGCTAATTGAAGTTGTTGCCGTTTTGCGCCCGTAATTTCTAGGCTAAAAAAATGATTATAATTCTTGTTTAATGGGTGGCATTGCATAAGATATCTACTACTGTAATATCAGATACCTTGAAGGGGATCCCTAGCTTCTGCAAATCAAAAGACTACACTGCAAAAACGTGGGTGCTAAATTCAACACTCTCGGTGTTCCAAAAGGACTACACCAAGAATTGTTACCGGTGTTAAAATTATTGGTGTTATTTCAAATCAATTGGTGTCATTCTTAACACCTATGAGTGTATTGTTACACCCGTGGGTACGATAACACCAAATGTGTTAAAATAACACAAATTGGTGTGGTCCTCTCATAACACCGAAAAGTGTTATTTTTAACACCCTAGTTTTTGCAGTGTAGTTATCACTAGATATACCCAGCAAGATATGGGACCAAGGGGTACCCCTCCAGACTATTGTTACCTAACACCCCCCCCCCCCCCCCCGGATATCTGAAAGGAATTCCTGAGATTTCGGAAACACAATGACCAACACAAAAGAGGGGGTTCCCTCTGTCCCATCTTGCTTCAAATGTCACTAGAGGTATCACAGATTCTATTTCCATCTGAAGCACAGTATTGTCTCATCCATGCATCAAAGCCTTCATCTATTAAGAAGCCACTTAATAGGCACCGTATAATCCATTTCTATCTATTTGCGTTTCCTTTTCACCGCACGGGCATTTGGAGTGGAATGCTTGGCACTGTAATTGTGCCGTTGGGAGTTATATCTCATCGAAATAGTAAACAGATGGGTATGCAATTGACTTTGTGCATGCTTGATATAAATGACTTAAAAATTAGCCTCCTGTCATTCTTACAAGGGACCAATCGGAAGTCGCATTTCTCCGTTTTCAGCTGCAGGCAAAAATCCATTGAGGGTCGAAATTTTCGATTTTCGTTTGATTGCTTAAAATGCTAGTTTATGTAAAATAAAATCATAATGTGTTTTCGTTTTTATTTTTTGTGTTTTTTTTAGTAACAATAAAATGTTTTAAAAAGATTTTAGTGAGGTAACTCACTGATAATCACCGGAATTTGTGCTTAGTTTTCTTCATCAGATTCGTTATTTTTCGATTCGTGTACATCGCCATTTTGAATGCAATCATAACTTGGTATCAATTTAAAGCTTGTGAACTAAACTCTTCATTAATTAGCCGATCTGACCGATATTACCACAAATAAACCAATGAGAGACACTTTTAGGAGATACGAAGGCTACCCCCTAATAGTGAGCCGTTCGCTTGATTTCTACAATAGTACTGGATCATCTAATATCTAATTCTTATTTTTATCATAACGTTTTTATTACTGTTCTGATTTTAATAATTCTTTCATCATTTTAAAGCTCATGATTTGTTCTTTCCAATGGTATATAAATCTAGAAATTATTTTTTTGCAATGAGAGACTGTTCTCTATTGAGGGCGCCACATACACCAAACCCCCTCGTTCAGTTAGACTTATTGTCCCTAGCTAAGTTCCGTGTTACCTCGTAAACCCTTATGTAAATTGAATTGTTACAAGGGCATAATTTTATTTTTGCATTTTACTAAAATGGCTTTTTATAATAATATTATTGCAAGCAGTTTTGGGGTAAATGTCTTTTTAAAGATGCCGTGTCCGTGCTTCTTGGGGGCGTGGCACCCAACAAATAATTATCAAAAGGAATTGCTCATTAGCATTAGATCAGTTCAGGCACGGATCCAGAGGGAGGTATTGGGGGTCGAACCCCCCCCCCCCCCCCCCCCCCGCTCGTTGCCAATTCTTATTTTTTGCTTGTGAGGTCCTACGCCTAGGTAAACCAGAAAAGAATAGCGAAACCCCGTTTCGGGTATTAGAAAGAGGTTAAATGGCTCCACCTACATTGAAAAACGTTTTGGGCAAATCTACGAACAAATATGTCAGAACCACCCATCCCCCCCCCCCCCCCCGCCCCTGCAAACAATCCTGGATCCGCCCCTGCAGTTGTGTACTTTCCAATGTGACATTCTACCAAAATAAATCCATTGAAGATAAGTAAGAGAGTATAAGTAAGTTTCAGTTTTGCAATAGAAGCGGAACGCTCCTATTCTTATTTATACTATAACGCAATCTTCGCGCGTAAAGTTAAGACCAAATAGATAACAGTGTATAGTAAGCGGATTTTTTTTCGTTCGAAAATACAGTTTTCCTTCTTTATTTGTTTGTAGGAGAAAATCCATTGAATTTACATTCTCAGCAATAGAGCACAGACATTGCAGCCTTAATGGCGCTCGTATAATTTAGAAATATTGTTTCATAATGATACGGGTGCTCCTGGGAAGTGCAAGCGTCTGTCATATCGGTGATCAACCAATCCTTGTATGGAAATAAATCACTTGAAATCTGGCCACCGATCGCGCTCGTTAACGAGTTACTGGCGCCCAAACCCTGAAACTAATTCCAGCTATCTACAATTGTCAATCAAGTGACGCCCTTCTCTTCTGAAAACTCTGTGTCGAGTTGCCGAAGATGAAAGGGTTCATTTGATATCATGGAATTCCCGGGACGATATTACTGGTCAGGTTATGTTGTAATTCATCACTATATTTCCTGAGATTCCACTTCAAGCATCGATTGCACATCCAAACGGGCTGTTGTAATTAAACATTAACGATCGACAGAAGGAGGATAACTTCCGGGTATCGTGCAGTAAAAAAAATAGAGCATGTAGGGACTGTTAAATTCTTCCAGCAAAATTTTCAGGACAGAGAGCACTTAAAACCAATTAATGTCTGTGACTGTTTAGGTCCCCCAAAACCGTTTTGCGTTCAGTTCCGTTTGCCTTTCTACAAAGACTACATTAAAATGCCAAGAGAAGAGAGGAATGCCTTTCGTTCTATCTATTGTGTGTTTTTAACCGATTTGGGGAAATCCAATAACAGCAAAAACCATCTCGCAAAAATTGGGTTAGACCATCTTGGAAAAATGTTACCCGGCATGATCTAAAACTACTTCAATTCTGATGAATTTTGTATCAGATAAGTTACTTTAAGAATAGGTTCTTGTACTTTGAAGTTTTATGAGTTGTTTATGGTTCGCGTATATATACTTTTCGTGTGTATATATTTTTTTCGTTTTCGTTTCTGTTTGTTTCGCTTTTCCCTTTTACAATATTAATTTTAAAATTACTTAGATTATAAACGGCTCTGTATGAACAGTTCTGCGGTACTTTTAGCTGCAAAAGTCGAACTGCAAAAGCGATTCATTGGCAATTTAGCTGGATTAATTACAGTCTTCTCTAAAACACGGCTAACCCCTTCAAACACACAAATAAATTGTGAAACAAAATTATAAATATTACATTTTAAAATTATTAAATTGTTTCAGCGCAACCCTTATTAGAACAAATTTAAAGAGTATATCGGCTTTACAGGAAAGCAGGTACGAAAGCAATACAAATACCACGGGAAATCCTGGGAACCTTCAGACGCCACATCTGTTTTGATAACTTAAATCTGAACAAAAAGCTCTGGCAGAAGGCAGAGTGGCCGCAGTGCATTAAAAAGGATCCTGACTTACACAAATGTATAGCTGGACACAATGACACACAATCTCGCCGTATCGGGAGAATAATACATATAGTTGCCATGGCAGCCCCTCATTTTCCTACTAAAGGATGCCTGTGGAGAGGGTTGTCTCTTAATGGATTATATATCTGGCAGGTGTAAGTCTAATATTTGCTTGAGCATCTTACGCATGTGACATTTGATACCGACTGGTCTGGGGCCTAAGGTGGTTAGCTGTCCCGCAGGGGTTTCTGTCTACTTGAGGCTTTAAGATAAAGAGTGCTCAACCACCCCTATTGTCGTTACTCAAAGTCCCATCTCCTGTATTTGTAGCTCCTTGTAAGTGTTGAAGTCAAGCCTTCCTTCTCCCCCTCCAAAATAATTTGGAGTGCCGATTTACCTTCTTCAAAAGTTCTTTAACAACGACGACACCGCTAATACCGATGGGAAGAATTTACTTTAATACCCCCCACCAAAACCGGTCAGGAACAGCAACATTTACAAAAAATACCACCCATTTGTGTTCAGGATTGTATAAACACTTGCCACAACATTTAAGTTTGTGAATTTAGTCAGGACTTTTTCCTGCAATAAAGGTATAGAAAGTTTGCGCTTACACAAGTGTGGGTGTACAAGCGTTACATACGTTGTGTGGACCTCGGAACAAAAGATGTCCACACTAGGCAGGTAGCGAAGACATTGTGTGGACTAGCCCATGTCCACACTTGGTTTTCCCCTTGTGAAAAAGGGGTTTAGAGGGAAAATTGGGTTAGGGTTTTTTGTGGGAGAATAAAGGGAATTACTTCAGGGGGCCACCATCAAAAATTGGGGTTGAAATTTCTTTCTGGATATGAGAAAAATGAGTATTTTGGCCGAGAATTCTTAAGTACACGAATACAAAGGTATGTCTACACAAGGATAGTAATGTAGAGCTGTGTGTGTGTGTGTGTTTACATGTGTTAGATGTTCTTGGCACAGTGTAAATGGTCACTCAGTGTTCACGTGCATGTTGATTTCTGCCTCATTTTTACGGATTTTGTTGACATAAATCTGGAGCTGTGCCACATGTATAGACAGCTGTTATCAAGGAGGTTTTGTTATTTTCCAAGATTTTGCTGTTCCTAACCGATTTTGGTGGGGTATTAAAATAGCTCTTTCCATGCCGATAATAGTCTGATTGTTTCCATTATTGGTTTAGGCCTATCTCTTACCTTCGTTTATGGAAGTCGCCTTAGTACTAGGCCTACAAGGCCTCAAGCCATATCTATGTAGAGCACTGCGGACAATGGTGGTAGAGATTTTAGGTTAATTGACAACCATTACCACTTTAATTAAGGTTTTTTGGGGTCCAGATCTTCATCTTCAACAAATTATTCTAATTTTCAGACCTATAGGCCGAGGCGGGGTAACTTCCACTGTTGGAGAGGCCGACTCAACCCCCCCCCCCCCCCCCCCCCCCTCACACACACACACACAAGTGTGTAAACACCGGCAATCGCGGACCTCCTATTGTCCCTCTTTTGTTTATACTCTAACTTTTTCGGAAGGCCTCCCATTGGTTTTGTACACGATTTTCAATCGTGGACCTTGACACAATCGCGGACCCTATTGTCCTCTTTGTTAAAGGTCCACGGTCTGAATAGCTATACAAACGCACACACACACACAAAAGAGAAATGTTTTTTTTTTTTTATAAAATGCAGCAACAGTATCAGGCAGAGTGCTAAACGAGCTCGTGTGTTTTGTCCAGAAGGAAAAAATTGCATCGTGACGTTAATTTTAAACTGTCGTTTTCACCAGTTATCGCTTTCAACTGGAAAGTTATGGTTTTGCATGCATGTAATGACCTGGATACTCATTTTCGCTCTCGGGAGTGGACTTTTCACCTTCACCGCGCGCCTTGACTAAAGGCTACAGGGCAGTTTTCCAACGATTTCCAGCTGGAAATTGTTGGAAAACGATATATATTTCCACTTTTCTTGACAACGACAGCACACCTTGTGCCATCATTTCACAGAATGATTGAGACTACTATTAACTTACAGTCTAGTACAATATTTCGTAATAATTCAGTTTAAAAAAATTGGAGGATTACCAATCGTGTACACTATCCTTAATTCTAAGAGCTGTATACACGCGCACGCAGAAATTCATCGAATCTTTCCAGTACAAGTAGAATAGGGCCCTAATATGTCGTCGATTTTGTGACGATTGTATTTATCATTTCTTCTTATTGTCTTTGTGAGGGTTATTTTATGTTTCACGCCTAATTCTTTGTCTTAACTCTACTTCCTCCCTTAGGGGTTTTTGCTAAAGGAACTTTCCGAGCCCGCTAACACCAAAAGCATTAACCAAATGGAACATTTTTAAACAGTAGAGGGACATATCAAATCTCGTGTGTTGAGTTATTGTGGTTGGGCTTTTTAATCCTGAATCCATCAAAAACTAGCAAAAGCAAGCAATCGTTTTTGATGGATTCGAGGAAGGTGCGTATCGAGGTTGTAGGTCTGGGCTGAGAGGGAAATCGAAAACAAAACTCTGAAAAAGGGTGAACCCCTCCACAAAAAACGGTGATGAAAAAAGCGAGGGGTAATGCATTTTTTGTGGCGGCGCTTTCGATTTACTAAAAAAGAACTAAAACAACAATAATTAAAAAAAAATATAAAATAAAGCTGGCAAGTTTTACCTGCTACAGTGTGTATGCGTCTCCCTGGCATTTTAAGTCCTTACTGGTCCCAGTCCAAATATACTAATAATAATATTAAACCGAATTATGCCTCGGATACATGTCTTATAATTGGATTAGGTCTTGTCAGAAGACACAAAATGTGGATCGCGTTCGTTTGTAAATTGACCACAATATAGAATACATGTAGGTTGGGTTTTCAGTGGACACGGCCCTTCAGTCCATGGACACGCATTATTTTCAACAAGAGGTTATAAAAACTGTACAAGGTTAGATTGCGTTGTGCTTTTTCGTTGTTCAGTTAATCATGGGCCTTTCTCAAACCTGGCTTCGGCTTCGTCTCCAGCTATTCCCCAGCTCCAATTCATGATTATTAAGAAAAGAAAAAACGCTTTCCATGTCACAATGACATCTCAAAGCCCTGAACAATTATTACAAATTATTACACTCCTAAAACAACTAATTAATGACCAAATAAATGTAATAGTTAAAAAATACTGTTTAAAGAGATAAGTTTTCAAAGAAGTTTTAAAAATGTCCACACTATCAGTAGAACGTAGCCTAATGCTGCCTCGAATACTTAAACAAAATTAACCGGCTCTGGCTCTGGGTTCAAATAAAATACTTTGGTGTATTTTATAGCCGAACAATCGTTGGAAAAATGCCCTCTATTGATCGATTATAGTTAATCCGTGTTGTGTCTAAAATATGTTAACAATCTGAAAACGGTCGCACGCGTAGTGTACCGAAGCGACGCGTTGTAACAAGAGCATGCAGTGGATCTTGGACGTTCCGCTCGGCCCTCGGCCTCTGTACATGTTATGTGACCAATTAAAAAACGATCCCATTTACAAAAATTGGGCGTTTTTACAAGAGGGCGCCATAACAAATGCCGCCCGATGGTTGAAAACTAACGCCGTTTTTTCTCTCGGTTTTTTTTTCGCCATCTAAGAACGTAAAACAGGTCAGTGGAACGATATTTCCTATAAAATACTAACCCCCAAATCCGCCCATTTCTGAAAATTTCAACAATGACCAATCATGTACACTACATTATTTTAAGCTCTCGTATGCTCACAAACATTCCACAGACTTTGCTTCTAATTAACACTGCCAGTATTCTCTATTTGTAATCGGCGTCTAGTTATCCTTTACTACGAAATCACATGCATCTAAACACGTACTATTATTTTTGGTATTTCAGTTTAACAACAGTCTGGGGGTGGGAGTTGGGCCCGGAAAGCTTTTCGTTGAGGGTTGATTTGATTTATTTATTATCCACACTATACAAAGCATAGAAATTCAACTTCCACTGGCATTCCAAAATAGAAATGATTTATTGATTTATTTATTTCTTATTTATCCTGGGTAGCCTGATCAGTGCAAATGCACTGTTCTCCCGCAGGGCCAGGTTTTGAATTGAGAGAAGATGCCGAAGGAAATTTCAGTTTTAGCAGTGGGAGGAAAACCCCAGAACAATTATTCTTGGGGAAAACCCACGCAATCAGGTAGGCACTGAAAACCCAATCCACACAGTGCACCTGGTGGGAATCGAACCAGGGTCACCAGAGGTGGAAGGCGAGGAAAGAACCACTACACCAACCTGACCGCCCTACATTAAATATAATCACCAATACAGATCACAATACAATATACACAGCATCACGTAACTCACTCACTCACTTAAACAAAGTGAATACAATACTATTACAACAAAGACGACTAACACTACATTGTACAAGAATGGGGACGAACCAGTTTATAACAATCCTAAAACCCATGTAGGCCGTGGGCCAAGGCCCAAAAAGAGCTTCTTTCGTAACGTACCTAAGGAGGATGATTTCTTTTTGGTTTGTTCAATAGAAATAATTATCACAGATAGTATTTGGGTTGTTCTTAGTTGTGAATCTTGTTTGTTAATTAGCACAACACTCTCAAACAATTGAATAAAATCGACTTCTTCTCACGGAAAGAGGCTGAAAAGTGACTAGTCTGGCGCAGTTCACCGTGTGTATGTGACGTCTGGGAGCCATACAATAGTCTCCATAGTACCGCGCCATTGTTTACGTAAATTCAGCAACCGCAGGAGACTACGAGAGAGCGATGCATGAGAGAGCGGTTCTAACGTGGACTTTGGCGATATTTCTTACAATTGTCGACCCGACAGAGGAAAATTTAAACTTCAAAACACACAATCTGGGACAGAATGTATCATAGCTCTTGCAGGTTTCCTGAGTTTGAAAATATTTTCTTTAGAAATACGTCAAAACAACGAGTGTTTGAGGCTGTTTGTGTCATGTTTACTTTGTACATCAGCTGCTTGGGTGCACGTACAGTGTATGCACCCTCAATTTCAGGTCGCTGACGCAATACTTTCAAGCAAGGCTGTAATGAAGGTGAGGTTATTTCCCCCGTATATTATCGATAGATTGATGCAATGGTCAGGCATGTTTTGGTTGATTTTTCAAACTACATACAACGAAGACTCGGTCCCATGTATTCATATGCATCATACATGTAGGCCTTTGCAAGGGCCCTGTAATTTATAAACGTTATACAACTTACAAGGATTACTAGCAGAACTGCATTTTCGTCTGCAGGTCTAGTGTTGGTCGAGACTGCTGTCATGGTCATTATGGCAGTGTTCTTTTTAAAAGGAAATGTCGAGAGGTTAGTATTTAGTTTATTTTGGGGTTTGTGGGGGGGGGGGGGGGGGGGGGGGGGGTTCTGTTGGGAAAAGGTCTTACACACTGTGTAAAGTCATCACTTTATGAATGTTTTGTTTTCAAGGGACACTAGTTGAATAGGAAAGAATGTAGTATTGAGACGCCATTGTGTTAGTTATGTACAATGTCTATGGTGACTCACGACCATTTTTAGAAATGTTCTGTCCCAAATTCATGGTTTTTTTTTCCTTTTCAACATATATCTGCAATGACTAACCATCATTGAAGTAAGATATGGTAAAAAAAAAAGTAGCGGCAGGACGTTGCATTCTTTCCATTAAATATTTTTAATAATTCCAAAAACAATGAGCCAAACTGTTGCGCCCTTTAACCACCCCACCCCTAAAAAAACCCACATTGGTTGGGTTGATTTTGCACAACATAACATGTTCCAGCAAGTTCCAATAAATTTGCCTGACAAGTTCAACATTTTCCAATAAATTTCGTTAACTGGCCTTTATCAGGAGTTTCAGGACATCCTGGAGATATTAGCAAACTATATCAACATCTGAGAGAAGGATCCAACCATCTTGAATATTCATTTTACATGTACATGTATTTATAATTGTTTTCCTTTTTTCAGCACGAGGGGTCTACCACCAGTCACTGAAGGACAAATGATCTTTCAAAAGGGCCCATAGAAATTTCACCAGCATGATCAACGCCGAAAAAACTTTTGTGCACGCCTTTTTGTGCATGCCCTGTTGGACTTCACCAAGTACTGGATCGACTGGGCAAGTGCTCCATTTATTCATCAAGGAAGAAAAGCAACCTTATTCTACTGTGACCTTATTTTTTAAGTCCATGCAATTATTTTGGCTTTCTATGTTGCATGTTGTGCTTATGCCTTGTTAAATTTCACTGACGAGGCGGCCCTGATGAAGCTACTTGGATTTTGAGCAGACATTGCAGCTAAAGTAATTTTCCTTCGAGAAAGTGTCTTCCATTACTTAACGTGACCAAATGCAAGTACTACTAAGGGATCTCTTTCTTAATATGCCATCAACCATTACGTAATTTAAGGCCACTCATTCTTCAGTCTTGTTCCTTGATGGACAATATAATGTGTGATATTCACTCAAAGTTTTAAATATCGGTGACTGTTTTATAACTTAATTATGCCATTCTTCAACTGGAACTGTAAGATCTGAGAAGAACAGTGGACTGTGTGTGACCATCTATTTTTTTAAATTAATGTTGCAAGATAACTGTCAGTGCCCAATTTTTTTCCAATATCTGTTGGAAGTGAATTTTCAATTGAAGACTGAAAAGAGTAAACAATTCTGAATTAATAATTTCAACGGCTAAAATCACTTTCCAAGGTGTTGTACTTTGCAATTCTTGTTTTAGTAAGTACATGTATTAATAACAAATGAAAAAAAAGAAAATGCTGACAAAAGTTAACATGTTTATATATTAACAAATTTATTCTTGTCCATTCCATGATCAGCATGTGAAATTTGAGAAATTACACTTCTAAGTTATTCTCAATAAATTGATGGATTATATTTTTGTAGATATTCTTGAAATGATAAAAAGGCTTGAAATGATAAAAAATTGTACTCAATCTAACACTCTTGCAATACAGGTGTAATTTTACAAGGGGTGATTAGTCTGTCTGGAAACATCCCCCAACAAACGTTTTTGTTCAGGGTACTGAACAATTTTGTTTCTGATGCAATGGTTTTAAAAAGTAAATGTAAGAACAATTTGAACTACTTTAAAGGTTTAGTGTACTTGTTCATCATGCATGCTGCTCTATAGCAAATGACGAGTTTCATTAGAATACTTCAAACTGAAGTTGCCTTTTTAAAATTAGGTAGAATGACAGGGAACAGGTGTGTACATCTGTATACTGATCAGACTACTATAAACAATAAGTACCTCAGGAATATTCTGATATGAAGCACAAGTTCAATACGTATTTGCTTTCTTTTTAAATAAATTAAACTGCACTAAAAACACGTACACAGAAAGCATCTTTAACTAGTAAAGACAATTAAGATGAACATGAGGATTACTAGAACAGCTCAGTCTCACTTAAATGTTTGCTTTGGTTCTCATAATGAGCTAATATAGCTTGTAGTACTAGTGGTAAAAATAAAAATGTGCACCCATAATATTTAACCCAGATTCCTCGTAAAAATGTATGGCCCCCACGAGCTATAATTTCAAAACGTTGTCAGGCATGGTTTCATTAATACTAATTGTATTTTATTTTATTTTATATTTTTTTTTGGGGGGGGGGGTTGGTTCTGTACTCGTTCCTTCTGACCTGATTTTCATAAAATTCTTTGAAAAAGTACATGTCTTTGGAATTATGCGTAAATTGTTCAATATCGTAAAAAAGTTTAAAATTGATTTTTTCGGATAAAGCTACCGCCCTTCCCCCATACAAGTATGCCTTAATTTTACTTACTACTGAATGAAAGTCTTTATATCTGGTTAACAAATAATATTAGTCGAGATGCCTGGCTTACAATTTTAATAAAGTAATGAAATAAGTGAGATTACACAGCATTCCCGATAAAACCCAGCGCTTGTTAACGCGGCCGCGGATAGACATCCGCAGTCGCCGCTACTGCACAAGCGATCTCGGCGAAATTGCTGTCCAGATGTTCTCCCTTTGCACACAGTGTGTCACCTTGTTCCATGACGTTTCAGTATTTTATGCACCGAAATCACGAATGCATATGTCATGTCCGTCTCCTCTGGGCGTCGCCATCTTGGATTGCGCAACATCTTGTTACCAGACGCTCCAATACATTGTTAACATTGATCGATAGCAGAGGGACCCGACTTTTTTTGACAGCCACGTACTCCAAAAAATAGAGCTTTGAAGTAATTTTATTTGCCCGAACTTTTTACTACTACATAAAAGCAAACAAAACAAGACAAAAAGAACAAGGTTCACACAACTCAGTCTATTTTTGGCTTCGTTTTAATATCATTTGCAGGTATATTGCCGAGGTACGTTACGAAAATTAAAAACTAAAGCACTTTTTGCGACTCGGCCCACGGCCTAATGCCAAAATGTTGAGGGCGAGTAGACAAAATGTATCAACTGTAGAATCTAACGGTCAGCAATTACCTCTTGACAAACTTATTAAAAAGGTGGATCGCATTTGGAACAAACGAATTTCTAGTGCGACAGAGTGAAGCAGGTGGAACACAAAGACGGATACCCGATCTGTTGAATCTGAAATAATTATTAAATGGATGTGAGGAATCCTGCATTATTTTGTGAACTTTCAACAAAACCCTCTGCTCATCATACAAAAATGGACAATGGAAGGAAGATCTGCATGAATTATACGTTGGGCAATCTTCCTTGGCCTTTCTAACTTCTTAATGTTTTCTTTTGACAAGTTACCAAAGTTACAAATGAGACAAAAAGTAAGAATACTCTGAATCAGAGACTGATATATAGAAGAGAATTAAAAACCTATTGTCAACACGAAATTCCTTCAATTCCTTCAAAGTTTATGCTTTGCTTTTTGTCTCATTTCCCCATACTTTTACACATTATGGAAGAAGTTTTACACTCAGACCTTAAAAATAGGTCAGGTAAATAGCCAAAGATTTGGGGCCATTTCAGCAAATTTGAGAGGTGAGGTTTATCGCTCGCCTTTGTAATCGACGTGCGCTGGATTTATTGTTCATTTCGCACAATGTTTCCTGCGCGCTTGAAGAGCTGATCGTGTTACAGGCTCAGTGCGCGCGGGCATCGATCGCCTTGCATGACTTCTGCTATTTTTGGCCGAGGTAAAAGGTGAGTGCCCGCTCGATTCCTCGCGAGGTTGGCTCGATCTCCTCAACTAACGGGGGAGCGTAATGCCCTGCTGCAGCAGGATGTAAGAACAGTTAGGCTGCATTATGACGCCGCGACATTAGTCTTCGTATTAATTCGAAATGAGCAGGTATCCGTGCGAGCTATGTCCGTTGCACTTGCCGATAATCCACGGGCGGATCTGGCCTTTCATTTAGGGAGGGTTGTACCCGCCTATAACGGTACAGTGTACAGTGTATGGACCAGCGGTATACCCACTGGTAACAAGGATGTAGTTTAGCATTGCTAATCACAACTTTGCTCAGCAGCCCGCGGGGGAGAGGGTGGTTGTCCCCCCCCCCCCCCCCCCCCCCTCTAGATCCACGCCTGTATATAGCTTTGGTAATGACCACAAATATAATTGAATACATTTTCAAAGTGAACAAAGAAACTGGCAGGAGCGGGATTCGAATCTGCGATCTCCGGGTTACCGTACCGGCGCTCTACCAACTGAGCTATTTTGCCCTATGTTGGCGGTTTCCCAAATTGTCAGTCTCTTTGTTTGGGTGGGCGCTAGTCAGAAAATAAAATAAAATTGTTTAGTTTCGTTCTGAAAGCTATACTGTTTATAAAGATGATACTAGTACCAAATCTCCTGAGAAATACTTCCAGCTGAAGTGCTGTCATCCTCAAGAAAAAGAACCGCTCAAAACCCTGTGGCTATTTCGATTTCCACACTCGTAATAAGCACACAGTGAACGTACACAAACCCACTATTACAACAGAACGGCTTGTCACTATTTTCTCGGAACTCGGATCACATAATGAGCTCAAACTTCCCCAGATTGTATACGTTGAAGTACACAAAGTGAACGCTGTCTCAAACTGGGTTGTCAGGTCTATCAATGCTATTATCGTCGTGTGCCTTGAAAAAGGGTAAGGACGAAAAATGTGTAAAAAGCTCAAATTCGGTGTGTTTTTTTCGGGTAATCGAAGTATTGAAATATCTGTCATTTCGTCTCAAGCGGCTACGTCATTCTGACGTAATTAACAGAATGAAAAGGACAGAAGGGGGTTTTTGATTCTTTTTACCCGGCATAAGGACGTACGTTAGCGTGTAATACCAATGTAACAAAACATGATACAAGTGCGTTCACCCCACCACTTCAGTGGGACGTTAAACACACTTGGAGCAAAGTGTATTTCCGGCAAAAGGTCGTTATGATTTCACATGCTGCTTAAGCGGACGAGAGTTCCCGGCAAAAGGTCGTCAGCATTATGCAAATACTTTAAAATTGAGTAATATTCTTATTTGAAAATCCACAACATTATTGGGAATATTATAATAATTTTCTTCTGACAAAAATTCAGCCTTTTGCGATTCTTAATTTAGAAATGGGAACACAAAAACTTTAAAGTCGATTTTCTCAAAATGTGATTTGTGCGTGACTGGGCACGTGACTCTCCTTTTCCGGGCACACGACGATATTATACCTTTAAAGGAATAATGAAATAAATATCCAATTTAACTTGTCTTCCCACGTATATAACCGGCCATGTCTTACAACAATAGAAGCGTGATATATATTTTTAATGTGGAAATCAACCAAAACGTTAAAACTTCTTCCAGGAAAATGTAAAATAGAAAACCTTGTTTTTTGTGTACTGACAGTGCTATGGATAGCTACACAACTGCTGTACCTCTGATGACATCATGCTTTGACTCATGAATATTAAAAATAACATTCACCCAAAAACCAAAATTTTAATAAGTATACTTGAAATTGCTGCAAACAACATGAAAATAGCTCTGTCTCAGAGTTATTTCTGAGTACCTTATATTTAAATTGCATTTGACATTTATATATTGGGGGCGTGTTCAGAGAAACATAGATTACATTTTTAAAATGGCAAAAGAAAAAATGGATTACGTAGCAGGGAGGAAACAGTAAATTTTACAACAAACATTGGTACTGCCAGAAAAACGTAACAGCAAACCAAAAGAATTACTATAGCACTTTAATGTTTCTCTTGCAAATCCTTTCGATAACATGTTAAAACAGTATGTCGAGAAACCCTTGCATTCACAAAATCAATCACCAAGACTGATCGCTTGGTGGCGCCAAACACATGCATTCGCTGACGTGTCTCGGCGCTGATGATCGATACCACTGACCCCAAGGAAACGCACAGAAAAATGGTAGCAGTTATCATTAGTTCTCAGTATTTTTTAGGATGTGTACTACTTGCATCCTACACACATTCGCGCTCTGGTGTCTCAATTCAATGATCACTAGGAGTAGTATAGAAAGGGAGAGTTTGGACGCAGACAAAACAAATTCTGCCTATAAAAAATCTGCGAGGCAGATTTTGGAGCGACCCCCGAAAAAAATATGCCTCGCAGACTTTTTGGGGAGAACCCCAAACAAATCTACCTCTAAAAGATCTGTCTGGCAGATCTTGGGGAGACAACAAAACAATCTGGCTATAAAAATCTGTCTGTCCTAAAAATGTCTGTCTGTCTAAACAAATTCTGTCTATCTAAAAATATTTTGCCTAATAGTCTTTCCCCCAAAAACACATCTGTCTGTCCTAAAAATCTATCTTATAATCTGTCTAAAAATTCTAGAAGATAATTATCTAACAATTTACGTACTGTGTATTTTTTTGTTTTACAATTGTTTTCAACAAAAGAGATACTGTACGTGGGAACTGTTTTTTCTTTACCTTCATACGTGCCCTCTCTCTTACTTGTTATCAAGAAAATATTCTTTCAATATTTATTTTTTGTCATTTTTTCTAGACACTAATTTTTTAAGATCGAGTAAATTTTTTATAGGCAGAGAATTTTTAGAGGCAGAGATTTTTTAGAGGTAGAATTTTTGGAGACAGATTTTTCAGAGGCAGAATCTTTTTGGTCTCATAAAATCTGCCTCGCAGATTTATTTTCTTTTTGGGGGGTGTGGGTCTCGCTCCAAAATCTGTCTCGCAGATTTTTTAGAGGCGGGGGGTCTCCCCAAAAATCTGAGAGGCAGATTTTTGTTTGTCTCCGTCCAAACTCCCCCTTTCTATACTACTCCAGGAAGCTTTTCCGGATATGCAATAATTATGAAGATACAGCAATGAATACGCGCCGTGGCAACATGTTTTTCATAGATAAATTCTACTACAAATTGTTTAATCTAAAACAGCAAGCCAGCATTCATATCTGATTTGTGTTGCATATCTGACCGTTTTTAGACTCATAATTAGACTTTCACTGGTTCCGTCGTCCTCGAAAGAAATGGAACTTTCCGGACCGAAAATCATACTAAGCAGACGCTGACAAAAGATGGCGCACTAACCAAACTTGAGCGTAGTGCACGGACTTATGAAGAATCTGGACCACTGATCTCTATGTAAACTGGATAACGCATTGGCTGTTCGAGTTGAGGCCACCGTCCGCCATGTTATCACTCCCAATACAAAATGTTTTCCAACCTTGTCCCCAGGGTCTCCTTTCATCCTCGTTCTCCTTACATAGCGATCAGTGGTAAATTGGGAGTGGTAATATGGCAGGTGGTGGCTTCAGTTACTTGTACAGCGCGTAATGGCCAATGAGCTATCCAGTTTATATAGAGATCAGTGATCTGGACTCGTAATACGTCCGTGGAGTTGAAGCCAGTTGATGCCAACGTATGACAACCTTGCCCCCTTTCGTCATTTCATCCTAACTTGCATCCTCGTTCTCAGTAGTGTACATCAATCACTTTCCACTATAGTCACAGTAATATGGCTTCACGTACCTGGCTTCAATAGTCACACAGCTAGCTGTATGACTACACATTGTGAGTCCAGGTTATTTATATACGTCGTTACATAGCTACAGTTCGAAAATCTCTACAAAGCCACATGGCAAACCTTCTCCGAATCATTACGCTTGGTCTTCGCCAAATACTTTCTTAAAAAATTGAGAACTTTAAACTATAGTGTTATTCGGCAATATCAATTGTTCAACCTTTCCCGTCCAGACGCGGTTTTGGTCTTCGTTTAGGTTTTCCCTGATTGTTTAATTTGTTTTCTCGAGGAGGAGGTGCGAGATCGTATGGACATTTTAATAGGCGATTTTTCAAAGCAAGCTTTTAAGATTTAGGAAGATTTTAGAAAGGTTTGATAAGAAAGGGGCTCGCTCTATAGTCCCCCGTCTCATTAGTCCCCCGTCTCATTGGTCCCCCCATTTAATAAATGGATTATATTCAATCGGCTATCTGAAGTATATTCAGTTGTTGACTGCCATCATGCACTAGCTTGGTAATCAAATAATTAATTAATTATTTGGTGATTATTTAATTAATTAATTTCTGGATGGGCTATTGAGAAGAAGGAACTAGGTATAAGGGGGGACCAATGAGACGGGGGACCAATGAGACGGGGGACTATAGACATTATCCCATAAGAAAGAACAAATATCTTCCTTTTTTCGGAGGGTACACCATAGGAAATTTTCCTAAATAACAGAAACCTCAAAACGATTAGACACATTTTGGAACAGGAAATTACGGTGACTACCGCCCTCTTGTGTTGTGCAGATTATCATCAAAACAACAAATAACTGACGGGACAATATAGTCTTCGGATGAAGATACTCTTTCCTTGAACGGCCTGCATGAGTGTCAAACAAAATCAATAGAGGGCAGCAAACTTGAGGCTTATAACCTCCATCTGGGAAGCTGTGTGTGGACAGATGAGAGATACCTATCTAAGAGATGAGAGATACCCATCTGTTGGCCTTTGGTTAACATAGTCTTGGAGCTAGGTATCTCACTAGGAAGAGCAAAAATAAATAATAACATCACCAGCCTATTTTAGATACCTTTGTTCAACACGACCATCTTTGTTTTGAGTGTTTAAGTTTTTTAAAAGGTAAACCAGCACAATGTGGCAACTTTTCATCAAATAAAATTACAATCTTGGCTGAAAATCGTTATCCCTTCTTCGGCCTCAAATAAGGCATGAATGTTAAACCATGATTCACTCTCCAATAGAAAGCGTCTGATGATCAAACGACAGTTAAAATGAACCCTTTTTAAGATTTGCAGCCTGAAGTCAGTCTCAAAATTAACTGCAATGGCGTTGTTGAAAGAATGGGCATGTTACACTGCAAAATATCAAAAATGGTTATTTTCCTACAACTTGATGATTAGACTTATCGTTCACTTTTTCACGAAGTCTCCTTTTTTCTCAAAAAACGTTGTTACAAGATTTGTAATGTTTACTTTCATATATTGGGTCAGGAACTGAAAAACTACAATGTACTCTTGTTCAGAATTATTGTATACACACATGGCACAACCTTTAAGTTGAAAACTGCCGTCAGGAAATTGTGCACAATTGGCTAGTAAGGTTTTTAAAACTTACCATAACTTACTTTGCACAGTGCACACACACACAGACGTAATGTACACATACACATCTTAATTCGGATTTTACTCACGTAAATCTTCAACTGGCAAGTTTGCGGACATTTGATTACACAGACACCACCAAGGACAGTTGGTTATTTTCCCAGATTGTGCTTTTCCTGATGACCCTTTATAGTTGGGGTATCAAAGTAAAATTTGTCCATCTTGAGAGAGCGTCCTAACCCCTCCGGCAAGCAGTAACTGATCATCGAGGGACTATTCCCATCCGACAGCACCATTATTCCAACTGGCTTGAGAACAAGCCAAATTACATGGCATTGCGAGTATAGTTTCCCTAGAGTAATGAGTTCCCACCTACGCGATGATGCTGATGCGTTGCGTCAACAGGTATCGTCTTTGTCGAAGGCACGTAAAACGGCACTGGCTTTTATTCCCCAAAACTGAATGCCAGATGATCGAAATGATCTTAAGTAACCTTAATAATAGAAGAAATTGTAGCAGAGGTTATTGCCACTGTCCAAAAGTCGTTCTATTTTTGTGTGGTATCTGTTTTGACTCTTAGTTTTGATAAATATAGAATTTCCTTAACCTGAAGATTGCCTGACGACTCTTGATAAATCTGATTTAGGTCAGGTAGTCACTACGGTTTAAAATAGATCATGACGTAACCATGTCAGTCTGACTGACGTCAGTGGCAACATTCAAAAATATACCATTGCAAAATCGGGTCGGCAGAATACGGCGAGAACATGGCGTTGATGTTTGTGCTTCGATTTAAATGATAATTTAAAATTTGCAGAATCGACAACAGGCCTGACATGCAGTTTGTTGTTAATTGCCATGGCGCAATTATCGACGATACTATCCTAATGTTGCCGAAAACGAGTTCGGAAAACTTCTGACATTTTCAGAAGGAAAGGAGAAATAACTTCCATTTTTGGTCTCGTGACATTGGCGGCGACAGGTGTAACGTGAATTTCAGTCACTATGAAATATGGGCTCATTGGTAGTATTGCGCACGCCTGAGTGAAGATAATTAGGAGAGTGGTCAGTCAGGTGAGAGGGTTTAACCAATAATAGGGAAAAGGAGTCCGATTTTCGTGGGAGTCGGATAAATATATGACACCGGACCTCCGGATGGCAGAGAGTTGATTCCCGAGGTCTGGTAACCAGACTAACGTGTTCCGACTAACGTGTTCCAATAATAAGGGTGCAACAGCACGAAATATTATAATAGTCTGGTTCCATGACCTGAAGATTCCCTGACGTCTAAATCTTTGGTCACGTAGACAGTAGCGTATCCAGCTTTTTGTCCCAGGGAGGGCAAACAACGTCTGAACCGTCTTAAAACCGTCGCAAAAACACTATTTCCTTTTGTTGTTTATGACGCCTCAAATGCCGCCGGGGGGGGGGGGGGGGGGGGGGGAATTTTCCCCCTGCCCCTGCAGCTTTGTGTATGGAGTGCAATTTGATATACAGGTTTCCTGTTTGATACAGTGCGCGCCAGAAGAGAAGATAGCCATAACTTTCTCGGCAGATTCGACCATAGAAAATTATTTCCTTCCTATTACAACCAGTCACCGCTTTATTTTGGGAGAGCAGTCACGTGACGGTGACAACTTGCTTAATTGCGAAATGGTACCTAGGCCTTAATGATCTTAAACACTACGTGAAAAAGGGTTACCACTTACCCGTCCAGGAGATCGTCATCCAAGTCCTGCAGTTTGGTCATTTCATCGTCGATGTCCTCTGCTATCCGAGCCATGGGCCACATGAAGTACATGGATTCCCTGACCAGTTGCCTGAGCTGACTGCCCACCACGGCACTCAGGTTGGGAAGATCCGTCTGGGAGTCCCCCATGGTCTTGGACTTGGGCAGGGCAAGCCGGAGGCGACGAGACTTGGTGTTAGACTCCATGATTAAACACCGGTTGCTTTTCTTACTCTGAGAGGGGTTGGCATGAAAAGACAGCTCGATGCCTTCACGACGTAAATCGGACAGAAGAGTCCCAAGCTAAGCGACGATCACCTACATGCAGAGAAGCTGCACTCTTGAGCGTTTAGGGGGAGTTCGAGTCAAATTTCTGGCGGAATATTTGGACGATTCTCGGACGCATGCAGTCGCAATGCCCCTCTCCTGGATGCCTCTTGCCTAGCCAGCGGCTCGTTTTAATCAAAATACCTTTGAATCAACTTTGGATTATCGATTAAGTCTTGTCTTGATCCTGTACCAGTTGTTTTCAAAGCAATGTCGATTTCAAGCCACTTAGTACCTGCAAGTAGAAATAAAAACGATGAGTTCCAAGCTGTTTAATGTATTCGCTTTTCCTAATGGTATAAATGCAACGATCGTTATCAACCCTCAAAGAGCCAGGCGGGATCCGTCCCCACCCTCTCGGCTATATATGAGAGTGCAGAAAACTGGCTCCTTTAGCCTTAAAAATACATGTCTTAGTTATATCATTTAACAAACGCTATGGACTCTATAATGTTAAAAGTGCCGCCTTCTAAAGGTAGACTGGCGAGAAAAACAAATCATTTCTTTGCAACCGAGTATTTAGTTCACAAAGTTTTCATTATTGGGATACATTGCCTTAGAGGCGCCCAGTTGGGCTACAAAAAGCGTTCATCCTAACACTGCTATGGTTGGAAAGACCATTAAAGGGTAGAACATAATAATGCACCCGAGCATCCATTTGAAAATGCACCGTTTGTCTGAAAAACATTGGCAAAAATTGTAGAACGTTCTACAATGGGTCTAGCCAGGGCCCCAGCCACGCAACTTGGGCCCCAAGAGACGGCGTTTTTCGGACTGATCTTGAATGGAAATGTGGGGTAAGCCAACGGGGCACAGTGACAGCGCCACCATGCGGTTGGCGGACTGTTCTCTGATCCCTCCGCTGGCCTGGCCTGGCCTGGCCTGGCCTGGCCTGGCCTGGCCTGGCCTGGCCTGGCCTGGCCTGGCCTGGCCTGGCCTGGCCTGGCCTGGCCTGGCCTGGCCTGGCCTGGCCTGGCCTGGCCTGGCCTGGCCTGGCCTGGCCTATCAGGTACATTTCACATTCTTCCCCAAGTTCTACTTTTAGTTATCAGTATGTTTCAACTTAGTTTTAGTCCCAGTTTATATTCTGTAGATGTTAGGATTTTAGGCAAAGTAGAAAGTGATATTTTTGGGTCACAACTTACGCCCTCGTATCGCCAAACATGGCGCCGGCCTACTTCTAGAAACTAGAAGGCCTTCTAGCACTCTTACTTTTCGGGAGGTCGTAACTCAATGGGAATTGGCATGGCGCTTTGATAGACGAATTACTTCATTCCAGAATTCCACCTTCTCTATCAAATCTTCCCCTAAAAACCCGTCCTGGCTGATCCATATCTCTCTAAAATTTGGGAACAATGGTTTTTGGAACATGGGACCGACAAATTTCCGAAAAATCGGAACTTTTACTCACCGTCCTCCCGTTTTCCACACGACGGAATTCACACCGTACACTTTGTGTGCATGCACATATGCCGCCGACCTCCGTATATCGGCTCGACCATTGTCGGAGGCGGGGTGGGAATATCTTGCTTTTATCGCGCGAGTCTAATTTGCAAGTCTGAGGAACAAAATACTTCCATTTAAAATTCATGTATGAATGAATATCCATCCATTCACTCGGTATATCATGTATATCGTTTAGCGCCCTGCCGATATCAATCACCGTGCGGTCGCGCGATAAAAGCAAGATATTCCCACCCCGCCTCCTACAATGGTCGAGCCGATATACGGAGGTCGGCATATGTGCACGCACACAAAGTGTACGTTGTGAATTCCGTCGTGTGGAAAACGGGAGGATGGTGAGTAAAAGCTCCGATTTTTCGGAAATTTGTCGGTCCCATGTTCTAAAAACCATCGTTCCCATATTTTAGAGAGATATGGATCAGCCAGGACGGGTTTTTAGGGGAAGATTTAATAGAGAAGGTGGAATTCTGGAATGAAGTAATTCGTCTATCAAAGCGCCATGCCAATTCCCATTGAGTTACGACCTCCCGAAAAGTGCTAGAAGGCACACGGGGTGCCTTCTAGTTTCTAGAAGTAGCGCCGGCCATAACTGGATGCCTTATATGGCTTTCTGCTACGGTGCCGTAGATATATCGCTTTTTCTTGCCACTTGCACAGAAAAAAAAAGGTGCTAGTTATTTTTTGTGTATTGTAGGCAGATAGAATTTGATAATGACAGCTTCCTGTGCCTTAAATAAAGCTCAGCTTACGTCGGATTTTAGGATGTAGGTCATGTTTCTGGATACATGAATAGCGCCCTCTTGTGTTGGATTTTTTATATAAGTTCGGGAGACGAGATTTCTTGTTCACCCTCCTTGTTTAGTAAACCTGTACAAGTCCTCTAGTGCGGCTGGTGACGTTTCAAGGAATATTGTAGTGAATATAATGTTGGATTTAGGGATATTGTACATGATTATTGACCAGGATTGAGTTCACAGCCTTTTATGGTCAACTTCCATGTATACAAGAGTGCCCTATGTTTATTACCAATATAATTGAAGGAAGGAACTGAAGGAATTGAATTCGAGTTGTACAGGTTTTTTTGCCCACATTTGTTAGTGATGATTGGGAATGCGAAAAACCTTCCATTTGATAGGATAGGTGTAAACTGTAGCGTTTTTAGAAATAATTCTAGTGCCTACACGTAGCCCTGATAATGTTTCCAGTTGTTAATTCTTCTAGGCCTTTTTGGGCAAAAGCGTGATTTCATAACTTGAGGAATTTTATATTGTTATTTAATTGTTTGTACTTATTATGGTTTTTCTTTATTTTCTCTTTCATGGGACTGTTCTCTGATCCCTCCGCCTCCGTATGCCTGGTCTGGCCTTGCCATCTGTCATATCAGTTAATAAAAGCTGACGAATCAAAAACACGCAGCGCTGTCCAGTAGTTCACCTTCCTAACAGAATGACGGAAAAACTTCATGCTGTTGGAAAGAGCAGTCAATGGTTTTCAGAAAAACGACGCATTTACAAAGGATGGTCGTTACGTCATTACGTTCTCGTTTTTAATGATCTTTCCGACCATATCATTTTGAGGACATACGCTTTTTTCGCCTCCAGGTCTTTTTTTCTTCAAAATGTTTACAACAGAGTCCTGGGTTTTGACTATTATTTTCACAAGGCTGTGAACCTGCCGCTGTTAAAGTGCCTCCACGCAAGTCTTCAGGAATTGTCCAAATCCAACAACAGATTAATAAACGAGCATTCGGTTTCCACTCATGCTTCACACTTCCAGCTCTGCTATAAGCCAGATGGGAATTATGAATACCTAATTTATCGGCTTGCTGTTTAACATTATGCCTGTTTGTATAATTTGCTATTTTGCTAATTTAGTTTATTTTGCTAATAAAGAAGATGGAATGTTTGCGTCG
The DNA here is from genome assembly GCA_037893225.1 of Hippasteria phrygiana. Taxonomy (NCBI): domain Eukaryota; kingdom Metazoa; phylum Echinodermata; class Asteroidea; order Valvatida; family Goniasteridae; genus Hippasteria; species Hippasteria phrygiana. Next base: position 548,257 of record JAZGUH010000329.1, read on the forward strand.
GGGGATAATGTAAATTAGAATCTCTGTTCTAATTTACATCATCCCCTGACGCAAACATTCCATCTTCTTACTGATTACGCGGTACCCACTGCTGCATTGGATTCGAATCGGCCAGTCGACCCCGGCAAGCTCGGTGGTCGAGTGGTTAAGACGTCTGCACTAGTAAGCAGGAAGTCGTGGGTTCGAATCCCGCCCGAGTAAGCCTGTGAATTTTTTTCACACAGGCTCTCGGAAAGCACTGAGTATACAGTGCTTCATATATTACGTCGGCACAGGGCACTGTTCTAATTTACTGTATATAATTGCTATGATTTTTTTTGCATGAAGTCTAAAGTTCCAGATGACCTATTGATTGATTGATTGATTGATTGATTGATTGATTGATTGATTGATTGATTGATTGATTGATTGATTGATTGATTGATTGATTGATTGATTGATTGATTGATTGATTGATTGATCTAATTAAACTTTGTTAACTGTAATTGATTGGCCTGTTTCTGCCTTTGCTTCAAAAGTCATGATTCCCGCTCTTATTTCTTTCTGCCGTGCCCCTGACGTGCGTAACAATATATTTGAAGAGAGAGAGAGAGAGAGAGGGGGGGGGGAATGGGATAGGGAGATCGGAATTACAAATACGACTGTACGGCGCAAGTGCAGCAGGCTATTTTGCAATAAGCACAGCTCAATTTTGTGCACAACTCAATGGGAAACTGATAAACAAATTGAAACTGGTCACTTTTCCACGCAATTTACCAAACCAATTACATAAACGTGGCGACACAGCTGTGACCCGGTAAAAAAAATAATTCCATTTTATAGTTTGACAGTTTGGGCCTCTTTTTTTTCAATAGATCTTACTGGAACCTTAATGATGAGGCTACCGGTGATATTTACTGGGGAAAAAAGTGTGTCTGAAACTGTGGAAAGAAAATGGTATCTTTTTTACAAGATTTTGTCTCCGCGTTAAGTGGTTCATATTTTTTTTACTTCATTTTGGGACAATCTGCGTGAAAACGAGAAAAGTTCCAATTTGTGGGGTCCGTAGGGGAAGTCGGACATACGTCGCATGACCTATTTTTGAGTAATTGCAATTTACATGAAAATCGTCAAAAAATCATGATTCCTGTTTTTTGTCAAAATACCTGGATTGCTTTTTTGTTGAGACAATTATATGTGTACAATTTGACATGTTAATGTGGCGTACTTCCGAAAAAACTCGTGTAAACTAGGTATTTTTTTCCACTCTCGATGCTGAATTTACGGCTCTATTCAAAAACCAAAATATCGCATAACAGTAATTTTGTGCACCATTACAAAGCTTACATTATATTTTTTATTATGGAATGAAAATCTCAATGTTCAAAATTTCCAACTTACGTCTAATTTCGCTTGCTGGTGCATGCCACATGGTTACCAGTTTTCCTATCGCTTTGTGCACAGCGTTTATCCAAATGTGCCTATTCCACATGCACTGTAAAGTCGTACATAAAATACCGATTTGGCTTATGCCCTAAAACGAAAGAGCGCCCCAGGCAAATTGTATTCGGTCATCATTACATGCATGGTTCTTCGCAAGGCAGACATAGACAAAAAAGTGCCCAAATTTTCTGGCAATTTTGCCCTTCTCAGCCATAATATACGCTACGGCTGAGAAGGGCAAAATTGCCAGAAAATGGATTTTGGGTTTTCACGAAGAGCCAAATTCGAACTCCGTGTTACAATAGGGCTGTGAAGGGCAAAATTGCCAGAAAATGGATTTTGGGTTTTCACGAAGAGACGAATTTGAACTCCGTGTTATGCAATAGGGTTGTGAGGGCCAAAATTGCCCGGAAATGGATATTAGGTTTTCACGAAGAGACGAATTTGAACTCCGTGTTAATACAATAGGGCTGTGAAGGGCAACATTGCCAGAAAATGGATATTGGGTTTTCACGAAGAGACAAATGACACTCTGTGGGTAAAAAGCCATTTCTCGCTTCTGAGTTTTCACGAAGAGACAAATTTATGAATCAATTAATAACTCTGTAATTAATTGACTTATCGCTCAGCTGCCAATGACTTGTGAAAGACCGAGAACTGAACTTTAACACAGTGTCAACAATGAATCAACATGTGGTATAAATGCAGGTAATATCTTCAATTTTAAAAATGCGCAGCTTAAAACCTGATTTTCTTGTAACTTTAGTTTAGTGCGGAGAGGCAAAATTCGTCTGTTCGTGAAAATTGTGAGAATGAATTATTGTATTTTGTATTATAAAGAACATTTCGTAAAAACCTCCCTTGTCCAATACAAACCAGCACCATTTGCTAAACACAAAAAGTCACACAGGTAGTCAATGAAAACGCATTTGATTGCGTGGGGCTGTATATTTTAATTTTATCAAACACTACTGTACGAGTAAGTAATTATCATTAGTGCGCAGAGTGACAGTCTCCATGAAACTAACCTTTGATTAAAAGGAGTGTTGCCTTTGAGGCGTAAATTTGGGGTACAAAATAATGTAAATAATTTAAATGACTTTTTCTCCTCCAATAAACGAAAAATTCAAATCAAATAGAACGAGAAAACGGTATATAAATCCCTATAATTATCCCCTTGCGTACGGATGACATCTATAGAGGCGGATTGAAAATTGCCACCTGGCCGGTTGACCTCTATGTGTGCCAATCTCTGCATTTTCAATCATTATCGGGGTATTGTGTACGTTATGCTTTGCTGCACAAGCATCTTGTTTCCGTTTCCCTTGGCTGCACAAGCCAGCATGGCGCCCCGGCACCCCCATATAATACCCCGGGCTCAATGGTTAAAAATCCGACCCATGTTTGCGGCACGTCCCCGTGTGGCCATTTGTACTGAGTACCCCCCCCCCCCCCCCCCCCCCCCCCCCTCCGGGCGTAAGGTATTTCAATATAAATCAGTAGTTCTGTTTTGTTGATGTTTACAAATGTTGTGTTTTATCCCTTTAATCTCTGTTTACGTTTCAGATATATTTAATGTCTGGAACAGAAGCCTGTTAAATTTTCAGACATTTTGTCAATAACAACAGCGTTTCAGACATTCATGGTTCATACTAACAATCCGCGCATGATTCATGAAGTCGAAATGAATTATTATATTGAAGTCAGTGTGATGTATCAGTAAACGTGTACACCGCCCTCTGTTGTTCACATTAAAGTTGACCTGCCGGGATCACCCCCTTGTGCTCGAAGTCGAATCATCGTGTCGTATGTGATCTCTAAAATCCCCAGCTTAACCCTGTTTGTGGCTGCTCGTCAACCAATAACTTTACATGGTGTCAGAAAACGGGTTCTACAAATTGCAATGTCAGGTCTGAAACCACCGGGAGGGGAATTTGGCGAAAAACTGGAAAGAATGGGTGCGTTCTTTCGAGCTCTACGCAATGGCGACGGAACTACAGAAGAAACCTGAACCCGTGTCCAACGTTTCTGCACGTGGCGGGCCCAGCGGCGCAGCGGGTGTATGCTACCATAACGTTCGCGGACGGTGAGGAGGACAAACTGCAAGTACTTAAAGCCAAGTTTAAACAGTACTGTGAACCCAAGAGAAACCTGTCGGTACTCCGGTACATGTTCAACTCGAGAAACCACAAAGTGGATGAGCCGTTTGACACATACTTGACAACCTTGAAAAGCCTGGGGAGGGAATGTGAGTTTGGTGACATTGAGAATTCTTTCCTTCGGGATAGAATTGTGTGTGGTGTAAATGACACCAAAACACGAGAAAAACTGCTTCAGGAAGAAAACTTGACCCTGGAAATGTGCATCAATATCTGCCAGGTCAGCGAAATGAGTGCAACATATGTGAAAGCCCTACAAGCTGAACTGGATTTGACCCAGCAAACACAGCAGGTGAACCGGGTGACATCCACCAAAGCCAGACCTCGCAACAGACCTACAACTAGTCGTCAGGAAAACAACGCAGACACTGGATCAAAGTCGCAGTGTGACTTCTGCACTTACGTACATTTTCCAAACCGTTGTCCTGCACAGTAGGCCTATAGAGAGGTGTAACTCGTGCCATTAAGTTGGACATTTCAGCAAGTCGAGACTGTGCAAAACCCCACGCAAGTCGCGGCCAAAGGTGGTCCGAGAAATCAATGAAAGCAGTGACGAAGATGACAAGACACAATACGATGTCGCCGGTGTCAACCTGCAGGAACCGACAAGACAGCTTGAAGACCTGATGATAGACTACATGTACATCGCTGGACAGGACTCGGATGACTGGATTGAAACCTGTCACGTTGGGAGAAACAAGGTGGACTTTAAACTTGATTCAGGATCTCAAACGGACATTTTACCCGAAGACTGTTTCCAAAAGACTGGACTGGCATTGCTTCCCAGTAATGCATCAATGAAATCCTATTCAGGGCACAAGATTAAGGCAGTAGGAAAGACCATAGCCAATTTGAAGGTCGGTGGCTCCACACACCAAGTTGTTTTTCAGGTGGTAAGCGGAAATGTAAAACCTATCTTAGGTCTGAAAACCTGTCAAAAGTTAAGATTGATTAAACGAGAGTTAGAGTATGATGAAGTAGTTAGTGGTAGTCCACAAAATGTGCCAGTGAATAGTAACAGTACGCTCACAGAACACAATGATTTGTATGAGGGGCTAGGCAGATTGCGAAACCATGAATATGAGATCGAATTGAATGTCAATGCTGCACCAGTTTAAAACCCCCACGCACTATTCCATATAAATTGCGCGACAAAGTGAGTGCCGAATTAGAACGCATGGAAAAGCTTGGGGTCATTGCACGTGTGGAAGAACCCACAGAATGAGTCAGTTCCATGTCCATAGTTAGTAAACCAGACGGCAGTGTGCGCATTTGTCTTGACCCGCGAGAGCTCAATAATGCCATAAAGAGAACCCTATGTCCGCCCTCCAAGATGTTGCGGCGCGTATACCACAGGCTAAGGTGTTCTCAAAGTTTGATGCTACAAGTGGTTATTGGCAACTTCCTCTCACAAAAGGAAGTTCATACCTAACAACATTCAACACACCCTTTGGAAGGTTTCGATATCTGGTTCTACCATTTGGCATCTCGTCTGCAAGTGAAATTTGGCAGCGCGCCATGGTTACTGAATTTGGGGCACTTGAAGGGGTTGAGATTGTGATCGATGATGTCTTAGTTTGGGGTGAAAACACTACCCAACATGACGAGCGAGTTGCCAAGTTCCTGGAAAAAGTCAAAGAATCAGGACTTAAGCTCAATAAGAAGAAGTCTGTCATTGGCACGAACAAAATTGGTCACGTGATTTCTACAGAAGGACTCTCACCAAGTCCAGCGCGTATCCAATCGGTGTTTGAAATGCCGCTCCCGTCGAACAAAAGCGAGCTTGAAACGTTTCTCGGCATGATCACGTACATTGGCAGGTTTATTCCCAATCTTTCTGAAATCACTGCACCGTTGCGACAGCTTACCGAAAAGCAAGTGGCGTGGCACTGGGACGAAAAACACACCAAAGCTGTAGAAACACTCAAGCGTATCATAACATCAGCTCCAGTGCTGAAGTTATATGATGTGAATAAGCCAGTCAGCTTGGCAACTGATGCATCCAAGCATGGGTTTGGATCAGTATTGATGCAAGATGATAACAGACCAGTGGCGTATGCATCGCGTAGCACTATTTCTGCCGAGAAGAATTATGCAACCATTGAAAAAGAGATGTGTGCCATTCTCTTTGCGTGCCACAAATTTCATGATTATCTTTTTGGAAAACAGACAACAGTGATCACAGATCATAAGCCATTAGTAGGAGTGTTCCAAAAGCCATTGCATAAATTGAGCCCACGACTGCAGCGTATGCGCATGCACCTACTGAGATATGATCTCAGCGTACAATGGCAACCAGGCTACAGAATGGTTGTGCCAGATGCATTAAGCCGCATAACAAATAGCAAAGGCAACAGCAGCTCAGAATTTGATGACTCACGTGAAATCAACATGATTTTAAGGCAACTCCCAATTACCGAGTCGAGATTACAGCAATTCCGCGACGAAACGGCTACGGATCACACACTTGCGAAGGTAAAAGACCACATTATGAATGGCTGGCCCGTTGATAAATACACACCACGTGACAAATGACGTTGGCCCATACCATGCAGTTCACAATGAGCTAGTGTTCTGTGACGGCATTATTTTTCTTGGCAACCGGGTTGTAGTTCCGCGGAGCATGCAGAAGGACATGCTTAAGAAAATCCCTGAGTCTCACCTCGGGATAGTAAAACTCAAACAGAGAGCACGGGCTATCTTATTCTGGCCTGGCATTTTTTAAGACACTGTAGCCAAGTGTGCTATCTGTCAGTCAAGCAGGAAAGCCCAACCTGCAGAACCAATGATGCAACATGACATACCTGACAGATCCTGGTCCAAACTAGCTGCATGCAGATGTGTTCCACTTAGATGGAGTCAACTATCTGCTTGTTGTTGATTATTACTCCAAATTTCCAGAAGTACAGGCCTTGCACGATCTCACAGCCCATTCAGTCATAGGCTACATGAATTGAAAATTATCTTTGCCCGCTCTGGTACACCAGATCTGTTAATTACTGATAATGCAAGCCAATTCGTATGCGAAGACTTCAGAACCTTCCAAAACATGTGGAAGTTTAAGCATGTCACGTCCAGCCCAAGGTAAAGGAATGGGCAAGCTGAACGATGTGTTCAAACGGTGAAACCACTCATGAAGAAGGCTAAGGCGTCTGGCAGGGACCCATATTTGGCACTGCTGGAATATCGCAACACACCCCTCGATGGCACAGATGGCTATGCACCAGCACAATTACTCAATAGTCGCTTGCTCAAAAGCCGACTTCCCACGTCATCAACTCTTCTTCAACCACAAGTTGTCCCACCCATGATATCCAATCTGAGAGAGAGAGACAGACTGTACAAAAACACTACTATGATGCAAAATGTAGCAAGTCAAAGAACACACTACAAAATGGGGAAGAAGTTATATTTCAAAATCCACACAGCCAATGGATGTTAGGGAAAGTAACAGGAAAACATGATAATCCCAGAAGTTACATAATTGAGACTCAATCTGGAAAGGTGTATAGAAGAAATAGACGACACATTGTTAACTCCAAAGAGCATGCTGACATTGAGAGGGATTCAATGTCTCAGCCCGACCTAACCTCTCCTAGCACACAGAATGAAAGTAATTTTCAGCCTGTAGAGCCTGAAGAACTAAGTAAGACAAAGCAAAGTGTTAAATATAACTCCGTGGCCATAGGTCAGGCTACAACCACTAGAAGTGGTAGGGTGGTGAAACCAACTCAAAAACTAAACCTATGAGCTTGAGTTATTCACACATTTTATGGAGAGTAATTAACATGTTTTTTTGTTTTGTGTTTTGGAATTTTACTTTAATCTAGTTTCCTGCAATTTCAATTCAAAGATTTAATCACCCTTCATAATACTTTATTTCTCCTCTTGGGTAAATTGTGCAGCACCCCCTGCTAATGTTTCTTGTAGTGTTTTGTTGAAATTCCCAAGATTCACTTTGTTAATGTTTGCATTTGTATGGGGGAGATGTGATGTATCAGTAAACGTGTACACCGCCCTCTGTTGTTCACATTAAAGTTGACCTGCCGGGGGTCACCCCCTTGTGCTCGAAGTCGAATCATAGTGTCGTATGTGATCTCTAAAGTCCCCAACTTAACCCTGTTTGTGGCTGCTCGTCAACCAATAACTTTACAGTCAGCCCGCAGCCAATGAGGAGCAGGGTTCGAGCAAATATGACGAGCGATCTCGCTTACAGGGCGATAGTTCATTGATGATGGATCCATTACCGAGAATGTCAGTCCCACCATTCCACATCCACAGAGCTTGTGATGACTGGCAATAATGGCGGACATTGGAAAATCTGTAAGTACTATGCCACGTTCGTTGTATTTCTAGCACCATTGTTAGCTTAATGTTAGTACGGATATTGCTCGTGGGGTGATCATCTAGACCTGTAACGTTTAACACATGGCTGCAGTTTGAGAATTTTTGTGGAACTTGACAATCATTATTTTCTCAGGCCAAATGGAGTTTTTGCCGAACTGTGTGCACAAAATGTTCCGCCTGCTAGAAAAAATTTACAAGCGGGGGAGGGGGGGGGGGGGGGGGGCTGATACACTTTCTCACAGTTGGTGGCGCCATTTAACCTCTTTGTTTTGTTCTCACCCTGGTGAAAATTCCAGTTAAAACCAGTTAAACTTTCAACTGGTTCCATCTGGTTTGAACTGGAATCAACTGGTGTCCAACTGGTACCTGTTGGAGTCAACTGGTTTCAACTGGTAGCTCAACTGGATTCAACAAAAACCAGTTGAAACCAGTTAAAGGAATCAGCGACCAACTGGCAATTTGTGTGGTGTCAACTGGAACCAGTTGAAACCAGTTGAAGGAACCAGTTACCAACTCGCAATCCTTGTGGTGTCAACAGGAACCAGTTGAAACCAGTTGAAACCAGTTCAAGAAACCAGTTACCAACTGGCAATTCTTGTGGTGTCAACTGGAACCAGTTGAAGAAAACATGTACCATATGAAACCAGTTGAAGTAACCAGTTACCAACTGGTCATTCTTATGAACAGGGACCAGTTGAAACATATCCTTCCTCCATGGTTGAAACCAGTTTAAGAAACCAGTTATCATCTGGTGAACAGAAACCTAGCTATTAAAACTATTCATACTTATCTTTGTTTCCGTGATTGTTGTTTTTGTTTGTTTTATTTTAGTTTTTGTGTTTTGCTTATAGTTTCACTTATTGTACATAAATTCTATCAGTGGCACACACAATGAAAGCAATTGCATACTTATGTATACAACTTTTAATTCACTGTTCAGTCTTCACAAGACAATTCCAGACTTGAAACGTCCCAAGTCTAATTTATAAAAAATATTTTTAAAACAACAAAATGTTAAAGATATAATTTACAAAATGGAATTTCAAAATTATTGTACATAAATTCTATCAAATTGATAATGTGCAAGAGGTAAAATTGCCCGCAAACGATAAAATTCAATTAACTATTCAGTCTTTCACAACAAGACAATTCCAGACTTTATGAAACAAGTCTACTATCTATCATAATGGCCTTGAGTTCAATCTGATTGCATACTGTGCAGGTACTTAGTATGCACAGTACACATACAATGTACGTGTACATTTTCTACATTGTACATGTATACGTGTACAGTACAATCCTAACTGCCATTAACGCGCGTAGGTTTTTTGAAGGAACAGCAGACTGAAATAGTGCGCTACCCTGTGTGGAGTATCTTCATTTAAACAGTTAAAAGTGATAAAAATGCTACATTGTTGTTCTGAATGAAAATATATTACTTCGATGATAAAAGATTTACCAAAATAACGGAATAATGGGGAATAGTTGTGCACGCGTAGGAATATCGATGCATGTTAAGCGGTCAGACGATGGAGGAAGGAACACAACAGGCCAGATTTTTGTGCTGCAAAGCCTCCTATTGTTTGTCGTATCTGAGCTGTAATATCAACGTCTGATGGAGCATAATTACATCCTGAGTGATATATGAGAGTTTACTGCACCCACTGGTAAGTTTTATGGAAATACCTGAAGTCATTTTCGTCAAATTTTAAGGATGTACATGTACATGTATATTTTGGCCCACGCACAGTCAGAGGACAGTGCCATGGTTCCATACTGTCCGTTGTGTACATGTATAGGTATTCAGTATATGAACGAACTGGTTGAGCTATTTACACTGTGAATCCCTTGGATGTGATTTCCTATTCAAAATGGAGGATTTGATTTTAACAATGATGGTCCAAAATCACATCCTACTCTATTTAAAATCACATCTGAAGCCTGTGAACTATTAATTATCCCACCCTGACAAAGAGTACATTGTGACTTCTGGGTTTAACAGCTAAACCGCATTGTGATGCTGGACCTTGTCTCTGGATGTGATTTTGGACCCTCATTGTTAAAATCACATTCTCTTAATCCTCCTGTCCATTCTGAATAGGAAATCTGAATAGGAAATTGACTAAAGCAAACAGGATTATCTACATTCACACACCAAAGTTCCTGTTTGTCCGAAAACTGTTTTCATAGGGGAAATTATTATAAAAAAGTAATAAGGCCAACATGTTTGGCATGCCCGCCCGCTTCCTCTAAAGATCCATGTATATGCGTTTGAAGCTGTGTAGAGAGGAAGGCAATGGATGTTTAAGTACTACGGGGAGGTCGTTAAAACAGTAAGCCCCACGAGTTACAAATTTACGTTTACCTGAGTTGGATCTAGTAAAAGGTAGAACAAGGTTGCCTTGAGAACCGGCCATGGTGTCATAAGAATGAGTATTAACAACATGATGAAAGCAGTTGCATAATTGAGAAGGCAATTTGAATGTTAAACTTTAATAGACTAAAATATTTGTTCGGGGGGGGGCGCTACGGTCAGTAGTCATAAACCCACAATGCCGTATAGCCAGGGATCACGCCCAATTTTATGATACAACATGGGAAGCGACATTGTGGGGATCATTCAACGAGGACACGAATTTTTAACATATATAATACAAACAAACGAACGACAAGGGAAACTGACTAGGTAAGTTTTGTTTGTCTGTAAAAAAAACAATAGCTATTTGTTTTCATTTTGTCTCTATTTAAATGCAGAATTCCCTTCGAGCTTCAACCATGGCCTCTGCAGAAACACTCGGTCATTTCCGTCTTCGTTTGACGATGAACAAAGGTCACGTCGATCCTAAACTAGCTCGGCGTCTTTTCATCGAAAAAAACAGATACCTGGATTTGCTCGGGGAAGGCCGACCAGAAGGCCATGCCATCAGGAACCTTCTCGGGATGCTTGCATATCGGCTTGGTCAGTATGAAGAAGCATTTCAGTACTTTGACAAAATCCTTTCTTCAACTGAAGACCCGGATAACCTCAATGCACTTGCAAACCGTATGTACATCTGTGAGAAATTGTTCAGATATAAAGAGGCCCGAGATTGCGAACAAAAAATAGCAACATTGCTTACTGAAGATAATGCAGAAGAAGGCGAGAAGAGACGGAGGCAAATGAGGGCTCGAAGTATCGCTGAACAAGCATTTGCTTTCGCAAACGAAATCTACGAAGAGTCAGTGACTTGTGAAAGATATCGCAAAGCGTTTGATATGTACCAGAATGCGATTCAATTGGCTGGTGAGGACGTCGCAAAAGCCGAGCGTGAATACTGGGATTACGAATCCGGGTATTCCTGTCAGAAGATCTACAACAAGATAAAGTTTGACAAGTCTAAAAGAGACGATGCTGAGAACTTTCTCCAGATTGCTGTTAACACATTCATGACGATCGCACAATCCAGCAAGGATAAGAAGCTGAAAAGTGACTCGTGGATGCATCTTGGTCAGGTCTTCGGTCAGTCGAGTGATCTACCTTCAATACCGGAAACATTTCAAACTTTCCTCCTGCAACCGAAAAAGTGCTTCGAGGAAGCTCTGTCTCTAGCCCCTGATCATGACAAGGCAAATATCTACGTGCTATACGCAAATCTCTACAGAAAGAGTGACAAGTACGAGGCACTGTCGTTGTTTGACAAATCTATACAGTTTGACGGCACAGAGTTTAACGCTAATGCACGCTCCGCCAGGGCAAGCGCCCTACTTGATCAATACAAGCAACAACTCAAAGAGTTCCAGACATTTCGATCTGAACATCGTCCAAATGAAACTTTGCTCCGACGGGCTGAAGAAGACCTCTCTGTGGCCCTACAAGGCGTGTCCAAACCTTGGTATCTTGAGCATATGGCAGAAGTACTTTACTTCAAGGCAAAAGATCCAAATGGGGGGGTGAAACACGGGAACGAGGGACAGGAAAATCTGCGACGAGCTCTCACGTACTGTGCGAAAGCGGTGGAAACTGCAGACGGCACGAAACGGCCAGAGGTTCATAAATTGCGAGGCGATTGCCTCTGTGCCACGGCAGAGCACGAGGCGGCATTAGCATGTTACAAACGAGCCGTTGACTGTGAATTAGCGGCTAGTTTCCACATAGGCAGCATTGGCCAACTTGTTACGGAGTACGCACATATCCTTAAGCCCCTCGCATCCACTCTCTCAGCCCAAACACCTTTGCTTGCTGACTTAGTCTATTGGCTCGATAGGGCTGCTCAAGCCTGTCACTCCACCAACTGGACCCTTCAGCAGCTGAAATATATAAAACAGCTTCCGGATCTGTGGAAAACCTTCGTCAAATACTGTAACGATAACGGTCACCAGACAAAACTCAAGTCCATTGAGTTGGCTAACTGCAAGAGACAGCCTCCTGCAACGCAGCAACTCTCGCTTCTTGTATCCGGTGAGGAATTACACCCTCCTGAATCACCTTATGGAAGACAGCAAAGCATCCCTCCAAAAACTAAAGCTGATAATGAACAATTACCGGGCTCTGGTGGGGGTCAACTGAGAAGACACCCCCATGTGATTCGGCATCCTGCGTCAGACGAAGAGTTGAACCTTCCTATATCAGCTCATGGACGACAGCAAAGTGTCCCTGCAACAACAGCTGAATATTCTGAGAAGAGGCTGGACAGAGAAAAGGTCACAGCTTCCCCGTCTGCAGCACAGCTTGGTGGCGAATCTCCCGAATCAGATACAATTCGAATCACATACTTAGTCAATGTGAAGACCGGCAAAACACAACATATTGAAACCATACCATTGGTCGAAGACATCCAAAACAAAGACTTTACCAGCAAGCATATCAGACCCGCGACAAAAACATCCTTCAGTCGCCAGTTTGAATACGATTTCTTCGTCATTTACAGCAACAGCGCATCGGAATGGGTGGAACACAGCTTGCTGGAACAGCTGGAAGGAACCAGTCGTCTGAAAGGATGTATCAAAGACCGCGATTTCACCTTCGGCAAACCAAAAGCAGACAACTATTCAGACAGCATTAAAGACAGTGCGTCCACCATCATAGTGATCACCAAAGACTTTGAGACGAATAAGCATGCCGTAAGGGGCATGTTGATGGCATTGGAGAGTGATAAGCTAGTCATTCCTGTTCTGCTTGAAGCAAGGGATATGCCACCAGCGCTCAAACCACTGGAATACCTGGATGCTACTGGTGCTGCTAATTGGGTCATGTTGGAGAGGTGTATTGAGCAGCAGGTTAAACTAGATGTCATCTGGGACGAATGAAAACCAGACATCAATGTTGCATCGTCTTTGAGTTACGTTGCGTCATCGTTGATCACTCTGGTTTGCACTGTGGCAAACCTATACTGACTGAATATTCGGAGAGCATTAACAAAAGTTCTTGTATCCGAATTGTCATCACAAACTATTTGGAGTTGGACAAATTGTTTGGCTTTGCTATTATGCTTCAGGCAATACAACACGGCAGGTTGGTGATTCCTGTTCAGCTAGAAGACAGGGACATGCCAGTTCTTCTGTGACACATCATGCCCATTGATGCCACTGGCCCTGTTGACTGGGCGAAGCTGGTGAGAAGCATTGAACAACAGATCTAACTTGATGTTTCCTCATAAGAGGTATGAAAAAGTGCCAGTCGAGCCCAATTGGTACTCTTTTATCACTCATCTGGTTCAGAGATCATTAAGCAAGATGGAACATGATGCCGAAGAGATGATTGCTAGCAAGCACTGTGTTTCCTCTGATAAGGAATATGTCATGAAGCTGCTATGTCCGTGCTCTGATTGAAAATGTCAATTTAATGGATTTCTCTCTAATAACCAATGATGGAAGGATATTATTATTGAACCAAAAAGCTACATTGCGGCTCTGTTTCTTTTCTTCTAAAACACTTTGTTTGATATGCTACGCGCGAGGATTGATATGCGTTTTAGCAGCGGCTCGCTCCTTCAAAAGTGAAGCTTATTGAATTTGTTACTTATCGTCAACCATTTAGGCTTGGTCGGATTCGCTTTATAGGGTAAGGCAAACTAAACTCCTTGATCTAGAAATCTTGTCTAAACGCAGACCAGGGGTGGGTCGACTGTGTGTTAAGTTTTTTTAACAAGTTTGTTTGATTGATTTTTAGTATATTTTGCTGTGTTTGGGATTTTATCAAGTTTTGGGTTTTAATACGTTATAGTTTCAGACGGCCAGGCCCTTTCGCCGACCAAGTGTCTGAGTATCTGCTTTTGCGGGTAAAAATCTCTCGGTCCTTACCAGCCCTTCAAAAATCTGGGATCCTTGTATAGAGACACTTTGTTTCAAGACGGAGGTTTTATATTTGTTTCATACAGTGCCAGAACTCATAAAAGCTCGCGTACTATTTTATTAAGACCTGTGTTGAATGATTGTACATAATCATTATTTCTCGTCTGTCCTTATGCAAGATCAACAAATCACTGAAAAATCTTTTAAAAAGTTAAGGGTGAATAGTTACTGCCAAAGGTCGTTATACATACGCGGCCGCTAAACTCACAAGCGTTACGCTCTTGTTGATTTTTGAAAAATAAACTGGTTACTTGAGGTCTGAAGAATGGCGAAATAATACCATAAACAAGGTTTTGCTTTTAAAGAAACCATAGCAGATTAAGCAGAAGAAACATGCTTTGTCGTAGTCCTGAAAAGGACCATCATTATGGGTATGCAAAATATTATGTGTGTATTTAGTAAATATATATATAAATGTCAGAGTTCATATAGAAATATACTCAACTAAAAGGGACAAAGTACAGAGAAAGATACATGTGTCGAGGCGCAATACGGAAATACGGTATTTATGGCACGACATACACTCATATGGGCATATCTATTTATCTATCATACGTTTAAGTTCAGTAGCGCGAAGTTCCCATTACTTCAGCTTTTGTGTGGGAAATGAATGGAGGCCATAACCTGCACCATCCATTGGCACCTACATTCAACAATATGACGGCCTCGAATAATACCTTTGCTTAGCGCATGATATTGCAAAATACTTCTCTGTCGTCATCAGTAAAAGCCGTTGCAAAAGAAATGTTTATGATCCACGAACCGCTTGTTTGCGCGCATGTACACTGGTGAGTAGACAAAACAATTTAATCTAATGTAAACCAAGAATTGAGCAACTATTTACAGGCTAAGAAATGGGTAGTTGGGTTAATTATTATCTTTTTAGTTAATCTTTGCTTACTTCAAGCTTCAAGAGAATCACGGTAAGCAAATTTGATGTTACAGTTAATGATTTTGTAGCTAGCTTTAAAGCCTCTTCCTGGGAGAGTAAATTAGGTGCATTGAAACGTACTGAAATTATTCGGCTTAGCTTAGAATTGAAATGTTTCTGTACTTTCTTGTATAAGAAAAGCGGACTTGAAGATTGTACTTGTAAAGTTCTTTGTAGATGAAGCTAGTCTGGAACCACAAATTGCAGGGCCTATGAATTAACTTCTATTAAAGATCTCGAATTAGAAAATCAAATCGAGCAAAGGAAAAAGGCCGAGATTCAATTAGGATTAGCTAAGTTAAAGCAGACTACGTCAGAAACAAATACCACTAACATTATGAACATATTAAATATTATTATTATTTATATTTCGCCGTCTAATGACAATGTAAAAACGTAATTCCATAATGTCCCGACAAAGGAACAGTGTACCGGTATTATATGTGTATATCTATATATCTACATTTCTACACACACATCCTCACCCAGTCATGTAAACGGGTGCAGTCGTGGACCTCCCATTGTTCCTCTTTTGTTTATACTCTAACTTTTTCGGAAGACCTCCCATTGGTTTTGTACACGATTTTTAATCGTGGACGTTCGGTCAAACGTGGACCCCTTTGTCTACGCCCGAATTCTTTTGTCCTAGGTCCACGATTGCCGGCATATACAAACTCACATATGCACCCATATGGGGTACTTTAGTTTCCTTTTATTATTCTCCTTTGTCCCTATTGAAATCTCAAACTCCATAGCGTTAACTTTGTGGGGTACCTGGATTTCTAAAGACTCCCTTGTGGGGCACCATTGTCCCAATTGTTACCCTTTCTTCTCGGTACCCCGTAGGGAGACTAATGTAAGAACACATCCATACACCCACACAACGCACACGCATGTGCGTTTTACTATACTTATCAGGACTTGGGTGTTCTCTTCCATTGTTCCCTTTGTTTTGACATGCCCCATAAGGTTTGTACATGAATTCTACTGATGACTTGGGCTCAGGTCCTCAGTTGTATTGTAATCACTAATCCCCTATTGTCCCAAATCCTCAGTCGTAATAGATAACTTGTATACACATAATACAGCCCATTCGAGAAAAGGAGCTGATTTGGATTACATAGTTAAGACTCCTAGGCGAAAGAAAAGACGGTTGTGCCATAATGCTGAAACGCTACCATGTCCGACCATTAACCGACATATAGTACTAGTAGCTTTAAGTACAGTAGATTCTGATAAGGTAGATGACATGCATGTGCCAGGCGACAATATTATTCTGTGTATCACTGTATGCCATGTAAAACTTTACCTGGATTTCACTTAATGACTTTAACGGTAAATTGACATCTATTTAATTGATATTTATGTTTTGAAGTGTATATACTTTGTAACAATTTATAAGAGGTTACTCATAGCATTTACACTGCTAATTCACCCTGCACACTAGTCCACAGCGCCTCCACAAAGCTAATACGCATCGCTGATTGGCCCGCAATCAAAATCTACACGATGACGTCGGGTCAAATCCAGCTGACTCCCTAGCTACCGAACGCCGTTAAAATATCGTGAACAATCTTTAAAAAGAAACTTTTTCGCAATGTGAGTGTATTACGCTTTTACCTATCGGAAGGCTTGATCTGAAAAGTTCAGGAGACGGAAAAAATTCGGGGCCGCCTAGACAACTAGACAGAAATAGCGTGGGTTGTATCAGTTTGTTGAGTTGGAGCGCGGTTTCGCGAAAGTTAAGAAAATATTGCTTGTTTTTTACCACTTGAACTCAAATTGGTAATTAATAAAATAGTTGTCTAGGAAGCTTATTTATTCAGGATTATTTTGGTACATAAAATATATATTTAGCGTTCAATTATTCGTCGCAATTTTGCGTCATTCGCAGGACGAGTCATCTCTGATCGGCAATGTTTTGCGTTTGTAGTGAATACGCCCTACGCGAAATGTATATATAGGCCCGGGCAGGCAAAATCGTGGAAATACCGCGATTTTACTGGGAACAACACGATCAGATGTTGTATATAGATCAGGAAATACACATTAATTTCAAATATTGTATATTTATTCTTTCAATATGTATAAAATCTGCCGGTTTATCGCGAAGTTCGAGCGATGACTCGTGGGTGCCATATAACGAGTGAACAAAACCCGGAGACATTTTCTAAATTATCGGGCACTCATCGCGGTCGAAATGCATTGTTGACCTCGCTCGCTAACTGTTTTGGACTCCCTAGCTTTGCGTTTCGCACGAAGATCACGAAGGTCATCCCCAGTCAATTATCTGTGAACATTGGCGGGCGCTTTGTACCAATTCAGGGTGTAAATGCTATGTACTATAGTGTGTCAGTTGTTTAAAAATGACAGTTCCTCATTAAGGAGGTTTGCCAGTGTTGTCATCCCGCACTAGGATTTTCGAATTTTGTAGATGTTTGCTTAAAAAATTCAAACAATCAAACAATCAACATTCTAATGTAAATCTGAAATGTCTACAATGATGGTGTACATTAAATGTCAGAGTGTTACAGTGCATTGCGAAATATCATTTGTAATGTCCAACTACATGTAGTTTGAATGGGAGGTTCATCAGGTAAACACGAATCAAGTTTCAATATTGATATAATAGATATTGTTTAATATATATTTATACTATAATTATTTCAATATTTTAGCTACAGTATTTCCTTGCGTAAAAATCAAACTATTTGAAGCTAGTTTCTATTTAAAAGTAATATACAACATTTGCAAACATCAAAAAAAAAAAAACGGCTGCATTCTGTATATATCTACATTTTTACACACACATAGTCGTACTTTCCCAATACTTCTGAGAGGACAATGCTTTGTGTTTTCTATTGTTCCTTTAATATAACCCAACCCCCATAGACTAAGCACGTATTTTTACCTCCGAGGACCGATTTCAACAAAAGACTGACTTGCGAGGACTGAAAGGTTCCTTTGTATTTTCTTTCTCTTGTCCTCGGACGTATATACAGAACCTGTATATACACACATCCATACACGCGTAAACACCTTCAATCGGGGACCTCCTATTGTCCTCCTCTTGTTCATAGTTTTTTGGCAAGGACCCTCATTGGTTTTGTACACGGATTTCAAACAGGGACCTTTCTCAACCGGGGACCCTATTGTCCTATTCTGTTAAAGGTCCCTATTAAATGCAAAAACAAACTCACGTACGAGCTAGTTTTTCGACGTAATGTAAAGGAGGCGGTTTTGGATTACATAGTTAAGACTCCTGGTAGGCGAACAAAGACAGTTTTGTCATAATATGCTCAGACGCTAACACGTCCAAACATCAGAAACCAAAACCGACACAGTACCTTTAAGTACAGTACATTCTGATGAGGTAGATGACATTCATGTGCCAGGCGGCAGTATTAATATGTATATCATTGTATGTCATACTTTATTTAGATTTCATTTAATGATTTTAATGGTACTTGGTCAATTGACAATTATTTAATTGATAATTGGGTCATTCCATAAATTTGGGGTCCAAAAGTGTGACATTTTTTGGTGTCCCTTTTACACCTGACATGTGTAATTTTCCATCAAGTATCATTAAAATTGACTTCACACTATTCTTTTCCTTGTTGGCAGGTACTTTGCTTTACATAATCACTCTTGGCGATTTTAAAGAATGTGTCCTGAATTGCAAAATCTTATACATGTTACTATGTAACAGGGACACCAAAAATGTCACACTTTTCGATCCCAAATTTATAGAATGACCCAATTATATTCTGAAGTGTATATACTGTGTAACAATGTATAGGGCTTACTTGCGTGCCACTTAAAAATGAAAGAATTTCCCGTTTGTGCAAACTTTTTTTGGAGGTTGGTTTGTCTTCCCGCACTGGAATTTTTGGAATTTTGTGAATGTTTGCTTTAGCGGCTACGGGCGGGTAAATACCTATCGCAACAGTCCATCTTTTATTCGCTCTTGGTCAGTGCCCATGTAGACTCGTTATCGACGATTTAAAATAGCGCAGAGTTGGGCCAGCATTTTCCCGACTTGTTCTACCGATTCTTGCGCTCTTCGTCGTTGTATCGTCGCCGAGGCTGACGGTGCTGCTGGACTGATGCCTGGACTGTCGTGGCCCCCTGATGATGTGGCTGAATCCCCCGGGGTTCAACACCGATCTACCTGTGGCTTGGCTGATCCAGTGCGGGGTGCGAAGATGCTTGGCTCGACGGCTGCGCTATAGCCATTGTGGGCATTGACTGGGCAGAGCCTGTTCCTGCTAGTTCCTTAATTAAGGTAGTCGGCCGAATATGAACCTAATTTTAACCTTGCTATTCAGTGTCATGCCTGTTTGTATAATTTGCTGCTTTTCTAATTTCTTTGTATTTTTTTGGGGGTTTGTCATTATAATGCTTTGTGTTTTTGCATGCAGTCTAAAGCTGCAGACTGAGGATGCTTGCTTTCACATGATGACCTGTTGATTGATTTGAGTGAACTAATTAAATGTTATTAACTGCAACTGATTGGCCGGTTTCTGCTTTTGCTTCAAAAGTCACGATTCCCGCTCCTATTCTTTCTTTCTGCCGTATATATATATGTGGAGAGGGTGAGCGACAGGGGGACGGAGACGGAGGGGAGAGGGAGCACTGTTAAAACGCTGTTTAAACTTTTTAAACAACCCAAGTTGTTCATGTGCCCTGCTTAAACAACCAATAAAGTTTTTTAAGCAGGACACATGAACAACCTGGTTGTTTAACTTGTTTAAACAACTTTTTAAACAGCGTTTTAACAGCGTTTTAACAGCGTTTTAACAGTGAGGGAAGGGGCATAAAGGAATAAAGTGTCTGCTTAACGGTGGAAATCATAATACGCTTCGTCACCATTCCCTGAAAAATAACATGAAAACATTCCGCTGAAGGAAATTGCAGTGTCAATAAAAGACTTGAAAGAGGCTCTTTAGCATCGTTCATCCTGCAATGGAATACAACTGATTCTTCCTCATTACTTTTAACTCCTTGAGTACGGTTATTACAGTGAGGCGCCGGGGTGCCGGAGCGGCCTGTGCAGCCAAGCGAAACGAACACAGGAGGCTTGTGCAGCCAAGCGTAACCTACACAATAATCCAAAATGGTTTGAAAATGCAGAAAATGGCGTACATAGACGTCATCCGGCCTGGTGGCATTTTTTTGCGGTATTTCACGTCATCCGTACGCAAAGGGTTTAAAGAACATACATTTGGAGCACTAACTTTCTAAAACGAAGCTGGTAACTATGACAAAGGAATGACTTTGTCAAAGTTCATTTCAATAGCTTGTGATTGGAATTAGGACTGGAGGGCTTGTGATGGACTTGCAGTGACTTGTGATGGACTCGACTACATCCCCGTTCGTCCGTCCGTCCGCTCTTTCGTCTTTTCAGATCAACATTTGTACGCATAATTTTAAGCTTCCCATTTGAATGTAAGCTGTTAAAAAGCTAAACAAAAAATACACAGTCGTTTAGCGTCCCATCTCGGTTCC
The DNA here is from genome assembly GCA_037893225.1 of Hippasteria phrygiana. Classification (NCBI taxonomy): domain Eukaryota; kingdom Metazoa; phylum Echinodermata; class Asteroidea; order Valvatida; family Goniasteridae; genus Hippasteria; species Hippasteria phrygiana. The sequence goes on from JAZGUH010000329.1 coordinate 568,957, forward strand.
CTATTAACGATCGCATGTGCTTCTACATATACTGCCTTGTAGGGGGTACCTCGCACGATGGGTACAATGGTGCCCGACGAGGAAGTCTTTAGAAATCTAGGTGCCCCACGAGGAAAACGCTATGGAGTTTGAGATTTCAATAGGGACAAAGGAGAATAATAGAAGCAAAGTAAAGTGGACAACAGAGGTACCCCCGTAAGGGTATATGCGAGGATGGGTTTGGGTTTGGGGTACTCCAATGTCAGCGGAAGTCATCTTCAAAGAAGGGGACAGCCATTTTTGAAAATACTGCCTGCGGGATCTAACAGGAGAATTACATGTAATTTAAAAAGAGCTTCTAACTTCCTTTTTTGAAAACGGCATGACGCTATGCATGATTATGTTTATCTATCCCACTGTCAAGTTGTGAAGTATAATAAAACAAACAATTCGTTAAAATCAAAACAAATGGCTCAGAAAATCTCCTTTTCGTGTGTCCCGTTTATTATCTCTTTAAGTGGCAATATTTACGAGTTATTTACGAACTGCTAATAAACTCATCAGACTAGGCTATTCCTAGATTTGGTTTTCGGTCCCTAGACGATATTTTCGTTCTTCCTCCGAATATAGGGACCGTCAGCGATTTTTTTCCCATGCGGTTCCGGCTGCCATTTTTGTCCTAGACAAGAATTGCCATCGAACCGTATTTTAGCCAATCACAAGTAACGTTTGATGCTGTGACGTAAAACATCCTATACCTAGGGATTAGATAGGTTCTCGGACGTAGGTACAGCAGTGGGATAGGTTCTCGAATAGGCTCGTTTCCCTTTATCCGCACCTCAAATTTTAACAAGAACTATACACCCATCCATGGATTCGAACCCAGGTCATGTAATCCAAAGCCTTACGATCTACCAATATACGCCTTTTTTTATTAATTAAGCTGGAACCTTAATGATGAGGCTACCGGTGATATTTACTGGAGAAAAAAGTGTGTCTGAAACTGCGGAAAGAAAATTGTATCCTTTTTACAAGATTTTGTCTCCGCGTTAAGTGGTTCATATTTTTTAAACTTAATTTTGGGACAATCTGCGTGAAAACGAGAACAGTTCCAATTTGTGGGTTCCGTAGGGGAAGTCGGACATACGTCGCATGACCTATTTTTGAGTAATTGCAATATACATGAAAATCGTCAAAAAATCATGATTCCTGTTTTTTGTCAAAATACTGTATTTTCAAGCATATTTAATTTAAAAATACCTGGATTGCTTTTTTGTTGAGACAATTAAATGTGTACAATTTGACATGTTAATGTGGCGTACTTCCGAAAAAAATCGTGTAAACTAGGTATTTTTTTCCACTCTCGATGCTGAATTTACGGCTCTATTCAAAAACCAAAATATCGCATAACAGTAATTTTGTGCACCATTACAAAGCTTACATTATAGTTTTTATTATGGAATGAAAATCTCAATGTTCAAAATTTCCAACTTGCGTCTGATTTCGCTTACTGGTGCATGCCACATGGTTACCAGTTTCCCTATCGCTTTGTGCACAGCGTTTATCCAAATGTGCCTATTCCACATGCACTGTAAAGTCGTACATAAAAATACCGATTTGGCTTATGCCCTAAAACGACAGAGCGCCCCAGGCAAATTGTATTTGGTCATCATTACATGCATGGTTCTTCGCAAGGCAGACATAGACAAAAAACGGGCCCAAATTTTCTGGCAATGTTGCCCTTCTCAGCCATAATATACGCTACGGCTGAGAAGGGCAAAATTGCCAGAAAATGGATTTTGGGTTTTCACGAAGAGACAAATGACACTCTGTGGGTAAAAACGGGCCATTTCTCGCTTCTGAGTTTTCACGAAGAGACAAATTTATTAATCAATTAATAACTCTGTAATTAATTGACTTATCGCTCAGCTGCCAATGACTTGTGAAAGACCGAGAACTGAACTTTAACATAGTGTCAACAATGAATCAACATGTGGTATAAATGCAGGTAATATCTTCAATTTAAAAAGTGAGCAGCTTAAAACCTGATTTTCTTGTAACTTTAGTTTAGTGCGGAGAGGCAAAATTCGTCTGTTCGTGAAAATTGTGAGAATGAATTATTGTATTTTGTATTATAAAGAACATTTCGTAAAAACCTCCCTTGTCCAATAGAAACCAGCACCATTTGCTAAACACAAAAAGTCACACAAGTAGTCAATGAAAACGCATTTGATTGCGTGGGGCTGTATATTTAGATATTTACGAGTAAGTAATTATCATTAGTGCGCAGAGTGACAGTCTCCATGAAACTAACCCTTGATTAAAAGGAGTGTTGCCTTTGAGGCGTAAATTTGGGGTACAAAATAATGTAAATAATTTAAATGACTTTTTCTCCGCCAATAAACGAACAATTCAAATCAAATAAAACGAGAAAACGGTATATAAATCCTTATAATTATCCCCTTGCGTACGGATGACATCTATAGAGGCGGATTGAAAATTGCCACCTGGCCGGTTGACCTCTCTGTGTGCCAATCTCTGCATTTTCAATCATTATCGGGGTATTGTGTACGTTATGCTTTGCTGCACAAGCATCTTGTTTCCGTTTCCCTTGGCTGCACAAGCCAGCATGGCGCCCCGGCGCCCCGGCACCCCCATATAATACCCCGGGCTCAATGGTTAAACATCTCTTTAAAAAAGTCCTAAAGCGACAACATCAACAACAATGGACTTATTTATCAAATTAAATATCGTTACAAACTGTGATAAATAGCCAAGCACAAACGCGTTGGTGGCAGAGAGGGTACGGACAGCCAGCAAAAAAGAACACGTTATTACACATGTACTTTTGGACAAGTTATGTAATGTGTACCTCTACGGTCCAAGATTCAACACATTAGGCTCAGCATCATGGAAGAAGTTCCAAGTAATAATTATTCGTTAGTGATAAGAAATCCTTGAACCAAAACAAAATCAAGTTTTCTTGAAAGTGCCATTATTTCACAGGATGCTTGATACTATTATTTACTCAGTTACGCAAGGTCCCGGGGGTACTCACTTTTTTTTAGGGTGGGGGGGGGGGGGGTGCCTCAATTGAATTTGAGGTAAGACCGATGGCTATACCACTCTGAACTTGCTTTTACTACCCATGCATAAACCAATATATAATACGTTCCCATGATACTAGATTAAAATACCACCCATTGATATACCAACCCTAGATATTGACCCATCGAAATACCATATACAGCCACCCCTATAAGTACAAATCGGCAGGTCGTGGTCAGAGGTCGGAAGGTTATGTGCACACTCGACACGCGCGCAATACATACGGTGTACGAGCTGCCTGGTATATACGCGGAACGGTGAGCATATAATGCACACAACGCAGACGTTTGCAATCACTGTGACGCACACGTTTTAATATTTTGCTGTCGGGAATAATGATCTCTCTCGGCTGATATCTTTAACGTTATTACTGCCACTCAATCTGGAAAATTGACGACCCATTGATATACCAATATGTGATAAAATTCCCATGTCAATACAGAGGATAGAATTACAACCGATGAGTAGGCCTATACCACTAATCGGGAGAAAAAGGGGTCATTGATATACCGGACTGTCGAAAATCCGACCCATGTTTGCGGCACGTCCCCGTGTGGCCATTTGTACTGAGCACCCCCCCCCCCCCCCCCCCCGGGCGTAAGGTATTTCATTATAATTCAGTAGTTCTGTTTTGTTGATGTTTACAAATGTTGATGTTTTATCTCTTTAATCTCTGTTTACGTTTCAGATATATTTAATGTCTGGAACGGAAGCCTGTTCAGTTTTCAGACATTTTGTCAATAACAACAGCGTTTCAGACATTCATGGTTCATACTAACAATCTGCGCAGGATTCATGAAGTCGGAATGAATTATTATATTAAAGTCAGTGTGATGTATCAGTAAACATGTACACCGCCCTCTGTTGTTCACATTAAAGTTGACCTGCACCGTTGCGACAGCTTACCGAAAAGCAAGTGGCGTGGCACTGGGACGAAAAACACACCAAAGCTGTAGAAACACTCAAGCGTATCATAACATCAGCTCCAGTGCTGAAGTTATATGATGTGAATAAGCCAGTCAGCTTGGCGACTGATGCATCCAAGCATGGGTTTGGATCAGTATTGATGCAAGATGATAACAGACCAGTGGCGTATGCATCGCGTAGCACTAGTTCTGCCGAGAAGAATTATGCGACGATTGAAAAAGAGATGTGTGCCATTCTCTTTGCGTGCCACAAATTTCATGATTATCTTTTTGGAAAACGGACAACAGTGATCACAGATCATAAGCCATTAGTAGGAGTGTTCCAAAAGCCATTGCATAAATTGAGCCCACGACTGCAGCGTATGCGCATGCACCTACTGAGATATGATCTCAGCGTACAATGGCAACCAGGCTACAGAATGGTTGTGCCAGATGCATTAAGCCGCATAACAAATAGCAAAGGCAACAGCAGCTCAGAATTTGATGACTCACGTGAAATCAACATGATTTTAAGGCAACTCCCAATTACCGAGTCGAGATCACTGATCTCTATATAAACTGGATAGCTCATTGGCCATTGCGCGCTGTACAAGCAACTGAAGCCAGCTAGCACCCGCCATATTACCACTCCCAATTTACCACTGATAGCTATGTAAGGAGAACGAGGATGAAAGGAGTCCCTGGGGACAAGATTTGCAAACCTATTGTATTGGGAGTGATAACATGGCGGACGGTGGCCTCAACGCGACCAGCCGATGCGCTATCCAGTTTACATAGAGATCAGTGGTTGAGATTACAGCAATTCCGCGACGAAACGGCTACGGATCACACACTTGCGAAGGTTAAAGGCCACATTATGAATGGCTGGCCCGTTGATAAACACCACGTGACAAATGACGTTGGCCCATACCATGCAGTTCACAATGAGCTAGTGTTATTTTTCTTGGCAACCGGGTTGTAGTTCCGCGGAGCATGCAGAAGGACATGCTTAAACAAAATCCATGAGTCTCACCTATAGGGATAGTAAAACTCAAAGAGAGAGCACGGGCTATCCTATTCTGGCCTGGCATGAATTCACAAATTGAAGACACTGTTGCCAAGTGTGCTATCTGTCAGTCAAGCAGGAAAGACCAACCTGCAGAACCAATGATGCAACATGACATACCTGACAGATCCTGGTCCAAACTAGCTGCAGATGTGTTCCACTTAGATGGAGTCAACTATCTGCTTGTTGTTAGTCTTGGTTCCAAGACGTTACTGTCTGATACTTGTCATCAACAGAGGGCGCAATTTACAGGCTGTCACCGGCGGGCGAGCGCGCGATCAATCACGTGAGAGTGAAGAACCGAGCAAAGAACAGTAGAATCGATTCTTGTCAGAGCGCGTAATATATAAAACATTATCGAATACAATCAGAATCGATTTACTGAGAAACAGCGCCCTCGTTCGGAAGGAAAAAAGGAACACGAAGGTCTTGGAACCAAGACTAGCTTGTTGTTGATTATTACTCCAAATTTCCAGAAGTACAGGCCTTGCACGATCTCACAGCCCATTCACATATACATGAATTGAAAATTATCTTTGCCCGCTCTGGTACACCAGATCTGTTAATTACTGATAATGCAAGCCAATTCGTATGCGAAGACTTCAGAACATTCCAAAACATGTGGGAGTTTAAGCATGTCACGACCAGCCCAAGGTAAAGCAATGGGCAAGCTGATCGATGTATTCAAACGGTGAAAACACTCATGAAGAAGGCTAAGGCGCCCTGCAGGGACCCTTATTTGGCACTGCTGGAATATCGCAACACACCCCTCGATGGCACAGATGGCTATGCACCAGCACAATTACTCAATAGTCGCTTGCTCAAAAGCCGACTTCCCACGTCATCAACTCTAATTCTTCAACCACAAGTTGTCCCACCCATGATATCCAATCTGAGAGAGAGACAGACTGTACAAAAACACTACTATGATGCAAAATGTAGTAAGTAAAAGAACACACTACAAAATGGGGAAGAAGTTAGATTTCAAAATCCACCCAGCCAATGGGTGTTAGGGAAAGTAACAGGAAAACATATGATAATCCCAGAAGTTACATAATTGAGACTCAATCTGGAAAGGTGTATAGAAGAAATAGATGACACATTGTTCACTCCAAAGAGCATGCTGACATTGAGGGGGATTCAATGTCTCAGCCCGACCTAACCTCTCCTAGCACACAGAATGAAAGTAATTTTCAGCCTGTAGAGCCTGAAGAACTAAGTGAGACAAAGCAAAGTGTTAAATATAACTCCGTGGCCATAGGTCAGGCTACAACCACTTGAAGTGGTAGGTGGTGAAACCAACTCAAAAACTAAACCTATGAGCTTGAGTTATTCACACATTTTATGGAGAGTAAATAACATGTTTTTTTGTTTTGTGTTTTGGAATTTTACTTTCATTTAGTTTCCTGCAATTTCAATTCAAAGATTTAATCACCCTTCATAATACTTTATTTCTCCTCTTGGGTAAATTGTGCAGCACCCCCTGCTAATGTTTCTTGTATTGTTTTGTTGAAATTCCCAAGATTCACCTTGTTAATGTTTGCATTTGTATGGGGGAGATGTGATGTATCAGCAAACGTGTACACCGCCCTCTGTTGTTCACATTAAAGTTGACCTGCCGGGGGTCACCCCCTTGTGCTCGAAGTCGAATAATAGTGTCGTATGTGATCTCTAAAGTCCCCAACTTAACCCTGTTTGTGGCTGCTCGTCAACCAATAACTTTACAGTCAGCCCGCAGGGCGATAGTTCATTGATGATAGATCCATTACCGAGAATATCAGTCCCACCATACATCCACAGAGCTTGTGATGACTGGCAATAATGGCGGACATTGGAAAATCTGTAAGTACTATGCCACGTTCGTTGCATTTCTAGCACCGGCATTGTTAGCTTAATGTTAGTACGGATATCGCTCGTGGGATGATCATCTAGACCTGTAACGTTTAACACATGGCTGCAGTTTGAGAATTTTTGTGGAACTTGACAATCAGAAAAGAAACATGGAATTAGGCCTAGGCCTACTTCGTTTGGTTTCATTAATTTCTTTCCATGCATCACAGTTTCTGTGACGATTCTTCATATTTTAATCTCTACGTGATCTCAATCCCTGACGCGTAAATGCATATTGCTAATATTGCCAAATCTTTGTAAGAAAACAAGACTCACGCAATGTACTTTGCTCTGATTGATATCGTTCCAGTGGGCGTTGTACGTGTAAATAGCGGCTGCGCAGAAGGCTGGTACTTCCCCAAAGCACGCAATATATATACACTAGACTCGCCTTAAGTCTGCGGTCACTGATAACGCACCACGGTACACCGCTCAACAGTGCATCACGAAAAGGGTGCGCTTTCTGTTAGTCTGAGCAAATCTTAATAAACGACTCGCTACAAACCCTTCGGAGAAATCATAGTCTTTCCTGTATAAACTGATGCGTTTTGGGCGTGCTCCGTATAAAATGTCAGGGGCGGATCCAGGAATTTTTGCAGGGGGGGGGGGTTCTGAAATTTGCCCAGAAAAGGGGGCTGATACACTTTCTCACCGTTGGTGGCGCCATTTAACCTCTTTGTTTTGTTCTCACCCATAGGCAAAATAAGACCTGTATTTGCAAGGCGTAGGCCCCTACCAGCAAAAGCAAAAAAAAAAATGTTTTAAAAATAAAAAATTGGCAACGAGCAGGGGGGGGGGGGGGTTGACCCCCCCCCCCCCCCCCCCCCCCCCCCCCCCCCCCTGGATCCGCGCCTGAATGTAGTACTGTGAATGGGTGAGAGAAAATAATTATATATCAATAATATAAAATTAATCTTTCTTTGTTTCGGGGATGTAATGGGACAGTCTGATCTTCTTTCATCTTAAACTTGGTTTATAATTACACTTCTGTCTTACAGACTGGGTCAAGTACGCCATGACACTCATTCACAACCTCGGACTTTTAAAATAGATTGGTTGAAATAACCAATTATTTATAGAATGCGTCCATATCTAATTGTTCGGACACATATTCACTAATCTTTGCTATTATGTGACCCCTCTGTAGCATATTTAAAAATGTCTCCGAAGTTCAAATGTTTAGATTAACATGCTAGAATATAGAAGAATTAATGGGCTCTCTGATAATACGTACCAATTTATACTTGCACCTTATTCCTATCCGAAAATATGATTTGAAAGAAATGACAACACATGCATGACTGGTTATTAACGCATGACTGGTTATTAACAAAGCAAGTTTCGAAATTACGACGTGTTAATTAACAAAAGACAATCATTTTTAGAATGCTAGGCACTTGACAGTTTTCTGTATAAGTTTGTAGAGCCAGATGTCATGCCGACGTCACACTTCGGGACTCTTTTTAGAAAAACTACCAAAAAGGAAACAAAGACAGCTGGCAGGAGTATTCGAACCTGCAATCTCCGAAATACTGTACCGACGCTCTACAAACTGAGCTATCTTGGTGATTTCTGAAAATTTCGCAACACAGAAAATAATAGTGTTATAAAGAAAAAACACTGTGAGCGCCCCCCCCCCCCCCTGTAACAACCCCACTCCCCCCCCCCCCCCTGTAACAACCCCACTCCCCCCTATGGAGACAGCCCTGGCTACGCTGCTGAGTCCGTCCGTACGTAGTCTGTACTTAGTCCGTATGGGTCATTTTGGTTAAAGTTTGGACAAATTGGTCTTATACGCAAATCTGAATTCCAATTGCAATCAAACTTGGGTCATACATTCAATACTGCAACCTTTATATGATGCTTGTGTCAAAGGTCAAGTACTGAGGTCAAAGGTTATTTGAGGTCAAGTTGTAAAATGGGCTGGAATTGTAAAATTGGTCTTATATGCAAAGTTGAAGTCCAATTGCAATCAGCTTGGGTCATGCATTCAACCTTTATATGATGCTTGTGTCAAAGGTAAGTACTGAGGTCAAAGGTCATTTGCTGTCAAGTTCTAAAATAGGCTGGATTTGTCCAACTTGTCTCATTTGAAAACTGGAATTCCAATTGGAATCAAACTTGGGTCATGCATGCACTATTGTAAACTTTATATGATGATGGTCGTGTCAAAGGTCAATTACTCAGGTCAAAGGTCATGTGAGGTCAAGTTGTAAAAGAGGCTGGAATTGTAAAATTGGTCATTGTGCTATTGTGCCGATTGGGGTGTCAAAATGTGCAGAGAACATGATTAACGTTTAAGCAGGCGAGACGCGTGGTTCGAGAACCACCTTGTTTCTATTTATTTATTTATTTATTTTTTACCCAGGCGAAACCTTTCTGTTTAAAAAACTGTTTTTCAAAGGTGCCCAGCAATACAGCAAAAATATAAAAGGATATAAGATACATAGAAGAAAATAAATAAAAACACAAAAAATTCATTAGCTAGTAAAAAAAATACATCTAGACCAGCTAGTTATGTTAAATATAGGTTGAGCAAAAACACTACAAAACCACGGATCTAAAGATCCATGTATATGCGTTTGAAGCTGTGTAGAGAGGAAGGCAATGGATGTTTAAGTACTACGGGGTTTACGTTTACCTGAGTTGGATCTAGTAAAAGGTAGAACAAGGTTGCCTTGAGAACCGGCCATGGTGTCATAAGAATAAGTATTAACAACATGATGAAAGCAGTTGCATAATTGAGAAGGCAATTTGAATGTTAAACTTTTATAGACTAAAATATTTGTTCGGGGGGGGGGGGGGGGGGGGGGTGGGGCGCTACGGTCCAAAGTCATAAACCCACAATGCCGTATAGCCGGGGATCACGCCCAAGTTTATGATACAACATGGGAAGCGACATTGTGGGGATCATTCAACGAGGACACGACTTTTTAACATATAATACAAACAAACAAACCACAAGGGAAACTGACTAGGTTAGTTTTGTTTGTCTGTAAAAAAAAAAACAATAGCTAATTTTTTTCCCAATTGATTATCTATTTAAATGCAGAATTCCCTTCGAGCTTCAACCATGGCCTCTGCAGAAACACTCGGTCATTTCCGTCTTCCTTTGACGATGAACAAAGGTCACGTCGATTCTAAACTAGCTCAGCATTTTTTCAACACCAAAAACAGATACCTGGATTTGCTCGAGGAAGGCCGACCGGAAGGCCATGCCATCAGGAACCTTCTCGGGATGCTCGCATATCGGCTTGGTCAGTATGAAGAAGCATTACAGTACTTTGACAAAATCCTTTCTTCAACTGAAGACCCGGATAACCTCAATGCAATTGCAAACCGTACGTACATCTGTGAGAAATTGTTCAGATATAAAGAGGCCCGGGATTGCGAACAGAAGATCGCAACATTGCTTACTGAAGTTAATACAGAAGAAGGCGAGAACAGACAGAGGCAGCTGAGGGCTCGAAGTATCGCTGAACAAGCATTTGCTTTCGCAAACGAAATCTACGAAGAATCAATGACTTGTGAAAGATATCGTAAAGCGTTTGACATGTACAAGAAGGCGATTAAATTGGCTGGTGAGGACGTTGCAAAAGGCGAGCGTGAATACTGGGATTACGAATCCGGGCATTCGTGTTGGAAAATCTACAAGAAGATAAAGTTTGACAAGTACAAAAGAGACGATGCTGATGAGTTTCTCCGGATCGCTGTTAACACATCCATGAAGATCGCAAAATCCAGCAAGGATAAGAAGCTGAGAAGTGACTCATGGGCGCTTCTTGGTCAGCTCTTCAGACAATCTCGTGATTTTCTACCTCCCATACCGGAACAATTTCAAACTTTTCTGCAACAACCGGAGAAGTGCTTTGACAAAGCTTTATCTCTAGCCCCTAATAAGCATCGCAAAGCAGGTATCCTCTCGATATTTGCAACACAGTACAAAAGGAGTAACAAGTCCGAGGCACTGTCGTTGTTTGACAAATCTATACAGTTGGACAGCACAGAGTTCAACGCAAATCCACGCCATGGCAGGGCAAGCACCCTACTTCATCAATACAAGCAAGAACTGAAAGAGTTCCAGACATCTCGATCTGCATATCGTCCAGATGAAACGTTGCTCCGACGGGCTGAAGAAGACCTCTCTGTGGCCGTCCAAGGCACGCCCAGACCTTGGTATTTTGAGCATATGGCAGAAGTACTTTACTACAAGGCAACAGATCCAAAAGGGGGCGTGAAACAGGGAAACCAGGGACAGGAAAATTTGCGACGAGCTCTCACATACTGTGCCAAGGCGTTGGAAACCCCAGACGGCACGAAACGGCCACAGGTTCACAAATTGCGAGGCATGTGTCTCTGTGCCATGGCAGAACACGAGGTGGCATTAGCATGTTACAAACGAGCCGTTGACTGTGAATTAGCGGCTAGTTTCCACGTAGGCAGCATTGGCCAACTTGTTACGGAGTACGCACACATTCTAGGACCCATCGCATCCACTCTCTCAGTCAGACCACCTTTGCTTGCTGACTTAGTCTACTGGCTTGATAGGGCTGCTCAAGCCTGTCACTCCACCAGCTGGACTCTTTGCCAGCTAAAAGATCTAAAACAGCTTCCTGGTCTGTGGGATACCTTCGTCAAATACTGTGAAGATAACGGTCACCAGACAAAACTCAAGTCCATTGAGTTGGCTTACTGCAGGAGACAGCCTCCTGCAACGCGGCAACTCTCGCTTCTTGTATCCGGTGAAGATTTACACACTCCTGAATCACCTTATGGAAGACAGCAAAGCATCCCTCCAACAAATAAAGCTGATAATGAGCAATTACCGGGTTCTGGTTGGGATCAACTGAGAAGACACCCCCATGTGATTCGGCAACATCCCCTTCCTGCGTCAGACGAAGAGTTCAACCTTCCTATATCAGCTCACGGACGACAGCGAAGTTTGCCCGCAACAACAGCTGAATATTCTAAGAAGAGGGTCGACGGAGAAAATGTCACAGCATCCCCGTCTGAAGCACAGCTTGCTGGCGAATCTCCCGAATCAGATACAATTCGGATCACATACTTAGTCAATGTGAAGACCGGCAAAACACAACATATTGAAACCATACCATTGGTCGAAGACATCCAAAACAAAGACTTTACCAGCAAGCATATCAGACCCGCGACAAAAAAATCCTTCAGTCGCCAGTTTGAATACGATTTCTTCGTCATTTACAGCAACAGCGCATCGGAATGGGTGGAACACAGCCTGCTGGAAGAGCTGGAAGGAACCAGTCGTCTGAAAGGATGTATCAAAGACCGCGATTTCACCTTCGGCAAACCAAAAGCAGACAACTATTCAGACAGCATTAAAGACAGTGCGTCTACCATCATAGTGATCACCAAAGACTTTGAGATGAATAAGCATGCCGTAAGGGGCATGTTGATGGCATTGGAGAGTGATAAGCTAGTGATTCCTGTTCTGCTTGAAGCCAGAGATATGCCACCAGCGCTCAAACCACTCGAGTACCTGGATGCTACTGGTGCTGTTGATTGGGACAGGTTGGAGAGGTGTATTGAGCAGCAGGTTAAGCTAGATGTCATCTGGGACGAATGAAAACCAGACATCAATGATGCATCGTCTTTGAGTTACGTTGCGTCATCGTTGATCACTCTGGTTTGCACTGTGGCAAACCTATACTGACTGAATATTCGGAGAGCATTAACAAAGGTTCTTGTATCCTAATTGTCATCACAAACTATTTGGAGTTTGACAAATTGTTTGGCTTTGCTATGCTTCAGGCAATACAACACGGCAGGTTGGTGAGTCCTGTTCAGCTAGAAGACAGAGACATGCCTATTGATGCACTGTTACTCTCCTGTGTAAAAACCCGCTGTGTAGAAACGATTTTAAACAACCATGTGTAATTATTGAACAAGGTTGTGTGATCATATCCAAGTTGTGTAAATTCTAGGTTGTGTAAATTCTAGGTTGTGTAAATGCATATAAATCGATATTTCCACCAAAACTGAATTTAAACAACTGTTGTGTAGACTTTGAAGCCCGTGATAAGAAACAAACCAATCACGAAGTACGACCAATCAGAAATGATAATATTATGTATTCACAAAAGTCAAGTTAAATTGCCGTGTTTAGTCCAAAAATACACTTTCTTGACCATAATATGTTTTATTCAAACAATTCCACAATAGAATTTTGATTTTTTGCAAACATAGGTGAAGAATCTGATGACATCTCCTTTAATTTCATATTCAAATATTGAAATTCTTCATGGGAAGCCATGACTTTATTATGAGGGGGATACGCTGAATATAGAGCTAAAGCACAACATCATTCACTTTGTAGTCTTTAGTAGATTATCGTAGCATTTGTACACTCTACCATAGTAATGTATAATAAGTTACTTCCGTTTAGTCTGGTTCCCACTTTATTCATTTCTGTTAATTAATAGCAACCCACACTGTAAAAAACTCCCGTAAATTTACTGTGCACTTCCGGTAATTCGTAAGGTTTTGTACAAATTTGCTTTAAAAATTAACCAATTACTGTGTAAACCATTTACACAACTAATTGGGTAAAAAGAATTTTACACATTATTGTGTAGAAATACTACACAACTGTTGTTTACAAATTACACAACTAGGGTTGTGTAAACTGTTTACACAACAGTTGCTAGGTTCATATAGTAAACAGCGGTTGTGTAAAATTTTACACAACTTGTGTAAGATTTTACACAACCGTAATAACAGTGTGCACCACTGGCCCTGTTGACTGGGCGAAGCTGGTGAGAAGCATTGAACAACAGATCTAACTTGATGTTTCCTCATAACACTGTGAACAAGTAACAATGGATTTAGTGCCAAGTAACAATGTCTGTTCATTGTTAGTGCACCGTTTTTCTTTTGTTAGATGTTCATAGTGTAAGAGGTATGAAAAAGTGCCAGTCGAGCCCAATTGGTACTCTTTTATCGCTCAACTGGTTCAGAGATCATTAAACAAGATGGAAATTACTGCCGAAGAGATGATTGTTAGCAAGCACTGTGTTTCCTCTGATAAGGAACATGTCATGAAGCTGCTATGTCCGTGCTCTGATTGAAAATGTCAATTTAATAGATTTCCCTCTTAATAACCAATGATGGAAGGATATTATTATGGAACGAAAAAACTACATTACGGCTCTGTTTTTTTCTTTCTAAAACACATTGTTTGATATGCTACGCGCGACGATGCGTTTTAGCAGAGGCTCGCTCCTTCAAAATTGAAGCTTATTGAATTTGTTACTTATTGTCAACCATTTAGGCTTGGTCGGATTCGCTTTAGGGTAAGGCAAACTAAAGGAGTCCGTCACTAGACTAGTCGGTGTTGGTACCAAGACGTCCACATAAAACGTGATCGCGAAGTCGCGACATTTGCACGTCACTCTCTAACAAACACAACTCCTTGATCTAGAAATCTTGTCTAAACGCAGACCAGGGGTGGGTCGACTGTGTGTTAAGATTTTTTAACAAGTTTGTTTGATTGATTTTTGGTGTATTTTGCTGTGTTTGGGATTTTATCAATTTTTGTGTTTTAATACGTTATAGTTTCAGACGGCCAGGCCCTTTCGCCGACCAAGTGTCTGAGTATCTGCTTTTGCGGGTAAAAAACTCTCGGGCCTTATTAACACCCCTACAAAAATCTGGGATCCTTTGTATAGAGACACTTTGTTTCAAGACGGAAATTTGATATTTGTATGGGTATGCCAAATTAGGTGTTCAAATAACAATGTACTCAACTACAAGGGACAAAATACAGAGAAAGATAAATGTGTCAAGGCGCAATACTGAAACACGGTATTTATTTATGGCACGGCATACACTCATATGGGCATATCTATTTATCTACCAGACGTTGAAGTTCAGTAGCGCGAAGTTTCCAATACTTCAGCTTTTGTGTGTGAAATGAATGGAGGCCATAACCTGCACCATTCATTTGAACCTACATTCAACAATATGGCGGCCTCGAATAAATACCTTTGCTTAGCGCATGATATTGCAAAATACTTCTCTGTCGTCAACATTAAAAGCCGTTGCAAAAGAAATGTGAATGATCTATGAACCGCTTGTTTGTTCACCGTTGTAGTTGTTAACTGAAGACTTGTGCGCATGTACACTGGTGAGTACAAAACAATTTGATCTAATGTAAACAAAAAATCCAAACATTATATGTACTTGACCCCATTTGGGGCATGTCCTAGAATTGAGCAATTATTTACAGGCTAAGAAATTGGTAGTTGGGTTAATTATTAAGTTTGTTTTAGCTAATCTTTGCTTACTTCAAGCTCAAAGAGAATCCACGGTAAGCAAATTTGATGTTAATGATTTTGTAGCCAGCTTTAAAGCCTCCCACTCGGAGAGTAAACTAGGCTTGATCTGAAGAGTTCAGGAGACGGAAACAATTCGGTCCGCTTAAAATTGGTAATTAATAAAATAGTTGTCTAGGAAGCTTATTTATTCAGGATTATTGTGGTACATAAAATATATATTTAGCGTTCAATTATTCGTCGCAATTTTGCGTCATTCGCAGGACGAGTCATCTCTGATCGGCAATGTTTTGCGTTTGTAGTGAATACGCTCTACGCGAAATGTGTATATAGGCCCGGGCAGGCAAAATCGTGGAAATACAGCGCAGTAAAATTTAATTTATTCTGATTTTACTGGGAACAACACGATCAGATGTTGTAGGCCTATATAGATCAGGAAATACACATTAATTTCAAATATTGTATATTTATTCTTTCAATATGTATAAAATCTGCCAGTTTATCGCGAAGTTCGAGCGATGACTCGTCGGTGCCATATAACGAGTGAACAAAACCCGGAGACATTTTCAAAATTATCGGGCACTCATCGCGGTCGAAATGCATTGTTGACCTCGCTCGCTAACCGTTTTGGACTTCCTAGCCTCGAGTTTCGCACGAAGATCACGAAGATCACCCCCAATCAATTATCTGAGAACATTGGCTGGCGCTTTGTACCAATTCAGGATGTAAATGCTATGTACTATAGTGTGTCAGTTGTTTAAAAAGTACAGTTCTTCATTTGTCCAAACTTTTATAGAGGTTTGCCAGTGTTGTCATCCCGCACTAGGATTTTCGAATTTTGTAGATGTTTGCTTCAAAAAATCAAACAATCAAACAATCAACATTCTAATGTAAAATTGAAATTTCTACAATGATGGTGTACCTTAAATGTCAGAGTGTTAACAGTGCATTGCGAAATATCATTTGTAATGTCCAACTACATGTAGTTTTAATGGGAGGTTCATCAGGTAAACACGAATTAAGTCTTAATATTGATATAATAGATATTGTTTAATATATATATATACTATAATTTTTTATTATTTTAGCTACAGTATTTCCTTGCGTAAAATTCAAACTATCTGAAGCTAGTTTTTATTTAAAAGTAATATACAACATTTGCAAACATCAAAAAAAGAAAACGGCTGCATTCTGTATATATCTACATTTTTACACACACATAGTCGTACTTTCCCAATACTTCTGAGAGGACAATGCTTTGTGTTTTCTATTGTTCCTTTAATATAACCCAACCCCCATAGACTAAGCACGTATTTTTACCTCCGAGGACCGATTTCAACAAAAGACTGACTTGCGAGGACTGAAAGGTTCCCTTGTATTTTCGTTCTCCTCTTGTCCTCGGACGTATATACAGAACCTGTATATACACACATCCATACACACTCAAACACCTTCAATCGGGGACCTCCTATTGTCCTCATCTTGTTCGTAGTTTTTTGGCAAGGACCCTCATTGGTTTTGTACACCGATTTCAAACGGGGACCTTTCTCAACCAAGGACCCTATTGTCCTATTTGTTAAAGGTCCCCTATTGAATGCAAAAACAAACTCACACACAAACATGTAGCCCGTTCGAGCTCGTTTTTCGACGTAATGTAAAGGAGGCGGTTTGGATTACATAGTTAAGACTCCTGGTAGGCGAAAAAAAGACAGTTTTGTCATATTAATATGCTCAGACGCTACCACGTCCAAACATCAGAAACAAAAACCGACACAGTACCTTTAAGTACAGTAAATTCTGATGAGGTAGATGACATTACACTATGAACATCTAACAAAAGAAAACCCACGCAGTCCTTTGTTTGTAACAAAGGACTGCGTGAGTTTTCTTTTGTTAGATGTTCATAGTGTTAATGTGCCAGGCGGCAGTATTATTCTGTATATCACTGTATGTCATACTTTATTTAGATTTCATTGAATGATTTGAATGGTACTTGGTCAATTGACAATTATTTAATTGATAATTGGGTCATTCCATAAATTTAGGGTCCAAAAGTGTGACATTTTTTGGTGTCCCTGTTACATCTGACCTGTGTAATTTCTCATCAAGTATTATTAAAATTGACTTCACACTATTTTGTTTTACTTGTTTGGCAGGTGCTTTGCTTTACATAATCACTCTTGGAGATTTTAAAGAATGTGTCCTGAATTGCAAAATCTTATACATGTTACAATGTAACAGCGACACCAAAAATGTCACACTTTTATATCCCAAATTTATAGAATGACCCAATTATATTCTGAAGTGTATATACTGTGTAACAATGTATAGGGCTCACTTGCGTGGCACTTAAAAATGAAAGAATTTCCCGTTTGTGCAAACTTTGTTTGGAGGTTGGTTTGTCTCCCCGCACTGGATTTTTTGGAATGTTATGAATGTTTGCTTTAGCGGCTACAGGTGGGTAAATACCCTATCGCGACAGTCCATCTTTTATTCGCTCTTGGTCAGTGCCCATGTAGACTCGTTATCGACGATTTAAAACAGCGCAGAGTTGGGCCAGCATCTCCCCGACTCGTTCTACCGATTCTTGCGCTCTTCGTCGTTGTATCGTCGCCGAGGCTGACGGTGCTGCTGGACTGAAGCCTCGACTGTCGTGGCCCCCTGATGATGTGGCTGAATCCCCCGGGGTTCAAAACCGATCTACCTGTGGCTTGGCTGATCCAGTGCGGGGTGCGGAGATGCTTGGCTCGACGGCTGCGCTATAGCCGTTGCATTTTTTTGATTTTTTTACTGACGTCGCAAAAAGGCAGCCACTGCGTACACCCACCAACAAAACTCAGCCAAATTCGTTTTTGGCCCTTTCAAAAGAAATTCCAAAAAAATTGTTTGGCCCCCAAAAAATTGTGTTCTGGATCCGCCCTTGTGTGGGCATTGACTGGGCAGAGCCTGTTCCTGCTAGTTCCTTAAGGTAGTCGGCCGAATATTAACCTAATTTTAACGTTGCTATTCAGTGTCATGCCTGTTTGTATATTTTGCTGCTTTTCTAATTTCTTTGTATTTAATATTTGGTTTGTCATTATAATGCTTTGTGTTTTTGCATGAAGTCTAAAGCTGCAGACCGAGGATGCTTGCTTTATGACCTGTTGATTGATTTGAGTGAACTAATTAAATGTTGTTAACTGCAACTGATTGGCCTGTTTCTGCTTTTGCTTCAAAAAGTCACGATTCCCGCTCCTATTATTTCTTTCTACCGTGTATATATATGGAGAGGGAGAGCGATAGGGGGACAGAGAGGGAGGGAGGAGGGAACACTGTTAAAACGCTGTTTAAACTTTCTAAACAACCCATGTTGTTCATGTGCCCTGCTTTAACAACCAATAAAGTTGTTTAAGCAGGGCACATGAACAACCTGGTTGTTTAACTTGTTTAAACAACTTTTTAAACAGTGAGGGAAGGGGCATAAAGGAATATAGTGTCTGCTTAACGGTGGAGGATTGTAGAGAACAGAAATCATATTACGCTTCGTCACCATTTCCTGAAAAATAACATGAAAACACTCCGCTGAAGGAAATTGCAGTGTCAATAAGAGACTTGAAATGGGCTCTTTAGCATCATTCATCCTGCAATGGAATACAACTGATTCTTCCTCATTACTTTTTGACGAAAAGTTATGCATTTTAAAATGTTATCTTCATGAGTTCAAATTGACGCTGCTGAGGTCAGCCCGCAGCCAATGAGGAGCAGGGTCGGGCGAAGATGACGTCATCCTTCGTGGGTGAGCGATGTTGCTCACAGGAAGATGGCAATCATTCATGCTGGTGATGCTCAACGTTGAAATATCCCAATATCGGTAATGTCAGTCCCACCATTCCACATCCACATATCTTGTGATGACTGGCAATAATGGCGGATATTGGAAAATCTGTAATTACTATGCAAAGTTTGTTGTATTTCTAGCACCATTTTTAGCTAGTACGAATATTGCTCGTGGGATGATCATGTAGACCTGTACCTACAACATTACTTGGCTAAAGTTTGAGAATTGTTGTGCAACTTGACTTTATCATTATTTTCGCAGGCCAAATGGTGTTTCAAATCCTGCTGGCTGCGTTTTGTACAAATTTAAAGTAGGCCTGAATGAAATCCATGAGCCGAAACTGCAGTGAAAGACGAATTTTTAATCAGTAAGTAATTAGCTTGTGCAGAAAAAACATTAATTTCATTCCATGCATCTTAAATTCTTTGACGAGTCATATTTTAATCTGTTTGTTATCTAATTCACAAACGTGTAAATGCATATTGCTAATTGCTAGTTCTGTGTAAGAAAACAGAAGATCGCGCAATGCACTTTGCTCTTATTGCTATCATTTTAGTGGGCGTTGTACGTAAAAGTGGCTGCGGTAATTTCCCAAAGCACGCAATATACTAGACTCGCTTCAAGTCTGCGCTCACGGACAAGGCACCACACGATGAACTGCTCAACAGTGAAGCGCGAAAGAAGTGCGCCCTCTGTTAGTCTAAGCAAATCTAAAACTTCACGGCCACAATCCATTAGGGAAATCCTAAGACTTTTCTCTATCAAGTAATGCGTTTTGGGCGTGCTACGTATGTAGTACTCTAAATGCGTGAGAGATACTATGTTAAAAAATTTTTAAACAGACTAGTTGAAATTGTTTATAGAATGTGTCCTAATATTGCTTATTTTTTAACGAATCGTTTTAGAGGTTTTATTTCTTTGAAATCACGATATTAGAACAGAAGAAATTTATTTTTAACCTTAGTTTCTTACATTCCTTCGCCTAAAACGTTTGTTTCTTCAGGGAAAAAGAATCTAATATGTATTTGTACACCCAGTTCTGTCTTGTTTTAAACCGTGAAAAACGAAATCCATTCGGGCACTTTGTGTCTCTGTGAAACATAGAATATAAGGAGTTTATTTCTAAAACGCAATAGGCCTATATCATCAATTTTGATGAAATTGAGAAAATTACACTTTTATGATAGGAAATAAAATTGACCAAGAAAATCTTATTTTAGCCTGGATGCATAGAAAATGGAATAATGATTCAAAAGAAACAAAATTTCGAATCAAATTGAATATGCACTATCAAAAACTTCTATTATGAAACTGTTGAACTCTTTAAAAGTGTGGCCATTTACAGTGTCTCGGACTATTCATAACTTAAGGTGTGAGTGTTCATTTGAACACTAAAATTGTGGCCTCTGGTGCAATTGAAACAAATGAAAACTTGAGTTTGTTTGTACAAGTTGGGATTCTGAGCGGAATCCTGGCACTTATTATTCATGGTTGGACTAATCACAGCCGAGAGTTTTAACCAATCAGGTGAAGGAATGGAGCACAGACAGATAAATTATACAAATTTGGACCAATCGGGGCACAGCTTTGAAAACCAGTGTTAGTTTCGGTTGGAGTGTGTGTCTCATTCTGTCACAACCTTTTGAGCAAGCTGAATAAGTTTAACTACCTCCCAGCTCTTGTCTTCTCTAAGTTCTCTTGCAAATGTTCAAGTGGCGGTCAACTCCTAAAACACATATAATTTGACATATAGCATAAGTGTTATGGTTATTGATATTGATGTGTTTTGTAATACACCGTAATTTGAATTTTTGTAAGGGAGAAGCCACTCTTTCTCTCAATCCCCCACAGATGTTGACCATATAATTTGGTTCTGGCCTGATTGGCCCTGGGCTTGGGTGCCCATTCATTAATGGCTGGCCTGGGTGCCAAATGGTAATTGACGTACAAAAAGGCTGTTTAAAAGAACATTTTCAATATATTTAAATTGTTTTAAACAAATAAGAGAAAAAGCGTTCGAACCGACTTCGAGAAACAAAAAAGAGGCACATTTTCGGTATTTCACGTCATCCGTACGCAAGGGGTTTAAAGAACATACATTTGGAGCACTAACTTTCTAAAACGAAGCTGGTAACTATGACAAAGGAATGCCTTTGTCAAAGTTCATTTCAATAGCTTGTGGTTGGAATTAGGACTGGAGGGCTTGTGATGGACTTGCAGGGACTTGTGATGGACTCGATTACATCCCCGTTCGTCCGTCCGTCCGCTCTTCCGTCTTTTCAGATCAACATTTTTACGCATAATTTTTAGCTTCCCATTTGAACGCAAGCTGTTGAAAAGCCAAATACAAAATACACAGTCGTTTAGCGTCCCATCTCGGTTCCCCATTAACGATCGCATGTGCTTCTACATATCGTCACAGTTTTCACGAACAGACGAATTTTGCCTCTCCGCACTAAACTAAAGTTACAAGAAAATCAGGTTTTGAGCTGCTCACTTTTTAAATTGAAGATATTATCTGCATTCATACCACATATTGATTCAGTGTTGACACTATGTTAAAGTTCAGTTCTCGGTCTTTCACAAGTAATTGGCCCCTAAGCCATAAGTCAATTAATTACAGAGTTATTAATTGATTAATAAATTTGTCTCTTCGTGAAAACTCAGAAACGAGAAATGGCCCGTTTTGCCCCACAGAGTGTCAATTGTCTCTTCGTGAAAACCCAAAATCCATTTTCTGGCAATTTTGCCCTTCACAGCCCTATTGTATTAACACGGAGTTCAAATTCGTCTCTTCGTGAAAACCCAAAATCCATTATCTGGCAATTTTGCCCTTCACAGCCATACTGTATTAACACGGAGTTCAAATTCGTCTCTTCGTGAAAACCCAAAATCCATTTTCTGGCAATGTTGCCCTTCACAGCCCTATTGTATTAACACGGAGTTCCGAATTGGCTATTGGTGAAAACCCAAAATCCATTTTCTGGCAATTTTGTCCTTCACAGCCCTATTGTAACACGGAGTTCCGAATTGGCTCTTCGTGAAAACCCAAAATCCATTTTCTTTCAATTTTGCCCTTCTCGGCCATATATACGCTATGGCTGAGAAGGGCAAAATTGCCAGAAAATGGATTTTGGGTTTTTACGAAGAGCCAATTCGGAACTCCGTGTTAATACAATAGGGCTGTGAAGGGCAAAATTGCCAGAAAATTAGGCTCAGCATCATGGAAGAAGTTCCAAGTAATAATTATTCGTTAGTAATCAAAAACCCTCGAACAAAAAAAAATCAAGTTTTCTTGAAAGTGCCATTATTTCACAGGATGCTTGATACTATTATTTACTCAGTTACGCAAGGTCCCGGGGGTACTCACTTTTTTTAGGGTGGGGGTGCCTCTCATGATTTTGAGGTAAGACCGATGGCTATACCACTTTGAACTTGCTTTTACTACCCATGCATAAACCAATATATAATAGGTTCCCATGATACTAGATTAAAATACCAACCATTGATATACCAACCCTAGATATTGACCCATCCAAATACCATATACAGCCACCCCTATAAGTACAAATCGGCAGGTCGTGGTCAGAGGTCGGAAGGTTATGTGCACACTCGACACGCGCGCAATACATACGGTGTACGAGCTGCCTGGTACTATACATAGTATATACGCGGTACGGTGAGCATTTAATGCACACAACGCAGACGTACGCACACGTTTAATTTTTTTGCTGTCGGGAATAATGATCTCTCTCGGGCGATATCTTTAACGTTATTACTGCCACTCAATCTGGAAAATTGACGACCCATTGATATATCAATATGTGATAGAATTACAACCGATGAGTAGGCCTATACCACTAATCGGGGGAAAAGGGGGGTCATTGATATACCGGACTGTCAAAAATCCGACCCATGTTTGCGGCACGTCCCCGTGTGGCCATTTGTACTGAGTACCCCCCCCCCCCCCCCCCCCCCGGGCGTAAGGTATTTCATTATAATTCAGTAGTTCTGTTTTATTGATGTTTACAAATGTTGTGTTTTATCCCTTTTAATCTCTGTTTACGTTTCAAATATATTTAATGTCTGGAACGGAAGCCTGTTCAATTTTCAGAAATTTTGTCAATAACAACAGCGTTTCAGACATTCATGGTTCATACTAACAATCCGCGCATGATTCATGAAGTCGAAATGAATTATTATATTGAAGTCAGTGTGATGTATCAGTAAACATGTACACCGCCCTCTGTTGTTCACATTAAAGTTGACCTGCCGGGTTTCACCCCCTTGTGCTCGAGGTCGAATCATCGTGTCGTATGTGATCTCTAAAGTCCCCAGCTTAACCCTGTTTGTGGCTGCTCGTCAACCAATAACTTATACATGGTGTCAGAAAACGGGTTCTACAAATTGCAATGTCAGGTCTGAAACCACCGGGACAATGGCGACGGGACTACAGAAGAAACCTGAACCCGTGTGCAACGTACGTTTCTGCACGTGGCGGGCCCATCAGCGGCGCAGCGGGTGTATGCTACCATGACGTTCGCAGACGGTGAGGAGGACAAACTGCAAGTACTTAAAGCCAAGTTTAAACAGTACTGTGAACCCAAGAGAAACCTGTCGATACCCCGGTACATGTTCAACTCGAGAAACCACAAAGTGGATGAGCCGTTTGACACATACTTGACAAACTTGAAAAGCCTGGGGAGGGAATGTGAGTTTGGTGACATTGAGAATTCTTTCCTTCGGGGATAGTGTGTGGTGTAAATGACACAAAAACACGAGAAAAACTGCTTCAGGAAGAAAACTTGACCCTGGAAAAGTGCATCAATATCTGCCAAGTCAGCGAAATGAGTGCCACACATGTGAAAGCCCTACAAGCTGAACTGGATTTGACCCAGCAAACACAGCAGGTGAACCGGGTGACATCCACCAAAGCCAGACCTCGCAACAGACCTACAAGTCGTCAGGAAAACAACGCAGAAACCGGATCAAAGTCGCAGTGTGACTTCTGCACTTACGTACATTTTCCAAACCGTTGTCCTGCACAGTAGGCCTATAGAGAGGTGCCATAAAGTTGGACATTTCAGCAAGTCGAGACTGTGCAAAGCCCCACGCAAGTCGCGGCCAAAGGTGGTCCGAGAAATCAATGAAAGCAGTGACGAAGATGACAAGACACAATACGATGTCGCCGGTGTCAACCTGCAGGAACCGACAAGACAGCTTGAAGATCTGATGATAGACTACATGTACATCGCTGGACAGGACTTGGATGACTGGATTGAAACCTGTCACGTTGGGAGAAACAAGGTGGACTTTAAACTGGATTCAGGATCTCAAGCGGACATTCTACCCGAAGACTGTTTCAAAAAAACTGGACTGGCATTGCTTCCCAGTAATGCATCAATGAAATCCTATTCAGGGCACAAGATTAAGGCAGTAGGAAAGACCATAGCCAATCTGAAGGTCGGTGGCTCCACACACCAAGTTGTTTTTCAGGTGGTAAGCGGAAATGTAAAACCTATTTTAGGTCTGAAAACCTGTCAAAAGTTAAGATTGATTAAGAGAGTTAGAGCATGATGAAGCAGTTAGTGGTACCGGTACGGTAGTCTACAAAATGTACCAGTGAATAGTAACAGTACGCTCACAGAAGACAATGATTTGTATGAGGGGCTAGGCAGTTTGCGAAACCATGAATATGAGATCGAATTGAATGCCAATGCTGCACCAGTTCAAAACCTCCTACGCACTATTCCATATACTTTGCGCGACAAAGTGAGGGCCGAATTAGAGCGTATGGAAAAGCTTGGGGTTATTGCACGTGTGGAAGAACCCACAGAATGGGTCAGTTCCATGTCCATAGTTAGTAAACCAGACGGCAGTGTGCGCATTTGTCTTGACCCGCGAGAGCTCAATAATGCCATAAAGAGAACCCTATGTCCACCCTCCAAGATGTTGCGGCGCGTATACCACAGGCTATAAGGTGTTCTCAGAGTTTGATGCTACAAGTGGTTATTGGCAACTTCCTCTCACAAAAGGAAGTTCATACCTAACAACATTCAACACACCCTTTGGAAGGTTTCGATATCTGGTTCTACCATTTGGCATCTCGTCTGCAAGTGACATTTGGCAGCGCGCCATGGTTACTAAATTTGGGGCACTTGAAGGGGTTGAGGTTGTGATCGGTGATGTCTTAGTTTGGGGTGAAAACACTACCCAACATGACAAGCGAGTTGCCAAGTTCCTGGAAAAAGTCAAAGAATCAGGACTTAAGCTCAATAAGAAGAAGTCTGTCATTGGCACGAACAAAATTGAATATGTGGGTCAAGTGATTTCTACAGAAGGACTCTCACCAAGTCCAGCGCGTATCCAATCGGTGTTGGAAATGCCGCTCCCGTCAAACAAAAGCGAGCTTGAAACGTTTCTCGGCATGATCACGTGCATTGGCAAGTTTATTCCCAATCTTTCTGAAATCACTGCACCGTTGCGACAGCTTACCGAAAAGCAAGTGGCGTGGCACTGGGACGAAAAACACACCAAAGCTGTAGAAACACTCAAGCGTATCATAACATCAGCTCCAGTGCTGAAGTTATATGATGTGAATAAGCCAGTCAGTTTGGCAACTGATGCATCCAAGCATGGGTTTGGATCAGTATTGATGCAAGATGATAACAGATCAGTGGCGTATGCATCGCGTAGCACTACTTCTGCCGAGAAGAATTATGCGACCATTGAAAAAGAGATGTGTGCCATTCTCTTTGCGTGCCATAAATGTCATGATTATCTTTTTGGAAAACAGACAACAGTGATCACAGATCATAAGCCATTAGTAGGAGTGTTCCAAAGGCCATTGCATAAATTGAGCCCACGACTGCAGCGTATGCGCATGCACCTACTGAGATGTGATCTCAGCGTACAATGGCAACCAGGCTACAGAATGGTTGTGCTAGATGCATTAACACTATGAACATCTAATAAAGGAAAAACGGTGTACTAACAATGGAAATCCATTGTTACTTGGCACTAAATCCATTGTTACTAGTTCACAGTGTAAGCCGCATAACTAATAGCAAAGGCAACAGCAGCTCAGAATTTGATGACTCACGTGAAATCAACATGATTTTAAGGCAACTCCCAATTACCGAGTCGAGATCACTGATCTCTATATAAACTGGATAGCTCATTGGCCATTGCGCGCTGTACAAGCAACTAAAGCCAGCACCCGCCATATTACCACTCCCAATTTACCACTGATAGCTATGTAAGGAGAACGAGGATGAAAGGAGACCCTGGGGACAAGATTTGCAAACATATTGTATTGGGAGTGATAACATGGCGGACGGTGGCCTCAACGCGACCAGCCGATGCGCTATCCAGTTTACATAGAGATCAGTGGTTGAGATTACAGCAATTCCGCGACGAAACGGCTACGGATCACACACTTGCGAAGGTTAAAGACCACATTATGAATGGCTGGCCCGTTGATAAAGACCACGTGACAAATGACGTTGGCCCATGCCATGCAGTTCACAATGAGCTAGTGTTCTGTGACGGCATTATTTTTCTTGGCAACCGGGTTGTAGTTCCGCGGAGCATGCAGCAGGACATGCTTAAGAAAATCCATGAGTCTCACCTAGGGATATAGTAAAACTCAAACAGAGAGCACGGGCTATCTTATTCTGGCCTGGCATGAATTCACAAATTGAAGACACTGTAGCCAAGTGTGCTATCTGTCAGTCAAGCAGGAAAGCCCAACCTGCAGAACCAATGATGCAACATGACATACCTGGCAGATCCTGGTCCAAACTAGCTGCAGATGTGTTCCACTTAGATGGAGTCAACTATCTGCTTGTTGTTGATTATTACTGCAAATTTCCAGAAGTACAGGCCTTGCACGATCTCACAGCCCATTCACATATACATGAATTGAAAATTATCTTTGCCCGCTCTGGTACACCAGATCTGTTAATTACTGATAATGCAAGCCAATTCGTATGCGAAGACTTCAGAACATTCCAAAACATGTGGGAGTTTAAGCATGTCACGTCCAGCCCAAGGTAAAGCAATGGGCAAGCTGAACGATGTATTCAAACGGTGAAAACACTCACGAAGAAGGCTTAGGCGTCTGGCAGGGACCCTTATTTGGCACTGCTGGAATATCGCAACACACCCCTCGATGGCTATGCACCAGCACAATTACTCAATAGTCGCTTGCTCAAAAGCCGACTTCCCACGTCATCAACTCTTCTTCAACCACAAGTTGTCCCACCCATGATATCCAATCTGAGAGAGAGAGACAGACTGTACAAAAACACTACTATGATGCAAAATGTAGCAAGTCAAAGAACACACTACAAAATGGGGAAGAAGTTAGATTTCAAAATCCACACAGCCAATGGGTGTTAGGGAAAGTAACAGGAAAACATGATAATCCCAGAAGTTACATAATTGAGACTCAATCTGGAAAGGTGTATAGAAGAAATAGACGACACATTGTTCACTCCAAAGAACATGCTGACATTGAGGGGGATTCAATGTCTCAGCCCGACCTAACCTCTCCTAGCACATAGAATGAAAGTAATTTTCAGCCTGTAGAGCCTGAAGAACTAAGTGAGACAAAGCAAAGTGTTAAATATAACTCCGTGGCCATAGGTCAGGCTACAACCACTAGAAGTGGTAGGTGGTGAAACCAACTCAAAAATTAAACCTATGAGCTTGAGTTATTCACACATTTTATGGAGAGTAATTAACATGTTTTTGTGTTTTGTGTTTTGGAATTTTACTTTAATCTAGTTTCCTGCAATTGCAATTCAAAGATTTAATCACCCTTCATAATACTTTATTTCTCCTTTTGTGTAAATTGTGCAGCACCCCTGCTAATGTTTCTTGTAGTGTTTTGTTGAAATTCCCAAGATTCACCTTGTTAATGTTTGCATTTGTATGGGGGAGATGTGATGTATCAGTAAACGTGTACACCGCCCTCTGTTGTTCACATTAACGTTGACCTGCCGGGGGTCACCCCCCTTGTGCTCGAAGTCGAATCATAGTGTCGTATGTACTATGTGATCTCTGAAATCCCCAACTTAACCCTGTTTGTGACTGCTCGTCAACCAATAACTTTACAGTCAGCCCGCAGCCAATGAGGAGCAGGGTCGAGCAAATATGACGAGCGATATCTCGCTTACAGGGCGATAGTTCATTGATGATAGATCCATTACCGAGAATGTCAGTCCCACCATTCCACATCCACAGAGCTTGTGATGAGTGGCAATAATGGCGGACATTGGAAAATCTGTAAGTACTATGCCACGTTCGGTGTATTTCTAGCACCATTGTTAGCTTAATGTTAGTACGGATATTGCTCGTGGGATGATCATCTAGACCTGAAACGTTTAACACATGGCTGCAGTTTGATAATTTTTGTGGAACTTGACAATCATTATTTTCTCAGGCCAAATGGAGTTTTTGCCGAACTAGGTGCATTTTGTACAAATATAATTCATGGGCCAATACTGCAGTGAAAGACGCGTTTTTAATCAGTACGCGATTGACTTGTGCAGAAAAAAACATGGAATTAGGCCTAGGCCTACTTCGTTTGGTTTCATTAATTTCTTTCCATGCATCACAATTTCTGTGACGATTCTTCATATTTTAATCTCTACGTGATCTCAGTCCCTGACGCGTAAATGCATATTGCTAATATTGCCAAATCTTTGTAAGAAAACAAGACTAACGCAGTGCACTTTGCTCTGATTGATATCATTCCAGTGGGCGTTGTACGTGTAAATAGCGGCTGCGCAGAAGGCTGTACTTCCCCAAAGCACGCAATATATATGCACTAGACTCGCTTTAAGTCTGCGGTCACTGATAACGCACCACGGTGCACCGCTTAACAGTGCATCACGAAAGGGGTGCGCTTTCTAGTTTAAGCAAATCTTAATAAACGACTCGCTACAAACCCTTCGGAGAAATCATAGTCTTTCCTCTATCAACTGATGCGTTTTGGGCGTGCTCCGTATAAAATGTAGTACTGTGAAAGGGTGAGAGAAAATATATATCAATAATATAAAATTACTTTTTCTTTGTTTCGGGGATGTAATGGGACAGTCCGATCTTCTTTCATCTTGAACTTGGTTTATAATTACACTTCTGTCTTAGAGACTGGGTCAAGTACGCCATGACACTCATTCACAACCTCGGACTTTTAAAATAGATTGGTTGAAATAACCAATTATTTATAGAATGCGTCCACACCTAATTGTTCGGACATTTATATTCACCAATCCTTGCTATATGTGACCCCTCTGTAGCATATTTAAAAATGTCTCCGAAGTTCGAGTTTTTAGATTAATATGCTAGAATAAAGAAGAATTAATGGGCTCTCCGAAAATACGTACCAATTTATACTTGCACCTTATTCCTATCCGAAAATATGATTTGAAAGAAAGGACAACACATGCATGACTGGTTATTAACGCATGACTGGCTATTAACAAAGCAACTGTTTCGAAATCACGACGTGTTAACAAAAGACAATCATTTTTAGAATGATTGGCACTCGACAGTTTTCTGTATAAGTTTGTAGAACCAGTTGTCATGCCGACGTCACACTTCAGGACTCTTTTCAGAAAAAAGCAACCAAAAAGGAAACAAAGACAGCTGGCAGGAGCGGGATTCGAACATGCGATCTCCGAAATTCTGTACCGGCGCTCTACAAACTGAGCTATCTTGCCTTATGTTGGTGAATTCTGAAAATTTCGCAACACAGAAAATAATAGTGTTATAAAGAAAAAACACGAGGACACGACTTTTTTACATATAATACAAACAAACGAACCACAAGGGAAACTGACCAGGTAAGTTTTGTTTGTCTGTCAAAAAACAACAATAGCTATTTTTTTTTTCATTGATTCTCTATTTAAATGCAGAATTCCCTTCGAGCTTCAACCATGGCCTCTGCAGAAACACTTGGTCATTTCCGTCTTCCTTTGACGATGAACAAAGGTCACGTCGATCCTAAACTAGCTCAGCATCTTTTCAACAACAAAAACAGATACCTGGATTGGCTTGGGGAAGGCCGACCAGAAGGCCATGCCATCAGGAACCTTCTCGGGATGCTTGCATATCGGCTTGGTCAGTATGAAGAATCATTACAGTACTTGGACAAAATCCTTTCTTCAACTGAAGACCCGGATAACCTCAATGCACTTGCAAACCGTATGTACATCTGTGAGAAATTGTTCAGATATAGAGAGGCCCGAGACTGCGAACAGCAAATCGCAACATTACTTGCTGAAGATAATGCAGAAGAAGGCGAGAAGAGACGGAGGCAGCTGAGGGCTCGAAGCATTGCGGAACAAGCATTTGCTTTCGCAAACGAAATCTACGAAGAGTCAATGACTTGTGAAAGATATCGTCATGCGTTTGATATGTACGAAAAGGCGATTAAATTGGTTGGTGAGGACGTTGCAAAAGGCGAGCGTGAATACTGGGATTACGAATCCGGGTATTCCTGTCAGAAGATCTACAACAAGATAAAGCTTGACAGGTCCAAAAGAGACGATGCTAAGAAGCTTCTCCAGATCGCTGTTAACACATTCATGAGGGTCGCACAGTTCAGCGAGGATAAGACGCTGAAAAGTGACTCATGGGAGCATCTTGGTCAGCTCTTCAGGCAATCTAGTGATTTTCTGACTCCCATACCGGAAAAATTTCAAACTTTCCTCCAACAACCGGAGAAGTGCTTTGACAAAGCATTGTCTCTGGCCTCTGAACACGACAAAGCACGTATCCTCGCGTCATACGCAAGTCACTACGAAAAGATTGACAAGTCCAAGGCACTGTTGTTATTTGACGAATCTATAGAGTTGGACAGCACAGAGTTCAACGCTTATGCACGCTCCGCCAGGGCAAACATCCTCATTCATCAATACAAGCAACAACACAAAGAGTTCCAGAAACTTCCAGCTGTACATT